>CP139508.1:485303690-485943473 GCA_021014915.2 Artemisia tridentata subsp. tridentata | reverse complement strand
ATTACTAAAGAAGGAATGATTTGATTTTTTTGAAATGAAAAAGTCCCCACTAGGGGTTTTGCTTTATTATATAAAAGATTAGTGATATACGTTGCTATAGATTTTTAAGCAGTTAATACTCCCTCCGTGCCAAAATAATTGTCCTCTTTTGACTTTTTGAAGTTTTATTTTTTCAACTTTTATCTTAAATATGTTTGTTTGTGTTATATAATAGTTGATGTAAAATATATGAATGGATTGGTTTAAAATGTATTTTTCATTTATATAGTTTTCATCAAGTATTATATAATACAAAACAAAAATATTAAATATTAAAGTTGATAAAGAAAGACTTTAAAAAATCAAAAGAGAACAATTATTTTAGGACGGATGGAGTACTTGTTAAGAAGCATAAGAAATAAAGATATTCATACATAAAATAATACAGTTATAAGCAACATTGTCATGTTTGTTTTTTCTACAATGGAAACGTATCATTTGTGAAACTCAACAACTCTTGTCTTATTTAATTTTGGGATTTTCTAAAATGTGCCTAGAAGGCACATGTTTAAGCGAATAAAAAAGTCAAGTACGAGTTCATTAAATAGAAAATTACATGTAATTATAGTAATTTTTAGGTATAAGCACTAATTGTATTTTATAATTTTTATAGAAAGTATCAATTTGGTTATTACACCTTAAAATGTGCTTGAGGGCACATTTTAGAAAAACCCTTTAATTTTTCAAATTAAACACAATGCAATCATGACTCTTTCGAAACATGTACAATACACCAACACACACGAAAAAATACAACGAGAAGAACCATCTATTCGATCGTTTGATCATATAAGTGATGGTTCGTCTTTAAGATCAAGCAAAGATCATCACACTGGTTTTTTTGGACTCCAAATAGTGAAGTAAGCGTGGACACCACTCAGAGAAAGAGCCAGAGCTAATAACGCGTACGGGTCAAACAAACATGGTTGCCCAAATTAATCTTATGAAACTATGCAACACCATTAATCCTTATCCTTAACGTTTGTTAAATTTGGCAGTTAAAACCCCTAATGTGCCTTACATGAGGGTAGAATAGTTATTTCACCAAGTCCATTAGAATACGATCAATAATGACAAAATGAATAAAGAAAAAGTACATCAAAGTTTTCTATTAGTCGCTATAAAATATTTAACAAAAATATTTAGAAAAATGACAAAAATAACCAATTTTGCAAACATGTTTCACAAATACTCATTTTTTATTCAAAAAGCTAAAACTAGCAAGGTCTTGCTACATTTTGCGAATTTTTAAAAAAAATCGCAAGGTTCACCTTGCTAGTTTTTCTAAAAAAATCACAAGATTGAAAACTAGCAAAGTTCACCTTGCGATTTAAAAAAAAAAAAAAAAAAAAAAAAAAAAAAAAAAAAAAAATAGTAATATGAACCTTGCTAGTTTTTTCCTTCTTCTTCTTCTTCAATTTTGTCAAAAAAACTAGCAAGGTTGAAAATTAGGGAGGTTCACCGTGCGATTAAAAAAAATTAACAAGACGAACCTTGCTAGTTTTCAACCTTGCGATTCTTTTAGAAAAACTAGCTAGCAAGGTTAACCTTGCGATTTTTTAAACATCCGCAAATTGTATAGCAAGACCTTGCTAGTTTCATGGGTATGATGGCTTTGTGGATAAAAATTAGGTATTTGGTGAAATTTGTTTGTAAAATTGGTTATTCTTTTTATTTTCTCAAAAAATATTATTATAAATAGTTACAATTAAAGTGTAGAAAAAGTAAGCAAATTACTACAACATTTTACTTGATTATTGGAACTGGAATTTATTGTTTTACCATATAGGCTAAGCTACCAGTCTACCACTTTGCTCTACACAGGGACGGAACTTAGTAGGGACCGGAAGTGGTCGTGGCCCTCCCAAAAATTTTAGCCACAAATATATTTTTTACTCTTACACTTTCTAGTATTAGCCATTATTAGTACGATTGTTAAATGAAAATGTAAATTAACCCCCCTAAAACAAATGCGTTACAGTTTGGCCCCTCAAAATAAACTTGTCAAGTTGCGTCTTTGGCTCTACACTTGAAAATTCGTTTGCATAATTCATGAACTTAAGCCAATATTATGAATTGATTAATGTTTTAAACGAGTGTAATAATAGCCGCACTTCATTGTAATCTTTAATTTTTTTTATTTAGTTGTAGAAATTACAAAAGTAAAAATACTCAACAATATTACTTTTAATTTCTGGGAACTAATATTTAGTTATAAAATTTTATTTCGATGAAATTTTCAGCTTAGCCGTCTTGTTGTTTGAGATACAAACCTGATTATTATGATCTTAGTTCGATTTTAGGATTTTGTATGAGTTTTATTCACTTTTGTATATTTTAAAATTTCAAACCATCATTTTACATCAATTGTTCAAAGTTGTATATGTTACGTGATATTTTTCAAAAGCACCATAGCAAACTATAATACATTTTGCCTGCATAGTAAGCTTGTATTATTTCGTAAAGT
Organism: Artemisia tridentata subsp. tridentata; assembly: GCA_021014915.2. Taxonomy (NCBI): domain Eukaryota; kingdom Viridiplantae; phylum Streptophyta; class Magnoliopsida; order Asterales; family Asteraceae; genus Artemisia; species Artemisia tridentata. The sequence continues at coordinate 485,940,967 of CP139508.1, read as the reverse complement.
ATATAATACATAGTTCATAAAAAAGCAATTTTTTTTTTATTTTTTTATTTTTTTTTTTATTTTTTTTTTTATTTTTTATTTTTTTATTTGTTGTAAATAGTACCTTTTGGTCCACAATTATATATCGTAATTGTATAAGTAATATATGCATATACAACGACGTAGCCATGATTTTACTTTTAGGTAAGCTGAGATGTAGCACAAAACAATAACACAAACTGATTGAACAATTAGTAACTAACTCACAACGGGCTAACTAATACTACCTCCGTCCCAAAATAAATGTCACCTTTGACTTTTTTGAGTCTTTTTTATTCAACTTTGACCTTAAATATTTTTATTTGTGTTACATAATATTTGATGCGAATTAAATGAATGGATTGGGTTTCAAATGTATTTTCATTGGTATAATTTTCATCAAGTATTATATAACACAAATAAAAATATTTAAGGTCAAAGTTGAATAAAAAAGACTCGAAAAAGTCAAAGGTGACATTTATTTTGGGACGGAGGAAGTATACACTATTGCAATTTTTATTGGGTGGGCCATGGCCTCCATGTAGCTACAGCAATAGATGTTTGCTAGAGCACAAGGTGTCGTGGCTAGACAAAACTCTTCATTTGGGGCCCACGGTGTGCCACACCACTTTAATAAACCTTTACAACTAACCACCCTTATCACAACGAACCTCAACTTACTCATTTGGGGCCCACCACTTACAACTTTATTTTTTTTATTTAAATTTTCAAATAAACTAAATTCATTTCATTCAATTAAAATTACAAATTAACACATACAAAACACAATAAAAATACAAATTAACACATTAAAAATAAATAAATAAATAAATAAATAAATAAAAACTTTAAATTGTAACCCATTTATTTGTACCGATCCAGCCCACTTTATAAAGCCATTTTCCACCCAAAAAAAAAAAAAAAAGTGCTGCACATCATCTTCTTCAACAATCAATCCCAAACACCACACACACACACACTTTATTACACACACAAAAACACCAACTGATTTATAGATCGAATAAAAAGAAAAGAAGAAAAGAGACAAAACCTTGCCCAACTGTTAGATCTGACAAAAGGACGATTTTTTGCCTTGCCGTGCAGACGACGAGGCTCCTAGTGGCGAGGGATGAGGAAGCTCCACGGTGTCGTGGCGAGGCATCCACGGTGTACTGGCGAAGGATGAGTTTGTCCACACCTTGTGCTCTTATATGAAAAGTTTTGTTCTATCAAATGCATGTTATATATGTTACGTAATTTCTGGATTGTATTCACAGAATTATAAGAAAACTTGGTCACGTTGAAAATTTATCATCATGGTGTTTTGAAGTTACATGTAAAAGATACTGTACATAAGTAGTAAATTTGGTTAGTGGATAGTGATCAGTTTTCGCTACGTACATGATTTAGAATGTCAGATCATATGATGAAAATATTAGTTCACTTTTGCCCCTTTTTCTATACCATGTGTGCATTATACATCATGCCTGATACACTGAAAACCAACCAAATGAATAATATGACCTTTAAATTACAAAGTGTTTTATGAATAATCCAATATAAACATGACAATGATCACAAGTTTTTAGTATGCTCATAACTCAATGGTGAATATTATTATGTATCCATTAAGCATAACAAGTTTTTGAACCTATGTGCAGCAGCCTCTGGCAGGCAAATGCATACCACCATCGCACCACTGGAATTAGCCCCTCCTTCAGGAAGGATAACACAAACTTGAGGTGTTGGAGTCAAGTCTATTGGGCCCACGTAAATGGCACGACCCCACCCGAAATCTGATGACTCATACATGGAAAATCGGGTCCATTGGGTGATTGTTAACTTCCCTCCAAATTCGAGTTTTTTGGGCCTATCCACCGCAACGCGATCTATTGTGGATCTTAGATACTCCTCTGAAATCCCTAAGCGGGCTTCACGAACCAAACAGGTCACATCTTGAAGTGACCCATTTACAAGCCCGGACACGGTGCTAGTGACACATGCTACACAAACCACATTTCCATAGAATCCTTCTTTTAGAGGTTGTTTTATGAGCTTTGATCGAGCGTTGGCTGAAAAAGTCAAACGTAACCCGAAGTCCAATGGCTTCACATCTAATGCTTTAACCCATGACCTCCAAACATGAGCGGCCATCGCGTCAAAAGTGGTGCAACCCAAACTATCCGCGGGCCGTGCCACGCTCTTCAAATGGGCTTGAAATTCTCGACTTAACCAATAACATTTTTGAAGTGGTTTCACTTCCCAAAGACTATTTGTCAAGTTAGAACTGTCGTCAATCTTCATAAACTCGACGTGAGGGTATTTAACCATCGGAGGATCACGAGGTGCAAAAAGTTCACGATCCCAACACGGGCTTGGATCGACCACCAATGAGCCCATCTTTGCCGTTGAGGCCCAAGCTCCAAGAAACTGCATTGCCCCAAGCCCATCACATATACAATGACACATCCTTAACCCAAGGCTAAATCCACCACAACTAAACCTAGTAACTTGAGCTATTAGCAAAGGCATATCAATAACTTTGTAGTCCCCTTCATCAGGGAACTTGTACACCAAATTGGACCAAGCAGGATTAGGAACATGGAGATCACCCAATTGGTTAAGTGACAACTCAGTATGGGCAGTAACCATGAATGTACCTTGATTAGGCCCAAAAAACACTTCCAACTTTCCATTTCCGGTCTCCCTTAACCTACCCGAAAAAGGGTAGTAGGGGACAAGAACCTTAGCAAGGGCATCCTTTAAAATGCCCACAACATCATCAAAAGAGCTTTCACCCGCACTATAAAAATAGACAGTAGGGGTGAAAACTCTAGCTCCAATAATGTCATCAAGGTTCGACAGATACAAAGTATCCCCATCTCGAGCCATGATTGGTCCTTCAGGATGAACGGGGAATGAAGAGTCTACTGAGATGGGGATGTGGAGGTCGGGAAAATGGCGTTCTTGAACCCATGACGAAACCGGAGCCATTGGAAGGTGAAGGGTAGGATAAGTATGATTATCTCATAAAAATGGCATTTTGTAAGCATATCTGTGCAACGATTTAGGTGCTAAAGGAAAACCATGCCAAGATGTTGAGCTACAAATAGATAGGAGATTCAAATGTTTTATAAACAAGTCTGGTAGTTGAGAAAGAATATTTGCATGATTTAAGACTAAAAAGATGGTTTGTTGAGTTTTGACGGGTCAACATGACTTGATTACATAACATGTATCTTGTACTGTTTATATGATATGTAAATTTTCGAATCAGGGTGCTGGTAAAATTATTCATTTGTCCTCCAAATTTTGTGATTGATACTAGAGGTTACATACACTTCAACCTCTCTTGACCTTGAAGCATTATAACTCTAGAACTTAAAACTTGTACAGTTATCCCGGGCTTATACATTTAAACATCAACACTAGAGTTGGATTGAACACTGAATGAACCCACAGCCAGTGGAACACTCACATTCGCATATATGGATACGCTAGGCCAAAAGCCTGTTGGAAAGTAATTCAAGCTAAGTGGTTTACATATGTTGTGTAGATATCGCATTACAAATCGTTGAAGACTGCCCAGAACTTCCTACAAATGGAAATGACTTGGAATTTTGGCTCGAAAGCCTAATATTTTCGGTAGCGAACATTATACTACAATGTGGCGAATCACCAATCAAAGGAAGATCGATCTCTACTCCCTGATGTCTACTATGAATTTCTGAACATTATTCTGTAGATTTCTGTTAGTGGTACAAGGATTTGAAAAAATAACCAAGTTAACCCGAAAGATTTCCTGAGTGATATCCGTCTACTTGCATACCATTAGATTGACTGATTCTTGATATAATAAGTTAGGATCGTGACGATTATCAAGAGCTTACTATTAGCTAGTTGATATTATTTTCGTTAGCATAACCTTTCTATTTTATTTCTGCCTATTAGATCAGCATTTTTTTCTTTGAGGCTCGAGCTCATCATAACAATAGGTAGGTCTAATGCATAACCTTTCACTGAGCCTATATTCCATATTTTACAATACTCAACCTCCTGTTATGTTATTTCCCTGAAATGGTTTCCACATAAAATTGTCACACTATAATTTTTGTTACCTTTAACTTAACATTCGATCGCCTTCATTATTTTATCGTTAAATAGGTGCAGACGTCAAAACTAAGAGACCGGGTCAGGGGTATGATCATGTATATATGCATTTCCTCTACATCTATATGCTTAATTTATATTATTGTTTGATTGGGGGTGTATTGTTCGATAATTTGTATCGTCTACTAGCTTGGTTTACTTATTTTGCAGTAACTCATAATAAGGTTTCACTTTTACCTACCCAAACCAATTTTCTTAAACTATATAAGATTTTATTCAAAGTAGTCGTATACCCTCAATCTGATTGTTGATGAAACAAAGATTGTTGTTTACACATCTTTTGTCACGACCACCAAATATCGATTTTAAACTATCAAAATTGGATCTGAATGTATTTTTTGGAAGCGCGCGAAGGCTAAAGATATGTTAGAAAACCTCAACGAAGGGGACCCAAAAATACAAACAATAAGAACCACAGAAGCTTTCGAGAAAGAAGCAAACCCCTCAAAAGAAATCACACCAATCAAACTAAGATTGCTCAATGTTGCTTGTGAAAGAAAGCAGATAGTGAGTGATGTCGCATGCATATCTCAGCTCAAATGATGTGTATGTAGGCCTTTACATATGACATGTCATTAAAATTATTTGATGGCCATTAGTTTGTACCGATTAACGTTCATATTGTTATTGTTTGATTTTTTAAAACAACTAAACAAAAATATATGGTTAAAATCCTAATTAGACAAAAAAAAAAAAAAAAAAAAAAAAAAAAAAATTTTGATACGTCAATCAATTAATGGTGCATGCTATTGTTTTCAGAATTAAACAATGGTTAAAATTGTTATTGAAGAATTAGACTTTTTGATACTTTAAAATTAAAGAGGCATGCTATTTTATGAAATAAAAAGTAATTCTAATAGATAATAAATTTATGATTTAAGATCATTTGAGGACCAAACTTGTTTTACATACTAAGGGACCAATCTTCACCCTTCATCTTTATTTGATCTAATGGATGAGATTAATCCTAATAATTAAAAAAACCCACTTTCATCATTTTTTTTAAAATATTAATATCTTTTAAACCGTTAATCGTTAAGTGAAAAAAATATACTGTTACGACGAGCATTTAATTATCTTTCTATAGATATGCATTTTGATATACTTTTGACAAAAAAAAAAATTCATTTTTTTTTTACGTTTTTTTACGTTTTTTCGTTGCTAAATTTACATGAACAAGGCTCCGTTCGTGTTCGTTCGGTCCGTTTACAGCCCTAGCCGCTATACACCGTCGCTTTGCGCATATATTCGTATAATACATATAAGTCAACCCTTTGAAGTTTAAAAATGAGCCCTAATGAGTCATCAACATAAGTAATGACGTGCCCTAATTATAGATGAAATATTTTTAAGGCTCTCTCCTTATAATAGTATCATATGATAGGCTATTACTCAAAAAGCCTGTAATTGAGTGTGCTTGGTTTATAACATGTAAAGTATAGATAAAAAAAATAAAAAAAAAAAAAAAAAAAAAAAAAAAAAAAAAAAAACCCATCAATATTTACATATTTTTCTAAACTTTCTTTAATAACATTGTACATCATGCATTAAAAACTTGTGTTTGAGAAAATATGTAAATCTACCTCCTATATAAAACAGGGTTTCGTCTTATAATTTCTCCCCCAAAAATCCCCCAAAATACTTAATCAACCTCCACGTGGAAATTCGTTCCATCGTACGGTTATCCTCTTCTTCTACTCCTGAAACTTAGGTAACACTGGAAATTGGGTGGGATTAGATTTCACTCATTCATTTGTCACAAATCATTAAAAAAAACACACACACCCTTTCTCTCAAGATCCACTTTACTAAACATATTCGATAATCAAAAACCCCTATCTGTAAATGTTAGCATTTATTTTATGCTATTTAGGAAGTGATGGTCATTTGATATCTAGAATCAAAGTGTTATGTATAATATGTAGTTTAAATGTGGGCTAGTAGTATTAGTGCTATTTGTAGTTAATGTGTATAAGCGTAATACATATACATAGCCCACATTAGGTCCAATGTAAAGCCCATCCAAGCCCACTTGGATGGCTGTGAACACATAAAACCACACACATTCTCATATCTTAGTTGTATGTCTCATTGTTAGAAGAGAGTGTGTGTGTGTGTTTTCCTCCATAGTCTTTGTATTATTTTCTTCCAAGTTAATAATCATTCGACTACAAGTTTTTACATATGATCCACCACTCTTCTTGTTATTAAAAGTATTTGTGAGTCATCCTTGTTCTTGTGTCGAGTTGTGTGATAAAGTAGAAGTGGTTCGGTTCATTCCTAAGTGAAGTCGAGCATAACAAGTGGTATCAGAGATTAAGTGTTTATTAAATATATGGGGGAGAGGACGTGATTAAAATGCGATCAAAAAGAAGTTTTGTGGTTTGAATCTCAAAATGAGTTCTTCAAAAAGACTCAGTTGAACCCTCGAATTGACGAAACTAAATGTCAGTTATCGAAAAGACATGTCCGGGACGGGTAATAATTTCAAGCTAGTCTAACTAGTGATGTAAGCGTGTCTCGCAAAGGACTTGTCTGAGTAGAATGTACCAATTCGAGAGATGATCATTGAATATGACCGGGACGGGTAATAATTTCAAGCTAGTCTAACTAGTGATGTAAGCGTGTCTCGCGAAGGTCATGTTCATTGAAAATCGATCATTTCAAATGTGCGAACTCTACCCAACATGTGCAATTTATTTCAAAAATGCATGAGCACATGTGAAGTGGGAGTGTTTCAAAAATGCAAAACTCTCAATGTGTTAACAAAAATGTGTTTTCTCATAAACACGTTGAGAGATTTTTCACAAGGTTTAATGGCATGTGACAAATAATCTAGGATAATCATGGAGTAATAAGGTGATTATGGTTAGGTTATGTCCAATGATCCGCCAGAACCGGAGGGATCTACCCAAGGACAATTCCAATAGCTTAGATTTAGAAGTCCTTAGGTATGATTGAAAAAAGGAGCAAAATGAGAAAGGAGAAAGAAGGGGTTGAAGAATGAAAAAGAAAAGTTTAATGAAAGGGTGAAAAGAAATAGCCCTCCATGAAAACTTAGGTCAGAAACCGGGTCAATACATCTGCTATCGGTACTCACTAAGGTGATACTGATATTGAAGACAAGACGTCATGGACCCAGTGACGCATTGCACCACCCTCCTATCCACTCAGATATCTCTTAAAAGATATTTGTTTCATTTCTCACGGAGAACACTACATAATCTATCGGCCTCTCACTCCGAGATGTGTTGATATTGAAAAGGTGGCACTCTGCTCCATGCCTCCGACGACTAAAACCAAAACGCACATTATTGAGTCTAGAGACATGAGATTCATCAAAGATCTCTTAGGAACACTTCCTATGCAATACACTTGTGTTCATAAAAAAGGATACAAGTTGTATGAGTCTTAATGAGATCTAAGGATCTTGCCTTACAACATGATGGCCGCTGGACGATTTATTGCTAACTGTCTTATGCAGGTACCGACGAAAGTCCATCCACCATCATCATCTACAACGACGACGCATCCGGACAGAAGAAGTAGATCAGGGCAGGAACGACCGAAAGATGATTCTTTGAAGATCACGGTGCATGAAGGAACATTGAATGAAGAATATTATACATTGACACACAAAGTTCTAGACATTGAAGGCAAAAGACCAATCACGGGAGCATCATTGAAATGACCATCCCTTAGGGGGAGATTGTTAGCATTTATTTTATGCTATTTAGGAAGTGATGGTCATTTGATATCTAGAATCAAAGTGTTATGTATAATATGTAGTTTAAATGTGGGCTAGTAGTATTAGTGCTATTTGTAGTTAATATGTATAAGTGTAATACATATACATAGCCCACATTAGGTCCAATGTAAAGCCCATCCAAGCCCACTTGGATGGCTGTGAACACATAAAACCACACACACTCTCATATCTTAGTTGTATGTCTCATTGTTAAAAGAGAGTGTGTGTGTGTTTTCCTCCATAGTCTTTGTATTATTTTCTTCCAAGTTAATAATCATTCGACTACAAGTTTTTTACATATGATCCACCACTCTTCTTGTTCTTAAAAGTATTTGTGAGTCATCCTTGTTCTTGTGTCGAGTTGTGTGATAAAGTAGAAGTGGTTCGGTTCATTCCCAAGTGAAGATCGAGCATAACAAGTGGTATACAAAGAGCAAGGCTTCAAGGTAGGATTTTTGTTTGTGTGTTCGGTTCATTAAACACCCTTTGTAAGGTTTTTTCTTCAAAAAAAAAAAAAAAATGCTACAACTTGTGTTTTCTTGAAATCCATACGCATATAAAGATCACTAAGCTGTGTTTGTTCGAGGTTTTTGTGACTTGGTTTATGAGCTTAGTATCTTTCATTTGAATCTTGTGTATTTGTGTTTTGGATTCTTTGTTGTTCTTGGTTCATAGATCGAATATCATCAACAAATTTTGTAAAAGATTTGTTGTTGATTATTTTAGTAAAGGTTTGAATTATTGAAGTTGGTGAAAGTTGGTAAAAGGTTGCAGTGATAAGACTGACATGTATGGGATTAGCATAGGCTAGTAGCAAAAGTCCAAAGAGTTGGTAAAAGTTGGTACAAGCTGGCAAGTTTCGAAATTGGACCAATCTTTCGGAATTGCCACTCTTCTTCGAAATTGCAACATTTTTCGCAATTGCAACATTCTTTCGGAATTGGCACATAATTTCGCAATTGGCCAGGCTTCTCGAAATTGGTACATTGCTTCGAAATTGCAGCAGACTCTCGGAATTGGTTTCGGAATTGGGCTAGCTTTCGCAATTCAAGTCTGTTTCGCAATTCCACACTCTTTCGCAATTGAAGCTAGGTTTCGCAATTGGTGCAGTTGTCGCAATTCCAGCAAGTTCTCGCAATTGAAGCTAGGTTTCGCAATTGATGCTGTCTTTCGTAATTCAACCCTCTTTCGTAATTCCTAGTTTTTTCGCAATTTAGAGCAGTTTTCAGATTTGGCAACTTCGGTCCTTGTCATTTCAGCAGCCTTTGGGAACTTTCGGATTTGTCACTTCTGGCCCTCGCAATTGGCATAAACAACTTCAAAGTTAAATAACTTTTAAGGATTTGATTCGAACGTAATTTTGTCAACTCAAAAGTGAACTCGGTATTTTAACTCTTGTATGAGAGTGTAAAATACTTCGACAAACGGATACCTACCCTCTTGTATAAGAGTGTTAGATTTTATATAAATTACCAATTTATATAAATTAGATATATTTCTATCTAAATTGATATTTTGCCATAATTTGTATAAATTTTGGTCAAATTGAAATTTCTATAGAAATTGTCGTGTTTATCTAAATTGTAATTTACATAACTTTTGTCGAAATTGTAATCTTTTGACTTTGTCTTAATTATACTCTAATCAAATTTTGTAACTTTATTTAAATTTGTTTCGTTCATTTAAACCTACAACTTCAACGATCATCAACAACAACCAAGGCTTCACAACAACAATCAAGTTCAACCTTCAACAACAACATCTCCTATTTTGTTGCAAAGATCCTCAATCCACTTTATCATACAATATTTCAAAGATGACTACACAACAAGACATTCATGCCGCAGGTTCAGAAAACCGTCCTCCAATGTTAGAAAAAGGTGGTTACCTTCCATGGACGAGTCGTATGCTTCGATATATGAGATCAAAACCTAATGGACAAGGTAGACTTTTGGTTAACTCCGTCGAGAAAGGTCCATTCAAGCCTCGTAGGATTGAAGTAACAGCTGAAGATCGAACTTCAGAACCTCCCGTTGAAGCAACTTACAAAATCCAAGAAGAAAAGGATTATACTCCAGAAGATTGGAAGCAAATTGAAGCTGATGACTTGGTGATGAACTCAAATAAGTACATTTTATTATCATCATTTATCCTATTTATTTGACTTGTTTTATTATATTATATATGAGAATTGATACATTAATGTTTACTTTAGTAATTCTCAGGTAAAAACAAGCATTATGTGAAACTTGGCGATTTTGGACTAATTATGGAGCAAAACAAGCGAGATGTCAAAAGTCTACTGAAATCCAGAAGATGCGCCGTATCTCACTCAACAAATACGACCCAATATTATACTTAGATGAATTCGAAGACCATTGCCTGACTTTGAAGAATGCGCCGCATGCAATTCTGTCATGCGCCGCATATGAAACTTTGGTCAAAGAAGAAGATCAAGCTCGTTCTACTCCAGATACACCGCAATATACTTCTAACATACGGCGTATCACTATCAAGATTTCACCAGTTACAATCCAAGACAGCTAGAGTACATGCGCCACATACAAAGATCAAGTTACGCCGCATCTGAAGACGGTGTACGAATATTCCAGAATATATTAATCTTGGACCCCACGCGAAGTTAAGTCAATGCGCCGCATCTATCAACTCAATGCGCCGCATCGATCCCTCAGACAGAAACTATAAATACCCCAAGGTCAGACGAATTTAAGGACCTTTTGTATAACCCTAGAGCCGAATTCAGACGACCAAGCAGCACAAGACACACCTCAAACAAAGATACAAGAGCTATAAGAAGGTCCTGCATGTATTCAATTCATTAAGTAGTTTTGTTTTATTGTTTTAGTACACTTTAATTCATCAGGATTGATGGGCTTGTGTCATGTGACTACGGAAGATCATGCACTCCCCTTAATATTGCTTTCCCATTAATTAAAGTTTATGTGTTGATGTCTTTGGTGACTTTTATTAGTGTATTGATAACCTTTATGTCTAGCTGAGTCTTGCTTGGGTCGCCATGCCCCTTCCTCGCCTATTTATTCTAGCGTCTCTAGAAAAGTAGGATAGACATAAGTAATCATTAAGGGTTTACTCGCTGATAAGATTAGAGCCAACGATAAAGGTTTAATTATATACACTTCATACAAAACTAGCAATAAAACAAGTGACAAGCTATTTAATTATCAGGACATGTCTTCTTATTGTCTCGAGTATCTATCTGTGTACGTGTGTGCTAATCGCTGATTCGTGCTCATTAGTTTAGTTTTCTATTTAATTATAACCAATCTGTGCCAGTCTCTCAGGCTGAACCCCCTTGCGTTAGATTAGGTTGTATAACTAACTTAGGATATTAAAATACTGATTAGAAAAACTAGATAATACGTTTCACTCTTAGTGATCGACACTCTGCTTACCATTATATTCATACTGACCGGGTACACTGCTCGTTAAGTGTGTGTGTTATTGATAAGTCGGCTAAATATAAATTTAAAACTTGAGTAGGCATTAATACTGCTAAACCGCTACGACACATCACGCGCATCAAGTTTTTGGCGCCGTTGCCGGGGAGTGAATTGTTATTATCTGTTAATTTGATTAAGTATTTTAATTAGATTTTTCTTTTTAGTTTTTTTTTTTAGATTCTAACCACTAACCCTGTTGTATATTAGATAGATTGCATTCATTGTATAATTTGCATATTTACTGTTTTTGTGTGTTTTTGTTTTCTGTATTTTTTGTTTCTTTTTGTTTGTTTTTATTTTTGTTTTTCTTTTTTCTATTTTTCTGCATTCTGCTGTCGTTGTATTGTGCTGATACAAACGATACGGCGGATCTGTTTTCACAGATACGGCGTATTGCGTTTAATTTTTATAAAATACAACGCGTTTAATAAATTCGAGTACGACGCATCTTTCCCCAAGATACGGCGTATTCTGTTTTTAATAAGAAATTTTTCTAAATGCTAACGCCATACGACGCATCTGTTTTAACAGATACGGCGTATTTTCTATTTAAATTAAAAACAGTTTTTCGAATTATTAAACAGAAGCGACGCATCAATCTTTATCGATACGGCGCATCTACTAAATCAAAAATCTTGTATTTTGAAACGTAGCGAAAATACGGCGCATTAGCTTTTGTTAATACGACGCATTTAATTTTAATTAATATAATCGATTTTTGATAATTTAAACTTGATACGGCGCATTCTAATTCATAAGCGGTGTATCTGTTTTCTGAATAAAAGTCTGATTAAATTTTAACGTAATAAGATACGGCGTATCCAACTTTCTGGATACGGCGCATCGTCCGCAGATATCAGCCATTTTTATTCTTTATATTCGTTTCTAAATTCATTAATTTCTCTTCTAATATTCTTTGGGACCATATGAGGAATATGTTGCGACGAAGACCAAAGAATATATTAGATTAAGTCGAACGAAAGAAAATGTTGCGGAGCTATACGGTAACATCTTTCGGATGAAAGAAGAAGGATGGCACGTAACAAGAACAAAATAAGGAGCTGAACGTGAGTCTAACTTGAAGACTCTGGAATAAAGACAAGTGCTGACCGGGAGACAACCCGAAGGAAAAATTTTTACTTTTCTGTTCTGTGTCGAGTCTGTCAGACCTGCAAAAGATGCGGCGCATCTCCATCATAAGATGCGACGCATCACCTGCACTGGTCATATCTTATTTCATTTTCTGCATTTTTATTTTTGACTTTAAAACTTTCTGTCAGTGTATTTAATGCGGCGCATCCCTGGTTAAGGATGCGACGCATCTTTTATTCTGATTCGTATTTATTCCAGGCTCGATACGGCGTATCTTCTTCCATAAGATACGGCGTATCGACTGACCTGATGATTTACAGTTTAATTTTTTAGGTTTTATTTTTACTAACTACTAATGTATTATGCAAGTTTGAACCTTCTTAACTCAAGTGTGTTAAAGTATAAATGGTATTATAGATTCATGCATTTTTGTGGATACATCATTTATGAAGCTTAAACGTTCTCATCCACAAGAAAATTGATTTTTGCTCTTATACGAATAATGGAGGATCATACCGAGCAAATCTCAGGGAGTTTTTCTGTTCTAATTCTTTTATTTTCCAGTTTTTAACCTTTGACACAAACAACGAGGACGTTGTTTAACTTAAGTGGGGGGATGGAGAATTAGAACACTTACTTGTCCTAAACTTTTTCAAAATATGCTTAAAATGCGCTTAATATATCAAAATTAAAAATTTTTTTAGCATGTTTTTGTTTAAAGTCTAAATTACATAACCGCACACATAACTCTATTCTTTCAAAATTATTAAAACTTTAGTGTGCCGGTGACTTGTAAACTTTAGAACTTGGCTTGTATACTATTCGAGACCACCATAATGAGTATTATCTATATAATTGGAGTGACTTGTCTAAATTGGTAAATTTCTAGGATTACACCCAAATAGCCTTTATATGTTATGTGATATTAACTAACTACACTGGTTAGTTAACCCCCGTATAAACCCTTTGTTTACTCTCACTTTTAGAGTAAGATACCCCTAGAAAAACCCTCAGAGCCATTCCTTTCGTTTCTTACACCTTTGTTATAATGTTTCGATACACCCTTACACCTTAGCCTACTCTGTAGATTAAAATCCGTGGTTAATTGCTTTAGGCAAAGTGTGTTTCCTTACATTACCTGTGTTCGCGTGCGTAATTCATTATCTTTGGTTAGGTCGGGAAATTGCACAATGCAATTGGTATGAAAGTAAATATTGTATAACTTTTAGTTTATTTTTCGTGTGTTTGCTACTTTCACTATTACAGTTATTTCTGAAAGTATGAAGAGTATGAAAAAATTATCCGGAAAAATAGTGATAGAAAACTTGTGAAATTTTACACATATATGTTGATGTCAAAAAAAAAAAAAAAAAAAAAAAAAAAAAAAAAGGAAAAGTTGGAAGTTTGTTTTAACCAACTTATGTAAAGTTTTGTATTAAGTGGGAAATATCACCACTATTTGTTGTTGTATATTATATTTATGGATTGAATGGGAGTTGGCCGTTATTGGAACGCCAACTAAGGTTATTCTTTGATTGAGATTTTGTTGAGTATAATTCGTGTCTACCTAAAGCGTGTGTTTCAAGTGTTAAAGCGTGAGTTATTCAATGATATGAGTCTTATTCATGGGATGGTTGAGAAAGTGATTAACCACACTTAGGATTTTAATTTATCTGTTTTGTTTATTTTTCATTTTACACCAATTTGTATCCCAAATATTATCCATACCCTATATCATTCTTCATCCAAACCTTTGATTTATTGAGATTAGGGATTTGAGCAATCTTAAGTATCGTAGTCGTGGATTCGGCTATGTATTTATGATTTTGTCGCCCTTTTTGATATAATATTATTGGTGAAGATTACTTGGTCCTATCTTTAGCCCATTCGAGTTAAGGAATTGAGCAATTGCAAGTATCGTGGTCGTGGATTCGATCATGTATTTGTAATTTTTTCGCCTTTTCTGGAATATGAGATCGATAGAGATTAAAAAGAATGATCAACCCTTAACCAACAAACCCTTTTTACCGCTTTAGACTTGTTACTCCTTGGCTTTAGTGGGGGAGATGCGTATACTTGCCAAGCCTATGATAGAATATTCGTCACGACTAAGCAACTAAACGATTTAGAATTATTTTACATTAAAAATTATTTTAGTTTCTACTTCGTTAAGTGTTTGGTTGTGTGATTATGACAAAACGAATACGTGCTTAAATATAAAAATAAATCCTAATATCTTTTAGGATACATTTTCATATGATTAATTCTAAGGTTTACTTGGGGACAAGTAAAGTTCAAGTGGGGGGATATTTGATGAACTCAAATAAGTACATTTTATTATCATCATTTATCCTATTTATTTGACTTGTTTTATTATATTATATATGAGAATCGATACATTAATGTTTACTTTTGTAATTCTCAGGTAAAAACAAGCATTATGTGAAACTTGGCGATTTTGGACTAATTATGGAGCAAAACAAGCGAGATGTCAAAAGTCTACTGAAATCCAGAAGATGCGCCGTATCTCACTCAACAAATACGACGCAATATCATACTTAGATGAATTCGAAGACCATTGCCTGACTTTGAAGAATGTGCCGCATGCAATTCTGTCGTGCGCCGCATATGAAACTTTGGTCAAAGAAGAAGTTCAAGCTCGTTCTACTCTAAATACGCCGCAATATACTTCTAACATACGGCGTATCACTATCAAGATTTCACCAGTTACAATCCAAGACAGCTAGAATACATGCGCCGCATACAAAGATCAAGTTACGCTGCATCTGAAGACGGTGTACGAATATTCCAGAATATATTAATCTTGGACCCCACGTGAAGTTAAGTCAATGCGCCGCATCTATCAACTCAATGCGCCGCATCGATCCCTCAGACAGAAACTATAAATACCCCAAGGTCAAACGAATTGAAGGACCTTTTGTATAACCCTAGAGCCGAATTCAAACGACCAAGCATCACAAGACACACCTCAAACAAAGATACAAGAGCTGTAAGAAGGTCTTGCATGTATTCAATTCATTAAGTAGTTTCATTTTATTGTTTTAGTACGCTTTAATTCATCAGGATTGATGGGCTTGTGTCATGTGACTACGGAAGATCATGCACTCCCCTTAATATTGCTTTCCCATTAATTAAAGTTTATATGTTGATGTCTTTGGTGACTTTTATTAGTGCATTGATAACCTCTGTGTCTAGCTGAGTCTTGCTTGGGTCGTCATGCCCCTTCCTCGCCTATTTATTCTAGCGTCACTAGAAAAGTATGATAGACATAAGTAATCATTAAGGGTTTACTCACCGATAAGATTAGAGCCAACGATAAAGGTTTAATTATATACACTTCATATAAAACTAGGAATAAAACAAGTGACAAGCTATTTAATTATCAGGACAGGTCTTCTTATTGTCTCGAGTATCTATCTGTGTACGTGTGTGCTAATCGCTGATTCGTGCTCATTAGTTTAGTTTTCTATTTAATTATAACCAATCTGTGCCAGTCTCTCAGGCTGAACCCCCTTGCGTTAGATTAGGTTGTATAACTAACTTAGGATATTAAAATACTGATTAGAATAACTAGATAATACGTTCCACTCTTAGTGATCGACACTCTGCTTACCATTATATTCATACTGACCGGGTACACTGCTCGTTAAGTGTGTGTGTTATTGATAAGTCGGCTAAATATAAATTTAAAACTTGAGTAGGCATTAATATTGCTAAACCGCAACGACACATCACGCACATCAGCCTCTAATCCAATTTGGTTTACCACAAGAAATATTATGTGCTGTAGACAGTTGTGAAACTGCTCATGCTATGTGGAAACGAGTCAAAATACTCTGTTATGGTACAGACATTGGTAAACAAGAGATGGAAAACAAGCTTCTGACTGAATGGGAGAAGTTCACATCCACACCAGCTGAACAGATTGAATCTTACTACACACGGTTTTGTACTCTAATGAATGAGTTGATCAGAAACAATTTGGCACCTAAACCAATTCTTCAAAACATCAAGTTCATCAACAATCTTCCAGAAGAATGGGGACGATATGTCACTATTGTCAACCAAACAAAGAACCTTCACGAGGTGAACTATGATCAGCTCTATGACTTCCTAAAACAAAACCAAGCAGAGGCGAATGAAGTCGGAAAAGAGAAACAAGCAAAACAACAAGATCCTCTTGCACTCATAGTCCAAACACCTACACCTGCAACAGTAAATGCACAACCTTCATCATCTTCATCCCAAAAATTCATGCAACAACAATACAACTCTCAAACACCGTTCTACCCACAACAACAACAACATGTAATCCCACAACAACAATACCCGCAACACCCAGATCAACATGATCAGGATGAGTCAACTGATGCTTTGACTCAAGATTTTGCTTACTTATCAAAAGCATTCCAAGGACGCTACTTCACACCCACCAACAACAATCAACGAATCTCATCGAACACTCGAAACAAGCAAATTGCACAGCCGAGTTTCAACATGGGACAGCAAGGACAGATGGTTGAGGGATATGGGAATCCGCAGGGATATGCTCCAAGATATCAGATGGCTAATCAGAATGTAGGGCAGTATGTTGGTAATCAGATGGGTTAGTTTGCAGGGAATCAGATGGGTACAACTGTTGGTAATCAAAGGGTACAGAATGCTGGGAATCCGTTTGGGAATGTTGCTGCTCAGGGAGCTGGGAATGTGAATCAGGGTAATGTGATGAAGTGCTTCAACTGTCAGGGTATTGGTCACATGGCTAGGAACTGTCCCAACAAGCCAAATAAGAGGGATCCAGCGTATTTGCAGAAAGCATTAATGTTGGCACAGAAGGAAACGGCTGGGCTTCAGTTGAGTGCAGAAGAGAATGACTTCATGGCTATTATGGATAATTCTGAAGATCAAGAGGACATCGATGCAAACTGCATTTTTATGGCAAATCTCCAGGAGGCAAAGTACGACATGGATTCGGAAGCACCTCCTGCTTTTAACACAAATGCGGTTTCTGAGGTACAACCATATGCTACATGTCACAATAATGAAATGTTTGATATGTCACCTCAAAATGAACAACATCCTGAGACTCCTAATCTCATTTATGATACATACATGGATGAACCAAGTTGTAGTAATACTAATTTGGTAACTCCAGATATGGATCCTAATGAAGAATTCGAGTCACAGCATACTAATAATGATGAGGAAACACGTGCTATGTTTGAATCATTATTGCGAAATTGTAGTATGGAAATTGAAAAGGTCAAAAAGATTAATCACGATGTTAAGGCCGCGAATGACAAATTGACCACTGAGCTTGAGAGTTATAAGGAAAATGCAAGAGCTTTTGATTTTAATAACAAACGACAGTCAGATCTTGAGGTTAGCTTAAGAGATTCTGAATTAAGAGAGAAACGTTTGCAAATAAAATTTGACACTCTAGATGTTAATTTGAATTTGCAAATCAAATCTCTTAACAAAGAAATTTTTGAACTAACCAACCAGCTTTCAAAACAAAAATCAACTTATTCCAATCTTGAAAAAGAAAAGAAGGAGTTGAATGAAAGGTTTTCAAAACGTGAAAAGTATCTTCAAAAAGAGATTAGTGACAAAAAGGAAACCATTGCAAATTTGGAAGATTTATTTGTAAAAACGGGACATTCTGCACAAACAATTAATTTGTTAATAAACGATAAAAACCCGATTTTACATACAATGAAGAAAGTGGCTATCGGTTATGAAAATCCTTATTATCTCAAGAAAGCTCAGAAAGAACAGAATGTGTTATATGATGGTACTCTTATAAATGATGTGCATGATCCTCCACTGGGTTATGATTCTGTTGAGACGATTAAGCTTTCCGAAGAGAGTAGAATCAAAATGCGACAATTGAACAGAGAAATAAAACCCATAGACTATAATGAACTTAACAAACTTTCTGGGGTTCATCTTGTTCAAAAAGTGTCACCAATGTTTTTCAAACAACCAGTGGCTGTCGCAAAACGAATATTTGTCTCAAAACATCTGTCTAACATTCAACAAATGGCATCTAAAAACACTTATGATTCAAGTGCAGCTAGACTATATTTGGTGGATCTTAAACAGAGAATTGAAACACTTAAAAGTATTGTGGCTTCCAAAATAAATAATCAAAAATTTGAATGGTTTCCAGGTGTTCAGGATGAAATTAAAAAGATTTTTGAAACGGAAATTAATCCACACATTTCTGCAATCTATGCGGTTGTTCAAAATGTGGAAAATAATCTTTTGAAAGAGTCAGCAGAATTTGTTAAGGACCACAAATCCTTAGTGAAGGAAGCTAATGAATACTTGGAACACATAAAAGTTTTGGAAAAGCAAAATGACTCTCTCTCATTCGAAGCTCTATCGACCGACATTATGTCTATTATTTACCAAACATATTCTGTTGAGGATGATGAACGACTTCGAGCTGAGACTTCCGAAATTGTTGTAAAATATGAAACGACACTTGCCAAGATTGAAAAACAAAATGTTACATATTTTAAACAACTTGATACGAAAAAGGAAGAATGCAAGTATGACAAATTGTCGTATGAGCGCTCTTATAAAAACATGCAAGGTCAAATTGATTTTTTGAAGTCTCAGCTTGAAAGTCAAAAAGGGAAGGGTGAGGAAACTACGGGTATTGCACCATCAACTCCCTTGCCTAATGAGAAACAAAAAGAGAAAGTAGTTGTCCAAACATCAAAAGTAATAGCACCTGGCCTTTATAGGATTAGTTCCACTACTGCGTCTGCCTCTACATCTAAAACATATAGGGCGATAGACAAAAGTAAGAAGGATAATCCAACCGAGTCTAGGAATGCTACAGCAACATCTCAGGACAACAACAAAAATTCTAATGAGTGTGCCTTACCTTCTACAGGATTAGAAAGCAACTCTAGGAGCAAAAGAAAGTCTAGGAGCAATAACAAGAAACCTAGTGTCTCGCCTGTTTCTGAGAGTACATGCAAGAAAGTAGAAGAACACCATAGGAATTTACCGCTTTCCAAGAAGAAACATGTATCATCTATTTGTAATGTTAAGACTCCTGTTTCTAATGCATGTAATGATTCTTATTGTTTAATGCAAAAGAAATCTTTGTCTAAAAATGCTTGTGATGATAATGTTTCTAATAATGTGAAAAAGAATGATATGCCTGAACAGAAAAAGGTTCCTTTAGTAACTAAGGCTAAGTCTAGATATATTCGAAGACTTATTGCAAAAGCTAGGAAAACCACTAGCAGCCTATTACCTAAGGATCACATTAAGTTTTGTGAATGGAAACCAACGGGTAGAATGTTTGCACTTAAGAATGGCACATTAGAAATAGTTCCCAATGCATCTAAGGAAACCAGTTCTAAGTGTAATACACCTGTTACTTCTAACCCCTTGGAACCAAATGTTAAACGGTTTCCATATACAAAATCATCTGCTCTTTGCAGGTCATTGAAATTTGTCTTTGGATCGTCGACTCGGGTTGCTCCAAGCACATGACCGGGAATCTGAAGCTGCTGATCAATTTTGTGTGGCAGTTCATGGGGACTGTACGGTTTGGGAATGATCATGTTGCAGCTATTCTGGGTTATGGAGATCTTCGGTTTGGAAACTACTTGATCACTCGGGTTTACTATGTCGAAGGGTTGGGACACAATCTGTTCTCAGTCGGGCAGTTTTGTGATGCAGATTTAGAGGTTGCTTTTAGGAGAAACACTTGTTTTGTCAAGAATTTGGTGGGGAATGATCTCTTAATTAGGAATCGTGGCACCAATCTCTATGCAATTGACATAAACCAAATGGCCTCTTCATCTCCAATTTGTCTCATGACCAGGGCAGGCGAAACAAAATCCTGGTTTTGGCATAGACGTTTGTCCCATCTGAACTTTGACACAATCAACAAGCTTGCCAAAGACAACATCGTCTCCGGTCTCCCTAAATTCAAATACACCAAAGAACACCTATGTCCATCATGTGAGCAAGGAAAGAGCAAAAGAGCAACATTCAAACCTAAACCCGTACCTAGTTCGGTTGATAGGTTGCATTTGTTGCACATGGACTTATGTGGCCTAATGAGAGTTCAAAGCATAAATGGGAAAAAGTATATTCTTGTAATTGTTGACGACTATTCAAGATATACATGGGTAAAATTTTTGAGATCAAAAGACGAAGCACCAGGCACCATCATCACCTTTCTAAAGCGTATTCAAGTTCTACTTCAAGCTCCAGTTAGGATAGAAAGAACGGACAATGGCACAGAATTTGTAAATCAGGAGTTAAGAACATTCTTTGAAGAAACTGGTATTACACACCAGACATCAACTGTTAGAACTCCACAGCAGAATGGGGTAGTTGAAAGAAGAAACATAACTCTTGTGGAAGCTGCTCGCACAATGCTGATTTATTCCAGTGCACCGTTATTCTTATGGGCTGATGCTGCCTCTACTGCTTGTTTTACTCAAAACCGATCCCTAATCCATCCAAGATTCAATAAAACCCCATATGAACTTGTCAACAACAGAAAACCGGATATTTCTTATCTTCATGTATTTGGCGCTTTATGCTATCCAACAAATGACAGGGAAGATCTGGGAAAGTTAAAGGCTAAGGGTGATATTGGAATCTTCATTGGTTATTCTGAAAACTCGAGGGCATTCAGGGTGTATAACAGGAGAACAAAAAAGATTATGGAGATGATGAATGTGAAGTTTGATGAAATTTCACAAATGGCTTATGAGAGACTCGCTCTAGAACCCGCGCTTAACCCAATGACTTCCGGACATATCAGTTCGGGACTCGCACCTCAAGGAGCTCAATCAATTCATGACGAACAACCCACAACTCAAGAACTGGATAATTTCTTCGAGTTCATGTACGATGAATACTATGGTGGCGCTTCGAAAAATGCATCTAACCAACATTCCGCTGCACCCACTCAACATCAATAACCACCACCACCTCCACCAAATCCAGATGCATCCACAACATTCGAAGCTGGCGCACCAACTCCCTCAACATCAACATCATCTACATTTACTCCACTATCTCCAGTGATTGAAATTGTTCTACCAAGAATTGATGAGCAAGAACAAAATAATGTTGTGTTAGACGAAGAAGTCTTTGAAAACCCGTTTGGAACGGAATCTGGTGAATCATCTTCCAGATTACATGAACCGTCTAACACACAGTCATTCAGTCCAAGGTACCCTTCAACATTACAGTGGACAAAAGACCATCCGATTGAACAGGTTATTGGTGAACCATCAAGACCAATTCAGACGAGAAAACAGCTAAACACCGATTGCGACATGTGCATCTATGTCTGCTCAGTCAGTCTCATAGAACCTAAGAACATTCGGGAAGCAATGGCGGATAATGCCTGGATTGAAGCAATGCAGGAAGAACTTCTTCAATTTCAAATCCATGACACCTGGGATTTAGTTCCAAGACCAATTGACAGACTAGTCATTGATCTTAAGTGGTTATGGAAAAACAAAAAGAATGAAGAAATGACTGTAATTCGCAACAAAGCTCGTCTGGTGGCAAAGGGATACAGATAGGAAGAAGGGATAGATTTTGAAGAGTCATTCGCACCAGTTGCAAGGCTTGAAGCAATCAGGATTTTCTTAGCTTATGCGGCTCACAAGAACATCATGGTTTATCAGATGGACATCAAGATGGCATTCTTGAATGGAACTCTGAAAGAAGAAGTGTACGTGAGTCAGCCAGACGGTTTTGTTGACAAAGATCATCCGAAATACGTCTACAAGCTAAAGAAAGCAATCTATGGTTTGAAGCAAGCCCCACGGGCGTGGTATGACAAGTTATCATCTTTCTTGTTGTCAAATAATTTCACCAAAGGAACAATTGATCCAACCTTGTTTACAAGAAAATACAAAAATGACATTTTGATTGTTCAGATTTATGTGGACGAAATAATTTTTGGGTCCACTAATCCGACACATTCAAAACATTTTGAAAATCTCATGAAAAGCAAATTCGAAATGTCCATGATGGGTGAATTAAAATTCTTTTTGGGCTTACAAATTCATCAATCCCCACGTGGAATTTTTCTTAATCAAGCTAAATACACAATTGAGATTTTGAAAAAACATGGAATGGACAATTGTGACTCTGTTGGAACTCCAATGGTCACTTCACCCAAGATAGGCGCTGACCTAAATGGGAAACCCATGGATCCGAAGAAATATCGGAGCATGATTGGGTCTTGATGAAGCGAAAAGTGTACCGCTTTTAAGGGGTCATTTAAGCCCGAAATCGTATTTATTTGATCAAATATCGCCCTAAATCGTTCCTTTTGTCATTTTAGGTACTTTTGAGGAGAAATCTGGAAAAGGAGGCATTTTGGACGTTTTTGGAGCATTAAAGTGAAGAATACGACAAAGTCTCAAAATCGGCTGAAATTTACCTTTGACGGCGTCAGAATCATCTCTTGACGGCGTCATGCCTTGGCAAGAAAAGTGGGATGTGAAATTTACTCATGACGGGCCAGTGAGTTAGCATGTGAATTCTGACGGCGTCACGCTTTAACTAAATCAAGGGCGTCACGGCTTAATTCATAAGGGGACGGCGTCACGTTCAAGAGGTGAGGGCGTCAAGCCTTGATAGGCCAGAACGGATTTTGGAGAATTAAAGAGGGACGGCGTCAAGATGGTCATCCGAGAACCCTAAAAGCGGCGAGGTGACGGCGTCACAATCCATAAGGTGACGCCGTCAGATGCAAAAGTCTATATATAGTTTTCTAATTTTTTGTCATTAGGAGAGAGCTTAGTGTGTGGAATTTTGGGATAAAACCCTAAGACGATTTTAGCTACTTTTTCAGGGCTTTTAGCCTTGAGATCTTCCATGTTTCATTGAGAGATAAGTTATCAATTAATCATTCAATATGTCTATGTGTTGTTTGATTCTATCTTATGCTTGTCTTTTGTTTAACATGTTAGGCTAATTTTATCTTGTGTTTGCTTAGATCTAATGAAACCTAGCTATTGATTATTGGTTGTTAGTGTGTTGTTAGTTGTATTGGATGATTGTTTATCTATGTTAGGCTTAAGAAAACTGGCTAACTTCCTATTCGGTAACTTGCTTGAACGTCTTAAGAAACATGAACCAAACGCGTACTAAAGGTTTTTATGGTTGTATTTAATGCACAAGCGAATTCTAGTGATCCCATGTTAGGAGCTTCCTAGCCGGCTCGACATAGGAGTGAAGTAGGAGCTTGTAGAGTTTGGGGAAGTAAGTACGCCACCCCACGAATGGTATTAAGGAATACACCCGTCATCCACGCAACTAATACACACTAATTAACCGGTAAAAGATAGTTAGGGAGTAAGGAAATCTAAGTAAACACATTTCTCTACACATAAGTTTCTCACCACTTTTCATTTTTGTTATTTTATTTTATTTGCATTTGTAGTAATTTGGGTTAGTTGACTAGCAACTAATTCCGCCCACTCCTTCAAAACCGAGATTTTACTTGCTTTCATAAAAATTATAAAAACATAAAAAGAATCTTCCTCGATCCTTAGACCTAATTAGAGTAGCCTTTCATACCTAACGAACACTATTCCCTGTGGAGAACGATCAATCCCCCGTACTTACCACTACACTATACTACATCGGTCAGGTACACTGCCTGGTGGGGTTGTAAGCCTCTTGAGATCCCTCGAGAGGTAAAACCTGTTGTAAGGTTACAAAACCACGCATCAAGTTTTTGGCGCCGCTGCCGGGGAATAGTTATTGTTTAGGTTGAATTTTTATTTCTATTAGGTCTACTCACTAGATTCCTTTCTAGTGAGATTTTTATTTTATTTTTCTAGGTTTTCTTTAGTCTATCTATTTTCTTCGTGTCTTTGTTCGTAACCATACCATCCGACATCATGGAAGATGGTAATATCCTTAACCCACACAACCCACCACCACAACAACCACCACCACCTCCTAGAGCCCGTACTTTAGGAGAGTATTCCCGTCCTAGCCACCATGGCTATCGAAACACCATTGAGCTCACTCAAGGAGCCAATATCACACCCTTGCGATCCGACACCATCCGGTTGGTGCAAAGCGGATGCGCATTCCATGGACTTCGTTCTGAAGATCCTAATCAACATCTCAAGGACTTTCTTAAAATCGTTGATTCTATAGACCTTGATGTTGCCACTCGAGAGACGACCCGATTGCGTCTCTTCCAATTCTCTCTGCGGGACCAAGCTAGTCAGTGGCTAGAACGTCAACCCGCAGGATCCATCACCTCTTGGGATGATCTCACCACTCGTTTCCTTGCTCAGTTTTTCCCACCGGGAAGAACTACCAAGCTAAGGAATGATATCTTGATGTTCCAACAACGTCAAGGCGAAACTCTCTACGAGGCATGGACTCGATTCAAGGACTTACTCCAAAAAGTCCCTCACCATGGCATAGAACTTTGGCTCCAAGTCCAAATCTTCTACGACCATATCAATCTCTCCACAAGGCAAACCATTGACCAATCGGCCGGTGGCAAGCTACGTGATCTAAGTGCGGAACAATCATGGGCTCTCCTAGAGGATCTTGCTCTTTATGACAACGAAAGTTGGAGTGATCCCCGTGATTTGAATAAAACGGTCAAGGCAATATCTTTGCCTTTGAACAATTCAAGCACTTCTAACCGTAGGATCATAGAACTTGAAGACCAAGTCAAGTTTCTAATGAAATCCTACGAGGCTCCTAAACCTTCAAGCCAAGTGAACAAAATCACTTCTTCATGTGAATTATGTAGTGGTCCCCACGACACTCGTGATTGCATGGAACTCCCCGAACAAGCTTTTGTGGACTACGCATCCTCGCGTACCGACGGAGCGGGAGACAAGTGGTACACTTTCAAACCCGAGCCAAACCATTACGGTGATTCATACAACCCCTCATGGAAAAATCACCCGAACCTTAGGTGGAAACAAAACCAAAACTCACAACAAACCAATTCTTCCAACCCACCTAATCGTTTCCAATCAAGCGGTTCCAACTCGAACCGTACTTTCAACAACAATCCTTCCGGCAATGGTAGTACCAATAACTTTGAAGGATTGATGTCTCAATTTATGGCATCTCAAGAAGCTCGGATAGCTAGATTCGAATCCGAATTCAATCAACAACAAACAGAGATGACCAACAAAATCGACAATTTGTTGAAAGCCCTCAATAACCACGTGCTATCACCTCCACATAAGGACGCTAGGAACACAAATAGCGGACCCCAAGTAAAAGACCCCTCTTCATCCAAACACGTCCACTTTGTCAACATTGTCACTATTAAACCAATTGATAGGAATGAGGATAATAGTGAACCTAAGGATGAGGATAAGAAAGTCGAGGTTGATAAGGAAGTTAGGACAAGTGAGATTGAAGAAGTAGATGATGATGAGGACTACTTCAATAGGCTACCCACTAAGGAAGAGCGCGCATATCATACAAACTTATTCGATGACCTCGAGACACCATACTTCCTAGGTAGACCAATCATTGAAATAGGCGACCCTTCTAATCTCAACATACCATGCAACATCGGACATCTACATGTGTGGAAAGCTTACATCGACCTTAAATCACCCATAAACATCATGACTAGAGCCCACTACAACTTGATAATGAAGAATCAACTTGGGTATAGGATGTTCCCTGACAAGGGTTGGATGAGTAACTTCACGGGAAGAGTTAAGGGATTACCGGTTTATGTAGGAAACTTCACCTATGTCACCGACTTTGTAATTGTTGAAGATATCCGCCCAATAGTCGATGCATCCTTAACTCAAGTGGTTTTTGGAAAACCATTTGTTGAGGTCTCTGGAATGACTTATGAACCTTCCTTAGGGATAGTTAGATTTAAGGATGAGACCGATGAAGTAAGCTACCAAATGCCATATAAGATAGAACAATTCCAACACTTGTCAAATGTTGAGAAGGAGCTCAAGCAAGCGGTCTACTATAGGAATGATGAGGATAGAAGTAAAGGAGTAGACTATGTTATGAAAAGGATATTCGGTTTCTACAAGGATTGTTTGAAATTAGGACCGGAATATAAAACCGGGAAGGAGAATGGCCTAGGAACCGTGACCGATGATGGAATCACGTAATGTACGTGACTTTGAGTCTAGCTACAAGACTCGTTAATAAAGAAAAGCGCTTCTTGGGAGGCAACCCAAGCTTTATTTTATTTATTTGCTTTGTGTGTTTATTTATTTGTTTGTTTGATTTTATTTGCTTCCGTATGTGTGTTTAATTTTTATCATTATTGATTCATGTTAAAAAGAAAATTGTGAAAATGCTTTATTTTGTTTTTAACTTCGTCTTAACTACATATAGAGGTATTTTGCAAAAGATAAGTGTAAGGGAAATCTAAATCGGTTTATTAGAACACAAATTAACATGAATCATAATAATAATAAATTAGCATACATATTCGTAATTGTTTAAGTCAAATGCTTGTATCGAGTCATAATGATGTTTTGCAGAATTTCCAGGAAGTAAGGTAAAAGTTTTTCCAGAAATTTTCCGGAAACTTAAAATGAAAATTTTTGTCAGGTCATTTCTGACGGCGTCAGGGGTTATAACCTGACGGCGTCAGATTTAATTTCCAGAAATTTTTGAAGGTTTTGTTTTCATAAAAAGTTTTTATTAAAATCTCCAACTTATAATCTCCAGGAATCTGCAAAATTATCATTCCACAAGCATTATATCCTTATATATAGATTTTATCCCGCCGATGTTATGCAGGTTTTCGTGTTTGCTTTCTCAGGTTTAACAGGTTATTTTGGACAAGGAGATGTTTATGGAATCAAGCTTATGGCGATGCATTAGTCATGGAGCTTCAACATTCTCTTTGGAGGAAGATTTAACCGTGTAATTTCATTATCCAACGAGCGAATCAGGGGAGTATTTGATTTCATTCTTTTACTTTTTTCTTTTACATCTTTTTATTTTGAACATTGGGGACAATGTTCATCTTAAGTGTAAGGGGAGGGTAAAAGTACGATTTTAGAGAATGCTATTACGCTTGATTTTTGTTTGTTTGATGGTAGATGTGTAATAAAACTGAGATAAATACTTGTTAGGGCAATTTTAGTGCCAAATTTAAAATTTTTTACAACATATAGGAGTGAAACTTTGATCTTAATGAGCGTCTCACGGATAGGAGTTATATGACTAGCACAAAAACCGTACCACTAAAAAATTTTCCACCCCCAAATATGTGAGGTTCGCCCCTAGAATTGGTAGGAAAAGCATTTATGCTATGATGTGTGTACCGGTAGCACTTAGATTCTAGAACTTGCGTTAGGACCATTCCAAGGCCACAAGTGAGACTACATTCGTGTAGTTAGATTTACTACATGATAAGAGGCATTAGGATAAACCCATTGTTTTACACCTGTGTTTTTGTTATAATTACTTTGGCTACATTGGTCAAGTAATTCTCCCACACCCTTTGCGTTGTACTCATTTTTAGTACACGATACCCCTAGTACACCCCTCAGAGCCTATCTTTTCGTTTCGACCTTTAAGCATTTTACTTAAAGGAAGAATTTGTTACACCCCACTAAAATGTACACCCAAATCGCCTTAGCCTACCTTGTATGCACTCATTTTTAGTGCATTATTGTTACAACATTTGTTTAAACCCAAGTTAATTATCTAGTTGATTACATGGTTGCTAAGTCGAGTCATATCCTTGTACATATTGTTTTGGGACGATTGGGACTCATGGGTAAAGTACTAGTATAATGGAGTAATGGGGAAGAACATCATTTATTACCCCCATATGTGCTAAATATTTTAAAAGTACTCCAAGTTTTTCAGTTATCTTAATTCGAGTCATTAGATTAGTAATTGTAAAGTTATGTAAAAATTCAAGTGTAAGGGGAATGCAATGCCCCTATGATGTATTATTTTGGATGGTAGGGCAAAAGTGTATGCAAAAAAAAAAAAAAAAAAAAAAAAATCGAAAAATCAAGAAAAATACAAAAAAAATGAGAAAATGAAAAATAGAAAAAACATACGGACTACCATCCCGTTTTATTTTATGTTTGTTTTATGTTTTTGTTATTTTGTTATTTCGTTTCTAGCTTAAGATCGAGTCTAGTCTTGGCTTAGCAACATTGTATAGTACATGTAATTGACCAAGATTTTTAACTCGCCACCAGTAAAATATCCTTTATCCAACCAAACCGTGTTTTCCTTTTCCCTACACCTAACATTACAACCCATTTAAAAGCCCTCTTTGATAGTTTATCTTTGGTGCTTACGCCTAGTGGAGGAGGTTTTCGATCCTTTCCCAAGCCTATGGTAATCTATTTGCTATGACAGGTAGTGAGAGATATTTTCCGTTTTCATTTATGAGATTTATTTTGATGACACTTGAGAGATGTGAGTATCTAAACACTACTTGTGAGGTGCTAGTATGTAATCTCCGTGCTTATTATGATTGAAGTGGAACGATTATTTGTTGTAATTACTTTTATGTTAGTATTAAATGACCCCTAACTTGTATTTTGATTAGAATAAAAGCGCATTTGCTTGAGGACAAGCAAATCTCAAGTGTAAGGGTATTTGATGAAACGAAAAGTGTACCGCTTTTAAGGGGTCATTTAAGCCCGAAATCGTATTTATTTGATCAAATATCGCCCTAAATCGTTCCTTTTGTCATTTTAGGTACTTTTGAGGAGAAATCTGGAAAAGGAGGCATTTTGGACGTTTTTGGAGCATTAAAGTGAAGAATACGACAAAGTCTCAAAATCGGCTGAAATTTACCTTTGACGGCGTCAGAATCATCTCTTGACGGCGTCATGCCTTGGCAAGAAAAGTGGGATGTGAAATTTACTCATGACGGGCCAGTGAGTTAGCATGTGAATTCTGACGGCGTCACGCTTTAACTAAATCAAGGGCGTCACGGCTTAATTCATAAGGGGACGGCGTCACGTTCAAGAGGTGAGGGCGTCAAGCCTTGATAGGCCAGAACGGATTTTGGAGAATTAAAGAGGGACGGCGTCAAGATGGTCATCCGAGAACCCTAAAAGCGGCGAGGTGACGGCGTCACAATCCATAAGGTGACGCCGTCAGATGCAAAAGTCTATATATAGTTTTCTAATTTTTTGTCATTAGGAGAGAGCTTAGTGTGTGGAATTTTGGGATAAAACCCTAAGACGATTTTAGCTACTTTTTCAGGGCTTTTAGCCTTGAGATCTTCCATGTTTCATTGAGAGATAAGTTATCAATTAATCATTCAATATGTCTATGTGTTGTTTGATTCTATCTTATGCTTGTCTTTTGTTTAACATGTTAGGCTAATTTTATCTTGTGTTTGCTTAGATCTAATGAAACCTAGCTATTGATTATTGGTTGTTAGTGTGTTGTTAGTTGTATTGGATGATTGTTTATCTATGTTAGGCTTAAGAAAACTGGCTAACTTCCTATTCGGTAACTTGCTTGAACGTCTTAAGAAACATGAACCAAACGCGTACTAAAGGTTTTTATGGTTGTATTTAATGCACAAGCGAATTCTAGTGATCCCATGTTAGGAGCTTCCTAGCCGGCTCGACATAGGAGTGAAGTAGGAGCTTGTAGAGTTTGGGGAAGTAAGTACGCCACCCCACGAATGGTATTAAGGAATACACCCGTCATCCACGCAACTAATACACACTAATTAACCGGTAAAAGATAGTTAGGGAGTAAGGAAATCTAAGTAAACACATTTCTCTACACATAAGTTTCTCACCACTTTTCATTTTTGTTATTTTATTTTATTTGCATTTGTAGTAATTTGGGTTAGTTGACTAGCAACTAATTCCGCCCACTCCTTCAAAACCGAGATTTTACTTGCTTTCATAAAAATTATAAAAACATAAAAAGAATCTTCCTCGATCCTTAGACCTAATTAGAGTAGCCTTTCATACCTAACGAACACTATTCCCTGTGGAGAACGATCAATCCCCCGTACTTACCACTACACTATACTACATCGGTCAGGTACACTGCCTGGTGGGGTTGTAAGCCTCTTGAGATCCCTCGAGAGGTAAAACCTGTTGTAAGGTTACAAAACCACGCATGAGGTCTCTCATGTACTTAACTGCAAGCCGACCAGATATTCATTTTGCTGTTTGTTTACTTGCACGGTTTCAGGCAAGGCCTACCGAACTTCACCTCCAAGAGGTTAAACGGATCTTTCGGTACCTACGAAGAACCATTAACATGGGACTTTGGTATCCGAAGGATTCGGAGTTTACACTAATAGCATTTTCAGATGCAGACCATGCCGGTTGCCAAGTTACAGCAAAAAGTACATCAGGCGGAGCACAATTTCTAGTATGTGTCTCTATCTGCGTGTTGTGCCCAAGTTCTATGGATGAGGACACAACTAACAGATTATGGTTTCTCTTTCGACCGCATACCTTTGTATTGCGACTCGAAAAGTGCCATAGCCATCTCGTGCAACCCAGTGCAACACTCGAAGACCAAGCATATTAGAGTCCGCTATCACTTCATAAAAGAGCACGTTGAAGAGGGTACTGTTGAATTGTTTTTCGTGAAGACTGAATATCAACTCGCCGATCTATTTACTAAGGCCCTCCCAAAAGAGCGGTTTGAAAATTTAGTTCGTCGAATTGGAATGCGAAGCCTAACTCCCGAAGAGTTAGAAAGTCTTCTCGAATCTTCTTGATTTATATCAACAAGCTTCGCATGTAAATATTTTTGTAAAATATACTGGTTAAAATTAATACTGTAAATACAGAAAATTTCCAAAAGACATAAAAAATATAAAACTCAAAAACCAAAAATATTCTTCTCATGACATGTCTCTCGTATAATCGATATTCTGTACGTATCTAGAAATGTCATTCAACAATGATACGGGCATGTACAGATGCTTGAGCGAGAGTTCTTTTTTATGTTTTTCTAAAACATGTCGTTTCTCAAATTTTTCTTCATTAAGGCTTTCGTACATTTCATTACGAGACCCGTGATTTATTGTGAAATCTTTTATCGTGGCCCGAGTACTCCAACTCGAAAAGATTTCATACTAAAGGCTACATTGAATGACTTCTGATTATTTCCGATCAGAACTCGCAATGTTAATGGCAAAAAGCTAAACCAGTGAGCACTTAATCAAAATTGTTTCAAAAAGATTTTTAAAAGTCTTTCTATAAATTTTGTGCTCACAATGACTCCCTCGAAGACCCTTAAATGCTTTTAAACTCAATTGTTTCATAAAATGCTCTGATTAAGGGGGAGTATAAAAAGAACAATGTTCCGATTTTCATGCTAAAATCAGTCCATCTCTCCACAAAAAGTTTCATTTTAATCAACTGTTTTCAAAAATACCACTTCATGCTATTTTTGAGGGGGAGATTAAGTGTTTATTAAATATATGGGGGAGAGGACGTGATTAAAATGCGATCAAAAAGAAGTTTTGTGGTTTGAATCTCAAAATGAGTTCTTCAAAAAGACTCAGTTGAACCCTCGAATTGACGAAACTAAATGTCAGTTATCGAAAAGACATAAATAATTTCAAGCTAGTCTAACTAGTGATGTAAGCGTGTCTCGCAAAGGACTTGTCTGAGTAGAATGTACCAATTCGAGAGATGATCATTGAATATGACCGGGACGGGTAATAATTTCAAGCTAGTCTAACTAGTGATGTAAGCGTGTCTCGCGAAGGTCATGTTCATTGAAAATAGATCATTTCAAATGTGCGAACTCTACCCAACATGTGCAATTTATTTCAAAAATGCATGAGCACATGTGAAGGGGGAGTGTTTCAAAAATGCAAAACTCTCAATGTGTTAACAAAAATGTGTTTTCTCATAAACACGTTGAGAGATTTTCACAAGGTTTAATGGCATGTGACAAATAATCTAGGATAATCATGGAGTAATAAGGTGATTATGGTTAGGTTATGTCCAATGATCCGCCAGAACCGGAGGGATCTACCCAAGGACAATTCCAATAGCTTAGAATTAGAAGTCCTTAGGTATGATTGAAAAAAGGAGCAAAATGAGAAAGGAGAAAGAAGGGGTTGAAGAATGAAAAAGAAAAGTTTAATGAAAGGGTGAAAAGAAATAGCCCTCCATGAAAACTTAGGTCAGAAACCGGGTCAATACATATGCTATCGGTACTCACTAAGGTGATACTGATATTGAAGACAAGACGTCATGGACCCAGTGACGCATTGCACCACCCCTCCTATCCACTCAGATATCTCTTAAAAGATATTTGTTTCATTTCTCACGGAGAACACTACATAATCTATCGGCCTCTCACTCCGAGATGTGTTGATATTGAAAAGGTGGCACTCTGCTCCATGCCTCCGACGACTAAAACCAAAACGCACATTATTGAGTCTAGAGACATGAGATTCATCAAAGATCTCTTAGGAACACTTCCTATGCAATACACTTGTGTTCATCAAAAAGGATACAAGTTGTATGAGTCTTAATGAGATCTAAGGATCTTGCCTTATGACATGATGGCCGCTGGACGATTTATCGCTAACTGTCTTATGCAGGTACCGACGAAAGTCCATCCACCATTGTAAAAACCCAAAAATCTGAAACATGTAAAAAGACCAAAATGCCCCTACAAGTTTAAAATTTATTTAAGGATATTTAAAGTACCATATTGATCTCAAAATTTAAGTATAAGCCATATATAAAATGATACAAGAACCGTATGATATGAAGTATGGCACGTTTAAGAAGTTCTATAGTCCGAAAATAATAAACTTGCACACGTTTTCTTTTTGTGTTTCCTTGGGCCGAAATTCTTTTGTCATACTAGCACTAAACCTTTGGGCCTAAACACTTGAAGATACCAAACAAATTTTGGCCCAATACTACTTAACCCACATCAAAAAGATCGGGCCTTCTTAATCCTTAATAACCGATTAACACAAACAAAAAGAACCCTAAACCCTTCCTAACATATGTCGACATTCTGCCTCTTCCCTCCATCAAATTTTCTGTCGATCTTCCTCAGCAACAAAGGTGAGTTTTGGAGCTCCTACTTGGTGACTTGGTCGTGTACTACAACGGGTTCAAGTGGTGGCTTGTTTGGTGTTCATCCGAATGGAGTTTTGGAGGCTCGGCTGGACTTTGTTTAGTTTGATCGATCCACTTGGTTTCTTTTCTTTCGATCACCCTACGAGGGTAACGTACATCTCGTGTTCTATATCTTTTCTTGTTGATTCATGCGTGTTTTTCTTGTTAGTATGTCTAATTATTATGATCATAATCTAAGAACAAGTTATTATTAAGAAGATTGGCATGTCACATAAAATTATGGAATTAGTAAACCCTAAGTTTGGATCGAATTGGTTTATGGAATTGTTTGATGAATTGGTGAGATGTTTAGACCACTTTGAATCAACCTAAATCTGTTTATAATTCATTCTTAATCACTTCGTAAGAAAATATGGGTCACGGGATTAAAAACCTAAAACGGGTCACATAAAATCATAAAAACTGGGTGCTGATAGAATTTTGTGTCGAATTGAACTGAGGTTATCTTGATGTTGAAAATGGGTATTTGGGTGTTTCTTGAGTCTAAAATTAAGTTCAATGAAATAGCTACCTGGAAAAATTAATTTTGTAATTTTTGGAGGCCTGGAAGGTTACCTTTTGATTTTTGGAAAATTATGTGTCTGATCGGATTTGTGAGTCTGGAAAATCAGTCGGGATTTTTGAATTTTAGTTTCCAAACCGTGTCGAATTATGAGGTGTCCTTTGAACTGGGTAATCTTTGGGATGTCTATTACTTCCTGGAATGTTTGTAGATTTTTGTGAATTTTTCTTAAAAGGTTTCTAATTAATAAATTTTCGTATAGTAAAATTAATCAGAAATCTGGACGAGTTGGTTTAAGTAAATTTTAATCCATAGTTATGCTACTTAATAAAATATGGAAAAATTAGATAAAATACTTAAGATATTTGAGCATCTCTGAGAATTTTTGGGAATTTTATTACTGAGTTCTTATACAGTTTACAATTTATAGAATACCTAACAATTTCGTATATAAAACTGTGAGAAATTATAAAAGGTTAAAAAGGAAATTTAAAAGGTGTTTTGTGTTTATTTTATAAACTAAAGGGTTTAAATTGTTATTTGCTAAAACTAAAGGACTCAACTTGTGTAAACCTGTAACTTTAGAATATTTACATTATTTACCCTAATCTTATCTTAATGACATTATGAACCCTAAACTTGTGATAATTGCATAATGAACCCTAAAATTATAAAAACTACATTATGAACCTTGAACTTATGTAAAGGGCATTATGAACCTTAACCTACTAACATGGTCATCTTTAATACTTTAAGTTGATAAACGGGAAGGATAATAACTAAAGTTACTGAATATGTAAAGTTACCTAAGATGGAGAGAAACTAAAATGAAACCTCATGATTTAGAAACTATGAAACTATGAAATCATAAAGCTATGAAACTTATAAGTACACCTATAATTCGTGTAGATTCGCTGAGGCGGGAGTAATCCGGTGTCCTGTGATCTGTCTTTGGTTTGTTTTGCTATCAAATAAGGTACAGATACTCTGCCCTTTTTCAGTAAGGGTGTCTTATTCCCTTGATTTTGATTTTGAGTTATGATTCAGTTAAGTTTTCCCAAAGCCATTGCTATGTTCCCTTGTGTGAACCTTTGATATTACTTTTGAGACTTTGAGATGCACCTTCTGATATATGACCTTTTGATATGACATTCTGTTTTGACATTGAGACCTGACTCTTAGTTTGATACCCGAGCCATTTTCTGTGTACCTAGCCAGGAAGGTAACCTGGCCATGTCTTTGATGCACCATTGGCATGACTCATGTGTGGGTGAGTGATTTCTCACACCGTCCCTTTTATATTATCTACTATGGCCATTATGATTGTGAGTTTATGATTGTGAGTTGGGGGCGTATGGGTTGCAATCCTAGATTTGTCTGTTTAGTGGATTTAACTATGACTGTGAGTTTATGATTTTGAGGTGATTGGTACTGTGTGCTATACATGCCCTTCACATTTCTGGGAGCTGATCACTCCACTATTATGATACATGAGGATACCCCTCATATTGTCTGGTTGCCTAAGTGGTATCCCCTCTGATTGTGAGATTATGACTGTGAGATTATGATTTTGAGATTTTGACTGTGAGTTTCTGGGCTCGTGGTAGATGACTATCCTTTATTCTTTACCCATTATTCTTTATTCGTTACTTTTACCATTATTTCCATTTCAGTCACAATGATTATATCTCAGTTACTTCTGTCATACCCTATTTCTGTATTCTCTCGGTTTCGTATTACTTTGTTGTTATATCTGTTCACTGAGCTTTTGAAGCTCAGCCGCATTTCTTTTCCTGCGGCAGGTTTTAGTAGGAAGTTGGGTTATGGGAAGAGAGTATTTCTGGACTTAGAAGACTTTGCTTTGTAGATGTGCTGGATTAGAGACAATTAGAAGAGTTTCACTTTATTTAAACTTAGAAGTTATTATTGTACCTTGTATTTCAGATTTTCCATTTGTAACCTTGAATTTCATTTGTATTATTAAATCATATGTTTGTGTTTGTTCTGATTTGTCACCATAACGTAATACTTCTACCCTTGTCGGGTTGGGGTGTTACAACCATCATCATCTACAACGACGACGCATCAGGACAGAAGATGTAGATCAAGGCAAGAAAGACCAAAAGACGATTCTTTGAAGATCACAGTGCATGAAGGAACATTGAATGAAGACTATTATACATTGACACTTAAAGTTCAAGACATTGAAGGCAAAAGACCAATCAAGGGAGCATCATTGAAATGACCATCCCTTAGGGGGAGATTGTTAGCATTTATTTTATGCTATTTAGGAAGTGATGATCATTTGATATCTAGAATCAAAGTGTTATGTATAATATGTAGTTTAAATGTGGGCTAGTAGTATTAGTGCTATTTGTAGTTAATGTGTATAAGTGTAATACATATACATAGCCCACATTAGGTCCAATGTAAAGCCCATCCAAGCCCACTTGGATGGCTGTGAACACATAAAACCACACACACTCTCATATCTTAGTTGTATGTCTCATTGTTAGAAGAGAGTGTGTGTGAGTTTTCCTCCATAGTCTTTGTATTATTTTCTTCCAAGTTAATAATCATTCGACTACAAGTTTTTACATATGATCCACCACTCTTCTTTTTCTTAAAAGTATTTGTGAGTCATCCTTGTTCTTGTGTCGAGTTGTGTGATAAAGTAGAAGTGGTTCGGTTTATTCCCAAGTGAAGTCGAGCACAACAGTAAAATCAAAATCAGTTCATGTTGAATCAAGTTTAATACAATTGATCTTTTTGGGGCAACAATCAATCCCGGATCAAGCTTTATATTTCCGATTTCCTCCAGATATACTATCAATTTCACCTATCTGAATCTTCCTTTCAATCAGGTATACTATCAATTTCATAATTTTTTTACTTGCGTTAATTTATTAAATCAAAATTATTCCGTTTGATTATCAAATGTCAATTTCATTGATTATTTGATTTGCACTTTGTTTGATTGATTAGTTTTTGAATGTATTTATCGAATCTAATTGTGCTGACATTGTTTTAATAAATAATCATTGTTCTTGATACACATTAGGATGCAGATGATCAAGCTTCATAAGCTGTTTAATCGAGGTGTTTCGTATACCAATCATTGTTTTAAAGGTTAGTGATTGTTATCATTGATCCTAACTATTATGTTATTTCAAATAATTACGATGTTATTTTCAATGTTTTGCAAGGTTTTTTTTATCTTTGGTTGCATCAGTCATGTCATTATTTTATGTTAACTCAAATAATTAAACATTTAAAACTTTTAAATTCCAATCACAATAAACGTATCAGCTTAACTATCATCCTGATTTTTAGCCAAAACTTTTAAATTTCGAATATTTGATTTACTGGAATTTCGCAATTTGCTTCATTTAACCTAATTCCTACCACTATATATTTCAGTGCATCCTAAACATTGTTACACCCCGTACCCGTTAGACCAAAAATTTAAAACTTTTTACGCAAAAACACTTGACTTTTAAGGACATTCGGTCACTCTTTTGATGACTGACAAAAATATATAAACATTTAGCCCTTAAGACTAATTTTAAATGAAACTAGACTCAATTACCTTCAAAACGATAGGTGGCACGACCCGTAACGACTTACGGATCAAAAGATATGATTTTTCAAAGTTTACCAAAATCTGTCCAAATCAAACCGAAATTTGGTGTCCCAAACCGAAATTTCATGTCCCAAACCGAAATTTCACCCCAAACTCACTCAAAGCAATTAACATCTCATACTAGATCGATTACATAATTAATCAACCCGTTTGCTACCCAAAATGGGTAGAAATACACTTAACCCAAACACCCCTTTAACTACATAACCCCTTTTATACATCTTTTGACCTATTTCTCGAAAAGACAACTTCTATGACCCGATGATTAACGAAACTTTCCAGATTTCATTAGTATGCCAATGGGCTCATTCCCATATAAAAACATTTACCATTTGACTTCCCGAAAGGGTACTTACAAAATAGACGGGTTATGCAAATAACCCGTTTGACCCATTTTCACTACAAACAACCCATACGACTTCCATTTTACACCAAACTTGACTAACTTCATTTATTTAACATATCAAACACGTTCCAACGAAACTTGACCCGTTTACACATCAAAATGGGTACATTTACCCTTCTGCCAAACACCCCCCTTAAACATTGACCATAAACCATTTAACACACTTGGACACACCGTTGACCACCCAAACTTTACCAAAAGCATTAGATTAACATAACAAACATGTTCCAAGGGCACTTGACCCGTTTACAACCCAAAATGGGTATGTTTACGCTTAAACCAAACGCCCCTTAAACTTTATACATAAACACATAAACTTCACTTTGACTCATAGTTAGACTCCCAAACTTTACGACGACCTCGACACACATTATACAAACCAAAATAAAGACTCTCGGGGTACAACCTTGTCTCGAGCTCGGTATTCTACCTAGCTCCTACTACTTATTATCTTCCGAATTCACTTCCAATTTCTTATGCTATAATCCATGAAACTTCCTTCCGTCGCGCATAAGCCTACAAAACATTGACAACTAAACGAATAAGCTTACGCTTAGTAAGTAAAACAATAATCACATATCATCATACTTCAATCAAACACATAAGCATCACATATATATCCACACACTTACTTAGCGACTCCACTTCCTAATTCTTGCATAAACACCTAACATCAACTTACTCTCACAACCAAATCCATCACTTAGATCATAATCATCATAGCACATAGCACATCTCAAGTCTCTTATCACTAACCACAAAACATACATAACACATACATGTTAGACATCCATATAACACATGCCATCATCATTTTACTTACCTCAATCCAAGCTACATAACATCAAGAACATCATCATCATCATCACAATCTTCCATCATCATCATCATCCTCTACAATAACCAAAACCTAACAACATAACAATCAAATACATAAACAAGGGTTAACACAACCCATCAATTACACTCATCTTCCAAATCTTATCATCATATGATCATATCTTGATCATATGATGAAAACCCACTTAATCCATAATCTATAACTTCATTAACATTAATAATATAGATACTTACATGTGATGATTATTACTAAGGAAGGCTACTAGTACTTGATCTTCATCTATTTCTTCTTAGATCATCATCTCACTTTTTCCCTCTTTTTTCCTCCTCCATAAAACCGGACCTCCAACACACTCAATAATAATTATGGATTTCTCTAGAAATCCCTAGATAATCTTCTTATCTAGACACAACTTTGGTCCTTTGGCAAAAGTGGCCCCTCAAGTCTCTTTCCTCCTATTTTAGCCACAACTAACTTATAACATAATTGGCATATGACAACTTAAGCCCTTGAAGTCCCTTTCCTATCTATTTGAGGCACACAATACTTCCCATAACTTTATAACATATATTTTGACTAACACTTGACTATCGGGTTTGACTTTCCACGTAACTTTGTTGACCAACCAATCACATTAAACCTTAGCATATTCCATCTAAGGTGGGGCCTACTCGTAACCGGGATACGGGTCTAACAATTCTACCCCCTTATTTAGATTTCGTCCCCGAAATCTGTCATTCTTTACTATCCTGCACTTAGTCACATAACTCGTCTCATTCCTAGCACCTTAACTCCTAGTTTAATTAGTGCAACGATCTAAGTGATCTTGCAACTCTATGCATACTATAACATATCACACATCCTTAATCCCTACTACTTCCCGTTTAATTCTATCCCATCCAATTCTTGCTTAGATTTTACGTAATACAAGACATACTTATTACCACTAGTCATCTTTCTAATCCGCTCTATTACCGTTACATCACCGTCTCACTTGCTTTATCCTTCACTCTCATTCTTGACTATTTTATACTTAAGAAACTCATACTATTTGACCTTGCATAATTACACTCGACTAATACGTTCACATTCTATTGTTTTCACCCATCATATTTCACACCACGCCGCAAAGCACATTATATCATCATTACAATTCTTCCATCCCATCAAAATTTCTCCTAAGTCTCAACTAAAAGTCATGGTCACATTCTAACCCTCCTATCTTAGTCTTATAATTTCTAACCAATTCTAAACTTTCGCTTCCTACTTCTCTAACCCTACTCGTGCCGCGTCGGCAACACATAAGTCCACTCATTTATAATTCCTCATTTACACGGAGAGGCGTCTCAATCGATGTAAATCAAGAAATATAAACTCATGGTTATGTACTCCCGACATAACACTACTACTCCTATTTCCCAATCTAACTTTTATTATTTTATTTTCATTTTACATTTCACTCGTTATTTAAACTCTTCCATTTTCTAGCTTGGATCCACTTTACTTTAACATTTTCCCCGAAAGGACTTTCACACATGCCAAGGATGTAGGCAATCTTTGCCGGTGAAGGCAATACGTTTTATCCCGAAGGATCTTTAACACATCCCGAAGGATTCTTTATCATTCATTGACTTGGTCATCCCGAAGGATACCACCTTTAATATTCATCCCGAAGGATCATTAACATTCACACTTCATCACTTTCACATTATAGCATTGGATCCAAGCTATTAACATTTTAACACACACACCTCTTATCCTATCCATTTTATTTAGTGAGCGCAAGCTCATAGTGCATATGAACTTGCTCATTATAAATACACACTTCTATGTGTTTTTTCCATCCTACATTCTTAATCCGCGTTAGTTATTTTCACATCTTTACTTTACCTCTTGCATTCTTAGCCTTCATTAATCATCTTCACATTCTTACATTTCATTTTAGTCTACTCAACTCATTTACATCCCGACTTTGCACATATTGCCAACCATAACTCATGCATTTATTATAGTAATTACCGCTAATCGCCTTAGCCGTAATATGATAATTTCAGGACAACGCCTTTATCTCATTGGTATGTGCTTAAACACATACTTTTATTTGACCAAATTAAGACCCAAAAACGACCAAAAACTGTCCAAAATGCCAAAGATATTTGTGTTTTTGTGTTTGTTTATGTGCAGGTACGGATATAGAGAAAAAGGGACAAATTCAAGCAAATACGGACAAAACCGAGCTTGGAATGGAAAAGAGCCGAAAGCCGATGCCGGGAAAGACGATTTTCATATGGATTTTTATTCGAGCTCAAAAATTCCAAAATGGCCCTTGGATTATTACTTGTTGGCAAAAATGGACCCTTGAAGAAATTTGAAGATGTGGCAGATTGGGTCCCTCAGCTTTACATAAATTACAACCTTGGTCCTTGGTTTATTAGCTATATTATTCTACACTAAACTAAAAAAAAAAGGAGAAACCCGGATCCAATACACTACCCAATCCACACATCCTTAAACCAAACCCAACATTAAACCCACCTAAACAAATCAGTCCAACCCTTTACCCAATGAACCCAACCCATCTCTAAAGACCCAACCTAGCCCACTAAAACTAAAAAAACCCAGTCCATCGCTAAAGACCCGACCCACCCACCTAAAACTAAAACACGGTTGCTCGGTCAAAGTAGTCATTCGGTCAAAATTCCCTTTTTTGAGTCAAAATCCCTAACTTAGCTAAATACTGCTCATCTTCTTGCTTAATCCCTAACCCGCCATTAATCCCTAATCCCTCCATCACTTTCATCCTCACCACTACCAGACAAGTGAGTCACATGGGTGTGTCTTGGTCCCCCCACTCCACCTCATCAATCCGGTTGCAAAAAGTAAGATCAACGGCTGATGTTTAAAGTTGTGGAGAGCAAGTTATGATCCAAGGGTCACGAATTGATGCAAGAAGCAACAAGGGAACTCTCACACAGAACAAGCACAAGAATAACGAAACCCTAGTTGAGGGCATATATATAGCCGACTCTCCTCAAAATAATTTTTTGTCCACTTTTCATGTTTTAGAAAAGTTTGACCATTTAATTGTTGTCGAATTTATTGTTTCAGTAGTGTAATCTTTAAATTTAGATTGTAATTTCATTTTCAAGTTTATGCAATTTTAAGTTTTTCTTGGTTTTATTTTGTTGGTCAGCTCTGGTCAAAGGGCTTGTGTTACTGCTTATTTTCTTTCTTTTAATTGCTTGTTACTGCTTATTTTAGCTCTTGGTAGTTTAAAAGTTAGTTTAGAGCTAGTATGTGTTACATGTTGCTTTAAAATAGTCTTAGCAGCCTGCGTTTTGTTGTTCTTGCCTCACTAGCCCCTTTTGATCTCAAGCTTTAGTATAGTTAAAATAGTATTTAGGTTTTGATTTTTGCCATTAGTTGCTGCTAGTTTATCTTGATGTGTTTGTGTTTATTGTTTACATGTTGCCACTTTAGTTATAGCTTATTTGACAAGAAGTTTTTAGTTCTCATTAGTTATATTAGTTGCTGCTAGTTTTTAGTTCTCATAACTGATTTGACAAGAAGTTGTTAATAAGCTTATTTTCAAGTTTTCAAAAATGTTTTTCAGTTTCAAAAGTTCTCATTAGTTATAGCTTATCAGATTTATAAAAGAAAAAAAAAATAATAATAATAAAAAGTAAAAAAAGACAGACCTGGGACTCGAACCCAGGTCTCTTGCCTCAGACACACACAAGTTTACCACTCTGCTCTTGTTTCTACTTAGATTAGTTTTACAAAATTTAATATTTAACTAAGCCTTCTTTAATTAGCTTCTCAAACTGTTTAAGCTTATAGACAGCTTATCATTTAGCTTTTTAAACTTTTTATATTTTTCCTAGCTTTCTAGTAGTATAAAGTAATTTCAGAAAAATTTTTAGATTTTTAAAATTAGTTTTAGTATTTTTAGAGATTTAAAATAGTTTAAATAGTTTTTAAATTATAAAAAATTATTTAAAAGTCAAAAAAATATTTTTCTTTTTTCAAAAATTTTCTTTTATCAGTTTTAATATAGGAAAATTATTTTCAAAATTTTAGGGCTTAGAATTTAGCATTTCACTTTTATTCGCGTTTTTAAATTACGTCGCGTTCCGTTTTTAAATTCAATTTTCGTTTTTAGGTTAAATGCTTAGTTTAATTGTTCCATTAGCTTAGTTTAATTAGTTTATCTTGTTTGTTATTTTAATATTAGTAGTGTAATCCAAAAATCAATCACTCTTTTTCTCATTCACTACACGAATCACGTCCCGGGAACACAAATTCCATTCGATCTTCGTCGGGACAACGAACCTAGGGTTTTGCATATTTCCTTTGCAATTCTCCTTTTTGGGATATAAATTGTTTGAAATCAATCAATTTTTGGCGCCGCTGCCGGGGAAGGTTGAAGTGAGTGCGTGATTCCGTTTTTCGATTCGTGTTTTGAAGACCCTTCCTCGTGGAGTTATCGTTTTCATTTGTAAATATTTTTTATAAAAACCCAAAAAGATTTTCTCTTCAAAATTTATTTTCCTTTTTCTTTTGTGATTTTCAATGTTTCTAAAATTTAAAAATCTAAAAATATTCTTCTCAATCCTCTTATACGTTTGATTCTTTATCTCTTACCCTCTATTCGTTTAATTCTTCTTCTCCATGTCTTCATCTTACCAATATGGTTGTCAATACTGTGGGGGTCCTCCAAATGGTGGAAACTGCCCCGGTTGTAACATTATGGATTCAGGAAACGGGTTTGTCTATGACCAAAATCCATGTTTCTATAATGAAACACCCGACCTTTTCAACCAGCCCCCACAGCAACAGATGGAGACATACTTGTGTGAATTTTGTGGAGGTTGTCCTCATCCGGAATTTGATTGTCGAACGGGTGACATGCTTGTCTATAAGCAGAACCCTTATAACAATCAGACATCATCCGGATTTGACACATCTTCATATTATACATCAAGTTCTCCACAACAGTATTATTCTTGTGAATATTGTGGAGGTCCACATCCAAGTTTTGATTGTCGAGCGAGGAATACGTTTGTCAATGAACAAGTTCCTTGTAATCAGAACTTCGGGTATGACCATTATCCACATAATTCATCAAATCAATCACAGCAACAATATTGTTGTGAATACTGTGGAGGCCCTCACTTTGGCTCTGATTGTCAAACAAGTAACCAGTTTGTCTATGAACATGGTCCTTGTGACAATTACGACTATTCTTATAATAACTCACCTCCACAGTACCCCTCATCCCAAACACTCAATCAAGAACTTCTCCATGAACTATTGGAGTCAACAAAGAAATATAACCATGAACTTCTAGAGTTAACAAAAAGCTATAAGGCTATGGTTATTCAATGTACCCCAGA
Organism: Artemisia tridentata subsp. tridentata; assembly: GCA_021014915.2. Classification (NCBI taxonomy): domain Eukaryota; kingdom Viridiplantae; phylum Streptophyta; class Magnoliopsida; order Asterales; family Asteraceae; genus Artemisia; species Artemisia tridentata. The sequence goes on along the minus strand of CP139508.1, from coordinate 485,896,529 downwards.
AGAAACTCATCAGATAACTTATGGAGAATTTTTAGCTGAAAGACAAATAGCTAAAATAAGTTCTAATTATCGTCAAACTTTCGTTTACGACGACGATGATGATGATGAGGATTTTATGTGGGGAGTTTGTGAAAATTCGTCAGAAATCACTCCCGTCCTACCTTCTAAGGAACCAGAGGACTCTCTCATAATGGGGGACGAGCATCTTAGCACTCTTCCTGAAAAGGAATCAGACGAATTCATAAAGTCTAGTGCTGAGAACCTTGTCCCAATCCCAAGTGAGTCCGAGGAAATATTTGACGGTGATTGTGATTTGCAATCTTGTGGAGATTCTCTTGACGTTTCCGAGGTTACTTCCGGAATTTTCTCTAACCCCCTCTTTGAATATAGTGACGAGTACACTTTTTGTGCCGTTAATCCTCTTTTTGATGGGGTGTTAGAGAACGTTGAGAGCGAGGACTCTATAATTTCTAATCTTGATGAGCCCGTAACGGAACCGGGACTCACAGATTCTCCTCGTATGATTGAATCTCTTCATGAGGAGTTCTCCGATGAACTCACTCATATCATACCTCCGCCGGAGTATGATTACTTTGCTATTGATGAAGATCCCGACCCGGGGGGAGATATGCTCTATCATAAGAGTTTGCTTGATGATGATATCACCCCGACCCTCCCGCCCGAGGTCTTTGTTGATGAAGAATGGATTTCCATTCTGATAATGATCTTTCTTCCCTTCTTCACCTACCCGGTGACTTCTCCTCTCCTTCACTCCTTCGGGAGTGAAGACACCATCTTTGACCCCGGCATCTCTCATTCTTTTCAGCCGTGGGTATCTCATCGGAGTGGAACTTTCGTATGCTTCAATGTTTATCCAAACATCTTGAACGAAAGTCCGATTGAGATTTTCTTTTCCACCTGCTCCCCCAAGAACAAATGAATTCGGGGCGAGTCTAAGCTTTCCGACTCGAAAAAAAAACAAGCGCTTCGTGGGAGGCACCCCATGCTTATCCATCTATCTTCTTTCTATTTTCTTAATAAACGTGAGGAGGGCTACCTCTTCCATTTGTTGTGTTTCGTGGTTTTCTGTGCTGTGTTCAGGATTGCCCGATTGATGAAGACTCTCGTGCTCATGGTTCTGCCTTCTCTCCACTCAAGTTTCATCATTCGTTGCTCATCCGATATCCTTAATCTTATCGTTTTACGTTTATCTTTGGCATAATTCATAAACGGCCTTAGATTTATGTAGGAGAACCCTTACCTTTAAGACATTGAGGACAATGTCTCATTTTAGTCTGGGGGGGTAATCTTTCGATTTGATTTTTGCCTTGCATTTTTGTCGTTTTCTCTCGCAACCCCGTTTTTCCTCCAAATTTGAAAAAAAAAAAAAAATCCAAAAAAATGATAAAAAAATTTAAAATTTTTTTGCAAAAATATAATAAATTTTGACATTTTTGTTGACTTTCCGCTGGTGAGAGTAGGAATAAAATTCTGACTTGACCGGGCGTGTTGAGCCCTAGCTTGTCCCCTTAACCATTTATAATCTATAAGCTCGTGCTAGTTTTTTACACAAGGAGCTATAAAATGCAAATTCTTTTTAAGAATTTGCAAGTTCCCGTATCGACTTTATATATACATGGCTTGATTATAAGGCTAAGCATTCGCGGATCTTATTATTTAAGATTTTAAATTTGTGAAGAACGAGAAATGATAGAGTTTATTTAGAAGTTAGATTGCTAAACGTGGAGTAGTTGGTTCTCTTTAGAGCTCATCGAAGCTACTTGTGGCATTTTGCTCCCACAAAAATGTTTCACCTTATATAATTGTAAGAATAATTAAAGATGTTAGGTTTTGCCGATGATTAGTTCTTGGTCTTCTTAAAAGAATCCTTGTTTTAAAAATTGGGTACACATCAAGGTTCCTTAATAAATAAGTTTAATAATAATAAGTTAAGTGCTCTAAGCTACGGATTCGAGATCGGGCCTTGGATCCTTATTTCCAAAAGGCGTTTAGGTCTTGGCTACCCTCTTACACCGGCCCTTGGACCTCTTGTTCAGGAATGTGTGAGGTCTTGGTCTAACCACCTTGGATCCTCATTTCAGGAATGTCTAGAGTCTTGGAACACTCCGTTGTAACGGCCCTTGGATCCTTTATTCCGAAAGGTGTAAGGTCTTGGAACTAAACCGTGAAGGTCCGTCGTTTAGGGTACGCAAGTGAAAAAAAAAAGTTAGTAAAAAAAAAAAAAAAAAAAAAAAAGTTATGAAAGAAAAATAGAAAAAGTCAAAAATATAAATAAAAACCTTGATGTGGACCTCATTTTCAAAGCAACGGTTCTCGAGAGAAGATTGAAAACTACTTAGCGTCTTAATTTAGCATCTTTATCGGCACTAAAACTTATCAAAACGAGAATATGAAGAAATTCATTTCTCACAAAAATAAAATAAATAGAGGAAATTAGGAAAAATGGGAGCAAGAGGTAATTACACAAGTAACTTCTATGGGTAGTGTTGGCATCTTACTTGTAAATAGACAATGATTTCATTTTTAAGCTTAGTTTGGGGACTCGAGAAAAATCAGGAACGACAAATTTTATCCGTATGGTCACTTCTTTATGAGTCGTGTTTCCTACTCGATGACCCTAAAAGTTATCGTGAGATAATGATTGTCAACAAAGCCGTCACATGATTATGAGGAAAATACAAAAATAGAATAAAAGGAAAATCGGGGAGTTTTTAGAACTTAAGATTTCTTAATCTCTTTTGAAAATTTTGCTACTTCTCAAAGTTAGTAAAAAGAGATTGGAAAATTTTGGTTTTGAAAACGTGTTTTTATAACATTGCGTGAGGACACAGCAATATCTTAGTCTGGGGGAATTTTGGTATGTGCTTAAACACATACCTTTTCTTGACCAAATTAAGACCCAAAAACGACCAAAAACTGTCCAAAATGCCAAAGATATTTGTGTTTTTGTGTTTGTTTATGTGCAGGTACGGATATCGAGAAAAAGGGACAAATTCAAGCAAATACGGACAAAACCGAGCTTGGAATGGAAAAGAGCCGAAAGCCGATGCCGGGAAAGACGATTTTCATATGGATTTTTATTCGAGCTCAAAAATTCCAAAATGGCCCTTGGATTATTACTTGTTGGCAAAAATGGACCCTTGAAGAAATTTGAAGATGTGGCATGTTGATACAAAAGTTGGGCGTTCCTTGTGAGGGCTTCTATTCTCGTACCAATTCGATCTTAATGCTTGGTGGAACCTGCGCACTAAGAAAAAGAGCCAACACCGTTAGGCTTATCGAGGGATTGTCTCCCCCGATTATCCTCCGGCGTGAGAGTAAGTAATCGAGTTTAGGGTTTAGCGAAGAATTAGGGTTTTTAGTAGATCGTACCTTTACCGAGGGCTTGGGTGCCCTTTATATATGCATGAAACCCTAGTGGGTTTCGTGTTCCCTACTCCTCGGCGTGTTAGCCGACATCGGATATATAGTATATATCCTCTCTTTTTAGAAGATATTCCATATCTTATCCAAAGATAACTTTGGGCTTGGGCCTTGTCGGACCCAACCGCATAACTGGTAGTCCAGTTGTTGCCGTAGCGGCCCATACGTGGTGGGCTTAATTATTAGTATTGTTTACTAATCGGGTTCGCGACCCGGGTGTAGACTATACGTCATCATGTCCCCCCAGTCTAGTGTGCGCAGGGTAAAACCTGCGGATGCTAGACTAAAGTCGTGTCGAAATTATTTCCCACGCGTACGCGGGAAGGTTTCAAAAATATACCGCCTAAAAAAAAAATGTACACGTATTATGTATCTAGTCCAAAAAAGTGCAATTTGGGTACCTTGGGAAGTGGAGAGGTTGCCCACTTGTCTTGTACCGTCATATATCCTAGCCACACGATGTGAGATAGTGGGATACACGTGTCAATCATCTGTGGTGGATGAGAAACTATATAGACTTCCGCCTCCTTTCACTGTGTTGTCCACAGTTAAAAAATCACAATTCCACCATTTTTACATCTTCAATTCTGCTTTTAAGAACAATAATTCATAGGTAATAGCGCGTGCGCACATAGTCTGAATCACAAAATGGTAGTGCAACTGCATGATTTCCATTCTAACATAACCGAGGATGAACTGATGCAGTTCACTTCGGATTATTTTATCCCTTTGGGCCTGCGCCCCGAGGTACCAGGTCCGAATGACACAATTGCGAATTTCCCCGATGGGAAGGTGGGGCTATATACGCGCTTTTTCGAGTGGGCGAATCAGCGCGTACCCATTTCCGTGCTCTTGAGTGATATACTCAATTATTACGAGCTCCACATCTCCCAATTGCATTGTATTGGTGCTGGGAAGATCGCCAATTTTGAGGTGAACTGTCGCTTGTTGGCGATACACCCGTCCCTCCACTTATTCCGCGCGTTCTATCACGCGACGTGGTCAAATGGGTGGGTTACCTTCTCCAAGCGCGTAGGCAAGTTACAGTGCTATGTGCAGAAGGTGGATAAACTCAAGGACTGGAGGGAGAAATTCTTTTGGATTGACGCCGCCGTCTTTCCTTCCCACTTTTCGTTTTACACCCGTGCCAATCTGCCCAAGGATGAGCGCCCCCCTGAGACGTGGTATAACGTGGATCATGCGGCGATCATAGATGAGAACCGCCTTCCGATCAAACCATATCCGGAAGCGTTTCTGGTGCACATGGGCATCAGTCGCAACTACTTTGAGCATGAGACAGAAGTTCCCACATTCTTGGATGCGGATGGCACGGGTGGGTGCTCCTTCTGTCGCCTTACTTTCGTTATTAGTGTAAGCGTTTCTTCGTTTTCCATACTTTATGTAACTTGCTTCTTTTTGTCTATTGTATGCGCAGAGATGGATCTTTTTTCGGTTGTGCACCTGGAGAATCCGCGTTCCGTGGCGGTGGGAGTGCGTCCTCTAGGGGACGGTGAGCAGACTATTCTGCAGGCGACGGCAGGGCGCGTCGTGGATTTGGTTATTCCAGATCCTGAAGGCTCTCCTGATGTGGTGGTAGCTGAGCCGTTGCAGGAGGTGGCTCCTCCTGTGCAGCAGGGTCCTGACATTGCGCAGACTCCTCCCCCCGAGATGGTGATCCATTTAGAGGAGACCGACAGTGACATGGAGGAGAGCTCCCCACTTACGCGCAAGAGAGCGCTTAGTGGTGATGGTGAAGGTCCTTCCAAGAGGCCGCGGACTGAGGCTGGGGGAAGCTCGTCTTTTACTGAGGTGCAGATGAAGTAAGTACCTTGGTTATTAGTTATAAACTTTTGTCAAGTTATATTTTGTGCTAACTTTGTTCCTTCGTGTCCTCAGTGTGGATGCTGAGAAGTCTGGTGGGGGTGCGTCCACGGCTGAGACTGAGACTGAGAGGGATGTGCTCTCAACTCCTCCCCCTATGTAAGTATTTTGTAGCAATTCCTTAGGATTTTGTGTATGCTTGCCTGTGCGCTAACCTTGCCTCTTGATCTTTTGTGCAGTAAACAGCCTGTGGAGGACGCTGGCGTCCTAAATGGGAGTGCGCCACCCGAGGTGAGTCATGCTCTGGACGGGGCGCGTTCACCGAGGGATGTTGAAGTGGAGTCAAGTCCATTTGACTCTACGATGGAGGAGCTGGCCTCCATCGTTGTGCGCCAGTCTGAGCTGGTGGCGCAGGCAAGGGTGCACAAGTCTGAGGAAATTTCCAGACTGCAGGCGCAATTAGCGGCTGTGCAGGCTGAATTAGCAAGCTCTAAAGCTGAGCAGCTGAGCTCCAAGGCTAAACTGGAGCGCGCAGAGGCGTCTGCGCAAAGGTTGGGGGAGGGGAAGATGTTTGTGATGGCTGAGTTGGAGAAGGAGCGTGCTGCTGCGGATCTTCAGAGGCGAAATTCTTAATGGGCGCTGAAGTACTTGCAACAGAATAGGAGCAAGCACTTTGCCAATATTGAAGAGTTCCGTAGCAAAGTGGAGCTTGCGCTGAAGACGCAAGAAGAGAAGCTCCGCAAGCTCAGCATTGAGTATGATGAGGAGCTATACCCTCACATGGTTCAGTCCGTAGCTGAGCGCAGGTATATGCTGATTTTATCTCTTTATAGCTTGTGTATATTTGAGACCCTTTTTCTTAATAACACTTGTGTTTTTTTTCGTAGGTGGCTGATCAGTCATGGTCTTCGCCTGGCCGCCATGTGCACGCTGGAGCATCCCGAGGTCACCACCTCCTTTGGCAAGGTTGTGGAGTGCGCTATTGCACATGGTAAGACCTTGGCCGCAGACAAACTTGCTGAGGACAAGTTGTTGACCGTGCCGCTTGCGGAGGTCCCTGGGTACAAGGCGGATGCCCGAGCTGAGCTTGTTGCTGCTATGGAAGATTTAAAAAAGCTTGAGCTTCCGCATATCGCTCTTTTGGAGCGTGATCAGGATCAGCCTATCAGCGTGATCATGGCGGGGCTCACTCTTCCCAGGCATCTGCAGGATGATGCAGATCAGCAGGTGGACTTCTACTTGAAGCCCGATGTGGCGCAGTTGAAGGTACCCATTTTTGCTCAGCCTCGTGACATTCTGAATCCTTTCCGTATTGAGAAAGAGATTTCTTTGCAAAGATCGCTAAATGCGCATGTTTCCAGGGTCGCCCGAAAGAAAGGCGAGAAAGGAAAGGCCATTCTGTGCGGCATAGGCGCTGCGCATCAGCCTAGATCCGATGGTGTGCCTGTCTGCGTGGCCACTGTTTCCCTTGATGATGCAGCGTTGTTGAAGAGGCTCGAGGATGCAAAGGAAACAGCTTTGAGTGGGGGCTCTAGTCAGCTAAGGCGCACATATAGCATTTAGCTTTTTTGTGCAAGTTTTTTTGTAGGAACATGTTCCTGTATATAGAAATCTTGCTTTTGTACTTAGTGTTTTTTTACCACTTGAAATACTTATGCTTTTGAACTCGTAGTTCTTATATAATTTATGTATCTTTGCGTGAAGATATCTTTGGGTGTATAAGCGTACTTAGAAAAGAAGAATCATTATGAGATTTCTTAAGGACCGTAGTCGTGTATTGAATTTTTTCCACTTAATGAAGAAAAAGAACCATAGTTGTCTATGTATTTTTGTAAGTTTACTTGTCGTTTTTTACTATAAGGAATCAAGGGTCTTGATTTCCTGAGTTGTTAAACGCGCACAGTGTGCCCTAGCGCGCATCCGTCGTGGAATGCGTAAGGATCTTGCGCCAACGTCTTGAGCGCAAGGTGTTTAACAAGGATTCGTGATCCAAAGTTGATGGGTTTGCAACCCTCTTACTCAACGAGTTGTTTTTTAGGTTTACTCATCCTTTCTGCCATCGTGGGTCTTAGTGTGTGCATGCACGCCATGTAGGCAAAATTATAACAATATTGAAACACGATAATGAAAGATGCAAACAATAGAGTTAAATGTGTTATGGAGTTAGCTAGAAACCATAACGTTTTATTAATACTTGCAAGTTTGGAAAGAGAGTGCTTATCTAGATAATACTTAAAAAAAAATAAAATTACATGGATCTTTATTGGGGGCACTTTCTAAAGTGCATGAGTGTCCATGTTGGGCCGTAGCCTGTTTTAAAGGTAGCACCGCTTCAGGTTGCGGACGTTCCATGTTCGCTGTAGCTCATGTTCGTCCTTGTCGCGTAACTTGTACGCTCCATTGCCAAGTGCTTCTATGACCTCGTAAGGTCCTTCCCACTTTGGTCCTAGCTTACCAGTGTCTTCTGCGCGGCTTGAGTCATTTTCGCGGTATACGAAGTCGCCTGGTCTGAATGACGTGCTGCGTACTTTGGCATCATAATATCCTTTCATTCTTGATTTGGCTTTTTCTTCGCGTATTGCTGCGCGTTCACGTCGCTCTTCCAATAGATCTAAGTCTATGCGCCGCTCATCATCATTGGTTGCCACATTAACTTCCGCAGTGCGGATGGTTGGCATTCCGATTTCAGCTGGTATTACAGCTTCTGTCCCATAGACCAAAGAGAAGGGAGTGTCCCCGTTGCTAACCTTGATGGTTGTTCGATGCGCCCAGAGAACATGTGATAGTTCTTCTACCCATCTTCCTTTGTGTCTGTCTAGGCGCGCTTTGATTCCCTCGCCTAGGCTTCTATTTGCGCGTTCAACCAGACCATTGGTTTGTGGGTGAGTTACTGACGCAAAGTGTTGCGTGATGTTCAGCTGTTCGCACCAATCCTTGAACGGGTTATCACGGAATTGTTTTCCGTTATCTGAGATAATTTCGCCAGGTAATCCAAAGCGACATACTATGTTGTCCCACACGAATCGTTTTATCTGGTTACCTGTTATGGTCGCTACTGCCTTTGCTTCGATCCACTTAGTAAAGTAGTCTATTGCCACGATGAGGAATTTCAATCCACCTGCGGCAATAGGGAAAGGTCCAGCGATGTCAATACCCCATTTGTGGAATGGCCATGGCGATGTAATAGGCGTTAGTTCATGCTGTGGTCGGCGCGGAATGGGTCTGTGAACTTGGCAATCACTGCACTTCCGTACCAAGTCTCGCGCGTCACGGTGCATAGTTGGCCAATAGTATCCAGACCTTAATGCGCGCGCTACAATGGACCGTGGTCCTGAGTGCATGCTGCATGAGCCTGCGTGGATCTCTCGAAGTACATAGTCTGCCTGGAGAGGTCCAACGCACCTGAGCCATGGTTGTAGGAATGAGCGTCTATATAAGACGTTATCTCTGAGCTCGAATTGCTGCGCTGTGCGCCGGATTCTTCTAGCTTCCTTCTGTTCTTGGGGGAGTATGCCCTTACTAATGAAGTCAATGATTGGTGTCATCCACGTAGGGTCTTCTTCTTCTATCACTGTGGATATTTCCATCTCTTCGATTGACTTATTTTTCAAGGTTTCCACCAATACTTGTTTTGATAAATGTGCGAAACTGGTGGATGCAATCTTGCTCAGCGCATCTGCTTTCCTGTTTTCACCCCTGGGAACCTGCTTGATGGTAAACCTATCGAAGTTCTGGATCAGAGATTTGGTTTTTTCGAGGTATTGGATCATGTGTTCCTCCTTTGCTACGTACTCGCCTGACACGTGGTTAGCAACTAGTCGTGAATCGACGTTTGCTTCTAAGTTGCGTGCCCCCATTTGAATTGCGATGCGTAACCCAGCCAGAAGTGCTTCGTATTCTGCCTCGTTGTTCGTGGCTGTGAATTCAAAGCGCAGAGCATATGTGAATTCAGCTCCTTCTGGGTTAGTGAGAATAAGGCCACCTCCTGATCCATCTACGCATGAGGATCCATCAGTGAATAGGATCCATGGTTCTTGAGGTTCCCCCTTGCTTGTCGCAGGTGTAGTGTCAGTATCTGGCTTCTCGATGATAAATTCGGCCAATATCTGCCCTTTAATTGCAGTGCGCGGTCTGTATGATATGTTATGCTCACCCAGTAAAACGCTCCATTTTTGTAGGCGTCCCGATGCGTCGGGTTTCGAGATAACTTGTTTGATGGGTTGGTCTGTGATAACAGCTATTGGGTGCGCCTGGAAATACCTGCGCAGTCTTTTTGCTGCAAATACTAAAGCTAGGACCAACTTTTCCATTGCAGTGTAGTTAATCTCCGTCTTCTTGAGCGCCTTGCTAACGAAATAGATGGGTGTTTGGACAGAGTTCCTGTCAGTCAGTAGTACTGCGCTGACTGCTCCCTGAGTCGCAGATAGGTACATGATCAGCTCTTCCCCTGGTCGGGGCGCGACAAGCTTTGGTAAGGCTGCTATGTGTTGTTTGAGCTGTTGGAAGGCTTCTTCTGCTTCCGCGGTCCACCTGAAGTCTCCCTTTTTTGTACACTTCTTGAGTGTTTTGAATAAGGGAAGTGACTTGTCCGCTGATTTAGATAAGAATCGGTTCAGTCCGGCTAGTTTGCCGTTTAGGGACTGAACCTCCTTTAGTGTGCGCGGTGAGGGAAGGTCAATGACTGCTTGAGTCTTTTCTGGGCAAGGCTTGATTCCATCGGGTTCTATCAGATACCCAAGAAACATGCCTTCTGTAGCGCCAAACGTACACTTCTTGGGATTCAATTTCATGTTGATTCTCCTCAGTGTTCTGAACGTTTCCTCCATGTCGCGCACTAGTTCTTCCTCTGTATGGCTTTTGATGACGAGGTCATCGACGTATACTTCCAAGTTGCGGCCTACTTGTTTCTCGAACGCAGTGTCTACCAATCGCTGGTATGTTGCTCCTGCGTTCTTTAGGCCAAAGGGCATCTTTGTATAGCAATAGACCCCTTGACTTGTGTGGAAGGCCGTTTTTTCTTCATCTTCCTCCGCTATTTGAATTTGGTGGTATCCCTTGTATGCGTCCAGGAAGCATTTGAAGGGATATCCACACAGAGATTCGATCTTCCAGTCTATCTCCGGTAGCGGGTAACAGTCCTGTGGACATGCTTTATTGAGGTCTGTGAAGTCTACGCACATTCTCCCACTGCCATCGCTCTTCTTTACCATTACTGGGTTAGAGAGCCAATCATGGTAGTACACTTCCCGCATAATACCTGCGTTTACTAATTTGTGTACTTCTTCCAGGATGGCTTTTGTGCGGTCTGGGGCTTGTCCGCGCTTTTTCTGTCGTACTGGAAGATATCCTTGTCGGATTTGTAGCTTGTGTTCCGTGATAGAACGTGGCACTCCTGTCATGTGCTTTGGCTCCCATGCAAAAATATCTAAGTTATTTTGCAAGAGTGCGCATATAGCTGATTTGCCTTTGTCAGACAGAGACCCGCCAATAGATACTTGTTGATCCGGGTAGTCAAGGTGGATGGCGACCTTTAGGTTTGGGACTTTGATTGCGCGCTGTTCTGGAGCATCGCTTACGTCGTTTGCCACTGCGTTGCATTCTTTGGGTGGTATGGTGGTATTGTAAAGAGTGACAATACCTCCTTCCACTGGGAACTTTAGCATCCCGTGCGCTGTGGATGGCACGGCGCGGATGGATGATATTCCAGGTCTCCCGATGATGCCATTGTACGGAGAGGGGGATTTGATTACCATGAAGTCCATCCAGGTGACTGTAGAGTGTGGTTTGTCACCAACTTCTACAAATAGACGCAATTGCCCCATGGGCCATATCTTCTCCCCTGTGAAGCCAGTGAGCGGTGCTGTGGCTGGGATCAACTGACTCTGTATCTCAGGTCGCAATTTCCTGAAACAGTGTTCATATATAATATTAGCGGATGCACCTCCATCTATATACATGCGACGGATGTCGTGACCCCCCGTATGTATTTCAATGGTAAGTGGATCCACCACTGCGTTGTTCGCAGTCAGGGAGGGGAAAGAGATCTCGTTTTCCTTAGAAAACCGTTGACTGACCTTTTGTCTTGTCGCGCGCTGCCATGGGTGTATCATGTAGATGATATCTGCGTTTTCTTTTGATGTCTCCTTCTTGGCCCCTGGTTTTGGTTTGTCTTTCCCTTCTCTGATATTTTTTACGAGGTGGTCCATTTTTCCTTCCTTTACCAATTTGTCAATCAATTGGCGCAGTTGGACGCACTCGTTAGTTGTGTGGCCTTTTTGTCCATGGTATTCGCAATAACCATTCCCTGTGCGCCGATCCTCTGGGGTGTGCATTGGTGGTGGTTTTGGGAAGTTCGCCCCTTCTGTTGCGAATATCTCCTTTGGAGTTTTTGTTAATGGGGTATACTTGTCGTTTCCCCTTCCACCGCCTTGATTGCGGTAACTCCTATTACGATTACCGCTCTAGTCATTGGATTGTCTCCTTGACTCTTCTTGCGACCTATGGTTCGAATAGCCTTTCTTGCTATCCGCAGCGGCTTCTTCTCCTTGGACGAAAGACCTCGTGCGCTTCATGAGTTCGTCGAAAGTTAAGGGAACCTTATCGTTTAACTTTTTTATCAAATCTGGGTTATTGATCGCATTCATAAAACCCGATATTTTTAGTATCTCTGGACACGCCTTGACTTTCATACATTCGTCCTTAAAGCGTTCCATGAAAGCACTTGTGGGTTCCCCTTGTCGCTGTTTAACCCTAGCAAGTTCGACAGGGTTTTTGGCGCACTTCTTCCTTTGAGTAAAGTTTAAGCGAAACGCCTTGCGCAACTCCTCAAACCCAGCGATGCTTCTACGTGAAAGCTTGCTAAACCAATTGCGCGCATTCCCTACTAATGTAGAGTTGAACATATGGCACCACACAGGTTGTGGCCAATTTTCGATAGTAGCTGCTGATTCGAAAATTTTTAGGTGATCATCAGGATCACCTGTCCCATCATATGTTTTGACGTTAGCAGGCATGCGTCTTTTCTTATTCTCCGAAAAATCGCTGATGCGCCTAGTGAACGCATCAACCTTTTGGCGACGCCAGGGAAGAGACATGTCTTCGTCTTCCTGGTCGCGGTATTTTCCTCTTGATTTCCAGTGTCCAGTCTCGCTGTCCGAGGAATCTCTTGAAGATGAGCGAACTCTTTTGTGACGCTTGCGTCGACTATCATCAGAGTCTGAGCTTGCTCCTCTGCGGCGCTTGCGCCGACTATCCTCAGAGTCAGAGCTTGAGGGGCTTTCACTTGGGGAGCATCGTCGCCCAAGCCTATCTTGGATCCTGCGACTGCCAAGTCTAGCGTGGACATTGGCACGCCGCTCCCCCTCTTCGGGCTCTTCCAGATGTTGAAGGTCGGCTGTTTCATCGTCCACAACCTTCCTTCCAATCCTGGCAAACACTGGTTGTTTGCGGCTATCCTTCTCGCGTCTTTCCTTTTGGTAGCACGGAGGAGATACTTCGTGCACAGGGTCGAAGTTGAGTCTGCCGTGCAGACTTTGGCTTGACCTCTTCTTTGCCTCCTCTCGTATGAGCGCAGTCAAGGCTTCATAGTTTTGGGATACAAAGTCGCTTGGCGCCAATTCGGAAGTGACTCCTTCTAGCGCGATGGAGTCTGTTTCCAAGGTAGGATCCTTGTTTCGGATGGGCGCGTTGGGAGGTTCAGTGAAGTTCACCTCTGGCATGGCAAGAGGAGTGCGCTCCAGTTCTACCGCGCTAGTACTTGTTGTAATAGCGGGGGTAGTTTTGGTAAGTGATTCTACTGCAGGAAAGACCAGATCTGAATACGCTCCTAAGCTTCTAGGCGTGCTGGTTGTCCTAGTGGCCTGCTTAGGGGGCGCATCCGTTTGATGCTTTTTCCCTAGTGAGTCGTCATGCGCTTTCTTCCCATGCGGACTCTTGTGACTTCCGTGTTTCGTCATTCTAGTTCTTGGTAAAATTCTTAGTGTAGGGTCCCACGGATGGCGCCACTTGTTGATACAAAAGTTGGGCGTTCCTTGTGAGGGCTTCTATTCTCGTACCAATTCGATCTTAATGCTTGGTGAAACCTGCGCACTAAGAAAAAGAGCCAACACCGTTAGGCTTATCGAGGGATTGTCTCCCCCGATTATCCTCCGGCGTGAGAGTAAGTAATCGAGTTTAGGGTTTAGCGAAGAGTTAGGGTTTTTAGTAGATCGTACCTTTACCGAGGGCTTGGGTGCCCTTTATATATGCATGAAACCCTAGTGGGTTTCGTGTTCCCTACTCCTCGGCGTGTTAGCCGACATCGGATATATAGTATATATCCTCTCTTTTTAGAAGATATTCCATATCTTATCCAAAGATAACTTTGGGCTTGGGCCTTGTCGGACCCAACCGCATAACTGGTAGTCCAGTTGTTGCCGTAGCGGCCCATACGTGGTGGGCTTAATTATTAGTATTGTTTACTAATCGGGTTCGCGACCCGGGTGTAGACTATACGTCATCATGGCAGATTGGGTCCCTCAGCTTTACATAAATTACAACCTTGGTCCTTGGTTTATTAGCCATATTATTCTACACTAAACTAAAAAAAAGAGAGGAGAAACCCGGATCCAATACACTACCCAATCCACACATCCTTAAACCAAACCCAACATTAAACCCACCTAAACAAATCAGTCCAACCCTTTACCCAATGAAACCAGTCCATCGCTAAAGACCCAACCTAGCCCACTAAAACTAAAAAAACCCAGTCCATCGCTAAAGACCCGACCCACCCACCTAAAACCAAAAAACGGTTGCTCGGTCAAAGCAGTCATTCGGTCAAAATTCCCTTTTTTTGAGTCAAAATCCCTAACTTAGCTAAATACTGCTCATCTTCTTGCTTAATCCCTAACCCGCCATTAATCCCTAATCCCTCCATCACTTTCACTCACCACTACCAGACAAGTGAGTCACATGGGTGTGTCTTGGTCCCCCCACTTCACCTCATCAATCCGGTTGCAAAAAGTAAGATCAACGGCTGATGTTTAAAGTTGTGGAGAGCAAGTTATGATCCAAGGGTCACGAATTGATGCAAGAAGCAACAAGGGAACTCTCACACAGAACAAGCACAAGAATAACGAAACCCTAGTTGAGGGCATATATATAGCCGACTCTCCTCAAAATAATTTTTTGTCCACTTTTCATGTTTTAGAAAAGTTTGACCATTTAATTGTTGTCGAATTTATTGTTTCAGTAGTGTAATCTTTAAATTTAGATTGTAATTTCATTTTCAAGTTTATGCAATTTTAAGTTTTTCTTGGTTTTATTTTGTTGGTCAGCTCTGGTCAAAGGGCTTGTGTTACTGCTTATTTTCTTTCTTTTAATTGCTTGTTACTGCTTATTTTAGCTCTTGGTAGTTTAAAAGTTAGTTTAGAGCTAGTATGTGTTACATGTTGCTTTAAAATAGTCTTAGCAGCCTGCGTTTTGTTGTTCTTGCCTCACTAGCCCCTTTTGATCTCAAGCTTTAGTATAGTTAAAATAGTATTTAGGTTTTGATTTTTGCCATTAGTTGCTGCTAGTTTATCTTGATGTGTTTGTGTTTATTGTTTACATGTTGCCACTTTAGTTATAGCTTATTTGACAAGAAGTTTTTAGTTCTCATTAGTTATATTAGTTGCTGCTAGTTTTTAGTTCTCATAACTGATTTGACAAGAAGTTGTTACTAAGCTTATTTTCAAGTTTTCAAAAATGTTTTTCAGTTTCAAAAGTTCTCATTAGTTATAGCTTATCAGATTTATAAAAGAAAAAAAATAATAATAATAAGTAAAAAAAAAGACAGACCTGGGACTCGAACCCAGGTCTCTTGCCTCAGACACACACAAGTTTACCACTCTGCTCTTGTTTCTACTTAGATTAGTTTTACAAAATTTAATATTTAACTAAGCCTTCTTTAATTAGCTTCTCAAACTGTTTAAGCTTATAGACAGCTTATCATTTAGCTTTTTAAACTTTTTATATTTTTCCTAGCTTTCTAGTAGTATAAAGTAATTTCAGAAAAATTTTCAGATTTTTAAAATTAGTTTTAGTATTTTTAGAGATTTAAAATAGTTTAAATAGTTTTTAAATTATAAAAAATTATTTAAAAGTCAAAAAAATATTTTTCTTTTTTCAAAAATTTTCTTTTATCAGTTTTAATATAGGAAAATTATTTTCAAAATTTTAGGGCTTAGAATTTAGCATTTCACTTTTATTCGCGTTTTTAAATTACGTCGCGTTCCGTTTTTAAATTCAATTTTCGTTTTTAGGTTAAATGCTTAGTTTAATTGTTCCATTAGCTTAGTTTAATTAGTTTATCTTGTTTGTTATTTTAATATTAGTAGTGTAATCCAAAAATCAATCACTCTTTTTCTCATTCACTACACGAATCACGTCCCGGGAACACAAATTCCATTCGATCTTCGTCGGGACAACGAACCTAGGGTTTTGCATATTTCCTTTGCAATTCTCCTTTTTGGGATATAAATTGTTTTGAATAAATCACTCATACACACTCCTATCATTCTTTCTTGCGTCTTTAATCCACCTCATTCTTATTTTCGTATCTTATCTCTCTTCTATTAGTCTCACTCGCTTCCTTTACATGTAGACCTTACATAGATCGTCAACTATAACACATTCATTCATTATTAATAATTATAGCTAATCGCCTTAGCCGTAATATAATTATTTCATGGCAATACCTTAACCTCATACATGCCCATCTCATTTTAGCCATTAGTACTTAAGAAATTCGCTCTATTTCATTATTTACTCAATCCCTATGCCCTTTTTTTCATTTTGTAACTTTACTAAGTTCGTCACGGACTCATTATGTATATATTTATATCATTTCTTCACCACACTATGCTATAACACTCATTCAACATTACCACACATTCATAATTATGCTCCTTATACTTTGACTTTCCACTAACCCATCTCTAATACCTCATTAGTCCCTTTCACACCTTACCATTATTATCTTCCTATAGTACGCAAGCTGTTGTATTCTTGGGGTAAGATTGGTTTCCTGATAGCAATTAGAAGTCGCGAGTATGAACGCTTTCAGATCGATTAAATTGGAGTGGATACCAATTAACGACCGGATAAAATCTAATTGATTCAAGTTTGTGTATGATTTTTATGTTTGCATAAGGTTGTGATCAAAGTTGGTTTTGATCAGCCTCTTAGTTCTATATCTTTTCTGTCTCTCCATTGAGAATATCATGGATCGTTTATATAGTCCAAAAACCGTTATTAAAACGGTTAATAAGCAGTTAACAAGAAGCAAAATAACTGTAAAACAGTTATTTAAACGCATACTAACTAGCAGCAGTTTCTGCATAATAGCAGCAGGCTAATAGCACTAGCAGCAGGTTCTTAAACCAACTAGCAGCAGGTTAGTCTCGTAGCAGCAGACTCTTAAACCAACTAGCAGCAGGTAACAATGCTAGCAGCAGGTTTACACAACACTAGCAGTAGGTTAATAATGCTAGCAGTACCATCCATAACAAGCCATACTATCTGCTATAACTAGCAGTACCAACTCTCCTTTGAACCTTCGTTAGTCCAGTTAATATCCAAATAAGTGTCGACCCTTATTTGCATATCAAACTCAATCTATGTTTACACTAAAATACCAACACAAGCACACAACTAAATCTTGAGTCTATACTATGCAAAACTATCATTCACTTACGTAGCATACATATACATAACATGTATTTCGTCTCATAATCTAAATAATCCATAACCCATTTCTAACTCATTACTTCTATATTCAACTACATCCACATCACGTAATAATTACCGACACAACCCGAGGTGCACGGTAATCCTATCACTCACACATCAAGTCATATATCACATAAAACACATCCATAAGTCCTCATCATTCTACTCATATAGCAATCACATAATTCATTTCAAAACTCAACATTCACATCCTATAACTTACATAATATTTGCCCGCATTTCTTAAACTTAAACTTAACGTGTCTACGAGTGGTTTAAGTCTAGGCAATCCTAAAGAAAACCTAATTCACTTAAACCTAAGCTCTGATACCAAGTTGTTACACCCCGTACCCGTTAGACCAAAAATTTAAAACTTTTTACGCAAAAACACTTGACTTTTAAGGATATCCGGTCACTCTTTTGACGACTGACAAAAATCTAAAAATATTTAGCCCTTAAGACTAATTTTAAATGAAACTAAACTCAATTACCTTCAAAACGATAGGTGGCACGACCCGTAACGACTTACGGTTCAAAAGATATGATTTTTCAAAGTTTACCAAAATCTGTCCAAATCAAACCGAAATTTGGAACCGAAATTTGGTGTCCCAAACCGAAATTTCATGTCCCAAACCGAAATTTCACCCCAAACTCACTCAAAGCAATTAACATCTCATACTAGATCGATTACATAATCAATCAACCCGTTTGCTACTCAAAATGGGTAGAAATACACTTAACCCAAACACCCCTTTAACTACATAACCCCTTTTATACATCTTTTGACCCATTTCTCGAAAAGACAACTTCTATGACCCGATGATTAACGAAACTTTCCAGATTTTATTAGTATGCCAATGGGCTCATTCCCATATAAAAACATTTACCATTTGACTTCCCGAAAGGGTACTTACAAAATAGACGGGTTATGCAAATAACCCGTTTGACCCATTTTCACTACAAACAACCCATACGACTTCCATTTTACACCAAACTTGACTAACTTCATTTATTTAACATATCAAACATGTTCCAACGACACTTGACCCGTTTACACATCAAAATGGGTACATTTACCCTTCTGCCAAACACCCCCCTTAAACATTGACCATAAACCATTTAACACACTTGGACACACCGTTGACCACCCAAACTTTACCAAAAGCATTAGATTAACATAACAAACATGTTCCAAGGGCACTTGACCCGTTTACAACCCAAAATGGGTATGTTTACGCTTAAACCAAACGCCCCTTAAACTTTATACATAAACACATAAACTACACTTTGACTCATAGTTAGACTGCCAAACTTTACGACGACCTCGACACACATTATACAAACCAAAAGAAAGACTATCGGGGGTACAACCTTGTCTCGAGCTTGGTATTCTACCTAGCTCCTACTACTTATTATCTTCCGAATTCACTTCCAAATTCTTATGCTATAATCCATGAAACTTCCTTCCGTCACGCATAAGCCTACAAAACATTGACAACTAAAAGAATAAGCTTACGCTTAGTAAGTAAAACGATAATCACATACCATCATACTTCAATCAAACACATAAGCATCACATATATATCCACACACTTACTTAGCGACTCCACTTCCTAATTCTTGCATAAACACCTAGCATCAACTTACTCTCACAACCAAATCCATCACTTAGATCATAATCATCCTAGCATATAGCACATCTCAAGTCTCTTATCACTAACCACAAAGCATACATTACACATACATGTTAGACATCCATATAACACATGCCATTATCATTTTACTTACCTCAATCCAAGCTACATAACATCAAGAACATCATCATCATCATCACAATCTTCCATCATCATCATCATCCTCTACAATAACCAAAACCTAACAACATAACAATCAAATACATAAACAAGGGTTAACACAACCCATCAATTACACTCATCTTCCAAATCTTATCATCATATGATCATATCTTGATCATATGATGAAAACCCACTTAATCCATAATCTATAACTTCATTAACTTTAATAATATAGATACTTACATGTGATGATTATTACTAAGGAAGGCTATTAGTACTTGATCTTCATCTATTTCTTCTTAGATCATCATCTCACTTTTTCCCTCTTTTTTCCTCCTCCATAAAACCGGACCTCCAACACACTAAAAAATAATTATGGATTTCTCTAGAAATCCCTAGATAATCTTATCTAGACACAACTTTGGTCCTTTGGCAAAAGTGGCCCCTCAAGTCTCTTTCCTCCTATTTTAGCCACAACTAACTTATAACATAATTGACATAGGACAACTTAAGCCCTTCAAGTCCCTTTCCTATCTATTTGAGGCACACAATACTTCCCATAACTTTATAACATATATTTTGACTAACACTTGACTATCGGGTTTGACTTTCCACGTAACTTTGTTGACCAACCAATCACATTAAACCTTAGCATATTCCATCTAAGGTGGGGCCTACTCGTAATCGGGATACGGGTCTAACAAACATCTTCTCATTCATCTCTTATAACTTCATATTAAAAAAAAAGCAAAGGTATTTTGAAATGCCTAATTGTAAACCACTAAACTAATCAAACCTTACGTACAAAACTAAGCTATACTATATCCGTGACACTCAACAATAAGTAAAGATGATAAGAAGAATGGTATGGATCGTGTGAAATGAAACTCTAGTCGAATGCTTATATTGCCATAATAGAACTTAGAGAAAAATACAAAACACACACACACTCTCACACCTTTACAAGACTTTGAGGCACACACAAATAGGTGGAGAGTGTGTGTATTTATAGTAGAGACATGGCCTTTGTTGCCCTAAAAGGCCTTGGGATGGGCTTGTGTTGGACTTGGGCTTTCCTTGTTTTTACTAGATCTTTTACTAACTTAGTCCAACTCAAGCCTTACATATGTTGTTAGTTCTACACGACACACACATAAATACATATACAAATGACCATCATTTTTCTATAAAATATAAAAGCTAACAATCTCCCCCTAAGGGATGGTCATTTCAATGATGCACCGGTGAATGGTCTTTTGTCTTCAACGTCTTTATCATTGTGTTTCGTTGTAGAATTGTCTTCAATCAATGTTCCTTCATGCACAGTGATCTTCAAAGTAATCGTCCTTTGGTGGATGTTCTTGCCTTGATCAAAATCTTCTCGTGATGATGCGTCGTGTCCTCCAACATACTCATACCTCTTCTCCTTATGCTAACAATCTCCTCATAATCTTTCATCATATGACATATGAATTTGTCCTTGACATCTTGATTAGCCTCTTGACTTTGTTGTTACACTTGGTCGTTAGCTTGATCTTCTTGTCTTGAACTTTTAACACTTGAGCTTTGATGAGGAATGTTCTTCATAAGTATGAGTATGCTGAGGTGAAGATGATTGATAAATGAGATGATGGTTAATGGATGTTTAGGGTAGCTGCATAAAACTGTTAGTAATAATCATCCAGCGCTTATGGGTTAGGACTTCGAGATCGTCAACAACATAGTGTGTAGACTTTCTCTAATCTCCCCCAGGCCGTTCTGAACCGGATACCCCCGAGAGGGCTTACACGGACACACCGAAGTGCACCCACGATTCAGTGAGTCGCTAGAGATCACCCTACGACTGTAGACCGTTTGAAGCACGTAACCATCATGATAAAACTTGGCAAGATCCTTGGATCTCATTAAGACTCTTGTACACCTTGTGTCCTTTTTGGTGAACACAAGGGTATTCATATGGAAGTGTTCCTAACGAGATATTTTGATGAATCTCATGGCTCTAGACTCTATAATGTGCGTTTTAGTTTTAGTAGTCGGAGGCATGGAGCAGAGTGCCACCTTTTCAATATCAACATATCTCGGAGTGAGAGGCTGATAGATTATGTAGTGTTCTCCGTGAGAAATGAAACAAATATCTTTTAAGAGATATCTGAGTGGCTAGGAGGGGTTTGTGCAGCGCGTCACTGGGTCCATGACGTCTTGTCTTCAATATCAGTATCACCTTAGTGAGTACCGATAGCAGATATATTGACCCGGTTTCTGCCCTAAGTTTTCATCGAGGGCTATTTCATTTCACCCTTTCATTCAACTTTTCTTTTTAATTCTTCAACCCCTTCTTTCCCTTTCTCATTTACTCCTTTTTTCAATCTTACCCAAGGACTTCTAATTCTAATCTATTGGAATTGTCCTTGGGTAGATCCCTCTGGCTCTGGCGGATCATAGGACGGTTTTCCCTAACCTTAGTCACCTTATAACACCATGACTATCCTAGATTTGCCATAAAACCATTTGAAAATCTCTCAAAGTGTTTATGAATAAACACATTTAGTTAGCACTTTGAGAGTTTTACAAATTTTGAAATACTCCCCCTTCACATGTGCTCATGCATTTTAATCAGAAATTGCACATGTTGGGTAGAGTTCGCACATTTTTTGAATTGATCGATTTTCAATGAATATGACCTTCGCGAGACACGCTTACATCACTAGTTAGACTAGCTTGAAATTATTACCCGTCCGGTCATATTCAATGATCATCTCTCGAATTGGTACATTCTACTCAGACAAGTCCTTTGCGAGACACGCTTACATCACTGGAAAACCAGCTTGAAATTATTACCCGTCTCGGACAAGTCTTTTCGATAACGGACATTAAGTTTCGTCAATTCGAGGGTTAGAACTGAGTCTGTCTGGTGAGCATACTTTGAGATTCTATGAACTTTGATCACATTTTAATCACGTCCTCTCCCCTTATACTTTTTCTCCCCCTCAAAAATAGCATGTAGAGATATTTTTGATTTTAACTT
The DNA here is from genome assembly GCA_021014915.2 of Artemisia tridentata subsp. tridentata. Taxonomy (NCBI): domain Eukaryota; kingdom Viridiplantae; phylum Streptophyta; class Magnoliopsida; order Asterales; family Asteraceae; genus Artemisia; species Artemisia tridentata. The sequence continues at coordinate 485,874,692 of CP139508.1, read as the reverse complement.
GATTAAAATGAAAGCGTTTTGGAGAGAGACGGAGTTTAGCATGAAGATGGAACATTTTGTATTTTAAAGTTTATACTCCCCCTTAAATAAAGCATATTCTTTAAACATTTGAGTTTAAAAATCATTTAAGGGTATAGAGGGAGTTTGCACTTTTGAAGAATCTTGAGCACAGAATTTGGAGAAAGATTTTGAAAAATATTTTTGAAAAATCTTGATCATGTGCTCAATGATTCTTTGATTTTGTTTGCCATTAACAATGCGAGTCCTGATCAGATATAATCAGAAGTCATCATTGTAGCGCTGGTTTCGTACTGAAATGCACGAAAGCCGTGAAGAAGAAAATTTTGAGAACGACATGTTTTAGAAAATGTTTAAATGAACTCTCGCTCAAGCATCTGTACATGCCCGTATCATTGTTGAATGACATTTCTAGGTACGTACAGAATATTGATTTATACAAGAGACATGTCGTGAGAAGAATATTTTTTGATTTTTGTATTTTATATTTTTTATGTCTTTTTGAAATTTTATATTTTTATATTTTGTTTTTGTTGGTTTTTCAAATTTTGTATTTTGTTTTTAAAAAATATTTACATGCGAAGCTTTTGGAAATAAATTCAAGAAGATTCGAGAAGACTTTCTAACTCTTCGGGAGTTAGGCTTCGCATTCCAATTCGACGAACTAAGTATTCAAACCGCTCTTTTGGGAGGGCCTTAGTAAATAGATCGGCGAGTTGGTATTCAGTCTTCACGAAAAATAATTCAACAGTACCCTCTTCGACGTGTTCCTTGATAAAGTGGTAGCAGACTCTAATATGCTTGGTCTTGGAGTGCTGAACTGGATTGCACGAGATGGCTATGGCACTTTTCGAGTCACAATACATAGGTATGTGATCGAAAGAGTAGCCATAATCTGTGAGTTGTGTCCTCATCCATAGAACTTGGGCACAACACGCAGATAGAGACACATACTCGGCTTCTGCGGTTGAAAGCGCTGTGCAGTCTTGTTTCCTTGATGACCAGCCTACTAGCTTCTCTCCCAGAAATTGTGCTCCTTCGGATGTACTCTTTGCAGTGACTTGACAACCAGCATGATCGGCATCTGCAAAGGCTGTTAGATTGAACTCCGAATCCTTCGGATACCAAAGTCCCATGTTAATGGTTCTTCGAAGGTACCGGAAGATCCGTTTAACCTATTTGAGGTGAAGTTCGGTAGGCCTTGCCTGAAACCGTGCTAATAAACAAACAGAAAATTGTATATCGGGTCGGCTAGTAGTTAAGTACATGAGAGACCCAATCATGCTCCGATATTTCTTCGGATCAATGGGTTTCCCATATAAGTCAGCACCAATTTTGGGTGAAGTGACCATTGGAGTACCAACAGAGTCACAATTTTCCATTCCATGTTTCTTTAAAATCTCAATTGTATATTTCGCTTGATTAATAAAAATACCATGATGGGATTGATGGATTTGAAGTCCAAGGAAGAATTTTAATTCGCCCATCATAGACATTTCAAATTTACTTTTCATGAGATTTGAAAAAAGTTTTGAATGTTTCGGATTAGTGGACCCAAAGATTATGTCGTCCACATAAATCTGAACAATTAAAATGTCATCATTAAAATTTTTGGTAAACAAGGTCGGGTCAATTGTTCCTTTGGTGAAATGATTTAACAGCAAGAAAGATGAGAGTTCATCGTACCATGCCCTTGGGGCTTTTTTTAGACCATAGATAGCCTTTTTGAGCTTGTAGACGTAGTCGGGATGATCTTTGTCAACGAATCCATCTGGCTGACTCACGTACACCTCTTCCTTCAGAGTTCCATTTAAGAAAGCCGTCTTGATATCCATCTGAAAGACCGTGATGTTCTTGTGAGCCGCGTATTCTAAGAAAATCCTGGCCGCTTCAAGTCTAGCTACTGGCACGAATGACTCATCAAAATCGATTCCCTCTTCCCGTCTAAATCCCTTGGCCACGAGACGAGCTTTGTTTCGAATTACAGTCATCTCTTCATCCTTTTTGTTCTTCCATATCCACTTAAGATCAATGACAAGTTTGTCGAGAGGTCTTGGCACTAAATCCCAAGTGTCATGAAGTCGATATTGGAGAAGTTCTTCCTGCATTGCTTCAATCCATGCATCGTCTGACATTGCTTCCCGAATGTTCTTTGGCTCTTTTAAACTGACTGAGCAGGCGAAGATGCACAAATCACAATCAGTTGCAAGTTGTCTTCTCGTCTGTACTGGCCTTGAAGGTTCACCAATGACATGTTCTATTAGATGGTCTTTAGTCCACTTTAATGTTTGGTCCCTCCCTTTCTAGTTATAATTAATACGGTCAACCACTTGTGAATGGTCAACAGTAAAAGTCAAACCAGGCTGGGAGAAAATGCAATTTAAATCCATGGGAGTATAGAATTATATCCCCGGGTCGTTATGTCCCAACGAGGTGTGTAAAATGTAATACAACGAATGTGTGTGTTGAAATGATATGGAATATACAAAAACAGGGATCTGATTGACTAACACTAGGAATGTGAATAGTCATAGCTCTGTCACAGCTGTATCGTTAAAAACGTACAATCAGAAACCTAAAAACGTGAAAGATTTACAAACGTACGTTTAACTTAATTTAAACGTAAACGTACAAAAACAAAACGATTTATAACTATAGTATGGATTTGCATGCCTTAGGGGCTTAAATGCAAATTAAACAAACTTAAAATATTTACTTATAATTTACAAACTATTATAAAAGTTAAGAAAATCTAAAAACCTAAAACGCGTACGTTTAAATTTAAATAAACGTAAACGTACAAAATAAAAAGTGAAAATGAAGAAATATAAATCCTAAAAATATGAAAATAACTTTTTTATAAACCTAAAGATAAAAGAAATTTATTAGAAAAAGAAAATTATTTATTTAACTATTTAATTAATTATTATTAATTAAAAACTATTTTTAACTATTAAATAATTACCTAAAAAGTAAGAAAATAAGAAATAAACTTAGAAAAATGAAATTATGACTTAGATAAATCTAAAATATTATAAAAGAATTTTTGAAACTGAAAATGTATTTTTTACACAATTATTCTATTTATTATTAATTATTTACTATTATTAATTACTAAAAACTATTATTGATTTATTAAAAGTATTAAATGAATAAAGAAAAATCTGAAACTTTTTACATAATTATTAAATAAATATAAGAAGCTAAGAAAAATCTAAAAACTATATGTCCTTAATGAAAATAAGCAAATAAGCAATAAGCTTCTTAAATAGAAGCTATCACTTATTTGTACAAGCTCTTTTTTGGAATTTTCTTTTTCTGGACTATTTATATACTGAAATTAAACATGTTTAATGAAAACAAAACTTTACAAACTAAGAAATAAGCACTTCATGAGCTTATGAGCCAAGACAGTAAAGCCTTAGGCTTAACAGTCAAGTCAAAGCTTAGAATAAGCTTGGAAAAAGCTATACAAAGGAAACAAAGGGCAAAAACAGATGTATACAAGTCCAATGGATAAATATGAACAAGCTTGTGGACTGGCATTCACCCATAAGCTAGCAATAAGCTAATAAGCAATTCCAAAATCCACACAGTTAAAACATAGGCCTGCAACTTTTTTGAATGGCAATTTAAGCTGACGGGATAAGCTGAAAAAGCCAAAATAAGAGTTGAAGTTGCAAGATGGCCTGGTTGGCTTTCCAAAAAGCCAAAGCTCAACCTGTGGGGTCCACAGATGAGCTTTTGAGAAGCTTATGAAGTTGGGTGATTTCCACTGATTTCTCAGTATACACTGAGAATATGGGACACACAAAAAGCTGGATGCAGCCCTAGCAAATAAGCTAGAACATGGAATTAAGGCATTGGGACTTGTTCTCTGGTTGGTTAGCTTCTAAAAGAAACCAAAGTCACCAGCTATATCCCAGTAATGAGCTTTTTGTGAACTTATGAAAATGCTAGGGTTTCTGAGTTCATTGCATACTCAGAATGGGCAAGTCAAGAAGCTAGTTGCAGCCCTAGTGAATGAGCTGCAACATGGGATTTAAGGGCTGGATCATAGAGTTGGGTAGATGAGCTTCACAAAAAGCTAAAATACACAAGCTGTAGATCACAAATGAGCTTAATAGGAGCTAATGGAAATGGTGCAAGTTCATAGTGAACTGTTATGAATGGGCAAACACAAGCTCCTATATTGACTTATCAAATGAGCTCATAAATGCTCAACCTACACTGAACCTTTGAGTATGATAGATTAGCCTCACATAAGACCAAAAATCACAAGCTAAAGCTCAGTGGGGAGTCTGTTTATGAGCTTAAGAACACAACTCAACCTCACTGTTTGCTTCAGTGAGGTGAGTAAGATGGGACAAAATAAGGAGTGGATATAAGCTATCTAAATAAGCTACAAATGGGAAATTAAAAGCAAACATGAAAAATAGGCCACATGGGCAACACAAATATGCCAAGTACCCAGGCTAGGATCAATTCCACAAGCTCTTGCAAGCTTGTGGTTTTGACAGCCCAAACCTTGGTGCAGGGCAAAAACATCAAGGAAAAAGCACTTGAATAAGCAGTAAAACATGGAAAACAAAAATTAACAAAAATACACTAATCAAGATAAGCAACAAAACTATAAAGCCCTAAAAGCATAAAGGCTGAAACTAAATAACAAGATCACAATGAAATTATCTAGTTTATTCTAAAAACAGAAAAATGAAAATTTTGACTTTTACTAAGAACTAAAAAGTTGACTAAACTGAATTTAAAACTTAAACTACTGATTAAATAAGTTATATTAAGCTATAAGAACATGAAATTAACAAAGATAAACAACATTTAAACAAGTATGCAAGGTTTTAGGATCTAACAACCTCACAGTGCTCATATAGAGATCCTCAAGTGTCAATTTGACTTTCTCTCATGCTACACCACTTGGTTAATAGTTCTCTGAGTCAAATAGGTTCTATGTAGTGTACATCAAACAAGAACAACACCATTTAGACACTCTTTAACACAGATGCATTATTAAATCCAAACAACCCTTTAATGGACTGTGTTTAAGTTTTTCAAAGCCAATTGCTGTGTAAGCCAAGTCTTTCCAATCCAGAGGTACCAAAGTGTCAAAATGGACCTTTTTAAGCATAAACAAGTAGTCACTCAAGTCTAAACCTAGGATTATCAAATTCAAGCATATGGACAGTCAAAATGGAATTTCAAACAACAATCAAATCCAAAGCATACCAACCTAAGATTAAGCTATATAATCATTAACAAACAACAAATAAGCACAAAAACATGAAGATCAAAGCATGTAAAAGACTTAAACAGTGAAATGCAAAAATGGATAAAAATGGCTTACAAGTGATTCCTGCTGAAAACCAATGAACCAAGGGATTACTCACTACCTAAGGCTTTCCACAAAGCTTCTAAACCAAAGGCATTCCAAGATTTACCTTGCTCCAAGCAGTTTCACCATTCTTCACTTTATTTTTTTGGATTTTTTTATTTCTTTCTTGATTTCTTTTGGTATTTTCTGAATTCTAATGACTAAGATGTTTTAAGGTTTCTACAAGCTTTAAAGCTTTTGTCAGGAGCTTATATGAGCTTATAAAGTCCAGAAAACAACTATGACTAACACGAATTTAAATGACATGAAAATTTAAAGGAAATTAAGCAAAACTTGAAACTTTAAAGATACTTGAAATTAAACTGCAAATTAAGTTCCATTACACTAATTTGATGAAAATTACAACATTAAAACATTAAATGACATTTAAATTAAAGAAAGCATTTAAACGATTATACTACTTGACCAAGGCTAGCCCAAGGTAGTTTCTTCTCTTGCCTCCTCTTCTCTTTTATAGTCATTTGAGTTCCCACCATCTTTCCAGTCAAATCCCACTTTAATTCTTGACCATTGATTGACTGTAAGTGATCCTAGCCTTTAAATTTACTTTTGGCGCCAAAAGTATCACTAGTAGATTGAGGCAGTTCTGCTGCAATTAATGCTTCTTGGTTGTTTGTAGAGGTGGAGGGGACATGATTGGTAGGTTTTAGAGGCCAATTGGTGGAGTGGGTAGCAAAAAGCAGGGGATTGTGATTGAGGTGAAGTGTCGATGGTGTGGGAATGCATTTATGGCAGTTGTGGACTGGTATAGGTGGTAGGGATGAGGTAGTGGAGTAGGTGGTGAGCTGGGGTAGTGAGGTGGAAAGGTGTGGTGGTGAAACAGGCTAGGTGGAGGGGCGGTTTTGGTTTTGGCGGGGATGTGAGGAAGAAGAAGGATAAGGGTGGGTTTGACTGTGGTCAACCCGGTTTTATTATTAAGGGGTATGGGCTGGCTTGTTTTTGTGTTGGGCTGGATTTGGATTTTTGGGTTTATGTATAATAAAGGGATCCGTTTGGTTTGTATAATAGATAAGCCAAGGACCAATGTTGTAACTTCTGAATTCTTGAAGGACTAAACCTATAATATTTCATAAGTTATCACAAGGACTAATATTGCCAAGTTTGCTAAACCAAAGGACCTTATTTGCATTATTTACAATTTAAAACACCCGGGGGACCTTTTATGTTATTTTCCAAAGTTGAGGGGGTGAAATTGTAAATTTCCCAAAAGTTATCAAAAGAGTTAAAATTGTAAATTATGAATAGTACAAGGATATTATTTGATAAATTATACTTTTAAATACCCAGGGACTAATTTTGCCAATTTTGTAACTTGAGGGGTAAAAGTTGCCAATTGTAGAAAACTTTTATCCAGGGATTATTTGTGAACATGTTTGAGTATCCAAGGACTAAAGTTGACTTTTCTTCCATTTTAAACCTTCAGGGACTAGTTTTGCAAATTGGTGATACTTCAGGGACTGAAATTGACAGTTTTGTGAACTTTGCTTGTTTTTCACTTGTTTTCAATCTTTTTGTACCTGAATCACATAAAAACACATTTTATGATATTTTCTGTATTATTTGACTTTTCAAAGTGTTTTTGGCTATTTTAGTAGTTTAAATGGGAACAAAATGATGAGTATTTAGACACTCATCAATCCCCCACACTAAACTATTGCTAGTCCCTAGCAATCTTTTAGGAAGACTTAATGGATTTTAATCTCTTTACCAAAAGCCATTACTTCTGGAGTAGCCAAATGTTTCAGTTCAAGTAAGAACTATGGTACACTGATAACCATATGATTTTGAGCAAATCATCAGCTGTCAACGGTTTTGATTTGTTTTTACCAAAAGCCGTTTGCTTCTGGACTAGCCAACTCTTAGATAAATTATTACTATTATCTTTGGTGAGCTGATTACCAATTATGGTTTTTCACTGCCTTTACCACAAGCCATAACCTTGCGGGCTAGTCAACTCTTCACTTTTAAGGATATGGTGAGTCGAATACCATACAATTTTTGGCAAATTGCAAGCCATAAACGGATTTGAGTTATCTTTACCAAGAGCCGTTTGCTCTCGGATTAGCCAATCCTTATGTGGGTTAGACATGGTGGACTGATTACCATTTGTTGTGTTTAGTACATAGTACTTCCACTATTTTTTTTTTTTTTTTTTTTTTTTTTTTTTTTTTTTTAATTTGGCCATTTTTGGGGAAAAAGGGACTAAAAGGGTACATATATGATCAAATTCGCCAGAATTTCCCCCCACACTTAGAACTGAATATTGTCCTCAATATTCAAAGTCCCGGCTATTATGCCGAATCCTTGAACGTAAAAAGATAACATTCTTAGCCAAGTGTGGAAACACAACATTTATTCTCTTTTTTAAATATTTACAATTTTCATTCATTTTTTAGATCTATATACAACATGTGGGGCATCTCCCCCACACTTAGGTGGTAGAAAGGGGTAAGAAGACAGAAACATGGGTGAAAACCCATATGGTGCTACTGTTTTTGATTACCGAGTCGCTAGCTTGACTCGACCTCGAATTAAATTGTTCATGAGGAAGCTACTGTTTTTGATAACCGAGTCGCTAGCTTGACTCGACCCCGAATTAAATGGTTCATGGGGAAATGATTGGATGAGAAATTGGAGTGGGGTCCACTCACAGAATTATGAATAGTAAGGTAAGGAGAATATTTTTGGATTTTAATTTTATAATATAAACAGAAAAGGGAAAATGTTTTTGAATTTTTATCTTTTATATATATACAAAGGAAAGAAAAATATTTTTGTGTTTTATATTGTTTTTAGAATTGAAATATGATATTATATATAATATATACAAGGGATAGATATTTCAACAAAACACAAATACGTTATACGCAGCACACCTCCCCGGCAACGGCGCCAAAATTTGATCCCTCCCTTTCTAGTTATAATTAATACGGTCAACCACTTGTGAATGGTCAACAGTAAAAGTCAAACCAGGCAGGGAGAAAATGCAATTTAAATCCATGGGAGTATAGAATTATATCCCCGGGTCGTTATGTCCCAACGAGGTGTGTAAAATGTAATATAACGAATATGTGTGTTGAAATGATATTGAATATATATAAACATGAATCTAATTGACTAACACTAGGAATGTGAATAGTGATAGCTCTGTCACAGCTATATCGTTAAAAACGTGAAATCAGAAACCTAAAAACGTGAAAGATTTACAAACGTACGTTTAACTTAATTTAAACGTAAACGTACAAAAACAAAACGTTTTATAACTATAGTATGGATTTGCATGCCTTAGGGGCTTAAATGCAAATTAAACAAACTTAAAATATTTACTTATAAGTTACAAACTATTATAAAAGTTAAGAAAACCTAAAAACCTAAAACGCGTACGTTTAAATTTAAATAAACGTAAACGTACAAAATAAAAATTGAAAATGAAGAAATATAAATCCTAAAAATATGAAAATAACTTTTTTATAAACCTAAAGATAAAAGAAATTTATTAGAGAAAGAAAATTATTTATTTAACTATTTAATTAATTATTATTAATTAAAAACTATTTTTAACTATTAAATAATTACCTAAAAAGTAAGAAAATAAGAAATAAACTTAGAAAAATGAAATTATGACTTAGATAAATCTAAAATATTATAAAAGAATTTTTGAAACTGAAAATGTATTTTTTACACAATTATTCTATTTATTATTAATTATTTATTATTATTAATTACTAAAAAATATTAATGATTTATTATAAATATTAAATGAATAAAGAAAAATCTGAAACTTTTTACATATTCATTAAATAAATACAGGAACCTAAGAAAAATCTAAAAACTATATGTCCTTAATGAAAATAAGCAAATAAGCAATAAGCTTCTTAAATAGAAGCTATCACTTATTTGTACAAGCTCTTTTTTGGAATTTTCTTTTTCTGGACTATTTATATACTGAAATTAAACATGTATAATGAAAACAAAACTTTACAAACTAAGAAATAAGAACTTCATGAGCTTATGAGCCAAGACAGTAAAGCCTTAGGCTTAACAGTCAAGTCAAAGCTTAGAATAAGCTTGGAAAAAGCTATACAAAGGAAACAAAGGGCAAAAACAGATGTATACAAGTCCAATGGATAAATATGAACAAGCTTGTGGACTGGCATTCACCCATAAGCTAGCAATAAGCTAATAAGCAATTCCAAAATCCACACAGTTAAAACATAGGCCTGCAACTTTTTTGAATGGCAATTTAAGCTGACGGGATAAGCTGAAAAAGCCAAAATAAGAGTTGAAGTTGCAAGATGGCCTGGTTGGCTTTCCAAAAAGCCAAAGCTCAACCTGTGGGGTCCACAGATGAGCTTTTGAGAAGCTTATGAAGTTGGGTGATTTCCACTGATTTCTCAGTATACACTGAGAATATGGGACACACAAAAAGCTGGATGCAGCCCTAGCAAATAAGCTAGAACATGGAATTAAGGCATTGGGACTTGTTCTCTGGTTGGTTAGCTTCTAAAAGAAACCAAAGTCACCAGCTATGTCCCAGTAATGAGCTTTTTGTGAACTTATGAAAATGCTAGGGTTTCTGAGTTCATTGCATACTCAGAATGGGCAAGTCAAGAAGCTATTTGCAGCCCTAGTGAATGAGCTGCAACATGGGATTTAAGGGCTGGATCATAGAGTTGGGTAGATGAGCTTCACAAAAAGCTAAAATACACAAGCTGTAGATCACAAATGAGCTTAATAGGAGCTTATGGAAATGGTGCAAGTTCATAGTGAACTGTTATGAATGGGCAAACACAAGCTCCTATATTGACTTATCAAATGAGCTCATAAATGCTCAACCTACACTGAACCTTTGAGTATGATAGATTAGTGATGAAGCGAAAAGTGTACCGCTTTTAGGGGGTCATTTAAGCCCTAAATCGTATTTATTTGATCAAATATTGCCCTAAATCATTCCTTTTGTCATTTTAGGTACTTTTGAGAAGAAATCTGGAAAAGGAAGCATTTTGGACGTTTTTGGAGCATAAAAGTGAAGAAAACGACAAAGTCTCAAAATCGGCTAAAAAGTACCTTTGAAGGCGTTAGGAATTTCCCCAGACGGCGTCACGGCTTGGCAAAAAAAGATAGATATGAAAATTACTCATGATAAGCCAGAGAATTTTGCATGAAAAATCTGACGGCGTCACCCTTTGAAGTGATCAAGGTCGTCACGGTTTAAATTAAAGAGGGACGGCGTCAAGCCTTATTCTGACGGCGTCAAGCTATGATAAGCCAGAACGGATTTTGGAGGTCTAAAGAGGGACGGCGTCAGGAAGGCCATCCGGGAACCCTAAAAGCGGCGAGGTGACGGCGTCAGGATCTACAACGTGACGCCGTCAGCCCTTAAACTCTATATATAGTTTTGCAATTTTTTGTCATTAGGGTGGAACTTATTGTGTGTAATTTTGGAGGAGAAACCCTAGACGAATTTCTGCCATTTTTAAGGGTTTTCATACCCTTGGATCTCCCATGTTTAATTGAAGATAAGTTATTATTTAATCATTCAATATGTCTATGTGTTGTTTGATTACATCTTGTTCTTGTCTTTTGATTAACATGCTAGGCTAGATTTATCTTATGTTTGCTTAGATCTAATGAAACCTAGCTATTGATTATTGGTTATTAGTGTGCTATTAGTTGTATTGGATGATTGTTCATCGATGTTAGGCTTAAGAAAACTGGCTAACTTCCTATACGGTAACTTGCTTGAACGTCTTAAGAAACATGAACCAATGCGTACTAAGGTTTTTATGGTTGTATTTAATGCATGAGCGAATTCTAGTGATCCCATGTTAGGAGCTTCTTAGCCGGCTCGACATAGGAGTGAAGTAGGAGTTCATAGAGTTGGGGAAGTACGTACGCCACCCCACGATTGGTATTAAGGAATACACCCGTCATCCACGCGATTAATACACACTAATCAACCGGTAAAAGATAGTTAGGGAGTAAGGAAATCTAAGTAAACACATTTCTCTCCATATAAGTTTTACCACCCTTTTCATTTTCAGTTATTTTATTTTATTTGCATTCGTAGTTATTTGGGTTAGTTGACTAGCAACTAATTCCGCCCACTCTTTCAAACCCGAGATTTTACTTGCTTTCATAAAAAAATATAAAAAAAATACAAAAAAGAATCTTCTCTCACCCTTAGACCTATTAGAGTAGTTTTTCAATCCTAACGACACTATTCCCTGTGGAGAACGATCAATCCCCGTACTTACCACTACACTATACTACATCGGTCAGGTACACTGCCTGGTGGGGTTGTAAGCCTCTTGAGATCCCTTGAGAGGTAAAACCTGTTGTAAGGTTGCAAAACCACGCATCAAGTTTTTGGCGCCGTTGCCGGGGAATAGTTATTGTTTAGGTTGAATTTTTTATTTTATAGGTCTACTCACTAGATTCCTTTCTAGTGAGATTTTTATTTTATTTTTCTAGGTTTTCTTTAGTCTATCTTTTTTTCTTCGTTTCTTTGTTCGTAACCATTACCATCCGACATCATGAAAGGTGGTAATATCCTCGATCCCAACAACCCACCACAACAACCACCACCTCCTAGAGCCCGTACTTTAGGAGAGTACTCCCGTCCTAGCCACCATGGCTATCGAAACACCATTGAGCTCACTCAAGGAGCCAATGTCACTCCCTTGCGATCCGACACCATCCGGTTGGTGCAAAGCGGATGCGCATTCCATGGACTTCGTTCTGAAGATCCTAACCAACATCTCAAGGACTTTCTCAAAATCGTTGATTCTATAGACCTTGATGTTGCCACTCGAGAGACGACCCGACTGCGTCTTTTTCAATTCTCTCTGCGGGACCAAGCTAGTCAATGGCTAGAGCGTCTACCCGCAGGATCCATCACCTCTTGGGATGATCTCACCACTCGTTTCCTTGCTCAGTTTTTCCCACCGGGAAGAACTACCAAGCTAAGGAATGATATCTTGATGTTCCAACAACGTCAAGGCGAAACCCTCTACGAGGCATGGACTCGATTCAAGGACTTACTTCAAAAAGTCCCTCACCATGGCATAGAACTTTGGCTCCAAGTCCAAATCTTCTATGACCATATCAATCTCTCCACGAGGCAAACCATTGACCAATCGGCTGGTGGTAAGCTACGTGATCTAAGTGCGGAACAATCATGGGCTCTCCTAGAGGATCTTGCTCTTTATGACAACGAAAGTTGGAGTGATCCCCGTGATTTGAATAAAACGGTCAAGGCAATATCTTTGCCTTCGAACAATTCAAGCACTTCCGACCGTAGGATCATAGAACTTGAAGACCAAGTCAAGTTTCTCATGAAATCCTACGAGGCTCCTAAACCTTCAAGCCAAGTGAACAAAATCACTTCTTCATGTGAATTATGTAGTGGTCCCCACGACACTCGTGATTGCATGGAACTCCCCGAACAAGCTTTTGCGGACTACGCATCCTCGCGTACCGACGGAGCGGGAGACAAGTGGTACACTTTCAAACCCGAGCAAAACCCCTACGGTGATTCATACAACCCCTCATGGAAAAATCACCCGAACCTTAGGTGGAAACAAAACCAAAACGCACAACAAACCCATTCTTCCAACCCACCTAATCGTTTCCAATCAAGCGGTTCCAACTCGAACCGTACTTTCAACAACAATCCTTCCGGCAATGGTAGTACCGATAACTTTGAAGGATTGATGTCTCAATTTATGGCATCTCAAGAAGCTCGTTTAGCCAAGTTTGAAGCCGATTTCAAACAAAAACAAAGCGAGATGACCAATAAGATTGACACCTTGTTGAAAGCCCTCAATGACCGAGAAATGGGAGCACTCCCTAGCAACACGGTCAAGAACCCGAAACTAAACGTCAACGCCGTTTCATCGGTTACGTCTCCTAGTTCTTGTCCATAATATTATTCGGTCAATTCCATGAGCACGTGTTTCAAACAAACCCAAGTCATAGTTGAAACACCTCCCACTCAAAACCTTGACGAAGAATTCAAGGAGCTCCACCTTGAAAGTCCGGTTGTTGATGTGTTGGATGAGAAGAAGCTCAAGTTAGGCGAAAAAGGGACCGCCTTTGTTCAAAACAAGCTACCTAAGAAGTTAGATGATCCGGGCTTATTTGTTCTACCTTGCAAGATCGGTAATTCGGAGGCTTATGACACATTAGCCGATCTTGGATCAAGCCTTAACCTACTTCCGTTACCTCTCTACACCTCTCTAAAACTTGGAAAACTTGAAGAAACCGAGGTGATAATAGGTTTAGCGGATGGGAGTGTTGCTTACCCGGTTGGAGTAGTCAAGGACGTGTTAGTACACATAGGAAAACTAACCATTTTAGCCGATTTCCACGTCCTTGATATGGTTAGCGACCCTACATGCCCCTTGTTGATAGGTAGAGGATTTTTGGCGACCGCTAGTGCTATGATTGATTGTAAGGAATCTAAGATAGCGGTAGGAGAAGGTGATACTTGGTCAGTCTATGATGTGAAGAAACATGCTTATGATACTAGTGATGAACCAACACCCCATTGGTTAGAATTGAATAGGAGACCATCTAGATATGGACCTTGGATCGATAGAGACTTCATAGGACCCCAACGCCCATTTTACCTAGAAGAGGACTTTGTGAACCGAACACATACGGTAGAGCAACTCTTGGCTAGGGACACCGAATTGGATCCATTTGAAGACCCTCTAGTTTTTAGGAAGATGATTGATTTCCTAGGAGTTTTGCCAATTAACCTAGGGATGAATAAGTGGACTTGTGAGGACGATGATCATAAGTGGGATTGGGACAAACCACCCAAAGATGGAGATGGGTCATGGCATATTAAGATGACATTGTATGACCCGGATGGAGAGAAGTTTGAAAAGATATATTGTACTAAGCGGACCAATAGGAAACTTCAATCCAAGCTTAACCCTAAAGACGTCCTCGATGACGAACTCACTTACATAGGGTAGAAGGACTTTGAGTCTAGCTACAAGACTCGTTAATAAAGAAAAGCGCTTCTTGGGAGGCAACCCAAGCTTTATTTGCTTTGTGTGTTTATTTATTTGTTTGTTTGTTTTTATTTGTTTCCGTATGTGTGTTTATTTTTATTTTTATTGATTCATGTTCAAAACTAAATTGTGAAAATGCTTTATTTTGTTTTTAACTTCGTCTTAACTACATATAAAGGTATTTTGCAAAAGTTAAGTGTAAGGGAAATCTAAATCGGTTTATTAGAACAAATGAACATGAATCGTAATAATAATAAATTAACATACATATTAGTATTTGTTTGAGTCAAATGCTTGTATCGAGTCATAATGATGTTTTGCAGGATTTCCAGGAAGTAAGGTATAGGTTTTTCCAAAATTTTTCCGGAAACTTAACATGAGAATTCTGTCAGATCATTTCTGACGGCGTCAGGATTTACAACCTGACGGCGTCAGGTTTAATTTTCTGAAAATTTTTGAAAGTTTTGTTTTCATAAAAAGTTTTCATTAAATCTCTAACTTATAATCTCCAGGAATCTGCAAAATTATCATTCCACAAGCATTATATCCTTATATATAGAGTTTATCCCGCCGATGTTATGCAGGTTTTCGTGTTTGTTTTCTCAGGTTTAACAGGTTATTTTGGACAAGGAAATGTTTGTTGGATCAAGCTTTTGGCGATGCATTAGTCATAAAGCTTCTACATTCTCTTGGAAGAAGATCTAACCGTGTTACCACATTATCCACCGAGCGAATCAGGGGAGTATTTGATTTCATTCTTTTACCTTATTACTTTTACATCTTGTTATTTGAACATTGGGGACAATGTTCATCTTAAGTGTAAGGGGGGGTAAAAGTACGATTATAGAATGCTATTACGCTTGATTTTTGTTTGTTTAATAGTAGATGTGTAATAAAACTGACATAAATACCTGTTAGGGTAATTTTAGTGCCAAATTTAAAATTTTTTACAACATTTAGGAGTGAAACTGTGATCTTAATGAGCGTCTCACGGATAGGAGTTATATGACTAGCACAAAAAAACCGTACCACTAAAAAATTTTCCACCCCCAAATATGTGAGGTTCGCCCCTAGAATTGGTAGGAAAAGCATTTATGCTATGATGTGTGTACCGGTAGCACTTAGATTCTAGAACTTGCGTTAGGACCATTCCGAGGCCACAAGTGAGACTACATTCGTGTAGTTAGATTTACTACATGATAAGAGGCATTAGGATTAACCCATTGTTTTACACCTGTGTTTTTTTTTTTAATAATTACATTGGCTACATTGGTCAAGTAATTCTCCCACACCCTTTGCGTTGTACTCATTTTTAGTACACGATACCCCTAGTACACCCCTCAGAGCCTATCTTTTCGTTTCAACCTTTAAGCATTTTACTTAAAGGAAGAATTTGTTACACCCCACTAAAATGTACACCCAAATCGCCTTAGCATACCTTGTATGCACTCATTTTTAGTGCATTATTGTTACAACATTTGTTTAAACCCAAGTTAATTATCTAATTGATTACATGGTTGCTAAGTCGAGTCATATCCTTGTACATATTGTTTTGGGACGATTGAGACTCATGGGTAAAGTACTAGTGTAATGGAGTAATGGGGAAGAACAACATTATTACCCCCATATGTGCTAAATATTTTTAAAAGTACTCCAAGTGTTTCAATTATCTTAATTCGAGTCATTAGAATAGTTATTTGTAAAGTTATGTAAAAGTTCAAGTGTAAGGGGAATGCAACGCCCCTATGATGTATTATTTTGGATGGTAGGGCAAGAGTGTATGGAAAAAAAAATCAAGAAAAAAATACAAAAAAATGAGAAAAAGAAAAATAGAAAAAACATACGGACTACCATCCCGTTTCATTTTATGTTTATGTTTTTGTTATTTTCTTTCATTAGCTTAAATTGAGTCGAGTCTTGGCTTAGCAACATTGTATAGTACATGTAATTAATCAAGATCTTTAACTCGCCACCAGTAAAATATCCTTTATCCAACAAAACCGTGTTTATCATATCCCTACACCTAACATTATAACCCGTTTAAAAGCCCTCTTTGATAGTTTATCTTTGGTGCTTACGCCTAGTGGAGGAGGTTTTCGATCCTTTCCCAAGCCTATGGTAATCTATTTGCTATGACAGGTAGTGAGAGATATTATCCGTTTTCATTTATGAGATTTATTTTGATGACACTTGAGAGATGTGAGTATCTAAACACTACTTGTGAGGTGCTAGTTTGTAATCTCCGTGCTTATTATGATTAAAGTGGAACGACTATTTATTGTAATTACTTTTATATTAGTGTTAAATGACCCCTAACTTGTATTTTGATTAGAATAAAAGCGCATTTGCTTGAGGACAAGCAAATCTCAAGTGTAAGGGTATTTGATGAAGCGAAAAGTGTACCGCTTTTAGGGGGTCATTTAAGCCCTAAATCGTATTTATTTGATCAAATATTGCCCTAAATCATTCCTTTTGTCATTTTAGGTACTTTTGAGAAGAAATCTGGAAAAGGAAGCATTTTGGACGTTTTTGGAGCATAAAAGTGAAGAAAACGACAAAGTCTCAAAATCGGCTAAAAAGTACCTTTGACGGCGTCAGGAATTTCCCCAGACGGCGTCACGGCTTGGCAAAAAAAGATGGATATGAAAATTACTCATGATAAGCCAGAGAATTTTGCATGAAAAATCTGACGGCGTCACCCTTTGGAGTGATCAAGGTCGTCACGGTTTAAATTAAAGAGGGACGGCGTCAAGCCTTATTCTGACGGCGTCAAGCTATGATAAGCCAGAACGGATTTTGGAGGTTTAAAGAGGGACGGCGTCAGGAAGGCCATCCGGGAACCCTAAAATCGGCGAGGTGACGGCGTCAGGATCTACAACGTGACGCCGTCAGCCCTTAAACTCTATATATAGTTTTGCAATTTTTTGTCATTAGGGTGGAACTTATTGTGTGTAATTTTGGAGGAGAAACCCTAGACGAATTTCTGCCATTTTTAAGGGTTTTCATACCCTTGGATCTCCCATGTTTAATTGAAGATAAGTTATTATTTAATCATTCAATATGTCTATGTGTTGTTTGATTACATCTTGTTCTTGTCTTTCGATTAACATGCTAGGCTTGATTTATCTTGTGTTTGCTTAGATCTAATGAAACCTAGCTATTGATTATTGGTTATTAGTGTGCTATTAGTTGTATTGGATGATTGTTCATCGATGTTAGGCTTAAGAAAACTGGCTAACTTCCTATACGGTAACTTGCTTGAACGTCTTAAGAAACATGAACCAATGCGTACTAAGGTTTTTATGGTTGTATTTAATGCATGAGCGAATTCTAGTGATCCTATGTTAGGAGCTTCTTAGCCGGCTCGACATAGGAGTGAAGTAGGAGTTCATAGAGTTGGGGAAGTACGTACGCCACCCCACGATTGGTATTAAGGAATACACCCGTCATCCACGCGATTAATACACACTAATCAACCGGTAAAAGATAGTTAGGGAGTAAGGAAATCTAAGTAAACACATTTCTCTCCATATAAGTTTTACCACCCTTTTCATTTTCAGTTATTTTATTTTATTTGCATTCGTAGTTATTTGGGTTAGTTGACTAGCAACTAATTCCGCCCACTCTTTCAAACCCGAGATTTTACTTGCTTTCATAAAAAAATATAAAAAAAATACAAAAAAGAATCTTCTCTTACCCTTAGACCTATTAGAGTAGTTTTTCAATCCTAACGACACTATTCCCTATGGAGAACGATCAATCCCCCGTACTTACCACTACACTATACTACATCGGTCAGGTACACTGCCTGGTGGGGTTGTAAGCCTCTTGAGATCCCTTGAGAGGTAAAACCTGTTGTAAGGTTGCAAAACCACGCATCAATTAGCCTCACATAAGACCAAAAATCACAAGCTAAAGCTCAGTGGGGAGTCTGTTTATGAGCTTAAGAACACAACTCAACCTCACTGTTTGCTTCAGTGAGTTGAGTAAGATGGGAAAAAATAAGGAGTGGATATAAGCTATCTAAATAAGCTACAAATGGGAAATTAAAAGCAAACATGAAAAATAGGCCACATGGGCAACACAAATATGCCAAGTACCCAGGCTAGGATCAATTCCACAAGCTCTTGCAAGCTTGTGGCTTTGACAGCCCAAACCTTGGTGCAGGGCAAAAACATCAAGGGAAAAGCACTTGAATAAGCAGTAAAACATGGAAAACAAAAATTAAAAAAAATACACTAATCAAGATAAGCAACAAAACTATAAAGCCCTAAAAGCATAAAGGCTGAAACTAAATAACAAGATCACAATGAAATTATCTAGTTTATTCTAAAAACAGAAAAATGAAAATTTTGACTTTTACTAAAAACTGAAAAGTTGACTTAAGTGAATTTAAAACTTAAACTACTGATCAAATAAGTTATATTAAGCTATAAGAACATGAAATTAACAAAGATAAACAACATTTAAACAAGTATGCAAGGTTTTAGGATCTAACAACCTCATAATGCTCATATAGAGATCCTCAAGTGTCAATTTGACTTTCTCTCATGCTACACCACTTGGTTAATAGTTCTCTGAGTCAAATAGGTTCTATGTAGTGTACATCAAACAAGAACAACACCATTTAGACACTCTTTAACACAGATGCATTATTAAATCCAAACAACCCTTTAATGGACTGTGTTTAAGTTTTTCAAAGCCAATTGATGTGTAAGCCAAGTCTTTCCAATCCAGAGGTACCAAGGTGTCAAAATGGACCTTTTTAAGCATAAACAAGTAGTCACTCAAGTTTAAACCTAGGATTATCAAATTCAAGCATATGGATAGTCAAAATGGAATTTCAAACAACAATCAAATCCAAAGCATACCAACCTAAGATTAAGCTATATAATCATTAACAAACAACAAATAAGCACAAAAACATGAAGATCAAAGCATGTAAAAGACTTAAACAGTGAAATGCAAAAATGGATAAAAATGGCTTACAAGTGATTCCTGCTGAAAACCAATGAACCAAGGGATTACTCACTACCTAAGGCTTTCCACAAAGCTTCTAAACCAAAGGCATTCCAAGATTTACCTTGCTCCAAGCAGTTTCACCATTCTTCACTTTATTTTTTTGGATTTTTTCATTTTTTTCTTGATTTCTTTTGGTATTTTCTGAATTCTAATGACTAAGATGTTTTAAGGTTTCTACAAGCTTTAAAGCTTTTGTCAGGAGCTTATATGAGCTTATAAAGTCCAGAAAACAACTATGACTAACACGAATTTAAATGACATGAAAATTTAAAGGAAATTGAGCAAAACTTGAAACTTTAAAGATACTTGAAATTAAGCTGCAAATTAAGTTCCATTACACTAATTTGATGAAAATTACAACATTAAAACATTAAATGACATTTAAATTAAAGAAAGCATTTAAACGATTATACTACTTGACCAAGGCTAGCCCAAGGTAGTTTCTTCTCTTGCCTCCTCTTCTCTTTTATAGTCATTTGAGTTCCCACCATCTTTCCAGTCAAATCCCACTTTAATTCTTGACCATTGATTGACTGTAAGTGATCCTAGCCTTTAAATTTACTTTTGGCGCCAAAAGTATCACTAGTAGATTGAGGCAGTTCTGCTGCAATTAATGCTTCTTGGTTGTTTGTAGAGGTGGAGGGGACATGATTGGTAGGTTTTAGAGGCCAATTGGTGGAGTGGGTAGCAAAAGCAGGGGATTGTGATTGAGGTGAAGTGTCGATGGTGTGGGAATGCATTTATGGCAGTTGTGAGCTGGTATAGGTGGTAGGGATGAGGTAGTGGAGTAGGTGGTGAGCTGGGGTAGTGAGGTGGAAAGGTGTGGTGGTGAAACAGGCTAGGTGGAGGGGCGGTTTTGGTTTTGGCTGGGATGTGAGGAAGAAGAAGGATAAGGGTGGGTTTGACTGTGGTCAACCCGGTTTTATTATTAAGGGGTATGGGCTGGGTTGTTTTCGTGTTGGGCTGGATTTGGATTTTTGGGTTTATGTATAATAAAGGGATCCGTTTGGTTTGTATAATAGATAAGCCCAAGGACCAATGTTGTAACTTCTGAATTCTTGAAGGACTAAACCTGTAATATTTCATAAGTTATCACAAGGACTAATATTGCCAAGTTTGCTAAACCAAAGGACCTTATTTGCATTATTTACAATTTAAAACACCCGGGGGACCTTTTATGTTATTTTCCAAAGTTGAGGGGGTGAAATTGTAAATTTCCCAAAAGTTATCAAAAGAGTTAAAATTGTAAATTATGAATAGTACAAGGATATTATTTGATAAATTATACTTTTAAATACCCAGGGACTAATTTTGCCAATTTTGAAACTTGAGGGGTAAAAGTTGCCAATTTGTGAAAACTTTTATCCAGGGATTATTTGTGAACATGTTTGATTATCCAAGGACTAAAGTTGACTTTTCTTCCATTTTAAACCTTCAGGGACTAGTTTTGCAAATTGGTGATACTTCAGGGACTGAAATTGACAGTTTTGTGAACTTTGCTTGTTTTTCACTTGTTTTCAATCTTTTTGTACCTGAATCACATAAAAACATATTTTATGATATTTTCTGTATTATTTGACTTTTCAAAGTGTTTTTGGCTGTTTTAGTAGTTTAAATGGGAACAAAATGATGAGTATTTAGACACTCATCAATGTTGAAGGGTACCTTGAATCTAATAAATGTGTGTTTGATGGTTCATGTAACCGAGAAGAAGATTCAGCAGATTCCGTAGCAAATTGGTTTTCAAATGGTTCTTCTTTTTCTAACACAGCATCGTTTTGGTATGGTTCTTCTTGATTTGGTGTTGTTTGGGTTTGCTCATCAACTCTTGGTAAAACAATCTCAATAACTGGAGTGGCAGGAGTAGATGTAGATGATGTTGATGTGGAGGGAGTTGGTGCTTCAGCTTCTATTATAGTAGATGCATCTTGGAGTGGTGGTGGTGGTTGTTGTTGAGCGGGTGCAGCGGAACGTTGTTGTGATGTATCTATCGAAGCTCCACCATAGTATTCATCATACATAAACTCGAAGAAATTATCCAGTTCTTGATTTGTAGGTTTATCAATGTTAGTTGACTGAGCTCCTTGGGGTGTGAGTTCTGAACTGATGTGTCCAGAAGTTTGACTTTGTGGTGCGGGTCCTAATCCGATACGATTAGAAGCCATTGGGTTAAGCGCGGGTTCTAGAGCGAGTCTCTCAGAAGCCATTTGTGAAATCTCATCAAATTTCACGTTCATCGTCTCCATTACTCTTTTCGTTCTTCTATTATACACCCTAAATGCCCTCGAGTTATCAGAATAACCAATGAAGATACCAATATCACCCTTAGCCTTCAGCTTCCCCAGATCCTCTCTGTCATTTGTAGGATAGCACAAAGCGCCAAATACATGAAGATAAGAGATATCGGGTTTTCTGTTGTTCACTAGTTCGTATGGGGTTTTATTGAATCTTGGATGGATTAGGGATCAGTTTTGAGTAAAACAGGCAGTGGAAACAGCATCAGCCCATAAAAACAACGGTGCACTAGAATAAATCAGCATTGTGCAAGCAGCTTCCACAAGCGTTCTATTTCTTCTTTCAACTACTCCATTCTGCTGTGGAGTTCTAACTGCTGATATCTGGTGAGTAATTCCATTTTCTTCAAAATATGTTCGTAACTCCTGATTAGTAAATTCCGTGCCATTTTCAGTTCTTACAATCCTAACTGGAGCTTGAAGTAGAACTTGAATTCGCTTCAGAAAGGTGATGATGGTTCCAGGTGTTTCGTCTTTTGATCTCAAAAACCTTACCCATGTATATCTTGAGTAATCATCGACAATCACAAGAATATACTTCTTCCCATTGATACTCTCAACTCTCATTGGGCCACATAAGTCCATGTGCAATAGATGTAACTTATCAACTGAATTGGGAACGGTTTTAGGTTTATAAGTTGCTCTTTTTCTTTTTCCTTGTTCACATGATGGACATAAGTGTTCTTTGGTGTATTTGAATTTAGGGAGACCGGTGATGATGTTGTCTTTGGCAAGCTTTGTAATTGTGTCAAAGTTGAGATGGGAAAGGCGTCTATGCCACAACCAGGACTTAGTGTCGTCATCTCTTGTCATAAGACAAATAGGTGATGAAGAGGCCATTTGGTTTATGTCGATAGCATAGAGATTGGTTCCACGATTTCCGGTTAAGAGATCATCACCAACCAAGTTCCTAACGAAACATGTATTTCTTCTGAATGCAACCTCTAAATCCGCATCACAAAATTGTCCGATAGAAAACAGGTTGTGTCCCAATCCTTCGACATAGTAAACTCGAGTGATTAAAAAATTCCCAAACTGTAGATCTTCATAACCCAGAATAGCTGCTACATGATCATTTCCAAACTGAACTGTTCCCATGAACTTCCATACAAAGTTGATCAGCAGCTTCAGATTCCCGGTCATGTGCTTGGAGCAACCCGAGTCGACGATCCAAAGACATATTTCGATAACCTGCCAATAACAGATGATTGTGCAATTGGAAACCGTTTATCATTTGGTTCCATGAGGTTTGGGATAACAGGAGAAATACAATCATAGACGGTTTTTACTGGTTCTTCCTTAGCCATTGTTATTCTACCATTTTCTAGACTGAATTCTCTACCCGTTGGAATCCATACGCACATCTTAAGATAGTTCCTAGGCAGCAGACTACTAGTTGTTTTCCTAGACTTTGCAATAAGTCTTTGAATGTATCTAGTCTTAGCTGTATTTTCTGAAGGAACATCTTTCTTAGCAGGCTTATCATTCATATGCACAACATTAGAAACAATATCATCACACACATTTTCAGACAAAGATTTCTTGTTCATTAAACAAACTGGTTCATTACATGCACTAGAAATATTGTCTTTAACATTACATTCAGATGACATAAGTTTCTTCTTGGAAAGCGATAAAATCCTAGGGTGTTCTTCTACTTCTTCCGTTTTATTCTTGTTATCACTCTTAGATGCAGTAGAGACTCTATTCCTTGTATTGCTCCTAGGCTTTGGTCTGCTGCTCTTAGAGGTACTTTCTACTCTTGTAGAAGGTAAGGCACACTCATTAGGATTTATCTTGTTGTCCTTTGAATCCGTGTTAGCTTTCCTAGTCTTTTTTGGGTTTTCCTTAACACTTTTATCTATCGCCCTATATGTTTTAGATGTAGAGGTAGAAGCAATAGTGGTACTAATCCTATAAAGTCCAGGTGCTATCACATTTGGTGTTTCGACAACTACTTTCTCTTTTGCTTTTTCTTTGGGCAAGGGTGAAGGAGCAGATTGTGAAATTGACATTTTTGGTTTTGCAATAATTTCTTCACCCTTCCCTTTTTGACATTCAAGCTGAGACTTCAAAAGATCAATTTGTTTTTGCATTTCTTTGAAAGAACGTTCATACGACAGTTTTTCATACTTGCATTCTTCCTTTTTTCGATCTAGTTGTTTAAAATATGTAACATTTTCTTTTTCAATCTTTGCAAATGCATTTTCATATTTTGAAACAATTTCGGAAGTCTCGGCTCGAATTCTTTCATCGTCTTCGACAGAATACATTTGATAAATAATGGACATAATATCAGTTGAAAGAGATTCTTCAGAGAGTGCGTCATTTTGTTTTTCCAAAACTTTGATTTTTTCAATGTTTTCATTGGCTTCAAGTACTAAGGATGTGTGGTCCTTGACAAATTCAGTTACTTCTTTGATAATTGCGTTCTCAACATGAATTGCTCTTGCATGTATGCCAGATACAATGGGAGTAATCTCTGTTTCGAACATCTTTTTCTGTTCAGTTTGAAAACTTGAAAACCAATCGTTGATTTTAGTATCAGTTTTGGTTGCCACAACATCTTGAAGCATTTCAACTCTCCTTTTAAGATCGGCCAAAAGTATTCTAGCTTCACTTGCGGAAGTGTCGGTAGAGTACATTTGTTCGATGTTAGAAAGGTGTTTTGACACAACTTTGAACTTTGTGGCAGCCACTGGTTTTTTGAAAAACAAAGGTGACTCCTTTTTAACAAGATGAACACCAGCAAGTTTGTTTGCTTCATTATAATCAATCGGTTTGATTTCTCTATTCAATTGTCTCATTTTGTTTCGACTCTCTTTCGTAAGCTCAATCGTTTCATACGAATCATAACAAGTAGGTGGATCATGCACATCATTTATAAGATTACCATTATATAGCACATTCTGTTCTTTCTGAGCTTTCTTGAGATAACAAGGGTTTTCACAACCGAGAGCCATTTTCTTTCTTGTGTGTAAAATCGGGTTTTTGTCGTTAATTATCATATTAATCGTTTGAGTTGAATGACCCGTTTTTACAAGCATTTCTTCCAACTTTTTAATAGTTTCTTGTTTGTCAAGTACTTCATCAAGAAGTTCATCTTCTCGTTTTGAAAACTTTGAATGCAACTCTTTCTTTTCTTTTTCAAGATCAGAACAAGTTGATGTTTGTTTAGAAAGTTGGTTGGTTAGATCAGAAATTTCTGCTTTTAAGGATTTGATTTGCATGTTCAATTTAACATCAAGAGTGTCGTATTTGATTTGCAAATGTTTCTCCCTTGAAACAGAATCACTGTAACCAGTTTCAAGTTCTGACAGTCATTTGTGGTGAAATTCAAAAGCTTTTTCGTTCACCTTGTATCTCTCAAGCTCGGTGGTCAATTTTTCATTAGCGGCCTTAACATCGCTATTGATCTTTTTGACCTTTTCAATTTCAATACCACAATTTTGTAATAATGATTCAAATAAAGCATGTGTTTCCTCTTCAGTCTCAGTATGCTGTGACTCGAAGTCACCGTTAGGATTCATATCTGGAGTAGCCAAATTAGTATTACTACAATTTGGGGAGTCCATATATGTATCATAAATGAGAGTAGGAGTCTCAGGATGCTGTTCTTGTTGAGGTGACATATCAAATATTTCATTATTGTGAAATGTAGCATATGTAGGTACCTCAGATATCACATTAGCATCATAAGCAGGAGGTGCTTCAAAATCCGTGTCATATTTAACCTCCTGAAGATTTGCCATGAAGATGCAGTTGGCATCGATATCCTCCAAATCCTCTGAGTCATCCATTAGTACCATGAAATCATTTTCCTCAGCACTTAACTGAAACCCTGCCTTGTCCTTCTGAGCTAAGAGCAAAGCTTTCTGAAGATACTCAGGATCTTTCTTTTTTGGCTTGGAGGGACAGTTTCTTGCTATATGACCAGTACCCTGACAGTTAAAACATTTCAACATGTTTCCTTGATTCATATTCCCAGCATTCCCAGCAACTTGAGCAGCAACATTTCCAACCTGATTTCCCATATTCTGACCTCTTCTATTTCCAACAACTTGACCCATCTGATTCTGATTACCCATAAACTGACCTGTATTATGATTTCCCATATACTGCCCTGTATTTTGATTACCCATCTGAGGAGCATATCCTTGTTGATTCCCATAACCTCCAACCATTTGTCCTTGTTGACCCATGTTGAAACCCGGTTGAGCAAACTGCCTGTAGCGAGTGTTCGATGCAATCCTTTGATTGTTGTTGGTAGGTGTGGAATAGCGTCCTTGGACAACTCTTGATAGAAGGGTGAATGCTTGAGACAGTGCAGACATGTCATCATTAGGATTGTATGGTGATTCTGGGTATTGTTGTTGTGGAATGACTTGTTGTTCATGAGGATAGAATTGTTGTTGTGGGAAGATAGCAGTTTGTGGAGAGTATTCATGTGGCATGTAGTTCTGAGTGGGAGTTGGTGATGATGGTGTGTTCACTGTTGAAGATGATGGTGACTGAGCAATCAATGCTAAAGGATCATGTTTTTTGGCAAGCATTTCTTTCCTAACCTCATCTGCCTCTTTCTGGTTTTGTTTCAAGAAATCAAAGAGCTGATCATAATTCACTTCATGAAGGTTCTTTTTCTAATTAACAATTGTAACATATCATCCCCATTCCTCTGGAAGGTTGTTAAGAAACTTGATGTTTTGGACAATCTGTTTTGGTGTTAAGTTGTTCCTTATGAGCTCATTCATGATAGTGCAAAACCTTGTGTAGTAGATTTCAATTGGTTCAGCTGGAGTGGATGAAAATTTTTCCCATTCAGTTAGAAGCTTGTTTTCAATGTCTTGTTGACCAATTTCAGTTCCATGACATAGCCTCCTAACTCGTTCCCACATATCATAAGCAGTTTCACAGCTGTCAACAGCACAAAAGATCTCTTGTGGTAAACCAAGTTGAATTAGGTGCATGGCTAAGTCATCTGCTTCAATCTGTTTCCGATCCTCTTCTGTGTATTCTTCTTCTTTCTGAGTACGACAAGATGGTGGAACAGGAGGATTTTGATTCGGATCACCAGCTTCTTGAATCTGACGAGGTTTGAAAGGACCATTCTTGATGGAGTTGATCAGAAGTTTGCCTTGTCCATTAGGTTTTGTTTTCAAGTAACGAAGCATACGGCTTGTCCATGGAAGATAACTACCTTTCTCTAGCATGGGAGGACGGTTTTCAGCACCAGCTGCATGGATGTCTTGTTGAGTAGTCATTGTTGTTGTTGTATGATAAGGTTGATTGATTCAGGATCGTTGCAAAGAAATAGGTGTTGTGATTGTAGATGTTGTTGTGAATTCTTGGTTTGAATTTATGTAAACGAGTCCAAAGTTGCCTCAATTGCGAAACTTGTTGGAATTGCGAAACGGTTACTGAATTGCGAAAGATCACCAATTGCGAGAAACTTTGTCAATTGCGGGACTGGAAGCAAATGCGAGAGAATCACCAATTGCGAGAAAGTCACCAATTGCGAGAAAGTCACCAATTGCGAGAAAGTTACCAATTGCGATAAAGTAGTAGCAATTGCGAGAGACTACTCTGAATTGCGAAAGAGAAAGCAATTTCGAAAGAATTATCAAAATTACAATTTCGATCACGTTCTCAAATCTTATACAAGAGATGAGAAAAATTCCAAGTCGAGGTAATTTCACAAACTTATACAAGTAAGGAAAGACCGAGTCCCAATTCCGAAGATGCTGATGAATTGCGAGAGCACACCAATTGCGATAAACCCTTTTTACTCGCAATTCGAATTCCGAAAAGCAGGCAATTCCGAGAGATTTTGAAATGCGAGAAACCCTTTATACTCGCAATTCAAATTTCGAAAAACCCTTTTTCAATTGAAAATATTTACAAGAGATTCGATTTTTCCGTGAAGAAGCACCTTTTTATCAACTTCTTATACAAGAAATGATAAAAACAATCCGTAGCAAGGAGATTCGAACCTTGGATCTTTGTGGCGTTAAGTGTACGATCAAAAAACCACAAACCTCTCGTTAAACACAAAAACTTACCAACTAAATCCTTAAAAACTCTCGTAAAACACAAAAAGGTAGCAACTTTATGTCTAAAACTCACGATTTATGCAAAAAGATAGAACCTTTTTATGAAAAACTCTCGTTAAACTAATCAAACAAACACAACTAGAACCTAGATCAATGTTTGGCGAATGATACCACTTGTAAACCACTAAACTAATCAAACCTTACGTACAAAACTAAGCTATACTATATCCGTGACACTCAACAATAAGTAAAGATGATAAGAAGAATGGTATGGATCGTGTGAAATGAAACTCTAGTCGAATGCTTATATTGCCATAATAGAACTTAGAGAAAAATACAAAACACACACACACTCTCACACCTTTACAAGACTTTGAGGCATACACAAATAGGTGGAGAGTGTGTGTATTTATAGTAGAGACATGGCCTTTGTTGCCCTAAAAGGCCTTGGGATGGGCTTGTGTTGGACTTGGGCTTTCCTTGTTTTTACTAGATCTTTTACTAACTTAGTCCAACTCAAGCCTTACATATGTTGTTAGTTCTACACGACACACACATAAATACATATACAGATGACCATCACTTTTCTATAAAATACAAAAGCTAACACTAATCATAATCAATAAATTGTAATTTTGTTTCCTGTCTTTTTTTTCATGATTAGTATTGTTTATATGATTTCATATTTGAAATATGTATTATTGTGGTTTTGCTACATGCCTACATTGAACTATAATTTGAATGCAAGTGTTAAACCTCATTTTCAGTTGTTTTAGTCTATTAGTTTCCGCAGACAACTCATTATCATACAGAACATGTTTTTCAATTGATATTATAACATTGACTAACAGGAAAAAGAGTATGTGTAATCTTAGTTAATGAACTTTACAGATGGAGAAAATGGAGAGAGTACTAAAGGAATCAGGGGAACATCTAGATCGAAAGGCCTTCAATTATTTGGCAAAAGGATTCAAGTGAGTTATGAGATTGCAGTTTCAAAATCATTTGCATTTTTTTCTGGTTTTCTGTTTCGAATTTGTTTACAAGTTACAACTTTTGCAAGTCCACAACCCCTGCAACTAATGGTTATCTGCGTATATGTCTTCGGTTATACAGATTTGTAGTCTTTATATGTGGGTGCGTGTGTATAAGTGCAATTCTAAAACTAATCATATATTGAAATGGCCACACCTAAGTTTATCATGCTGCTCTTTCTCTTGGTGGTTCCATATTTAGCCCACGCTGTCAAAAAAGTATTTTCTATCACATTGTTTTTTTGTCTTCTGCAAATAATATCTCTTTGTGGTAAGAAAGAAAATGTTGAAACTATTACATGGTGTGATGAATTTATTGGCAATTTTATGTCAAATACTTGATAATACCATATAGTTAATAGAAATAGAAAATAGATTAATCATGCAGACCCATATTGTAACCACCAATTTATCTGTAATCAGGTAGGTAGACGTGCGTGTTGGGTAATGGGTGAAATCAGGGCTTTTTTGTACAGGTTGAAATGTGTTGGTTTACCAGCAAATATTTTTATGTTACTTTTCCGAAAATCAAAGCGTACATATGATTAAGATTAACACAAAATGAACATTAATCTTTGAATAATGATGATTTAGCAAGTTGTAATGTTGTATGAATAAAAAATCGATCCATTTATATGTGAATGGGCTGAAATGGCCTCCTTTTATGTTTATGGACTCCGTGGCATGAGAAATGTCTATTTATGCATGTGACAGAGTTAAGTTTGTCGGTTCCTTGTCTGGGTTTTCTCCTCTGCAGGCTCCATTAAGGTACTCAACTTCTACTTAAAATGATATTGCACTTTCATATATTTGATTTTCTAAGTTCTACTATTCGGAGAAGTTTATCTGTGCTGTTTATATCTTAGATGATATGTACTTCATATTTGTTTTCGTTTGTTAGAGGCCCCGCTTATGGTTACAAGGGCAAAGTTCTACTTCCATTTGAAGAGAATGGATCTTCCAAGATTGGTGTTAGATTCGATAGGTCAGATCAAGAAGGCAATGATCTTGGATGACTTTGTGAGGAAGATCATGGGTTTTTCTGTTCTGGTAATTACTGAACATGCAGCTATTGGTTATTGTGGAATGTCTTTTAGTCACTGCTTATTATTAGTGAGATGTAGATTGATGTAATACTTTTATATTATATATATATATATATATATATATATATATATATATATATATATATATATATATATATATATATATATATATATATATATATATTATTAGTGAGATGTAGATTGATGTAATACTTATATATATATATATATATATATATATATATATATATATATATATATATATATATATATATATATATATATATATTTGGATTATATGCAGCTGATACACTTCGCCTTGATTCTTCGAGTGCTGACGACATCAAGAAGCTTGCCATTAATGAACTTTTTGAGGTGAGAAAAGTTGTTTATCTCAAATTTACATTTGCTTTCTTTGGCTACTTTTTATATTAAAATGGGAGGTAATTTGATGTCTGGAATCATAAAAATATAATTCAAGCAATGTTACATAATTTTCTAGGTGGTGAACTGAGGGCATAGTACTTTGTCAGGTAAGTGATATTAAGCGGTTCAGTAGTTTAAGCATATCGTTGGAAGCAGTCTCTCTACTCCCGGGTTTATCTTGGGGTAGGGGTAGGATCTGTCTACATTCTACCTCCCCCATATCCTGCCTCGGCAGGATTGGGTTTGTTGTTGTTGTGAGTAGTTTAAGCATATAAGAGTGTGACTGGTACAAATAATTGAACATAAAAAACATAGACGTCTGCTTTATAAATTGAAAAAACCTATTTGTGTATGTAGGTTGCTGTTAAAGAAAGCAAGAATAGTTCTTTGCTTTTGTTTTTGAAAGATATAGAGAAATCTATGATGGGAAATACAGAAGCCTATGGCTCCTTTAAAAGAAAGCTCGAGAACTTACCTGGGAATGTCGTTGTCATTGCTTCACATACTTAGTTGGACAGTCGAAAGGACAAAGTAAGCAGTGGCCATTCTAAATTCTTCATGTATACATGCAAGCACATTTAACTATATTTTCTAAATCTAATAATATTCAATCCTCTAACTTGCTAAAAAAATACAGTCTCATTCGGGAGGGTTATTATTCACGAAGTTTGGGAGCAGTCATACGACACTACTTGACTTATCAATTTGACCCATTTTTAATTTTAGCTGCCTTTTAGTTCAGTGTCTTATTTACCGACCCAGTTGACCTGTTTTATAAACAAAGCGTAACACTTATTGATGCGCGTGATGTGTCGTTGCGGTTTAGCAGTATTAATGCCTACTCAAGTTTTAAATTTATATTTAGCCGACTTATCAATAACACACACACTTAACGAGCAGTGTACCCGGTCAGTATGAATATAATGGTAAGCAGAGTGTCGATCACTAAGAGTGGAACGTATTATCTAGTTATTCTAATCAGTATTTTAATATCCTAAGTTAGTTATACAACCTAATCTAACGCAAGGGGGTTCAGCCTGAGAGACTGGCACAATTTGGTTATAATTAAATAGAAAACTAAACTAATGAGCACGAATCAGCGATTAGCACACACGTACACAGATAGATACTCGAGAAAATAAGAAGACCTGTCCTGATAATTAAATAGCTTGTCACTTATTTTATTGCTAATTTTATATGAAGTGTATATAATTAAACCTTTCTCGTTGGATCTAATCTTATCGGCGAGTAAACCCTTAATGATTACTTATGTCTATCCTACTTTTCTAGAGACGCTAGAATAAATAGGCGAGGAAGGGGCATGGCGACCCAAGCAAGACTCAGCTAGACACAAAGGTTATCAATGCACTAATAAAAGTCACCAAAGACATCAACATATAAACTTTAATTAATGGGAAAGCAATATTAAGGGGAGTGCATGATCTTCCGTAGTCACATGACACAAGCCCATCAATCCTGATGAATTAAAGCGTACTAAAACAATAAAACAAAACTACTTAATGAATTGAATACATGCAGGACCTTCTTACAGCTCTTGTATCTTTGTTTGAGGTGTGTCTTGTGCTGCTTGGTCGTCTGAATTCGGCTCTAGGGTTATACAAAAGGTCTCTTAAATTCGTCTGACCTTGGGGTATTTATAGTTTCTGTCTGAGGGATCGATGCGGCGCATTGAGTTGATAGATGCGGCGCATTGACTTAACTTCGCGTGGGGTCTGATCCATGCTAAATAGTGTATATAAATATTATGCAGACGGATACACGTGAATAAATACAAATCACCCCTTTGTGAAAAAGGATACTTGCAAAAACTCACGTTTGTGTGTGTGATACCAGGTAAGTGATTACCCGGGTCGTTTCCCAACGAGGAGTGAATGGGCAATTGCTGAAGGTTTAGATTAGAGTGACTGATGATTGGATTATGGATTTTTGCTTGATTATTCTAATTTAAACAATGAGAAACAAATTCTCACAATAAAATTAAGAATTAACACAAATTATATTAAAAACGCGTTACGGGAAATCTAAAACGGGACTAAAAAGTGAAATATTAGAAAACTAATCCTAAAATTGCAAAATTATTTTTCTTAAATCCTAAATAATAAAAGAAAATTTTAGAAAAAAGATTTATATTTTTCTGATTATTATTTAATTTATTATGAATTAATTACTATTATAAACTAATTAAAAGGATTAAAAATAGCAAATGACTTAGGAAAAATATGAAACTTTGCAGGAAAATCTAAAATATTATTCTTAATCTAGGAAAAATAAAATTAGAACTTTTAGAAACCCTAATAAGCAAATGGGCATAAAAGCAGCTTTCAAAATAAGCTAAAGTTGACCAAAAATTACCAAGAGCTCAGAAATAGTTCAACCAACTTAATTAAGCATAAAACAACTTAAATCAAACAGCTTAACTCACTGAATAAGCAAAATAAGCAATTGAGCAGTTTCAAGATTATGCAGAAAATGACAGATAAAGCCCCAACTTGCAGACAGATTTTAAGCACTTAAATAAGCTGATAAGTGGAATAATATGGGGGCAAAACCTTGCTAGTACTACTGGCTATACTAAAAACCAAAAAGCCCCAAATTTAACAACTCAATTGAACTCCAATTGGAGGCTAGATCAGATGGGCTAGAAACCAAAAATTTATTGTAGGCCTGAATCAGTGAATTGGGTAAAGTGCAGACCAGATTTAAGCTATTAAATAAGCTATGAAGTGGAATACCAGCTTATTTCCTAAAATTTGACCTAGCAAGGATCTTAAATTCCAAAACTCAGACCAAGGTAAGCTTATTTGCTGGAAAATGCTTGAAAATAAGCTGGAAAAGAAGCTAATCACAACAAGTATATACTGATCAATCAGTATGTGCTTGTGTGATAGGGGAACTTTTGAGCTTAATTTTAAGCTTAAATAAGCTAAGCTATGATCTGGATTTTGTAATAAGCAAAGATCACCTAGAAAGCTACTTAGAAGCCAAAAATCAGGGACTGAAGAGTACAAATAAGCACTTAAAACCTAGATTGAAAAAGATTGCAGACCTTAAGGGTCTGTGTGATGTCTGCTGTGTGCAGGCTTTGTGCAGTGGTGCACAAAGGTGTTCAGGCCTATCCAACTCTATTTGAATCTATTATATGGACTTAAATGAACACAGAAATGAAAAGAAAAAGGGCCAAATAAGCTTTTGGCTTATTATGGCTTATTTGGACAGTTGAGGTTCTAAAAATTGCACAGACTAGACAAAACTGCTATTTCTAATTGAGAGGCTAATCAGAACTTGGGAATAGCTAATATTGGCCAAATTAAGCTAGTACAAAGTTGGGCTTTTGGTAAATATACAGTAACTCCTAGTTTGACCTAGTTGACTACTTAAAGCCAAACACCCTTTAACTGGGGTCTGTGGGGATTTTGAACTAACAAAGACTTATTTAAGCTAGGATTTGTATTGAACTAAGTTTGACTAACTTATATAAGCACTAATTAGTATACATCAACTTGAAATAAGCTGAATTAAGCAGTATCTAATTATTAGCTATTTATGGCTATAAATGAGTTTTTTAAGTAGAATGAAGACAAGGGCTATTTAAAACTGATATTATTGATGAAATGTAATTAGAAACTAATAAAAAGCTGGAAATAACAATAATAAGCTAGAATTAAGCTATTGCACAGTACACCAAAATTTAATGCTAAAAATTCAAAAAGCTTACAACTGAATGAGCTTATGGAATAAAAGAACAAGGAACCAGAACACCCCTAGCTTGTTCACACAAGCTAGAAAACCACTTTCAACTCTCCTGAACAGCTTATTCCACCAGAAGAGCTTATGGTGAGCTTCTTTGACTTTCATTGACTTTCTTCATTTCTTGAATTTAAGTACTGCTATTTCTAATATAAGCTTACACAAAGCTATGAAAAGCTTTCATAAGCTTATAGGAAGGGTGTTTATGGCTTTTGATTGATTCTTAACAACTTATATTATTTAATACGAATTCAAGTAATCTTGAAATTTATAAAAACTGATAATGAGTACAAGAGAGCTTGAGATTTATAACAATATAACTGTAAATGACTTCAATTAACACTGGAACTTGAAAATTACAATAAGTAAAGACTAATAAAAATAAAAACGATTAAGGAAAATTAACTACTCTTCTATTACAAGCTACATTGCCATCTATTTATACTACAACTAAATGGGATTTGCTTCCTATCTTCCTCTGAGCAATTATGCACCCTTGGTTAGTCTTGAATCGATCTGAGCCATTGAAATGGACTTTTGGCGGGAAAAATGAGATAGTGGAAAAATCCACTATCTCTGATAACTTGAAACGATGAAGAAGCAATTAATGCCTTTTGGCATGTTAGGTGGAGTGCTGAGGAGGAGGGGGTGGAGTTGCAGAGAAATACTGTGGGTGAGGGGTGGTTTTGGTTTTGGCGGGGTGGTATTGAAGGGGATGAGTTTGACCGAAGTCAAACTTCTGGGTATTAGCTAAGGGATCGGGTTGGGTATTTTGGTGGATTGGGCTTGTGGGCTGGGTGATGGTTGGACTTGGGTTAAGATATTAGGATTGGGTTAGGTTTATTAGCTGGGTTTAGTTTAGGATTTACTTTGGATTTGGATTTAATTTTTAGAGACCAAAGTTGTTCATTCTGAAAATCCAGGGACCATTTGTGTACATGTTTGATTTCCCAAGGACTCATGTTGACTTATCTTCCAAATTAAACCTTCAGGGACTAATTCTGCCAATTTATGAAACTTCAGGGACTGAAACTGTCAATTTTGTAAACTTAGCTCGTTTTTCACCTGTTTTCAATCCTTTTGTTCCTGAATCATATAAAAACACATTCTATGGATATTTGTAGCATTTTGTGACTTTTCAAAGTGTTTTTGGCTGTTTTTGCAGTTTAAATGGGAATAAAATGATGAGTATTTAGACACTCATCAATCCCCCACACTAAACTATTGCTAGTCCCTAGCAATCATTTATGAAAATTTAATGGATTTTATGTCTCTTTACCAAAAGCCATTACTTCTGGAGTAGCCAATGTTTTAGTATGATACTTTGGTACATTAATAACCAAATGATTTTGAGCAAACCATCAGCTGTCAACGGATTTGATTTGTCTTTACCAAAAGCCGTTTGCTTCTGGACTAGCCAACTCTTAGATAAAATACAGTTATTATCTTGGTGAGCTGATTACCAATTATGGTTTTCCAATGCCTTTACCACAAGCCATAACCTTGCGGGCTAGCCAACTCTTCACTTATAAAGATATGGGGAGTTGAATACCATACAATTTTTGGCAAATTGTAAGCCATAAACGGATTTGAGATATCTTTACCAAGAGCCGTTTGCTCTCGGATTAGCCAGTCCTTATGTGGGTTAGACATGGTGGACTGATAACCATTTGTCGTGTTAGTGCAAAGCACTTCCACCAAATGAAAAAATTTTAAAATTTTGCCAAAACGGGGGAATTAGGGCACTAAAAGGTACAATGTGACAAAATTCGAGAGAATTCCCCCCCCCCCCACACTTATAATTGAATATTGCCCTCAATATTCAAAGCACCGGCTATTATGCCGAGACTTAGAACGTAAAAAGGAAATACTACTAGCCAAGCGTGGGAACACAACAATTATTATCATTTTTTTTTTTGACTTATATACAACAGCAGGGGCAACACCCCCACACTTAGGTGGTAGAACAGAGAAAGAAGACAGAGACATGGGTGAAAACCCATGTTGTGCTAATGTTTTTGTTTACCGAGTCACTTAGCTTGACTCGACCCCGCATTCATTGGTTCATGGGGAAAGTTTGAAGATCCGGGACAACCATGGGTGGTATATCCTCTCCAAAGTAGTGTTTCAAACGATGACCATTCACTTTAAAATTTGGACCGTCATTTTGAGATAACTCAACGGTACCATATGGATAAACCTTTGTAATAGTGAATGATTATTGCTTCGTGGACCTTCAAACGATGACCATTCTTTCTTTCCTTTGATCATCTCGGAGTCTTTCTTGATTATTGCTTCGTGGACCTTCAAGTTGCCAATCAACTCGTCAAGTTGAAGAGTTGACAAGTTCTTCGATTCTTCAATCGCCGTAACTTTAGCTCGCCATTTTGGATGAAGAGCCCTAAGAAATTTCCTGACAAAATTCTTACTAGAAAAACTCTCATCAAGTGCCTTTAAACTTGTGATGATTGTGTTAAACCTAGCAAACGCATTATCAATTGATTCCTCTTCCGGAATCGTGAATTGTTCATATTGTTGAACAAGAAGATCTATTTTATTATCTTTGACTTGACTATTACCTTGGTGAGTTATTAGTAAAGAGTTCCAAATTTCTTTTGCGGTTTTGCACATAAAAATTCTTTCGTATTCTTTACGTGGTAACGCATTATAAATAACCATTTTAGCCTCATTATTTTTAGAAAGTTTTCTTTTTAAATCATCATTTTGTTTTTCAAAAGATACTACTTCATCCTTTTTAGTTTCTAAATTATATTGAATAGGTAAAAAATCACCATTAGTAATAACATGCCAAAGATCTAGATCTTTTGACTTCACATAAGTTTCGAATCAATTTTTCCAATATAAAAATCCATCACTTTCAAATAGTGGTGGTCTTTGCATAGATTGCCCTTCTAAATATTTTTCAGATTCCATAGATCGTTTCAAGTTTTAAAATACAGTTTATTTTAAAAATCTTATTTGACGTGGCTCTTGATACCAATTGTGGAAAACTAGAAGGGGGGTTGAATAGTTTTACGTCTTTTTAAATTTTATTTTGAAAACTTTTATTTACTTTTAAAAACTTCGATTCGATATTATGTGACTTCAATTCTTAAACAATATGAACAAGTATAGATAAATATAAGTAAGTAAAACAAGTTAAGTAAAGTAAATCAAATGAAAGATAGAGATGGAAAGATCTAACCGAGACACAAGAGATTTATAGTGGTTCGGCTACAAGGTCACCTTCCTTGCCCTACTCCACTCCTCGAGCACCTAACTCGAGAGTTTTCTTCACTATGTCAACAAGCTCCCTTATGGCGGAGAAAACCTTTACACAACTTTAGCTTACACCGGCTTAACGACACAAAGCTAGATGTCGAGTTCTAATCGTAGCTAGAACCAATCTCACAACTTAAACACGACTTAATCACACCTTCTTCTTCACGACTACTTCACGACTTCTTCACAACTTCTTCACGACTTCTTCACAACTTCTTCACGACTTCTTCACTACTTCTTCACGACACTTCACAACTAAGCACAACTTATGTACACTTCTACTTCTTCACACCTTCACTACTTACACACCTTAACAACACAACTTCTCTACTTACACACTAACCTATCCCAAACAATTATACACGCAACTATCTAACAACAATACACAACTTATAAACAAATGTATGATGACACAAACAACTTAGGTATCTAAGTTGCAATACTTCTTCTCTAGTTGTTGAAGGAGTATTCTTCTTTTGCACTTGAATGGAGGAAGCTTGGATCACTTAGAAACCAAAGCTTAAGATTATATGATCAAAGGGTTTTTGAAGATATGAAATGTGATTTAAAACAGAAAGTTTCAGTGTGCAAAAGGTGAGTAAAAATCCAGGAGAAGGCTGGTATTTATAGGAGAAAAACTGGACAGCTGGAGGCCTACTGGAGCGGGGGCGGTCCCCTTAATTTTACCAACCGGCCCCCTTAATAATTAAGGGGGCCGCCTAGTAAAAATTTCTGAACGTTGCCCAGATTTGTCCTTTTGTGGGGAAAGTTTTTCTGGAACATTTTTACTGATTTTGGTTAAAAATTTGAATTCATGTTTTTATAAAAGATTAAACATTTTTATTTAATACCAAAATTGTTTTTCAAAAATATATAAAATGTTTTTGACATTTTATAAAGAGTTTAGAAATAAAGAAAATGTTCCTTTGATCATATGATGCATTAAGCATTAGTTCATTCATACCTTAAGTGATTTTAGTTGTAGAAGTGAATATTTACAACTAAGTACTTGTTTAATTTATAAGTTTATGTTTTAATGAGTTTACATTTTGTGATCATCAAAACATAGAGATATGAATAAATATTGATAATGTTTTTAGGCATTTATTTATGTCAACAATCTCCCCCTTTTTGATGATTACAAAACCTAAACTCATTAAACCAAAAAGTTTATTTTTGGACAAGTATTTAGTGAATTTACATTCACTTCTCCCCCTTTTTTGTGAATCAAAAAGGTTAAGCCGACAAAATTCAAACGTGAAATTTGTCGGGACGAAAACTCCCCCTTGATGTGTACTCCCCCTCGTTTGGGGGCACCAAGGAAACGAGCTATGGAACGCTTGCAAGAAAAATATTAGAAGCACAAGTATATGCAACATAAGGCATGCAAACATTCAAACAAAACAACTAATGATACTACAAGTATATGTAACATAAGGCATGCAAACATTCAAACAATAAGCAAGCATATAGAATGAGATCATGCATTTAATAAAGTGTTGTGTATAAATACACAACCAAGTGAATTACAACATAAGGCATTCAAATATTCACACAAAACAACTAATGATACTACATAATCATCCCAAAAGCACATGATTCCCATAAAGCTTGCAACCAAAAGGATGGAAGACTTAAAAAAAATCATCTAGTTTGGAAAGAATGGATGATGTTGTGGTGAAATGGGTGAAGATTTTGGAGGTGGTGGTGGTGATGGGTTGTGTTGTCTTCTTTAGTGAGGTGTTTGTTGAAGTGGACATTTATGGGTGATATGATGACTATTTTGAGTTTCTTGGAGGACTTGGAAATGGAGGATTTTGGTGATAGCATGGTGTCTTGGGTTTTTAATTTGGAGGGAATTTTTATTATGAAAGTTTGGTTGTTTTGGGTAAGGTTTTGAGGTTTAGTGATAATATTCCAAACTCAGATGGGTTTAATAAAGGTAAGGGTAGCTGGGATTACAGAAAAGGGTCACAAGATGCAAAATGAAATAGTGAAAAATTCTTTCCAGATGGCCAGAATTGAATTTTTTTCAGAAAAGGGTCAATTTTTGGGTTGTGTTTGCAGCAAGCTTTATTTGAACCATGTTCATTTGGAATGGTTTAATAGTAGCAATAACATGTTAAGAGGAACAATGTTTATATGTAGACTACTAAGATCATATTTTAAGCATGTCACACACACACACACACACACACACACACACACACACACACACACACACATATATATATATATATATATATATATATATATATATATATATATATATATATCACAATGAAACAAAAAGATGAAACAACACATCTATAGCAAACTGTGGAATATAAAGGCAACAATCATGGCAAACACATAGCAAGACATATATATATATATGCATAGCAGAAATATTTAAAACAAGCAAATAATCTATTCATGCATTCAAGATGATCATGTATAACACATGAATCATCATTATATCACACAAAATGCTTAAAACATAAGAATTACAACATAAGTAAAGATACTAATAGTTTTAATATTGCCAAAGAGGGTGATTGGGCTTGCTTGCGACAAAAAAAATCATTTTGGGGCGGAACGCATGTGGATAGGGCTTAGTTATTTGATGGTGAGGGAAAGTTTGATGGTTGACCAAAATGATGAGGATTTTCGAAGGTTTCAATATGGGAGTTGGTTTGAGGTTGAGATGTGTTGATTGGAATGAAGGTGGAGGTTGAGGTTGTTATTTGGGATGGATGTTTGGTCATGCAACATAGGAGTAACATGTGAGTTGGTAGGAGGTGGTGGTGATACTCTTGGTGGTTTAGACATCTATGGTGTTGATGGGTGTGAAGGTATGGAGGATGAAGGTGTATTTTTTGGAGTAAAGGTGAATGGTTGGTTGTTTTGATGAGGTTTGTGAAAGGGTTCATTGGAATGAGCTTGAGGATTAGGAGTATAGTTGGGACCAAATGTGGGTGGAGGTGTTGGTTGTTTAGCCACATCATTTGTTGTGATGGACTTGTTTTGGGGGTTTGGTTTTCTTCTCCAACTGTGTTTTATGATCATCCTTGCTAGCTTTGAGGTTTTTGGTTTTGGTTTGATGGGAGAAGACATGATGGGGTGAGTTAAAAATGGTGATGAAAGGGATTATTTATAGTGGAGGTTTGAGTTTGTTTAAGGATGGATAAAGGTGTTTGGATGATAGGGACAAAGTGTGTTTGTGAATTTGGGGAAGTGCATGATGAAATGGGTTAAAAAGCAGAAAAATAATTTCTGTGAACCCGTCCAGCAGATGGCCGGTCCCCTTAATTGGGCCCGGTCCCCTTAATAATTAAAGGGGCCGCCTTATCAATTAAGGGGGCCGCCCATCTGGTGTCTTTCTGAGTTCCAGAAATGAGTTTTTCTGCAGAGATGGGTAAGGAGGGCTATGTTTTGAGCTTTTGGTTTCAGGCAAGTCCCACTCTTTGAGGCAATAAAGTATGTATTATGCATGCAAGTCATATTAATTAAAGGGATTAAGCAAACAAGTAATTTCATATATCATGCAAACATACTCATCAAGCAAGTAATATCATCTATCATGTAATATCATCAAGCAAGTAATATCATCTAGCATGTAAACATACTCATCAAGCAAGTAATATATATGAACTAGGAAACAATAAAGTACACCAAGTATTTTCTTAATTATATGTGCCTATGTGAGGGATCCTAATGAATCAATAAACTACACCAATTAATGAACTATTAGAGGGATCCTAAAGTGTGACTATGTGCAATAAATGGGAACTTAAGATAGCATGGACTTCTAGATTTGTTACAAACAAAATCTTAATAGACAAACCATGGTCCGCTTGATTTGCCTTAGTTCACTTTTAAATGTCATGTATATAAATATAGATGACAAATATGAGATCACCATGCATGATTTAAAAAAAATGTTTTTAGCATTATTCAACAATGTTTGAAAGTGGGTTTTTATGTAGATGTTAAAGTTATTTGAATAAAATAGATTGGGTTTTATTTAAAATGTGTTTATGAAGAATGAGTAAAAAGAAATTCCCAATCTTTGACTTTGATCAAAATAGGATTATGGAAAAAATGAGATAGTAAAACATGTTAATAGAAAGATGACATAATCTTTTGAAAAATCATTTTTCCAAAATGTGAAGTTTTTGCATATTTTGAAAACAAATAACATTAATGAAAAAATGGTTGTTAATGATCTCATGCTCAAGGGAATTGGTTAAGGCTATTGTCACATGCTACCCTTTTCTACATATCCTATGGTCATAAGGAAGTGACGACTAAATTCTATAGGTTTGATGTGAGAGTGTTGAATGGGGTATAACCTAACATCTATAGCTCCTTTGTTGTCGCACACTTATCTAACTTAATGCCATAATCTCCGAGAGCTTGTTTCATCCATAGTTTTCTAATCCTACTTCTATGTTAATGATTAATCCACTCAACTCATTTCACTTCATCACCATGAGTTTTCTAAAAGTGGACATAGAAGATTTCCATTTTAAAAGGTATTGCTAAAGAGGGCCAAAGGGAAAATAACTAGTGACTCTAGGTTATATAAGCTATTATGTGTATATATATATATATATATATATATATATATATATATATATATATATATATATATATATATATATATATATATATATATATATATATATATATATATATATAACTAGGCATTACGAGCTAAATAGCCATGAAATAACTAGTCATTAATCTAAGCATATATTATAACACCAAACTTAAAAAGAAAGCGTACCTTTTAGTCTTCAGTAGATTATTCTCCAAACGCTTCAAAGTGTTAAGGTTGACTTGTAGAAGTCAATAAAAGAGGAGATGCCGATTTCCCAATGAATTAGCAATTTAGCCACTTGGTCCCCATTGTCTCATTGATCCAAAGTTGTTTGAACCAAACATGGGTTGCAATTGACTAGGATGCATATATGGTGGAAGTATTCCCCAAGGATTGAAGCTTGGTGGATTTGGATAATTCCACATTGGGTAATTATAATTATTATGAGGGTTTTGTCGATTTTTATTTCTTCTAGGTTGAGGAGATTTAGGTCGAGGGTGAGGATTATGTGGTCTTCTTAAGGGAGGTGTTTTTGATCTTAATTTCGGTTTAGAAAATCCGGTTTTGGCTTTTAATGATGGTTTATAAAAACTTTTTACTTCCTCATCACTCGAAATAGGTATTTTTCTATCTTTTATAAGTATATACTTAGGTTTTGACTCTAATGGTTTTTGTTCACTAGATTGACATTCAAAATTTACATTTTTATTTTCACTTGTTGAAATATTATTCGAATAAATCCTAGTCCGGTTTTATCTCCCGATGCTCTTTGAATGCTTATTATTTCCCTAAGTGAATTACTACTATTTTCAAATTTTTTAAGTTTACAAATTTCTTCCTTAAGTATTTCGTTTTTATTTTTAGTTTCTTGACATGTTTTACATTCAAAAACTTCTTTACCTTTTTCTAAGTTATGTAGTTTAATTTTTAATTCTAGTATTTCTTTTTCTAATTTGTTATTTATGAGTTTTAGTGATTTATTTTTACTCATTACTTTTTGACCTAATATGCATAACCTATTATATTCGTTATCTAGGTCTTTTTCATCTAGTGATAAATTTTCATCACTAAAGTATTCGGTTTTGGAACGTACCTCATTCGATGTCTTAGCCATAAGACATTTCTCCTCCTTTGTAGTCTCTTTTTCATCTTCATCACTATCACTCCATGCTCCTCCAATGAACCCCTTTTGATTGTGCTCCTTTGACATCATTGGAAATCTTCCAATGAGATGATTTGGATCATCGCACTTAAAACACTTCCTCTCACACTTGCTACCTTTGTCGTCTTTGTTTCTTTGGAATGTATTTCTTTCGTCATATGGTTGTCTAACGAATCTTCCTCTTCTTTTGAAGAACTTCTTGAAGTCTCTTACGGCCATGGCATATTCTTCATCATCACTTTCGGAGGTTGAGCTATCCTCGTCACTTGATGCTTTCCTAGATTTCAACGCGATTGACTTGCTTTGTTCTTTCTTTCCTTTGATCATCTCGGAGTCTTTCTTGATTATTGCTTCGTGGACCTTCAAGTTGCCAATCAACTCGTCAAGTTGAAGAGTTGACAAGTTCTTCGATTCTTCAATCGCCGTAACTTTAGCTCGCCATTTTGGATGAAGAGCCCTAAGAAATTTCCTGACAAAATTCTTACTAGAAAAACTCTCATCAAGTGCCTTTAAACTTGTGATGATTGTGTTAAACCTAGCAAACGCATTATCAATTGATTCCTCTTCCGGAATCGTGAATTGTTCATATTGTTGAACAAGAAGATCTATTTTATTATCTTTGACTTGACTATTACCTTGGTGAGTTATTAGTAAAGAGTTCCAAATTTCTTTTGCGGTTTTGCACATAAAAATTCTTTCGTATTCTTTACGTGGTAACGCATTATAAATAACCATTTTAGCCTCATTATTTTTAGAAAGTTTTCTTTTTAAATCATCATTTTGTTTTTCAAAAGATACTACTTCATCCTTTTTAGTTTCTA
Organism: Artemisia tridentata subsp. tridentata; assembly: GCA_021014915.2. Taxonomy (NCBI): domain Eukaryota; kingdom Viridiplantae; phylum Streptophyta; class Magnoliopsida; order Asterales; family Asteraceae; genus Artemisia; species Artemisia tridentata. The sequence goes on along the minus strand of CP139508.1, from coordinate 485,830,751 downwards.
AATTATATTGAATAGGTAAAAAATCACCATTAGTAATAACATGCCAAAGATCTAGATCTTTTGACTTCACATAAGTTTCGAATCGATTTTTCCAATATAAAAATCCACCACTTTCAAATAGTGGTGGTCTTTGCATAGATTGCCCTTCTAAATATTTTTCAGATTCCATAGATCGTTTCAAGTTTTAAAATACAGTTTATTTTAAAAATCTTGTTTGACGTGGCTCTTGATACCAATTGTGGAAAACTAGAAGGGGGTTGAATAGTTTTACGTCTTTTTAAATTTTATTTTGAAAACTTTTATTTACTTTTAAAAACTTCGATTCGATATTATGTGACTTCAATTCTTAAACAATATGAACAAGTATAGATAAATATAAGTAAGTAAAGAAAGTAAAGTAAAGTAAATCAAATGAAAGATAGAGATGGAAAGATCTAACCGAGACACAAGAGATTTATAGTGGTTCGGCTACAAGGTCACCTTCCTTGCCCTACTCCACTCCCCGAGCACCTAACTCGAGAGTTTTCTTCACTATGTCAACAAGCTCCCTTATGGCGGAGAAAACCTTTACACAACTTTAGCTTACACCGGCTTAACGACACAAAGCTAGATGTCGAGTTCTAATCGTAGCTAGAACCAATCTCACAACTTAAACATGACTTAATCACACCTTCTTCTTCACGACTACTTCACAACTTCTTCACGACTTCTTCACAACTTCTTCACGACTTCTTCACTACTTCTTCACGACACTTCACAACTAAGCACAACCTATGTACACTTCTACTTCTTCACACCTTCACTACTTACACACCTTAACAACACAACTTCTCTACTTACACACTAACCTATCCCAAACAATTATACACACAACTATCTAACAACAATACACAACTTATAAACAAATGTATGATGACACAAACAACTTAGGTATCTAAGTTGCAATACTTCTTCTCTAGTTGTTGAAGGAGTATTCTTCTTTTGCACTTGAATGGAGGAAGCTTGGATCACTTAGAAACCAAAGCTTAAGATTATATGATCAAAGGGTTTTTGAAGATATGAAATGTGATTTAAAACAGAAAGTTTCAGTGTGCAAAAGGTGAGTAAAAATCCAGGAGAAGGCTGGTATTTATAGGAGAAAAACTGGACAGCTGGAGGCCTACTGGAGCGGGGGCGGTCCCCTTAATTTTACTAGCCGGCCCCCTTAATAATTAAGGGGGCCGCCTAGTAAAATTTTCTGAACATTGCCCAGATTTGTCCTTTTGTGGGGAAGGTTTTTCTGGAACATTTTTACTGATTTTGGTTAAAAATTTGAATTCATGTTTTTATAAAAGATTAAACATTTTTATTTAATACCAAAATTGTTTTTCAAAAATATATAAAATGTTTTTGACATTTTATAAAGAGTTTAGAAATAAAGAAAATGTTCCTTTGATCATATGATGTATTAAGCATTAGTTCATTCATACCTTAAGTGATTTTAGTTGTAGAAGTGAATATTTAAAACTAAGTACTTGTTTAATTTATAAGTTTATGTTTTAATGAGTTTACATTTTGTGATCATCAAAACATAGAGATATGAATAAATATTGATAATGTTTTTAGGCATTTAATTATGTCAACAGATTTCTCGTAAGCCTGATCACGCAGTTCATTTAATTCATTCATTTGAACTTTACGGTGATCACCCGCAGTTTGGATGTCAAAGTTAGCATGTTTCAAGGCCCAGTAGGCTTTGTGCTCTAATTCGATCGGAAGATGACATGCCTTTCCGTACACAAGCTTGTAAGGCGTACACCCGATGGGTGTTTTGTAAGCTGTACGGAAGGCCCATAGTGCATCATCCAACTTATCCGACCAGGATGCACGGTTTTCTCCTACAGTCCTTTCCAGGATTCTTTTAATACCCCGATTTGAAACTTCCACTTGTCCACTTGTTTGTGGGTGATACGCGGTAGAAAGACGGTGAGTAATACCGTATTTAAGCATGGCTTTTGTAAATTGTTCATTGCAAAAGTGCGTACCGCGATCACTAATGATAGCACGGGGAGTTCCAAACCGAGAAAAGAGTGATTTCAGAAATTTACACACTACTCGGGCGTCATTGGTGGGGAGAGCTTTCGCTTCGACCCATTTAGACAAATAATCGACAGCCACGAGTATATATTTGTTCCCTCGTGAAGACGGGAACGGGCCCATAAAGTCAATGCCCCAAACGTCAAAAATTTCACAAACTTGAACGACGTTTTGTGGCATTTCATCTCTTTGAGAGATCTTCCCGTGACGTTGACAAGAGTCACAAGATTTGACTAAGTCATGGGCATCACGGTAGATTGTAGGCTAATAGAAACCGGAATCAAACACCTTCTTGGCGGTGTAATTGGCACCATGATGTCCCCCTGTGGGTCCATTGTGGCAAGCCTTAAGAATATCAACGGCTTCTTGGCTGTGAACACACCGCCGGATGACTTGATCCGCACATACTTTAAACAAGTAGGGGTCGTCCCAAAAGTAATGCTTCACATCTTTGAAGAATTTATTCTTTTGTTGGGTTGACATCCCTTTCACTATGAAGTTACCCGCATGGTAATTTGCGAAGTCAGCAAACCATGGGGTAGTAGAATCTCCACGAAAAGCAACCGCATTGAGTGTCTCGAGAGGAAATGTTTCATTTATTTCCTTTCTCTCGAAAACATCTTGGTGTGGGTTCTCTAATCGGGATAGATGATCAGCAGCTAGGTTCTCAGCTCCTTTTTTATCACGTATAATGATATCAAATTCTTGCAGGAGGAGAACCCAACGGAGCAATCTCGGCTTTGCATCTTGATTTGCAAAAAGATATTTGAGAGCCGAGTGATCCGTATACACTACACATTTCGTCAAGATCAAATATGGCCGAAACTTCTCAAAGGCATACACCACAGCTAATAATTCTTTTTCTGTAGTGGTGTAATGAGTTTGAGCTTCAGTCATGGTTTTACTTGCGTAGTGGATAGGCTGAAAGTGTTTGGCTTTTCGTTGCCCCAGGACTGCACCGATAGCAAAATCACTTGCATCGCACATGAGCTCAAAAGGTAAATCCCAGTCGGGGGCAACCAGAATGGGTGCTTCAGTAAGCTTTTTCTTTAATGTTTCAAAAGCTTCGATGCACTCGGGTGAGAAGATAAAAGGAGCATCCTTTTCAAGGAGATGAGTCATAGGCCGGGCGATTTTAGAAAAATCTTGTATGAATCTACGATAGAAACCGGCATGACCCAGAAAACTCCTAATACCTTTGACGGTAGTGGGATGAGGTAATTTAGCAATGACATCAACTTTAGCTCTGTCAACCTCAATCCCGTTCTTTGATATCTTATGGCCGAGGACAATGCCCTCTTTGACCATAAAATGACTCTTCTCCCAATTTAGACAAAGATTGGTGTCTTCACACCGTTTCAACATGTTTTCTAAATGGGAGAGACATGTTTTGAATGAATCCCCAATGACCGAGAAGTCATCCATAAAGACCTCCATAGTTTTCCCGATCATGTCGGAAAATATGGACATCATGCACCTTTGGAATGTGCCTGGAGCATTACATAAGCCGAAAGGCATACGTTTATAAGCAAAGGTTCCATAAGGGCATGTGAAGGTGGTCTTTTCTTGATCTTGTGGATCAATGGGAATTTGAAAGTAACCCGAGAAACCATCAAGGAAACAATAGTACTCGTTCCCCGCTAACCAATCGAGTTGGGATCAACTCATTCTCATCATTTGTGACAACAGTTATGCCACCCTTTTTTGGAACACAGTGAATGGGACTAACCCAAGGACTATCAGAGATGGGATAAATCAATCCTGCATCAAGAAGTTTGAGAACCTCTTGTTTGATAACATCGTGGATTTTAGGATTCACCCTTCTTTGATGTTGGACTGCTGGTTTAAAGTCATCCTCCATTAAAATCTTGTGAGTACAAAATTCAGGGTTGATACCCTTTATGTCGGAGAGTTTCCAAGCAATGGCTTGCTTGTGTGACTTCAAGACCTTTATTAGAGCAGTCTTTTCCTCATCACTTAAATCTTTAGCAATAATGACGGGTAATTTATCATCACCCTCCAAAAATGCGTACTCAAGATGAGGTGGTAAGTCTTTGAGTTCGACCACAGGAAATTCATCGGTTTTCTCAACTGATTTGATTTCCTCATTATGAAGTTCAACGGGAGGGAGTGGAGGAGAATTGTCCTGATTCAACAATTTCTCAAGAAGAAGAATATCTCCCTCCAGATCAATCTCAACGTTATCAATTCCTTCTAGAAATGAATCACACTTGAGAAAAGCCTCGATCTCTTCCAAAATGAAATCACTTCCCTCAAACGGAGTGAGAGAAGGGGAAGAGTCGAAAATGATAGGCAGAGAAGATGTGGTGGGGTCCCCACTCATAGAATTATGAGAATAACCAAGAAACTCTTGAGAGTACTCCTCTGAAGCAACATCAATGACATCGATTCGGTTAACCGATTCAGAATCATAATTTGAGGAGTACCTCGAAGTTTGATCGAGGTTAAAGGTAACAGCTTCATCACCCACACGTAATGTGATTTCATGCTCAAATACATCAATGAGAGCATGGCCCGTTCTTAGGAATCCTCTTCCAAGAATGAGAGGAACCCTAGGATCAGCATCGAAATCAACAACCACAAAGTCAGCTGGAAAATGGAACTTTCCTACTTTCACAAATACATCCTCAGCAATGCTGCGTGGATGAGATATGGTACGATTTGCAAGCTCAAGAGTCATGTAGGTAGGAGTGAGTTTAGGAAGAGAAAGTTTCTTCCATACTGAATGAGGCATCAGGTTGATGCTTGCACCAAGATCGGCCAAGGCATAGCATTCAACCATTCCCGAAAATACACAAGGTATTAGAAACTTTCCAGGATCTCCAAGCTTCTCGGGAAGCTTTTTCAAGATAACTGCTGAGCAGTTCTCATTTAATGGAGTTCTTGCCATTTCAAACAATTTTTCCTTGTTGCTTAACAAGTGTTTGATTGTGGATGCAAACTTGGGCATCAGAATGATAGCATCCGCAAAGCTTATGTCAAAATGTAATTCTTTAAAGATTTGAAAGAATTTATCCATTTGTTGACTAGCCTTATCGCGGAGCTTTTGCTCATTTAAACGTGATGGGTAAGGAATAGAAGGTTTGGATTTAGGGTTTTCAACAGGGATTTCATGCGGTTCAAAGACAACTCCAGGTTTAGTCTTGGGTTTCGGGACAACTTGAGGTTGGACGTTGTCGGTACCTCCGTTATTAGTAGGAAGTACCTTGTCCTTAGTCACCTCAGGTTCACTTTCCACTACCTTGGGAGGAGAAGAAGAAGAAGTGGTAGTAGGAATAGTGGTTCCATCATAAGCTTTACCACTACGTGTGGTGACAGCCTTGAGTTCACCCTTTGGGTTGACAACAGTGTTACCAAGGAGACCTCCCGAGGAAGAAGGTGGATTGAGATGGTTCATGAGACTGGAAAGCATATTCTTAACTTCGCTTTGAGAATGATCAATTTTGTTTGAAAGCTCATTCTTTAGCTCAGTTCCTTGCTTGTGTACTGAAGATTGAAATTCATTCTTCAAATTAGAGATTTGATTTTGCATTGCCCTCATTTTGGTCTCATTAACCTTGATGTAGTTATCAAGTTCATTTGAGAGAGGTCCTTGGTAATTAGGAGCTGAATACCCTTGATTACCCCTTTGGGGTGGGTATTGATTGTTCGGGGCATGAAATTCATTTTGCATGTTTTGCCCTTTTTGTTGATTAGGATTAATCCTATTTGGATTGTTGGGTGGAGGAAATCCGGGTGGTCCAATTTGGTTGCTAGCACTGTAGTTTGGTTCCACTTGAGGGACGGTATTGATTACCTCCTTGATTGGAAGTTCCGGCTATAGCATTAACATCAAATGAAGTGCCATCGGTGGCAGTACAATTGTAGTAAGCGTGAGGACCACCACAAGTGACACAAACTTCTATCTTTTTGACTTCAGCAGTGTGAGAAGTTTGTGGAGCAGAATATTTCTTTTGTGAGGAGAAAACCAAAGCTGGAATAGCCTTCGTGAGTTCAGCAAGCTGAGTATCAGTACTAGAAGAACTCACGGGAGATGAAGTAGAAGGACTAGCACTAGCCTGGGAATTATATGGCCTGGTTCGTGCAGTGCGGACCTTAGACTTATTTTCAGTAAGTGCAATGGCTTCCTTAGTGGATTTGCTCAGAAAATTACCTCCAGCTGAGGCATTGAGAGAATCTTGGTCAGACGGGTTTAACCCATTGTAGAAAGTGTCCATTTGCATCAAATCGGTGAAACCGTGATGAGGACATTTGCGGAGCAATTCTTTGAAACGATCCCATGCCTCTCCAAATGGTTCATCAAACCTTTGAGAGAATTTCATGATTTCATTTTTAAGATGCGTGGTTTTAGAAGGAGGAAAGAATTCATTTACGAACTTTTGAACCAAATCTTCCCATGTTCCAATTGATCGAGGGGGTTGTTTATCAAGCCAAATCCGGGCTGCCCCATCGATGGAAAACGGGAAAAGAAGAAGTTTGATTGACTCTTCAGGGACATTTTTGCATTTGATGGTGGATGTGATTTTATTGAACCATCGAATGTGATCTTGAGGATCGTCCCTTTCAAAACCATAGAATTGACGCGATGTTACAAGGTTTATCAACCCGGTTTTAAGCTCAAAATTCTCAGCCACGATGGCTGGAACAATAATGGCATCTCCATAACCCTCGGTGGGAGCTTGGAGAAGCTCATTCATAGGACGGTCTTCTGCCATGATGACAGTGGTTTTGGGATCAGTTCGTATCTCGGGTACGACTGATGGAGCACGGAAAGGGCTTGATGACCTAGAAGAACGAGTGCGCATGCACTCAATAAAATAATTCAATTAAAACAAGATCGAAGCAAAACAAAAGGAACTTAAACCTTAAATCAACCAGCGTACGGTAGCTCTCTGACTGAAAAACGCACAGAGTGGCGGAGAAGCAAAGGTGGGCAATAAATGCTCCTTAAAAACCCGCTTCTTTCAGTTCGACAATTTAATGTCAAACTATCCTTAAACCTCCGTTATAGTTTGTTTATCAATCAAAGGTGAGCCGAATTCGCAAGCGACACAAAGGCAAGTTTTAATCTTTGGTTTGGGAACTTATTATGATAATACCCAAGTTGAGGAATATTATATTAATTTTGCTTTTATCTTTTATTTTACAAATAAAATGGAAAATGTTTTTGGGTTTTTATTTTTTATATGATATTATATATAAAAGAAAAAGAAAATATTTTTGTTTTTTATATGGGTTTATGAAAGTGGAAACTTCTGAAAGAATGATCTCAAGTCACTAATCATTTAAACTCTAAACAATATTGTCGCAACACAACCTCCCCGGCAGCGGCGCCAAAATTTGATCCGTGCTAAATAGTGTATATAAATATTATGCAGACGGATACACGTGAATAAATACAAATCACCCCTTTTTGAAAAAGGATACTTGCAAAAACTCACGTTTGTGTGTGTGATACCAGGTAAGTGATTACCCGGGTAGTTTCCCAACGAGGAGTGAATGGGCAATTGCTGAAGGTTTAGATCAGAGTGACTGATGATTGGATTATGGATTTTTGCTTGATTATTCTAATTTAAACAATGAGAAACAAATTCTCACAACAAAATTAAGAATTAACACAAATTATATTAAAAACGCTTTACGGGAAATCTAAAACGGGACTAAAAAGTGAAATATTAGAAAACTAATCCTAAAATTGCAAAATTATTTTTCTTAAATCCTAAATAATAAAAGAAAATTTTAGAAAAAAGATTTATATTTTTCTGATTATTATTTAATTTATTATGAATTAATTACTATTATAAATTAATTAAAAGGATTAAAAATAGCAAATGACTTAGGAAAAATATGAAACTTTGCAGGAAAATCTAAAATATTATTCTTAATCTAGGAAAAATAAAATTAGAACTTTTAGAAACCCTAATAAGCAAATGGGCAGAAAAGCAGTTTTCAAAATAAGCTAAAAATAAGCTAAAGTTGACCAAAAATTACCAAGAGCTCAGAAATAGTTCAACCAACTTAATTAAGCATAAAATAACTTAAATCAAACAGCTTAACTCACTAAATAAGCAAAATAAGCAATTGAGCAGTTTCAAGATTATGCAAAAAATGACAGATGAAGCCCCAACTTGCAGACAGATTTTAAGCACTTAAATAAGCTGATAAGTGGAATAATATGGGGGCAAAACCTTGCTAGTACTACTGGCTATACTAAAAACCAAAAAGCCCCAAATTTAATAACTCAATTGAACTCCAATTGGAGGCTAGATCAGATGGGCTAGAAACCAAAAATTTATTGCAGGCCTGAATCAGTGAATTGGGTAAAGTGCAGACCAGATTTAAGCTATTAAATAAGCTATGAAGTGGAATACCAGCTTATTTCCTAAAATTTGACCTAGCAAGGATCTTAAATTCTAAAACTCAGACCAAGGTAAGCTTATTTGCTGCTTGAAAATAAGCCGGAAAAGAAGCTAATCACAACAAGTATATACTGATCAATCAGTATGTGCTTGTGTGATAGGGGAACTTTTGAGCTTAATTTTAAGCTTAAATAAGCTAAGCTATGATCTGGATTTTGTAATAAGCAAAGATCACCTAGAAAGCTACTTAGAAGCCAAAAATCAGGGACTGAAGAGTACAAATAAGCACTTAAAACCTATATTGAAAAAGATTGCAGACCTTAAGGGTCTGTGTGATGTCTGCTGTGTGCAGGTTTTGTGCAGAGGTGCACAAAGGTGTTCAGGCCTATCCAACTCTATTTGAATCTATTATATGGACTCAAATGAACACAGAAATGAAAAGAAAAAGGGCCAAATAAGCTTTTGGCTTATTATGGCTTATTTGGACAGTTGAGGTTCTAAAAATTGCATAGACTAGACAAAACTGCTATTTCTAATTGAGAGGCTAATCAGAACTTGGGAATAGCTTATATTGGCCAAATTAAGCTAGTACAAAGTTGGGCTTTTGGTAAATACACAGTAACTCCTAGTTTGACCTAGTTGACTGCTTAAAGCCAAACAACCCTTTAACTAAGGTCTGTGGGGATTTTGAACTAACAAAGACTTATTTAAGCTAGGATTTATAATGAACTAAGTTTGACTAACTTATATAAGCACTAATTAGTATACATCAACTTGAAATAAGCTGAATTAAGCAGTATCAAATTATTAGCTATTTATGGCTATAAATGAGTTTTTTTAAGTAGAATGAAGACAAGGGCTATTTAAAACTGATATTATTGATGAAATGTAATTAGAAACTAATAACAAGCTGGAAATAACAATAATAAGCTAGAATTAAGCTATTGCACAGTACACCAAAATTTAATGCTAAAAATTCAAAAAGCTTACAACTGAATGAGCTTATGGAATAAAAGAACTGTTGGGAATAAAATGTTCAAGTCAAAGAGCCTGCCAAAGATGTCAAAGAGCCTGCTAGTTGATTTTGAAGAATACAAAGATGTTCTACCAGTACCTTCTGGGTAGAAGGTACTGCTAGTTGATGAATAGCCTGCAAAGCTTATGTCAAGTTGATTAGATATTTTGTAATAGATATTTAGTTGAATTATTAGTCTTTGTACATTGTTATACGTTATGTAGAAGTAGTTTAGTCTTCTGTGATGTACAGAAGAATATATCAGAGTTGTACATTGGTAGTTGTATTTAATTGTAGGCGCTAATATAGTCAAAGTATAGTATTATATTCTACCACTTGATCTACTTGTAATAAGGTGTCCTTATCTTATAAAAGGATACCTTAGTCACACTTCATGCATGCATCTTTTCCAACTATTAACAAAAACCGAACTATCTCTCAAGTAACTTAGTTACTCAATTCACAAATCCTTTTACAATCTTAGATTCAAGATTACTTTGTAATCCCGGTGATATTTAGATCATCCGTATTATTTCATCAATAATATTGAATCGTTTTGTGTTAACCAAAGTTGTGTTCTTTGTTCATTGCATTCTCACGTTTACATAAACTCACCACCTTGTGTTCTTTTAAGTGTGTTGTAGTAGATTCCGCATGCTAAACACATTCATACATAAATATCTTAACGAACAACCTTTCCACAAGTGGTATCAGAGCTAGGCTTGATATTTACTAATTTAAAAGAACAATGGATGTTGAACATATTCAAACAAATGTTGCAGCTAAACTTCCATTACTTAAGCAAAATGAGTTTGAAATGTGGCGACTAAGGGTAGAACAATACTTTCAAGTGCAGGACTATGCACTTTGGGAGATCATTGAACAAGGCAACTCATTTAAACCCTCAATCACCACTACAACAGTAAATGATGCTCTTGTAACACAAATACAAGACCAACCATCAAATGCAGATGAAAGAGTTCAGAAGCGAAATGATCTAAAAGCCAGGAGTATGTTACTGATGACTATTCCAAATGATCAGCTTTTGATCTTTAACAAATACAAAGATGCTAAAACCCTTTTTGAAGAAATTGTGGCTAGATTTGGTGGTAATGATGCTACCAAGAAAACACAGAAAACACTTCTCAAACAACAATTTGAGAACTTTACAGCCACAACCAATGAGTCTTTGGACAGTATGTTCAATAGACTTCAGAAGCTTTCAAGCCAGTTAGCCATCCATGAAGTGATGATAACTCAAGAAGACCTAAACTCTAAATTTCTTAGGAGTTTACCTTCAGAATGGTCTATGCATGTCATTGTCTGGAAGAACAAGTCAGATATTGATCAGATGAGTCTTAATGATCTCTACAACAATTTCAAAATAGTAGAGCATGAAGTAAAGAAGACTACTGGGTCAAGCTCAGGAAATATGGCGTTTGTTTCATCACCAAGCATCTCAAAGGTTGATAGTGAAGAAAAAGGTGGCAGAGAAGAAGGTACTGCTAACACAACCTTTGGTACTGCTAGTACTTCGAGTAGTACCAAATCCATTTTAGATGAAACAATTGGGTGTGCTTTTCTTACATCTCAACACAATGGGTCTGTATTAACATTTGAAGATCTTCAAGAGATTCATCCTGATGATCTTGAAGAGATGGACATAAAGTGGCAACTTTCACTTTTAAGCATTAGAGCCAAGAAGTTGTTAATGAGGACTGGCAAGAAGATAATGATAAATGGAAATGAGCCTGCTGGCTATGATAAGTCAAAAGTGGAGTGTTACAACTGCCACATGAAGGGTCACTACTCTAGAGAGTGTAGAAGACCTAAGAAGCAGGATGACAAGGGTAGAGGGTTTGACAACAGGAATAAAGGAAGCTTTGAGAAGAAAGGAAGCTTTGAAAGCAAGAGTAAGGTTGTTGAAGTTGCTGAGCCAAAAGCAATGGTTGCTATTGATGGCATGGGTTTTGATTGGAGTTTCATGGGTGAAGATGAGTCAACTTCTGATGAATTGGCTTTGATGGCATTCTCCACTCCTGAGGTACAAACTATCAAATGTTCTAACAATTGTGAATTTCTTAAAGAATTAGAAGTTATAAGAAAATCTTATGATGAGGTAAAAATAGAAGAAAGAAAAACCAATCAAACCTTATTTAACCATAAGTGTGGAATGGCCAAACTAGAAAAACAAATCATTCACTATAGAGAAAATGAACTCACCTTTACTGATGCTAAAGCTACTCTTAATAGACAAATATTTTTGAAAGATTCAGAAATAGAAATGTTAAGGACTGAGTGTACTAAAGTGACATTGGCTAGAGATAATATTCAACTGACTGTTACTAAATTGGAAATTGCTTCTGAGTGTACTAGGAGCATAGTAGAAAATCAGATGAATAAGAGAATAAAATCAGGGATAGGATACAATGAATGTCCACCTCCTTATAGAGGAATTCCTTGTCCCCCAGGATCAGATTTAGCTGAGTCAGGTTTACATGAAATCATCAACAAACCACTAGCTAAACCTGTAGAGAAGAGTGAACCTTCTGAGAGTGCTAAGAATGCCTCACTCTCTAAGGTGCTCACTGATAAGAAACCAGATATTCTAATCATTGAAGATTGGGTATCTGATGATGATGAAGATGAGACTGTTCCTATCAAAGGAAACAAAGTAGGACCAATCAGTCCTAAGAGAGTAGAAGTTAAGGCTAAGACTAAAGCTGTTTTGAAAACAGTTGAAAGTTGTGAAAAATGTAATAACAAACCTAGGGGAAGCCAAAGAAATTGGAACAACCTTAAGTCACAACAACTAGGTGATGACTTTGTTATGTTCAATAAGGCTTGTTATTATTGTGGTAGCTTTAATCATCTTCATGCTTATTGTAATAAATGGGTTTCTGGGAGTAAATCAAAGTCTAAAACAAATGTTACTCACCCCAGAAAAAGTTTTGTTAAGTCTAACACCACAAATGTTAAACATACTGTTAGACAAAATAAGCCTGTTATTGCAAAACCAACTGATAAGGGTACAAGAAACACTTTCAAATCTGTACCAAAAGTTGTGAATAGTCCTATTCAAAAGAAATCTGTGGTCAAAACACAAATTTGGAAACCAAAAACCAAAGGTCCTGCTAGACCAAATGGTACTGCCAAAATTGGTACTGATAGACCAAAGACCACACAATGGATTAAAAGGGAAAGTGCTGTTAAGTCCTCAGCATGTTGGATTTGGAAACCAATCCAATCAAAAGGTGCATCAACAATCCTGAAAAGGTTTGACTTCATTGATGCAAGAGGCAAACCCAAGTCTGTCATGGCTTGGGTACCCCAAGGAAACTAATATGTTTATTCATGTGCAGGAACATTCATCTGATATTGGAGATCAAGGATATGTTGATAGTGGATGTTCAAGGCACATGACAGGCAACATGTCATTCCTCTCAGACTTCAAAACATTTGATGGAGGATATGTTACCTTTGGGGGAGGAATAAAAGGAAAGATCACTGGTAAAGGTACTATCAAAACCAGTAAAATAGATTTTGAAAATGTGTATTTTGTGAAAGAACTTCAGTTTAATCTTCTTAGTGTCTCACAAATGTGTGACAAAAAGAACAATGTTCTATTTACTGACAATGAATGTATGGTTCTTTCTTCTGATTTTAAGATGCCTGATGAGAGTCAGATCCTTCTTAAAATTCCAAAAAGGAACAATATGTACAGTGTTAATTTAAAGAACATTGATCCTAAGGAGGGTTTAACTTGTTTGGTAGCAAAAGCCTCATTGGATGAATCTATGCTTTGGCATAGAAGACTTGGTCATGTAAACTTTAAAACAATCAACACTATTGCAAAATATGATTTAGTAAGAGGTTTACCCAAAAAGATTTTCCAAAATGAGCAAACCTGTGTTGATTGTCTAAAAGGCAAACAACATAGAGCTTCTTGTAAGCCCAAGACCCAAAACTCTATTTTTCAGGCTTTACATATGCTTCATATGGATCTCTTTGGTCCTACTAATGTGTGTAGCTTGAATGGAAAGAGATATTGTCTTGTGGTTACTGATGACTATAGCAGATTCTCTTGGGTTTTCTTTTTAAGATCTAAACATGAAACTAGTGAGATTCTTAAATCATATATCACTGAGGTAGAAAACCAATCTGATAAGAAAGTCAAAGTCATCAGGTGTGACAATGGGACAGAGTTCAAGAATAGGGTTATGGATGACTTTTGCAAGGAAAAAGGCATAAAAAGAGAATTTAGTGTAGCCAGAACACCTCAGCAAAATGGAGTAGCAGAAAGAAAGAATAGAACACTTATAGAGGCTGCTAGAACTATGTTAGTAGACTCTAAGTTGCCTATTTCATTTTGGGCTGAAGCAGTAGGTACTGCTTGTTATGTACAAAACAGGGTTCTTGTGACAAAGCCACATAGAAAGACACCTTATGAACTTTTCTTTGGTAGAACACCATCTTTAAGTTTTATGAGACCTTTTGGTTGTCATGTCACTATTCTAAATACCAAAGATCATTTAGGCAAGTTTGATGGAAAAGCAGATGTTGGCTATTTGATAGGGTATTCCTTGCAGAGTAAGGCCTATAGAGTGTTTAACACTTGCACTAGGCTAGTGGAAGAGAATCTTCACATAGAGTTTCAAGAGAAACTAACAAATGTGAAAGGAATTGGACCAGATTGGATGTTTGATATTGATAGGCTTTCAGAATCTATGAATTATGTGCCTGTTTCAGGTACAAATACTAATGATAATGCAGGTTTTGAAGACAATATTGCAACTCCTAAAGATCAAGATTTCATCTGGATGCCAATTTGGAAAAGTTTGGATCTATCTTCAAATCAAGAAGAACCTTCAAACACAAGAAATGAAGGAAATGAAGAAGATCATGGAACTCAGAATCAAGAGAATCAAGAAAGTGGTACAAATGACAATGGTACTGCTAGTTCAACAGATGGTCCTGCTAGTTCAAGTATTGATACTGCTGAGCCATTGAATGTTCAAATAGATGATTCTTTACCAGAAGAGGTGGGGATTAGCAATCTTCCATCTACCTATGAAGTTCCTAAATCACCCAACACTAGAATTCTCAAAGGTCACTCAACTGATGATGTGATTGGTGGCATGGATTCTGGTGTTAGAACAAGATCTCAAGTTGGTTTATCTCAAGTCTTAACTTCAGATGAAGAAGGGTTAATCTCCTCTATTTATGAAGAAAAGATTCATGATATTGCCAATATATGCCTGTTTTCATGTTTTCTATCTCAGGCTGAACCCAAAAACATAAACAAAGATTTAGATGATGAAAGTTGGGTGGAAGCAATGCAAGAAGAGCTTCTCCAATTCAAGATTCAGAAGGTTTGGATATTGGTTGATTCGCCCAAAGGTCATATGGCAATTGGAACCAAATGGGTATTCAGAAACAAGAAGGATGAAAGGGGTATAGTGATCAGAAACAAAGCAAGATTGGTAGCTCAAGGATATACTCAAGAAGAAGGGGTAGATTATGAAGAAGTGTTTGCTCCAGTTGCAAGACTTGAAGCAATTAGGCTATTCTTGGCCTATGCTTCATTCATAGGCTTCACTGTCTATCAAATGGATGTTAAGAGTGCATTTTTATATGGTGAAATTGAAGAACCAATGTATGTATCTCAACCTCCAGGCTTCATTGATGCAGAGTATCCAGAAAAAGTTTATAAGGTTACCAAGGCTCTTTATGGCCTACACCAAGCTCCAAGGGCATGGTATGAAACATTGGCTTGTTTTCTACTAGAAAGTGGATTCCAAAGAGGCAGGATTGATCCAACTTTGTTCATCAAAAGAACAAAGAAAGACATCTTGCTAGTGCAGATTTATGTTGATGACATTATCTTTGGATCAACAAACCAAGACTTATGTGTAGAATTTGAAAAACTTATGCATAGTAAGTTTGAAATGAGTTCCATGGGGGAACTTACTTTCTTTTTGGGTCTTCAAGTGAAACAATCCAAAGAAGGCATATTTATCAGTCAAGATAAGTATGTAGCAGAGATCCTAAGGAAATTTAAGTTTGCTGATTCTAAAGTTGCAAGTACACCAATGGATCCAGACAAAGGGCTACTCAAGTATGCTGAAAGAGAAGATATGGATTTGCACAATTATAGGTCAATGATTGGATCTTTGATGTATCTTACATCATCAAGACCAGATATCATGTTCTCAGTATGTGTATGTGCAAGGTTTCAAGTTCATCCCAAAATCTCTCATCTCACAGCAGTCAAAAGAATCTTTAGATACCTTAAGGGTCAACCTAGGTTGGGTCTTTGGTATCCAAGGGAATCATCTTTTGAATTGGTGGCTTATTCGGATAGTGACTATGCTGGTGCAACTGTAGACAGAAAATCCACAACTGGTGGATGTCAATTTCTTGGTTGCAGACTCATCTCTTGGCAATGCAAGAAACAAACAATGGTGGCCAACTCTACAACTGAAGCAGAATATGTTGCTGCTGCAAGTTGTTGTGGACAAGTTCTTTGGATCCAAAATCAAATGCTTGACTATGGGTACAATTTTCTTAACACCATTATTTATATTGACAATAGCAGTACTATATGTATCATTAAAAACCCAGTTCAACACTCAAAGACAAAACACATTGAAATCAGACACCATTTCATAAGGGATTGCAATGAGAAAAGGTTAATACAAGTTGTTAAAATTGATTCTGAAAAGAATTATGCAGACCTTCTCACCAAAGCTTTTGATTTAGGTAGATTCAAGTATCTTGTAGGAGGTATTGGAATGATAAATCTTTGAAAAACATGTGTTTTTGTTCATAAAATTAACTAGTATTGGCTTTTAAACATGGTACTACTAGTTAGTCAAAAGGTCCTGTTAGTTCATAATTGGTCCTGCTAGTATAAAATTTGCTATGTTTTGTTCATATTGATGCTTAAATGTTTAAAATACTATAGATCAAGTGCTTTGCACTTTGTTCTTTTGGTTTGCAACTAACACATTTCAGGTTGATAACAAAACAAGAGTTCTTCCAAACAAAAAGGGGCAACAGAAGTTATATTAATCTCAGGAGATATATCCATCTCAGGGGAGGATATGATAGCCCAGAATGGAAGAGAAACAAATTTTTGAAAGCAAAAGACAAGAGCATACAAGATGATGCAGAGTTGAAAAAGAGAGAGTTAGATCACATATCTAGAAGGGATGAAGCATTTCTCAAGAAGAAAGTTCTATCTAGATCAAACTAAGAAAAGTTTCAACTCAAAGGCATGCTATTAGATGATTTCACTTGTTGAACCAATCATCCAAGATACACAGCATCATTGTCTTTCTAATTTCCTCCATCCAAGGAAATTGCACCATCTTTAGGCCAATATGGCTTTTGGTATTCAGTTCACCAAGTTTTTAAAAACTTAAGAGCTGGCTAGTCCATAAGCAAACGGCTTTTGGTAAAGAGAAATCAAATCCGTTGATGGTTGATAGTTTACCAAAAACTATATGGTTGTTAATTAACCATACTTAATTGTAAATAGTTAGCTAGTCCTTAAGCAAACGGCTTTTGGTAAAGACAACTCAAATCCGTTGATAGCTGGTAGTTTGTTAAAAACTATAAGGGATTTTTATAAAACTTTCAAAGGTACTGGTAGTTCAAAAATTGGTACTGCTAGAGTAAAATGCTACTGCTAGATAGCCGTTGAGCCTGTCAGAAAAAGTTTTAGCCGTTGGGCCTGGTAGTTAAAATTAGCCGTTGGGGTAGTTATGTAAATTACTGATGATTATATTATATTATATTTCACATATAAAAGATCTTTTTAACCGCCTTTTCAATTACTTATTATAATCTTTCTTATTGTCGGTTAAAAGTAATTCTCTCATATCTTCTTTCATCAGTCATTATCATAATTCACATACACCTTTCATCTTCTACCAGTACTCTCAACAAATCCCACCATCATATTCAAAATTTTCATTATGGCTTCCACAGTTGTTCTAAACTTTGTCCAACGTCACAATCAATTAGCATTTTTGGAGAAGTCAGAGGATAATGCCTCTTTTCATCAAGTAGTGGACTTTTTAAACAACTCCTACATCAGGTTTGCTTTGCTAGTCAATCCCACTATTTATGAAACTCAAATTTCACAATTTTGGAAAACAGCTAAAATTGTAACTTCTGAAAATGGGGAACAAAGAATTAACGCCAAAGTGGATGGTAAACATTTGACTCTTACTGAGTCATCCATAAGAAGACATCTTTATTTGGATGATTCTGATGGTATTAGTCAGTTGCCAGATACTGAAATTTTTGAAAATTTAGCAAGAATGGGGTATCATGATGAGTCTAACAAACTCACTTTTCTGAAAAAGCATCTTACTCCACAATGGAGATTTTTGATTCACACAATCCTTCACTGTTTGAGCCAGAAGAAAACCTCTTGGGAGCAATTTAGTGGAAACATGGCTTCTGCTCTCATCTGCTTAGCTACAAACAGAAAATACAATTTTTCAAAACATATTTTTGAGGGATTGATTAAAAATGTGAACAGTGAAACAAAGTTTTTGATGTATCCAAGATTTATTGGGTGCATCATTGGAAAATTAAAACATTTGTTACTTCCCACAGACTCAATTTATGAAACACCAAAACTTTCTCACAAAGTATTTTCAAATATGAGAATTGGTTTTAGAGGGGAAGATATACCACTATTTGATGAAATGTTACCACAACATCAAGAAGAACCAACACCATCAGCTGAATCACCATCATCTAGTTCTTCACATGGTTACATCTCACTAACACATCAAACATCACCAATACCATCTCCAGTACCATCAGCAACACCACCAACATCATCACATCATGTATCACAAACCCAATCACCTCAGACAATGCAAGAGCTAAAAGACAAGGTGAAGTTCTTAGAAGATGCTCTTAAGAGTCAAAGCAAGAAGTTTTCTGAGATCAACATCAAATTAGTCAAGAGGGTAAAGAAATTGGAGGGTGAAGTAAAGAAGCTAAAGGGTAAAAGATCTGCAAGGGTTGTTTTATCTAGTTCTTCAAAGTCAGATGCTGATAAGATAGGTCACTCTTCCAAAAAGGGGAGGATGGATAGTTCTGAAGATGAGGAAGAGGCTCAATTTGAATTCCATGAAGGAACTCAAGTTTATGATGAAGAGCCTGTTGGAGCAGGGCAAGAGCCTGTTGGGCAAGAACAAGAGCCTGCTAGGATAGAGAGGCTATTGGCTATGGGGTACAAAGGGTCTGCTGAGAAAGTGTACAAGAGAAAGAGGGATTTAGAGCCTCAAGGGAATTTGTTTGTTCAGGGGAGGATTTTTGCTGCTGATGAGCAATCTTCTGCTCCATCACAAGAACCAACTCCAAAGGATAAGGGCAAAAGCATTATGATTGAAGATGAGCCAAAGTCCAAGAAGTTGAAAAGAACACAGCAAATTCAGATGGCTTTAGGAGAAGAAGAGGCCAAAAGGGTTCATGAAGAAGAGCTAAAAGCACTTGAAGCTTCAAGAATGCTTGCAGTAATGAAAGAGCAGAAAGATGCTGAAGATGCTGCTCAGACTCTTCTTGATACTCAAATTGCTCAAGAAACCTTTGATGCACAGATGCTATGGATTATTAATAATGATCCAATTGTGAGAGGTCAAGCAGCAATTATAGTAAATGACAAGAATCTCAATTCTGATGAGAAGACAGAAGCACTTGAATCTTTCATCAACAAGAAGTATAAAGAAGCAGCTTTGGCTGACATTTTTGAAAAGATGAAGGAAAGTCAGAAAAGAGGTTTTAAAGTGGGCCAAGCTAAGAAAGATCAAGTAATTTTTATGAAGAGATTTCTGAAAAATCAGGCAAATTGGACTGATTATCAACTAAAGAAGAAATCTGCTGATGAAATCTTCTTCTTGTATCTTCAAGCCTACAAAAGTCTTTACTACAATGTTCCATCTGATGTAATGCCCTCAATGAAGAAGAAGGATGCTCAGAAGAAAGAAGTAGCAAAGTTGGACACAGAGCAAGTAAGTAAGATGTTAATTACTTTGCCAACTATTATACATGCTGATCCAATTAGCTGTAGACGACCTATTATTGATTGGGAGATCAACCATGATAGATTAGGAAAATCATGGAAAATAACAAGGGTTGGGGGTCAGTTTGCTATCTTTAAAAATTTTGAAAATTTAGTTAGAGCATGTGACAGAGCAGACTTGGAAGAATTGTGGAATCTAGTGCAGATTAGGCTAGACACAAATTCTAGTTCAGATGCTAAGGAACAGGAACTATGGGTAGAATTCAATAGGATGTTTGATCCTGAACCCAAAGATGTTCATTGGAAATTTTCCTATTATGATCCTTCAACAACATGGGAATTTCTAAGCCATAGCAATATTCATCATCTTTACACACAGAGTGGGATAGAACTCTTTATGTTGGCTGAGAAAGAGTATCCACTAAGTTATGAAGTGCTTAAAACTATGATCTCCAAGAGATTAAGATGTGACAAAGATGAAGAGAATTCAGAAATTGTTCAGAGTTTGCTGAGGAGCATATCTGAGCAATATGAAAGAAAAAGGAAGAACAGAGAGTGAAGGTTTTTGGAAGAGTTCCCTCAAATCCTCAAGGTATGTATTTTATTCATCAGAAACTTGTGTATTTTAATGGAAATAACAAGTTTATGGGAGGATTTTTGGGAATAAAATGTTCAAGTCAAAGAGCCTGCCAAAGATGTCAAAGAGCCTGCTAGTTGATTTTGAAGAATACAAAGATGTTCTACCAGTACCTTCTGGGTAGAAGGTACTGCTAGTTGATGAAGAGCTTGCCAAGCTTATGTCAAGTTGATTAGATATTTTGTAATAGATATTTAGTTGAATTATTAGTCTTTGTACATTGTTATACGTTATGTAGAAGTAGTTTAGTCTTCTGTGATGTACAGAAGAATATATCAGAGTTGTACATTGGTAGTTGTATTTAATTGTAGGCGCTAATATAATCAAAGTATAGTATTATATTCTACCACTTGATCTACTTGTAATAAGGTGTCCTTATCTTATAAAAGGATACCTTAGTCTCACTTGATGCATGCATCTTTTCCAACTATTAACAAAAACCGAACTATCTCTCAAGTAACTTAGTTACTCAATTCACAAATCCTTTTACAATCTTAGATTGAAGATTACTTTGTAATCCCGGTGATATTTAGATCATCCGTATTATTTCATCAATAATATTGAATCGTTTTGTGTTAACCAGAGTTGTGTTCTTTGTTCATTGCATTCTCACGTTTACATAAACTCACCACCTTGTGTTCTTTTAAGTGTGTTGTAGTAGATTCCGCATGCTAAACACATTCATACATAAATATCTTAACGAACAACCTTTCCACAAGAACAAGGAACCAGAACACCCCTAGCTTATTCACACAAGCTAGAAAACCACTTTCAACTCTCTTGAACAGCTTATTCCACCAGAAGAGCTTATGGTGAGCTTCTTTGACTTTCATTGACTTTCTTCATTTCTTGAATTTAAGTACTGCTATTTCTAATATAAGCTTACACAAAGCTATGAAAAGCTTTCATAAGCTTATAGGAAGGGTGTTTATGGCTTTTGATTGATTCTTAACAACTTATATTATTTAATACGAATTCAAGTAATCTTGAAATTTATAAAAACTGATAATGAGTACAAGAGAGCTTGAGATTATAACAATATAACTGTAAATGACTTCAATTAACACTGGAACTTGAAAATTACAATAAGTAAAGACTGATAAAAATAAAAACGATTAAGGAAAATTAACTACTCTTCTATTACAAGCTACATTGCCATCTATTTACACTACAACTAAATGGGATTTGCTTCCTATCTTCCTCTGAGCAATTATGCACCCTTGGTTAGTCTTGAATCGATCTGAGCCATTGAAATGGACTTTTGGCGGGAAAAATGAGATAGTGGAAAAATCCACTATCTCTGATAACTTG
Source organism: Artemisia tridentata subsp. tridentata (assembly GCA_021014915.2). Lineage (NCBI taxonomy): Eukaryota > Viridiplantae > Streptophyta > Magnoliopsida > Asterales > Asteraceae > Artemisia > Artemisia tridentata. Next base: position 485,809,284 of record CP139508.1, on the reverse strand, counting down.
AAACGATGAAGAAGCAATTAATGCCTTTTGGCATGTTAGGTAGAGTGTTGAGGAGGAGGGGGTGGAGTTGCAGAGAAATACTGTGGGTGAGGGGTGGTTTTGGTTTTGGCGGGGTGGTATTGAAGGGGATGAGTTTGACCGAAGTCAAACTTCTGGGTTTAGCTAAGTGATCGGGTTGGGTATTTTGGTGGATTGGGCTTGTGGGATGGGTGATGGTTGGACTTGGGTTAAGATATTAGGATTGGGTTAGGTTTATTAGCTGGGTTTAGTTTAGGATTTACTTTGGATTTGGATTTAATTTTTAGGGACCAAAGTTGTTCATTCTGAAAATCCAAGGACCATTTGTGAATATGTTTGATTTCCCAAGGACTCATGTTGACTTATCTTCCAAATTAAACCTTCAGGGACTAATTCTGCCAATTTATGAAACTTCAGGGACTGAAACTATCAATTTTGTAAACTTAGCTCGTTTTTCACCTGTTTTCAATCCTTTTGTTCCTGAATCATATAAAAACACATTCTATGGATATTTGTAGCATTTTGTGACTTTTCAAAGTGTTTTTGGTTGTTTTTGCAGTATAAATGGAAATAAAATGATGAGTATTTAGACACTCATCAGGGTCCAAGATTAATATATTCTGCAATATTCGTACACCGTCTTCAGATGCGGCGTAACTTGATCTTTGTATGCGGCGCATGTACTTTAGCTGTCTTGGATTGTAACTGGTGAAATCTTGATAGTGATAAGCCGTATGTTAGAAGTATATTGCGGCGTATCTGGAGTAGAACGAGCTTGATCTTCTTCTTTGACCAAAGTTTCATATGCGGCGCATGACAGAATTGCATGCGGCGCATTCTTCAAAGTCAGGCAATGGTCTTCGAATTCATCCAAGTATGATATTGCGTCGTATCGGTTGAGTGAGATACGGCGCATCTTCTGGATTTCAGTAGACTTTTGACATCTCGCTTGTTTTGCTCCATAATTAGTCCAAAATCGCCAAGTTTCACATAATGCTTGTTTTTATCTGAGAATTACTAAAGTAAACATTAATGTATCGATTCTCATATATAATATAATAAAACAAGTCAAATAAATAGGATAAATGATGATAATAAAATGTACTTATTTGAGTTCATCACTTATGCTCACTTTTGACATTTTGTGTGTGTTCTTGATCAATTGTGAACAGGTAATGGAGTTTTAATTGGATGTTTTGTCGCTTATGGAAAACTACAATTGCTTATAAACTAAAGATGAGACGATGAGAAATAATGGTCTATAAGGAGAGCAGCGGCCAAATTGTTTGCACAACATAGTGACTAATTAAGTTCCTGTGAGGTACTTCCTTTTCTCCTATGCTATTTGATAAAATCATAGTATTTGGCATTTTTGTATAAACGTTGTCATTTTAAACCTAGATATAAACATGGTTTGTATGTTGATGATATATATTGCTCTCAACTTTTCAACTTTCATGAACAAATTGTTCTTTAATGAACAATATCTATGAGTTTGAGATTATTTATTAACGTATCGTGTTTCGATTAGGACCTATATATGATACAGTTAGTTTACGAATTTATAGTAACCAATAAGTGTGAAATTATATTAGAAAGCGATAGAAATGGAAAAGGCAACGGGTGTTAACTTAACAACGAAAGGCGCAAAATAGGCCGTTGGGATGTATTATTCGTATGATCTGGTCAACGGTTCTCAGCATGAGGCGTGTTTGGATTAGGCTACTGTAGAAATTAAGAATATTATTGTATGTTTGTATCAGATCATCACAAAAGTGTGTTTTTCAATTAGACCCTGCAACTGATGTAACATGATGTGTATGAAGCTGATTGACAAAAAGAAGGCAACTACACCAACTCTACAACCAACGTTGTATATAGAGAAGTTCTTCATAGATTATAAACTATATGTAATTCGGTTAATTTGAACGTTATGTATTGTTTAATGTTATTATTTTCTTGATAATTGCATGTTTATTATAATCATTTTCGTCTCATGGATGTGACTACACGTTTATACATATTTTACTGTTAATTTTATCGTATAATCAAATTTTTAAAGCTAGCAGCCCCATCGGGGCGGGCTTTGAATCTAGTATTAATATATATATGGGGATGTATGTAAATCCTCCAATAATCTATTTCAGGCCTTCAAGCCTCATCAATGTATTTTTGCGTATAAATTGCAAGTACAAATTGTTGTTATTTTTGATAATTCATGTATCAAGAAAGATAATAAATTCAAAGAAGAACAAATATCATAATAATTAAAAAAAAAAAAAAGAAAAGAAAAAAGATAGAAAATGAAACGTAGGAGTGATGTTGGAGAAAAGAAGAAAGAATGTAAATATAGATAAATGTGTAAAATATAGATAAAAGTTATTACTTTGCTCATTATTCTCATATTAGAGAGGAATGGTGAAATACACAATAGTGGGTAATGAGAAATCCGGTAGAAAAGAAAAAAAAATTAAATTTAGAAGAATAAGAAAACTTTTAGCTGCACATTTTAAATAAGCGGAAGATTTTCAAGAGGATATGAGTCGAGTTATTTTAGAAACCAAACATTCCTCACATACCAAGGGACTCATCCCCACCATCCATCTAAAAAGAAATCAATGGTTGAGATTAAAAGCATTTAATATTTCACCCATTTTTTATAATTTAAATATCTCTTAAACCGTTAATCGTTAAGCGAAAATAATTACACCATCGCGACAAGAATTTAATTATCTTTCTATAGATGGGCATTTTGATATACTTTCGACAAAAAAAAAAATTCATTTTTTTCACGTTTTTTTTCGTAGCCGAAAAAATCATATATGATATATCATATATGATATTACATATCATATATGATATATATGATATATCATATATGATATTACATATAATATCATATATGATATGTAATATCATATATGATATATCATATATGATATATCATATATATCATATATGATATGTAATATCATATATGATTTTTTCGGCCACGAAAAAAAACGTAAAAAAATGAAAAAAAAAAAAAAATGTCGAAAATATATCAAATTGCCTATCTATAGAAAGATAATTAAATGCTCGTCGTAACGGCATATTTTTTTTCGCTTAACGATTAACGGTTTGAAAGATATTAATATTTGAAAAAAAAGGATGAAAGTGGGTTTTTTAAATTGTTGGGATTAATCTCATCCATTAGATCAAATAAAGATGGAGGGTGGAGATTAGTCCCTTGGTATGTAAAAAAAGTTTGGTCCTCAAATGATTTTAAATCATATTATTATAGGTGCATTTGAAATGTGTGATTTTAATTTTTTTTTTATCTTTTTTGTTTTTTTTGTTTTTGTTTTTTTTTTTTTTTTCTCGTTTGATTATAACTAATAGTGGGTAATGATTAATTGCATATTTGCATTATAACAAACCTACCACAAATTATCATTATCATTATCATTCCTTACCCTTTAATACATCCAACCAAGCATGACGCGCTACGGAACCTCCACCGTGCCTAAGGACCAAGCAGGGCATAGCTAGCGGCACAGGAGCTGACTCGCATCAGCGGTTTCGTGCCAACTAAACACAATAACTAGTGAGAAAACCCACATTCATCAAAGATATAAATTATAATTTCAAAAAAAAAAAAAAAAAAAAAAATCCAAGATAAATTACGATTGTCACTTTTATATAAATAGATAGGCGGTATATGGTAACTTTATCTTATACTCTCTCTATCCCAAATTTATAGTCCATGTTTTCTTTTTGTGATATCCTAATTTAATTGTTCACTACTAAAAATAGATAGAGAAGTTTGATCGGGTTTACCATATTACCCTTTGAAGTTAATATTATAAACTTTAAATAAGACATTAATTAATTAGTTAAGGCCTTAAGGGTAAAACTGTTATTCCTCAAAAAGTAAGAGACAAAACAGTAATAATTATGTTTTTTCTTAAACTGTATGTTTTTGGTTGAAGAACAATAATTTTGGGATGGTGGGGGTAATAACTTAAGAGCTTGAATAAGTATACATTTAATGTTTTAACTATATATCGAGGTTTTCCCATTTTTGCATTATTATTTACTAGATGAGTACCTGTGCATAGCAACAAGATTTTCTAGCAGCAGATAGTTATAGAACTGTATGCCTCTATAAAATCGCGTTGCTGTGCACGGGTACTCGTTTAGTAATTACCAGTATATTATTTTTTTTTCTCACCATCGATGATTGATTATTTTTGGATACAAAAACATAAATTTACATCATAATAAGCGTGAATGATATTGATCAATAAATCTTTTTTATATGCATGGTTGTTTTTTGTTTTCTTTCAAAAACAAAATAATGATGTCTGACTTAATTACCTTCTCTTATCTATATTATATATAAAAGAAAAACATTTAAAGTGGAAAAGTGGAAAAATCAATTAAACTATTTATGGAAACAATAAACTTTTATCATTATTTTAGTTTATAACTAATCTTATTTTCATTCAGTTTAAATAGTGTTAGTGTTTAATCAATGTTTTGAAAATCGGGTCTCTAATCGACCCAATCGAGTCATCGGGTTACCAGTTCGACCAGCAGGTCAACCCGGTCTTCCACAAAAATTAAATTTATATATATTTGAAATGATACAAAAAAAAGTATATATACATTTAGAAAACCGGGTTGATCTGGGTCACTTCAAACCCGGCGGGTCAAACCGGGTTTCGAATATAAAAACCGGTTTATTTTGACCCGTTTTTCGACCAGATTCGATTCAACCGATGGAACCGGCCGGGTCGAACCGGGTTATTATTCGTTTATATCCCATAAAATTTTCTTTTATCACTTCAATAATCTCCCGTTATAAAATGCCGTTACTATGCACAGATACTCGTCTAATTTATAACAATGAATTTACAATTAGTTATGCATCTGTTTTCTTTTATAGATGCATGCATGAATCCTAAGTTGCCATAATCTCATAAGTTGACCAGCCAAATATTATAGAGTTGCCATATATAGATAAAGCATTCATGAAATTTGAAATTGCAAGAAAATGTGAATGAGTTAGTATTACAAAGTTGCCTAAGATAGATTAATTAAAGGCAATTTAGGCAAAACATTAATTTAAGTTTTTCACTTTCAAAAGTTGCCAAAGATAGATTCACAAAAAAGGTGTAGATTGGCGGGGATACCCTGACCCCCGGTGCCTTTTGGCAACAGTCATTGTCCACCTCGCAAGAAATAGCTCCGAGCAACTCTCCTGGCCTAGTGGGGCACCAACTGGAGTGAGCCAAGACTCTTGGACTCTTGAGCTCTTATCCACAAATTCTCTACAGTGAGCCCATAGGTTTTGCGGAGGTGGATACCTATCTGAACCAAATTAATAAAATGACAAATTTATTAAGAAAAATAAGAGATTACAATGTTCTAACCTCAAAATCATCATCAACATTTATTTGATTTTTCATTTCCATTTCTATATAGACAATGGAGAACAAATGAGAAGTAGTAGGCAATGGAGAATAAATGGTTTTTTATATATAGGCAATAGAGAACAAATGACAACTTTCAACAAATGCACAAATCATTCCTATATTTAAATTCATTTATGTTTCATTCTTTCCATGTGTAGATTCATTTACATTTCATTGTTTTCAATTCTTCAATTATTTTAATTCTTGCCATGTATAGATTTATTTACGTTTCATTGTTTTCAATTCTTTCAATTCTTGCCATGTATAGATTCATTTATTGTGTTCCCTAAGTCAACCATGTGATGATGGATAACTAGGCAAAACATTAATGTGTAAACCCATAGTTCTGATAGTTTTCTTTATTAGTTTTGTAACTTTTTTCACTTTCTTCACTTTTCACTTTTCACTTTGACCATTTTTGTTTTATAAATAGTATATAGATATAGATAGATACTATAGATTAAGAACGAGTGTAGTGAAAACCGTGACGAAACGAGCGAAGCAAACCTACTCGTTTAGAAACATCGTAACTTTTTTACATTACCATCATCAAAAAGTTTGTCAAAGTAGGAATGTACATTGCTACTAGCAAATAATATGCGCAAACATTGAAAAAAAACATAAAACCAAACAATCTTAATATATTTATTTAATTTCATATAATCTTTGAAGTAATAAGCAAAGATATTACAAGCTTTTTTAAGCCCAGGTTTTCTCAAGATGCCAAACATGCTTAAGAAATGGCAAGTTTTGTTTACCCCAGAACAATCCTTCTGGTCTCACTAACCAATAACAATTTTGAGTTTCAAATTTCCATATATCAGAACATTTGCTATCAAGACCACTATCATACAAATGCAAAGTTTGATATTTCGAACCCCACCAAAACTCGCCATTGAAAAGAGTCCCCCATGTAGTACAAAAAGACCAATCGTAAAGTCCGTGAGAAGGAAGAGTATGATTTCCGAGATCATCATCTTTTGACTTCACATGAAACTTGATTTCTTCAGAGATACCGTTAATTACGTGTATCCTCCATTTAGTAAGTATAAAACAATTTTTTGCACATGTATGAGTAACTGAAGATGTGGCCATGATCAACAAAACAGTGGCTAAGAAACCTTGCATTGTAATTTTTTAGATAAACTCTCACAAATAGGTTTCTTATTTTTTGATATGTTGGTTTGCACTTCTCAATTTATATTAAGGGGACATACACACAATTAATTGTCTGCCGTTTTCTTATTTATAAATATTGAAATCCATTCCACATTTAATTTTTTGATCTTTTTATATTTTTGTGATACTCCATAATCCATATTGGGATATAATCTAAATAAAAGTAATTGCTCAAAGTAAAACAACACTTATCTAAAAAAATGTCAATTTTTAGAGTATGACTATATTTGGCGCGGAGTTTTTTAGAGATTTTTGGGTCAATGAGCGGTGAGCAATGAGCTTTTTGATTTTTATTGTTCGTTTGACAAAGGAGCGGTGAGTTTTGCTATTTTTTAGAAATGCTCATTTTTCCAATGCTTCTTTAAGAAGCTGTGAGCTGTGGCTACTGCTCACAGCTCACTGCTACTTTTACCAAACACACCATATATATACACCTATTTCTCTTAAATTTTGGTTTGTCTAAAATACTATAAAATTATTTACTCCCTCCGTCCCAAATTAATAGTCCATCTTTCCATTTTGGGTTGTCCCAAAATTATTTTCCCCTTCTAAATATAGTTGTGAATAATGTAGCAAGTTTATCATATTTCACCTAATGTTACTAAAAATTACAAACATTATTCAAAGATTTAATTAATTTCATATGGGTAAAAGTAACATTTTACAAAAAAGTAAGAGAGAGAATGTCAGTAATGATTATGTTTTCTTAGACTGTGTATTTTTTGTCGGGGGGACAATAATTTTGGGACGGATGAAGTATAAAATTATTTACTTTCTTATTCTAAAGGTTTGTCTAGTAAGATACCTACGACACTTTTAAGATGTAATGAATAAGTTATTTTTTTTTTTTTTTTTTTTTTTTTTTTATTTTTTTTTTAAACATGCATTTTAAATATGGGATTTGCTAACAACAACCGGTGTTGTTTAAGCATACCGTAAATAACTATGTTTCCAAATATGAACTCATCATTTCTGTAAATAACAAACATAATTAAGGTAAGTGAGTTTTAATAAGGTATATATTAATGTCATGTGAGTTCATATTTGAAAACATATTTATTTAAGGTATGCTTAAATAACACCCAATGGGTTGTTGTTAACAAATCCCTTTATTCACTAGTTAAACCGATATTTTATCTTAAAAGGGATTTGTTAAGAACACTAAGATACAGATAACAATACCAAAAAAATAAGAATAAAATAAATAAAATAAAAATAAACAACAAAAATGATTCAAACAAAAAATGATTTATGTACAACATAAATTCAACTTGAATACGATAATACTAATGAGAAAAGTTCAATATATATCTCATATTTGTCATACATCTAATGAACAAATCCTGATCATTCATTTTTTTTTTTTTTTATAAAAAAAAATAAACTTTCACATTTTTATAAAAAATAAATATCTTGTAAAGCGTTAATCATTACGCGAAAAAAATCATACCGTCGCGACGAGAATTAATTTATCTTTCTATTGATATGCACTTATATATACTTTCAACTATTTTCTTTTCTTCAAAATTTCCGCCCAGAAAAATCACATGTGATTTGATTTTTACAAATAACATGTGATTTTAACAAATCAAATGTGATTTAAATTACAAATCACATGTGATTTTTTTTTTGCGGAAATTTAAAAAAAAAAAAGGTTCGTCGAAAGTATAGAGAGTGCATATCTATAGAAAGATAATTTAATTCTCGTCGCGATGGTGTATTTTCGTAGTTTGAAGATTTACCGTTTGCAAGATATGTTGTTTTAAAAAAAATATAGAAAATGATTTTTTATTAATTTTGATAAAAAAAATAGATGATTAAGATTGATTTATTGGATATATAACAAATATGAGATCTATATTGATCTCAACTCTAATACGAAATATGAGTAATAGTTTTCGCACTTTTTGACAACATTTTTATTTTTCTTACTTTTTTGTCTCATCATACACATTTTTTCTTACTTTTTTTGTCTCCGAAGTCATAACACACTTTCATCTATTTTTTCCAAGCATAAGGTGCTTTTTACTACTTTTTCTTATACAAATTAAATACGGTGTTGCTTTTTATATACAAATTAAATCCTAATATTTAATAAAATTGCTTTTTTCTACATACAAATATCTTCACTTTTTCTCATAAGAATTTATGACAAATAAATACGAGTTATATATATAGTAACATTTTAAAACCTAACATCATGTAAAGGATGTAAATTGAAAGTTACCATTTTTCAAAATTAATACACTTCCAATATAAGTTATTAATCATAACAAAATGACAAACACACTACAATATTTTCTAATTCCAATTCTAGTTATAAAGATCAATACTAAGCAATTGAAACAAATAAGTCATTGAGATGTTTATTAAATATTTTAAATAAAAAATAGCAATGGATGAAGGAAGTACCAACGTTTAAAAAGATCGATCCATAGCGGTTTTTATGCTTGTTAATTTAGACTTCTACGAAGAAATAATATGTTTATGTTGATTATGAAGTGGTGACAATTTTATAATGTGAAATGGGTCAAATTTATATTAGGCCGTATTCAAATTTGTTTTGTAAGACAATTAGTGTAAGTGTAAGAGTTGATTAAAAATATTTGTTGCATATCAATAAACAAAAATATTTTTCATGTTTTATTTAAAGTTTTAGTGAGAATTACATATAGATATATCCAATGAAACTTGAAAAATATGCAATTCTTCTCAAAAAATAATTTTTACTTTCGTAATGTATAATGCTCTTTAAGCATGTTTTGATTAAATGTTCAAATATAAAAGTTTTAAGTAAATCTTTAATACTTATAAAACAAATTTTCTATTCTTGAAACTTAAAAACTCTTAAAAAAGAGTAAATTGATTTGTCTAATCTACTATTGATTAAAAATAGTAACAATATCCATCATTATATATATATATATATATATATATATATATATATATATATATATATATATATATATATATATTATATATATATATATATAGAAGTGCGTTCATGTGGTGTACAAGCTTAAAATAGATAAAATAAGTACACATGTAGACCGTTGGATCGATCATGATAGATGAGATCAAAATAAATAATATTAATTAATTAGATAATAATATTAATTAATTAGATATTTAGTTTAAGGGTATTATAGTAATCTTTATCATGTCCAATGTAATCCCTTCTTAAATGCCCCATGATCTTTACAAATTATTATTTCATAAGTTATTTTTTTTTTCATTCTCAATAAAATCATGGAACTTAATTACCAAGTCGAATATTGTCTGGTTTCTACATGTTGTATTCGATGTGATATAATTGATGCTTGCTTAATATGCCTTCAACATTCAGGAATTTTCTTATCGTTTTCAGAAATTTGAGATTTTCCATTGATGTACAAGCAAATAATCTTGATGTCATATTTGCAGAAATTCATAAACAGGTAAATAAATTCTTTTCAAAAAAATATGAACATTTCTGAGTGTTATTTTTCATTCAGTCAATCATCAGCCTTCTTCTCCAAACTCTGGTAAACCTATCATGCACTTCAAGATCTGACTTGCTTATAGTGGGCTTTTGTCGTGCCAACACTTTGTCAAAATCTCTTCTTGATATCGGTGGTGGAGTAATCTGATAAATACCACAATCCGGGTTTCAGTTTTGAAAATCATGAAGGTGGTTATATATAATATATATTGTTTTTCACTTAAATTTCCATACCTTTGATGCTTGCCCCTGTGTTGCTAGATCTTGCATACTGAACTCAATGGCACCCGGATGTCAGGGTCCACATGGAACCCATGTGTCGTCTGATGTGTTGATGAAAAACATAGCACCTTGCGTTTTACGTACAGGTTCAAACAAGACCTCATTTACAGAAAAGACAAGGTTTTTTACTTATGCTCAAACCTCCTAAATTTCCATATTAAAAAGGTAAAACTACTTTGTGTGCAGATCGGAGCCGACCCGTTTTGACATCTTAACCGTCCCAATCACACTCTCACCGATATTCGCAATTTGTTATGCCAATACACGTATGCTTCAGCAAACTTGATCTAGTATCTCAAAAAACATTGTATATCCAATAATTAAAATAAGCGATCCCATCAATAGAAAAGTGGAACCTCAATATATGTGAAGATAGAACAAGGTACCTCGCCGAGAAAGCAACCAACAGTGGCAAGAAGATTGTCCTATTTGATGAAGTGCATGTCATGGTTAACAGTAAGCACAACCCACAAGAACCTATTGGACAAAACAAGAAAATAATCAACCAACAAATTTAGTTGCAGATACAGGTAAATGCGTTATAAACACAGAAACAATTAAAGATGCAAGAAATATAATGACATGTGTGGTAGACATGTGCAAAACTGGTCAAACCTGGGTGCTACCAAAAAGAATCTTGAGCTTACTTTTGGATGAACATAACCCCACTTAATACAGATCAAACTGGTCTCGAGGTCAAACGATCCCCCTCAGGTAACATGCCTCTGTTATTCTTAAGATTTAAATATAATCAACTTTAAATATATTTAGTTGATTGTAGCTTGAAAATTAACTTGTATTTATTCTACCTTACTAATTGCCTAAACCAATCACATTCCCACCAATTTCCTGTTAAGTTCTGACTATTCCAATGTGAAACAGCCGTAATAGACTCAACCAATTTAAACCCTTCCAATTAAACCATTCAATTAACCCATCAAAAGTTACTGCCTACAGCCTACTTAACGCAACAATTTCAGTATAAGCAACTGCTGCTAACTATGTAACCAAGAGTTACAGTAAGCTAACAAAAACTAATCATATCCATTTTTTTTTAAGTAACAATTAAAACAAAAAAAGTATTAGCTGAATTGAAAACTAAACAAGATGCAATACTATAATAAACTTATGTTAGCCGAAAAATTTCAAATTAAGCCACAAAAAGTGAGCTTATGAAACATAAGCCGAAAACCACGTAAGCCATAAGCCCGCTATAAAAGCTTAAAACAAACACCCCTTAACCAGTAAGAACCCAACAATTCCTAAAAAATAAACATTTCATATCTTTCCGCCAACACACTAATCAATTTAAACACCGTGACATGATAAAACTATCATAGACGACTCGAAACAGAACAGCAAAACCACTAACTAAATCTTCTGATACACCAATCTGTACTAAGTTCAGTTAATACACAAATCGCGCCTAGCCAGCACTCTTAGTTCAATCACTAACTACTTCTCTTGCTCATTATTCGTCTACACTTAGTCATGATTAACAAGCACTCTTATATAGCGGGCTTATAGCTTATTCGTCTACATCATGTAATAAGAAAATATGAATTCCTAGTGTTTGGCTCAACTAATAGCATAAGCATTTGCAGGTATTGACTTATTAATTACATTCAATAAACATGATCTTTCCCAGCTGAATACATGACCCATGCCAAGAAATACTCCGGACCAATGTAGACCCAGGCTCCTTATCAGCAATAAAAATCCACTTTTGTCAAAATGGATAATCACCAGGTGAAACATAAGACGTAATTGATACAACTCGCACTCATATATATACGCTGTCACACATAAATTACCTTTTACATTCCCCGATCTTCTATGAATCAGTTTCTCTATTCTCTTATGCATTTCCACCTCCTTTTTTTCCTTTGCCACGTTATTCTCCACATCCGCACTTTGTTCTTTTTCTTTATCAGATACAGTTTCATTATCCACATTTTCTCCTTCAATAACATTTTCGCTTGCTCCATCAATAACATTATCTGATTTATCACAGAAAAAAAAATGCTTTACACTCTTATACACAACAACAAACTTACAAAATAATACACGTAATCAATCAACTAATACATAATAATTTATTTCACGTAATACACATAACCAACTAGTACAACAACGTATAGGCAGCTGATTCACATCAATTCTCTATCAACTACTACACATGAATTAAACTGATTCACATGAATCAGAACCAAATAATACACGGAATATCATACTATCTGAGTGCCAAACATATATGAAACTGATGTGCAATCATATAATAACCAATACACAGTATATTACTTCAACTAATCGACATAATCAACCAATAACTTATTTCAAAACCCAGCCATACACATCTAACACACATGCTCAGCTAATGGCTTATTTTCAAAACCAAACTGAAACTTATAGTTAGCTAAATACCTTTCAGTCAACTCAGTCAACTCATACACATCAGTTAGTTTAGATTGTATTGGTTCATGTGTATTAGTGGATAACTCAATCAACTCATACACATCAGTTAGTTTAGATTGTATTGGTTCATGTGTATTAGTGGATAATTTATGTATCAATTACCAAGAACACTCTATATTGATTTGATAAAAAAATAAAAAAGATAAACAATGTATCAATTACCAAGAATTATTTCTTCTTCATTCTTGTTTTCGATCACTATGGGTTCAAAAATCGCCATTCTTCTTGTTTATGATTGCAGATACACCTTCGCTATCTGTATTTAAAGTAAAAATGTAGAACGAAAATCTGGGGATGGATGATTGATTCCTCGATTTTGGGTATTATGATTTTAACGTTGAAAAACATGATTTTGGGGATTATGATTTTAATCTGGGGATTATGATTTTTGGGAATTATGATTTTGGGGATGGACGATTTTAATGTTTATGATTGTAACTGATTCGACATCAACAAAAGATACAAGTTCGTATAAAAAATGGTACACAAATGACATTTGTTTTTCACTTAATTACAATTGTACCACTCATCTAATTAATCTCTAATCTCATCTATCATGTTTGATCCAACGGTCCACGTGTGTACCTATTTTATCTATTTTAAGCTATTACACCACAATAACGCCCCATATATATATTGTTTAATACTTAAACTTTAATCATTTTTCATTTATAACTTATAAACTATTTTTTTGCAATAACTATAAATTAAACTTGTAAGTATTGCATCAAGAGTCACACTAGAATCACAAGTTCATAAATATAATTATTAGCCGCTATACACCGTCGTTTTGCGCAGATATTCATCTAATACATATAAGTCAACGCTTTGAAGTTTAAAAATGAGCCCTAAAGCGTCATCAACATAAGTAATGACGTGCCCAAATTATAGATGAAATATTTTGAAGGCTCTCTCCTTATAATAGTATCATATGATAGACTATTGCTCAAAAAGCCTGTAATTGAGTGTGCTTGGTTTATAACATGTAAAGTATAGATCCAAAAAAAACATCAATATTTACATATTTTCCCATACTTGCTTTAATAACATTGTACATCATGCATTAAAAACTTATGTTTGGGGAAATATATATATATATATATATATATATATATATATATATATATATATATATATATATATATATATATATATATATATATATATATATATACATACTAGCTTTCGAAGCCCGCCCTATGGGCGGGCATGACTTGTGATTATTATTTGAATGTATTACTTTACGAAAGCGATTTACAGTCAGCACGATACCACAAACAACACCATAACACCATACGATATGCAGAATCTTGATGAGCGAAAATAACTTACCACGTGGTCTAAATGTTCAAGAATTTAAATTTGATCATTTGGGTCAATGTATTGTTCACCCTTTAATACTACGTGCACGACAAACATTCAACAATTAGAGATAAACTATACTATAGTGCACCCCGAACTTCAAAAATAAATAGAGCTTATATAGAATATAACCTACCTATTTATATTCAAAAGGCCTTACATAGTGTAGCGGTATCCTGGTTAGGGGTGTCAATTTCTGACCAGGAAACCCGACTTGAAACCAACACAAAAATTAACAGGATCGGGTTGAGTCTAAATAGATTTTGAGTCGGGTTTGGGTCGACCCATTTAACCCATTTATTAAGTAGGTCTGGTTCGGGTTGAGAATTAAATAAGCGGGTCGACCCACTAACCCGTTTAAGATTTTTTTCTTAAATAAAAAATTATTTATATTTTATTATACGGGTTAAATGGGTTAAACGGGTCAACCAACAAACATATATGACCTATTTAAACAGTTTAATGTGTCAACTTTAATATATAAACGAGTTATAGAGGTCAATCCGAAACCCATTTAACATATTAAACTACCTATTTAACCTGCCAACCCAAGCGGGTTAACTGGGTCAAGTACGGGTTATGTGTAAACAGGTTATGGTTGACATAGTCGACCCGATTATTTAAATAGGTCAGGTTTGGGTTGAGGTTTTCTGACCCGCCAACCTGTCAACCCGAACCCGAATTGCCACCCCTTTGGTTGGCCGATATTGATTTTCATGTATAAAGGTTCATTCAAATATTAAAATCCGGATAAAAAGCAAAGTTGATGACTTTGTAACTCGTTTAAATTGCTTTTGGTGGAAGAACATTAATTTTGACCAAAAGTACATGTTTTGATTTGGATTAAGACTTCATAAAAAAAATTCTAGATGAACCTTAATATGTAGAAATGCCAATTATAATATAAAATTCTGAGACTTCTATAACCATTATTTTATGACCAAATATAACAAATTCAAATAATTTTATTTCATAGAAGACCATGGGCGTTTGAATGCGTGTTTTGGAACGTGACTCTGATTGTTGCAGTATATAGTGTTTTAAAGTGGCATGCATACTTTGAACATTAAGCATGAATTAATGAGGGATCAATATTTATTTAACTATGTAGTTTGTAAGAAAGTGTCGTAAGGTCGGGGAATCATTTAGAAAACACATACACATAAGAGTAATAAGATTAAGAGGAGAAAGTGAAATTATAGACCTTGAGGCAGTCTTAAAAGAGTTTTGTTCAATCTATTCAGCAACTTATATCAGAAATCTACCAAGCTTAATTTTCAAGCACTACCTCAAAATCAAATCACAATACAAACTTACTTAAAGCATTTAACCTATGTAATTCCACAACTCTTCCCTTTTAACCACTCCTTATTAACAAAACATAAAATTGATGCATTTGCTGCAACTGAAAACACTGCAATCCTAAAGGAAAGTTGCGGCTAAAAATAAACCACAAACAGATTTGTTGGAAGTCTGTGACTACCAGACATATAGAATATATACAATTGATTATGAAAGCCATGTATTACCCTGCCCTGGAATTAGAACAAGATGACAAAGTAATTGACCAGACCAGATTAAGATGCGAGATTTGCAGTACCTTTATTTAACCAAACTGTAATAAGATGTACAACGCCATAATTAGAGCTGGCAATTTATATCTGAAATTGAGGATTTGAGATTATACCTGAAACTGAGGAATTGGGCGATTTTTAGCCTAAATTTTTATAGTTTGGGCACATGTTGGAGAGAGGCTTATATTTGAATAACTGGGTAATTTTCGGCTAAAATAAAAGAAAGGAATGAATAGAACATGTTTAATGAGGTTATATGAAAATACCAATAATAACATTTTCTTAAGCATATTATGAATAAGTGATTCATCAGTGAGCCATTCAACCAAAACTTGTATAGCATCTATCTTCAATCATGTTTTGTTACAGTTGATTATGCTATCAAAAAATATTTACTCTCCACACAGCTTGTTCCTAGTCTTTTCCACACAATTGTCTTTTATAGCCTCTTGATCTGCTTTCATTTCCCATCTTTTGATTTTCTATTCGGATGCAGTAATGCCCAATATTTTCCCTTCAACCACAGGACAATAAGATTATAAACAAATGAACTTCGCATATGAACAATTATCAAAGGAAAGGCTGAATTAAAGGCAAACTATAACATCTAATTCTCGACCAAAAGGAACTTTTTGGTCTAGAAAGATCCTAAGGCCAAACTACTAAAAAAAGGTAAAGATAAAAAAAACAATAGGAAGTGCAAAAATAAAAATATGTGTTTATATAGATCATATCCACCCATATCATGGTACTTTTCATGGTTCGAAACAATGTGATCCACATAATGATAATGCATAATATGCAACCAGAATGCCAATACTTGTAGACCCACAAATAATGGTATAATATAGTGTTGACATGTTATACTTCTTTGCTTTTCACCACTGGTAACAGAAGATTTATACTTTAGCAGGTGGTTGTATTTTAAATGTTCAAAGCAATTCTTGCAAATTTAAGAATAATAATCAGATAATTAGGTGCTTAGAAGTAAAAATAGTTTATCTCAACATTTTTCTCAAATGTCCGTTTTACGATGCAACTACTTGCTTCTCTAAATCAGTGTATTTTGACCTAATAATGAGAGACATTAGTGAGTAGAATCACCCCTGATGAATCAACTTATATTCTAATATATATTATGTGACTAATCTTTCAGCTTTGGATGTATTTATAACTGTTTATTTTAATATTTTTTACAAATCAGTTTTCATTAAACCACAAAAATCATGTACATGTCAAGAATCAGCTTTCTATAAAATAAACTAAATTAAACATGTATGGCACTCACATAATCAACATGATCAGAAGTAGCAAAAAATAAATAATACGTAATAACAAAATAGCGAAGACATGTTTTCCAAACGTTTTCCATAAAAGGCCATGTTGAACCGTAATTATATCAATAAAAATATATTTTCTAAAGAAGAGGATATTAAAATTGTTGAAGATTAAAGAAATAATTGAGATTGAGATAGAACAGAGCACCTGTGAAAAAAAGAATGAGTATAAAAAGGAGAAAAAGGGGGAAAACAGTGGGAGGCTATTTAATGTAGAATGAGTTTTGCTGTGTTTTGTTTTATGAGGATAAGCGGAGAATTTGTTGTTACTAACAGGTGGTTAAAATTTTGCTAAACTTTTATATGAGCAAATAACATAATTTCTTACAAAAATAGGTTTATAAAATAAGAGTAAGCGAGAAAACTACTTACCTTTTTTATATAACAGATAACCGCTTCATCCTAAACTTTCCCTGCATTGCACTGTTTCACATTAAAGCTGTAACATAAAAGTCCAATGAATACTTATGGGGTGTTTGGGATTACTGATCAAAACTGCTTAATCTGCTTATTGCTCCTTGAAATGTGCGGTCTGAAACAAAGAAAGACAATGTTAACCACCTTCAAAACTGAATTGGCAACAAAAACATCCTTGTAACTTTGTGTAGCGTTCTCCTAATTGAGATTCTACGTCATCCCACATTATTGAATCCCTACCCATCAATGTTTGTAATCCCTAAAAGTAACTAAACACTTCCCTAGTGCGTCGATTACCTGGCCAGTCTCAGCTATGTCAAATGACCAACATAACTCTAGTGAAAGGGTCAAAAGGTTGCAATGTATCTCGCAAACCACCTAAAGCATGTACAAATGGCATTTTTCTATAACTCATTGCATAGAGTAGATTATACCCACATGGCCATTTTGCCAGAAAAACCAACCCATCTCAGGTTTTATCTGGATGCCGTTCCTGAATACCCCTACTAATATGTTCAAGTTCGGGTCTATATGTACCTAGCATGACCACTTGTTCCTCTTGGTCAAAAATCCACAGAACAGACTCCGCTATCAAGTAAATTCCTTTTAGTCATCTAGTCTTATGATGAAACCAATTATTAAAACATTATTACAAATGGATAAGCCAAGCTCTTATTGAAATGCAGCTTTGTACTGTAGTTTTCAAGTATCAAGAGTTTCTAAAGAGTAATTAGTGTAACCATCTAATGTCAAATTAACATCCAATTTAGGACTCCATTCTTCTGTAACGATTCCATTACTAATACCTCCTCTTAGTTTCAAGCGGTCTTACAGTATCACACATTATGATATAGTCTTACAGATTAAAGATGAAAATAAAACTTAATGACAAGTCAAAATGAATTTAAACTCACATTTTTTCCTTCTTTCCAGATGCCTTTACTGCAGCTGCACGCTCTTCAGCAGCCTTCTTCTCCTCTTCAGTCTCCTTATCAAAAAGATCAACATCACTGTCATCATCCTCATCAGCTGCAGCCTAAAGATCATACACCAATTGAAACTTTGGTCGGAAACAATATGCAAAATTATCAGATTTAAGATAATAAAACTTGCAACAAACTTACCTTTGTCTCACCAGCATGGGGAGTTGCAATCGCCTCTTCTGGGAATGAAGCAGATCCCTTAACGACAACTCCACTTCCTTTAGCGGAGACACCACTGCAGAAAATTCTTATGTTGACAATAAATAAGCAATTTTGTTGTTGTTAATCCCAGTCCCCTTTATAATCAGATTCACTATACAAAACAGTAGCATCTTATTATTTTCAGCAACTTAAAACACAAAAATGATATAATATTCGCTTCCAAAATGCAATTCCAAACACTCCCTTAGTTTTATTACTTAGCACTTGCGTCGTTTTCCAACGTAAGGAGTTTCAAAGTCCGAATTTTTATTTTACAAAACGTGCCAAAATAAAAACTCAAAAGGTGTCCATTGTATACCTATAACTCCTGAAAATTCTAATGTTGGTAGTGCTCGCTAATCTACCTACTGGTGTACTATTTGAATTACACAACCTGAAATCAACGAAAGACATGAAAAATAGGGCATAAGATGAAAAATAAGGAAAAAGGCTTGGCTTATGAAATCGAAACTCATAGAATGTACTACACTGAATATATTAATTCTGTGGAATGCATGTTTATGCGTACCTTTGTTGCTCTAATGGTTCTTAATGCATGTTCCAACTTATTGCTTTTACAACCTTTTCAACTGTTATTAGCGGTGTTCCACATGCGTTGAGTGGCGTCTGCAAGTAACGTATGCTTAATATTACTTTACTATATAAAATATGGATAATTAGATAACATGACAATTAGTTCCATTCAATCTTACCTGGTAAGCGAAAGCAATCCTTTGGTCTCTCTTTGGATCAGATTCAGGTTGAGCTTCATGTTCGTTGTCATTTTTCCTGTTGTCTTTGGTTGGGGATTCAGATCCTTTTATGTTTTCATCTCTTCCTGCTCCCGCCTCATATTTGTGCTTATCTTGGTTCTTCTTCTGGCGTTGTTGTTGTTTCTCTTTTTGCGCTACAAGTTTCAACTTTAGCGATAATAAACATATCAAAAATCAAGCATGAGTTCTACTTGAAACAAGACAGAAACACACATACACATTTGTTTAGCAAAAAATTAACCATCCGGATGAAGCTCCAACCGCCTATCTAAAAGCTTAGTCGCAAGCTGGTGCCCAATAGCAAAAAACCAACCCATTCATCAAAACAGCACGTCCAAACACCATTTGTCACTTTCCGCCTGCAGGTGAAAAAAAAATTAAAGCGGAGACTTACTGGGACAGATCATGAGTTATTTCATCTATCACAACAATCAAATGTTAACTTTATAAACTACGTGCCGAAAGTAAGCTAACATGAGTTGGAGTTAGGACAGTAAATAGTTCAAAAGAGGATCCTTATCCATATCTTGATCATATTTGCAACTAAAGTGTTACCATCTTTTGGTACCTACTAATAATATTCTGTTAATAAAAAAACGATAGTCCAAAATTGATAACGTAACCGAGATAAACTGTATCAAACATAAATCATATGAATAATGAAAAAACTATTGAAGATGAATAACAATAAAACTGTTACTTGTTAAGACTTGTGATCGAATGGGTATGAAAGCTTCATCATTAGGGTTTTGAGGGAAAAGAGGCTACCTTTATTCCGTATGTGGTCAGTCAAACAAAAACCGTGTCATTGATATTAGGGTTTAGTCTGATATTAGCCAGTGATGAATAAATAAAAGCCGTAAATTTTGTTAGATATATGTGGATTAGCAGTAATAATTAATTGCACAAGTTTATAGATTTGGTGTTGCAAAATAAATTCCAAGAATTGTGTTGGTGGAGTGGTTAATATGTATGGTAGTCTTAGTTACAACCCAGGTTCAAATCCAACAACATTATTTTTTAAGAAAATTAAAACCGAAATTTATTAATGCTATCTGAATTTTGGTTGATTAGGTGGACAAAATGTGATTAGGTGGCATATAAATTGATTATGTGGCATTGAGGTGGCGTTTACGTGGCATTATCTACGTGTAACGCCTCCTGTTATTTATATATATATATATATATATATATATATATATATATAATATATATATATATATATATATATATATATATATTTACATATATATATATGGGGATGTATGTAAATCCCCCAATAATCTATTTCAGGCCTTCAAGCCTCATCAATGTATTTTTCCGTATAAATTGCAAGTAGAAATTGTTGTTATTTTTGATAATTCATGTATCAAGAAAGATAATAAATTCAAAGAAGAACAAATATAATAATAATAATAATAATCTATACTACATATAAAAGAAAAACGGTCAAACTTTGAAAAGTGAAATGTTGAAAGTCAAAGGTGAGAGAAATGTATAGTGTAATTAATACTCTTATTAAAACACCCCATTACTTAAAAGTACAATAATTTATTCACATTGTACAACCAATTAAAACACCCCTTACTAAAAAGTACAATAAAATTTTCACAATGTACCATTTAAACAAGCTGCAACATAATCCAAAATATAAAATAATTAAAAACACTAATTAATGTTATTTTTAAAACACCCTAAAATGAAAAGTACATGTTATTATACACATTATACAAATTAATAAAACACACAAAGCTTCATACAAGCTAACAAGTTGATGGTACATATAGTTTTGAAAACCAGACCGGACCAACGGGTTCAACCGGGAACCGGTGTCGCTACCAGTTCGGCTAACCAATAAAAGCCATCCGAAAATGAACAAGAGAGGACCCGTTAAAACCGATACAAACTGGTGAATCAGGTCTCATCGAGATCTATTTCTCCGGTTAAGTCACAGGGTACTCGCCGCCGCAACGCGCGGGTACCTTGCTATATTATATATAAAGGAAAAACCAAAAAGTAAAAAGTGAAAA
Organism: Artemisia tridentata subsp. tridentata; assembly: GCA_021014915.2. Lineage (NCBI taxonomy): Eukaryota > Viridiplantae > Streptophyta > Magnoliopsida > Asterales > Asteraceae > Artemisia > Artemisia tridentata. The sequence goes on along the minus strand of CP139508.1, from coordinate 485,787,713 downwards.
GTTGAAACTAAAAAAGGAAATGTTGAAAACATATATTTCAAAAGGAAACTATTAATACATATCGAAAACCGGGTTGACCCGGTTTAATTTGACCCGTTTTTGACCCGACCCGTAAGGTTGACTCGGTTTAAATCGACCGGAACAGTTCAACCGGTTGAACCACCCGGGTCGAACCGGGTTTCAAAACATTATGTTTAATCCTCAAATCTTCAAACTTTTATTATTTTTCGTTTATAACCCATAAACTTTTCTTTAACACAAAATGATATGTCGCTATAAAATCCCGTTATTATGCACAGGTACTCGTCTAGTAAATAATAAAAAGAAAAAAGATAGAAAATGAAACGTAGGAGTGATGTTGGAGAAAAGAAGAAATAATGTAAATATAGATAAAGGTGTAAAATATAGATAAAAGTTATTACTTTGCTCATTATTCTCATATTAGAGAGGAATGGTGAAATACACAATAGTGGGTAATGAAAAATCCGGAAGAAAAGAAAAAAAATTAAATTTAGAAGAATAAGAAAACTTTTAGCTACACATTTTAAATAAGCGGAAGATTTTCAAGAGGATATGCATATATTATTATAGGTGCATTTGAAATGTGTGATTATGATTTTTTTTCTCATCTTTTTCATTTTAATTTTTTTCTCATTTGATTATAACTAATAGTGGGTAATGATTAATTGCATATTTGCATTATGGCAAACCTACCACCAATTATCATTATCATTATCATTCCTTACCCCTTAATACATCCAACCAAGCATGATGCGCTAAGGAACCTCCACCGTGCCCGAGGACCAAGCAGGGCATAGCTAGCGGCACGAGCTGACTCACATCAGCGGCTTCGTGCCAACTAAACACAATAACTAGTGAGAAAACCCACATTCATAAAAAATATAAATTCTAAGTTCAAAAAAATAACAAAAAATCCAAGATAAATTAAGATTGTCACTTTTATATAAATAAATAGGCGGTATATGGTAACTTTATCTTATACTATCTCCATCCCAAATTTATAGTCCATGTTTTTCTTTTAGGATATCCCAATTTAATTGTCCATGTTAGGATTTATAAAAAGTGATGGTCATATTCGTTGTATTAATTTTAGTAAAAGTGTTGTTGTGTAATTTAGTTAATATAATCAATGGGCTTGGACTTAAACTAATGTGTTCTATGTAATCCATGTAAAAGCCCAACGTCAAGTCCAAGCCCACCCAAGCTAGAAAAATTATAAATACCACCTTCCACTTCATTTGGAAGGTTGGTGCTTCAAGGTTGTATTTGAGTGTCTAAATACTCATCATTTCTGTCACATTTGGACTGCCAAAACATTTAAAAACATGCAAATATGCTTCAAAATACAGAAAATATCATTTGATTGTGTTTTTATGTGTTACAAGTGCAAAATGATTAAAAACAGTCAAAAACGAGCTAAGTTTGCATAATTGGCAGTTTTAGTCCCCGAAGTTTCAAAAGTTGTCAAAAATAGTCCTTGAGTTTAAAAAAAATGGAAAATAAACTTTTGTGATCCTTGTACTATTGACACTTGACACTAATGGTCCCTGGAATATAGTTTTGATGTTTGGCAGGTTTGGTCCCTGGAATTTTAGCATGTTACAAGTTTGGTCCCTAAAGTTAAATATAAACTTAACTTAAAAATCCAATCCAAACTAAACCCTTATTAAATAAAACCCACTCAAAGCCCAATTCTTAAAATAAGCCATGGCCCAGTCCAATACTTAAAAAAAACCCGGATCCTAGTCCAAACCCACTACTGGTATTAATAATACCAGTTTGACCTTTGGTCAAACATCTTCTTCCTCACACAATACCGCCAAAAGCTTAATACCACCATCACCCACAGCTTCCTGAAATACCACCACTTCCTCCACTCCACGTTACCTAACACATCCAAACACAATTAATGCTTCCTCTCCACTCTTTCCCATCATCTCAGACCCATTTTCCCACTATCTCTTTTTCCCGCCAAAAGTGGAATTGGACGGCTAAGATCAATTGAAGTAATCCAAGGGTGCTAAAAGATTCAGAGGATGATGACTAGGAGTTCCCAGTTGTATTTTGTATAAATAAGAGCAATGTAATAGATAAGTGAGTAGTAGTTAATTTAGTTAAATCGCAATTTTCAATTTCAGTCTTTTAATTCTTGTAATTCTCAATTCAGTTTTAATACAAGCTCAGTTCAGTTTCTTTATTTCAGTTTCAAGTTAATTTGTACTCAACATTTGTGATTAAGTAAGTTTCAAGTTACATTGTTAAGTCGTATAAGCTATAATCTCATTTAAGATCATCATAATAAACTCCAATAACCTTTACTATAAACTCACATAAGCTAATCATAGCTTCATGTAAGTTTATATAGCATTTACAGTTCTTAATTTCTATTTCGAATCGAAGTCAATGAAAGTCAACGAAATAGCTTATTGAGCTACTCTGGATTGAACAAGCTGAAATTGTGGAAGCTTTTAGTTTAGTGGCTTCATAGGGAAGCCTATAGGTTGTTCTTGGTTCCTAGTTCTCTGGTTCAAACTCAATCCGATTGTAAGCTTGAATTCCAATTTTATAGCTTAAGTTTCATTTCAATATTCTATAAGCTTATTGCAGTTTATCTTTATTAATATTAGCTTCTCAGTAGTCTACTATCTTATTTCATTTAGTACCTTAGTTATTTAACTGCTTGTTCATCATTTCACTTAAAATCTTAATAAAAGCCAAAAATAGTAAACATAAGCTAGCCTACATTAATCTGCTTAAATTTCATTCACAAGTCACTTTCATAGCTTAAGTCACCTGCTTATAAGATTAGAAGTTATATTGTAGCTTAAGTACACCAATTTCAGTTCAAAATCAACAAAACAGTCTCATAAGAGACTGTTTGGTTTAGTACTGCCAAACAATCCAAACACCCCATTACTGTTACATTACCATAAGCCCAAGTTTGCACAGGCTTATCTCATCCCTTAGAAGCTATTTTCACTAGTTGATCAGCAATATCACTAGGTGTAGCAGTTTTGAAACCACTGTGTTGATTTCAGTTAATATAGAAGTCAAACAAGCTCAATTAAGCCACAAGCTTGTTTTTACCAATTTATTGGTTTCTTTGTGTTCCTTTTAAGTCACTTGGTGTGTTCTTAAAACCCCAGACCCCTGCACAAAGTGTGCAACAAAAAAGAGCACTAGTTCAGTTAGCAGACTGCTACTGCAGTCATTTCGTAAGTTTTTAGAATCTTTGGGAATTTTTAAGTCACTCTCTACAAGCCCGATTAAGCTAGTTCCTTTTCATAGTTAATCTCTACCAGCTAGTCTCACTAGGGAATTTTCAATTCGATTTTTAGAACTCTCTTAGGCATCGAAAAAGGCCCTCGAATTGGGCAAGATAGCCCTGGTGCAGGGCACCTTCTCAGCAGACCCCATAAGAGCATAAGCTCTTTTGAGCTTTTAAGCTTCTAAAACTGAGCTTTTTCCAGTTTTTATAAGCCACTCAGTTGTATCTCAGACCATAGGAGCCATTTTCATAAGCTCAAGGCTTATATCGAAGCTTATAGTTTCATTCGAAGTGATCTAGTTCCACAACACACAAACAAGCTCAACTGCTAGTTCTTTAAGCTGTTTCCCAGCTTAAATCGTGAATTCCAAAAATAAGTCCAGAGTTAAAAGCTCTTATTATTAGCTTGTTAGTAAATTGCAAAAAGAAAAAAATCAAAAATAAAAAAGTTAGCAAAAATAGGTCAGTGTGGGATTCGAACTCGCGACCTCTTGTACACTAGGCCAAAGACTCAACCACTGGGCTAGTACTCGTTTTTGATTAAACATTTACACCTTTAGATATTTAAATATCAGTTAACAGTTTAGTATATTTAGCTTATTAGCTTTTCCAGCTTATTTGTAGCTTATCCGTATAAGCTAGCTTTTCCATTTTAATTTTATTAGCTCAGAAATAACTTGTAGTATTTATAGAAAAAGTTTCGTAATTTTTTGGATAATTTTACTATTTTTAATCCATTTAATTAGTTTAATTAGTAATTAAATTATAATAAAAAATATAAAAATCAGAAAAATATAATTCCAATTTTCATAATTTTCTTTTGTTAATTTTAATCCAGGAAAAATATAAAAACATTATTAGACCTTAAGAAAAACGAAAACAGAAATATAGTGATAGCTTCTATTTAATAGAATTTATCTTTTTAAATTTTAATTAAGTAATTTTCATTTTTATAATTTTATTAGCTTCTATTTACTTAATAATATTTTTAGAAAAAGTTTTAGAATTTTCTTTGTTCATTTAGTATTTTTTATAAATTTAAATAGTTTAATAAGTAATTAAATAAATAAATAATTAATAATAATTAGATAAAAAATATAAAAATATATAATTTAAGTTTTTAAATAAGTTTTAAGTAATTTTGCATTTTTAGTTTTTAAATTTCATAAATTTTATAATATTTCAGTTTTTGTCCCATTTTAGATTTATTGTTACGCGTTTTAAGTTTATTTTTATTCGCGTTTAATATTATTGTGCATATCTGTTTTAATTTGTTATTTAGAATTGTTAAAAAGCAAAATCAAAAGCAATTTAAATCATCAATCACTCTAATCCTAGCTTTTCACAGTTGCCCATTCACATCTCGTTGGGAAACGATCCGGGTGATCACTTGCCTGGTTTCACACTACACACGAGCATTCGTTCTGAGACTGTTTGCCTTTTATTATTTATTACGGTCGACCATTCACAAGTGGTTGACTTGTGTAATAGAGAAATAAAAGATATCTAGTTTGGGACGGATCAAATTTTGGCGCCGCTGCCGGGGAGGTGTGCTGCGACAGTTGTGTAAGTTTTAGCGATTAGTGATTCGAGATCCTTCTCCCAAGAAGTTCCTATTTCCCAATAACAATATAAAATACAAAAATATTTTCTTTTCTTTTCTATATATATTATTATTATTATTATTATCATATAAAGTTAAAAAACCCAAAAATATTTTCCGTTTTCTTTAATAATAAACAATAAAAATTAACCATCGAGAACCAAGACTGAGTACTACCTAACTGGGGGTACGGCCATAATAAGTTCCCAAACCTAAGATAAAAACTTGCCTTTGTATCACTTGCGAATATCGGCTCACCTTTAATTGATAAACAAACTCTAACGGAGGTTCTAGGATAGTCTGACATTAAATTGTCGGACTGAAAGAAGCGCGGTTTTTAAGGAGCATTAAGTTTCCCACCTTTGCTTCTCCGCCACTCTGTGCGTTTATCTTTTAGAGAGCTACCATACGCTTGTTGATTGTTGGTTAAGTTTACTTGTGTTTTTTCTTGATCTTGATTTTAATTGAAAAATTTTGCTAAGTGCATGCGCACTCGTTCTTCTAGGTCATCAAGCCCTTTTCGTGAGCTTGGAAAAATACCTCGAAGACGTCGTAGACGTTCTGCTCCGTCAGTCGTACCCGAGTTACGTACTGATCCCATAACCCCTATCATCATGGCAGAAGACCGCCCTATGAATGAGCTTCTCCAAGCTCCCACCACTGGGTACGGAGATGCCATTGTTGTTCCAGCCATCGTGGCTGAGAATTTTGAGCTTAAGACTGGGTTGATAAACCTGGTAACCCAGCGGCAATTCTATGGTTTTGAAAGGGACGATCCTCAAGATCACATTAGATGGTTCAATAAAATCACATCTACCATCAAATGCAAAAGTGTCCCTGAGGAATCAATAAAACTTCTTCTTTTCCCGTTTTCCATCGATGGGGCAGCCCGGATTTGGCTTGACAAACAACCCCCTCGATCGATAACAACATGGGAAGATTTGGTTCAGAAATTCGTGAATGAATTCTTTCCTCCTTCTAAAACCACGCATCTCAAAAATGAAATCATGAAATTCACTCAAAGGTTTGATGAACCATTTGGAGAAGCATGGGATCGTTTCAAAGAATTGCTCCGCAAATGTCCTCATCACGGTTTCACCGATTTGATGCAGATGGACACTTTTTACAGTGGGTTAAACCCATCTGACCAAGATTCTCTCAATGCCTCAGCTGGAGGTAATTTTCTGAGCAAATCCACTAAGGAAGCCATTGCTCTCATTGAAAATAAGTCTAAGGTCCGCACTACACGAAACAGGACATATAATTCCCAGGCTAGTGCTGGTCCTTCCACTTCATCTCCCGTGAGTCAGTCCAGTACTGATACTCAGCTTGCTGAACTCACGAAGGTTATTCAAGCTTTGGTTTTCTCCACACAAAAGAAAGAGTCCGCTCCGCAAACTTCTCACACTGCTGAAGTCAAAAAAATAGAAGTTTGTGTTACTTGTGGTGGTCCTCACGCTTACTATAATTGTACTGCCACCGATGGCAATGCATTTGAAGTCAAAGCTTTAGCCGGATCTTCCAATCAAGGAGGTGGTCAATACCATCCCCAAGTGGAAACTAATTACCGTGCTAGCAATCAACATGGACCACCCGGCTTTCCTTCTCCTAATAATCCAAATAGGAATAATCCTAATCAGCAAAGAGGGCAAAACACGCAGAATCAATATCATGCCCCGAACAATCAATACCCACCCCAAAGGGGTAATCAAGGGTATTCAGCTCCTAATTCCCAAAGACCTCTCTCAAGTGAGCTTGATAGCTACATCAAGGTTAATGAGACCAATATGAAGGCAATGCAAAATCAAATTTCTAATTTGAAGAATGAATTTCAGTCCTCAATAAACAAGCAAGGAACTGAGCTTTCAAATAAAATCGATCATTCTCAAAGCGAAGTTAAAAATATGTTTGCCAGTCTCATGGACCATCTTAATCCACCTTCTACTTCGGGAGGTCTTCCAAGTAACACTGTTGTCAACCCAAGGGGTGAACTCAAAGCTGTCACTACACATAGTGGTAAAGCTTATGATGGACTCAAGGTGATAAAGGACCCGGTACTTCCCACTAACAATGGAAGTGCTAAATACGTCCAACCTTCGGTCATCCAAAAATCTACACCCACACTTGCTCCCCAACCGTCAAGAATAGATCCTACTCTATCACGATTTACGGTTAAAAGTTTGTCAACCAAACTTAGCGAGCAAAGATCAGCCAGATATTATTCCGAGATGCTCAATGCTGTTCCTGTCAGTGTGCTTGATGACGACAGTGATGATGACGAAGATACCACTTTCGTCAAAGCTATCACCACTAGGAGTGGTGCTGCTTATGAGGGGCCAGCTGGCCCTATTCCTCCTCCGTTATTTGAAATGGAAAATGAGACGGAGGATACTGTTAAGATTCCTGAAGTCCATCCTCCGGTTGGCCCGAAAAATAAATCCAAACCAGGAGTTGTCTTTGAATCTGTTAAGACTCCTGAAGTGGTTGTCCCTAAATCCAAACCTCATATTCCTTACCCATCGCGCTTAAATGAGCAAAAGCTCCGTGAGAAGGCTAGTCAACAAATGGACAAATTCTTTCAAATCTTTAAAGAATTACATTTTGACATAAGCTTTGCGGATGCTACCATTCTGATGCCCAAGTTTGCATCAGCAATCAAACACTTGTTAAGCAACAAGGAAAAGCTGATTGAAATGGCTAAAACTCCGTTAAATGAGAACTGCTCAGCGGTTATCTTGAAAAAGCTTCCGGAGAAGCTTGGAGATCCTGGAAAGTTTCTACTACCTTGTGTATTTCCGAGAATGGTTGAATGCTATGCCTTAGCAGATCTAGGTGCAAGCATCAACCTGATGCCTCATTCAGTATGGAAGAAACTCTCTCTTCCGGCTCTTACCCCTACCTGCATGACTCTTGAGCTTGCAGACCGAACCATATCTCATCCTTGCGGCATTGCCGAAGATGTGTTTGTGAAAGTAGGGAAGTTCCACTTTCCGGCTGACTTTGTGGTTGTTGAATTCGACGCAGACCAAAAAGTTCCTCTGATTCTTGGAAGAGGATTCCTAAAAACGGGCCATGCTCTTATTGATGTATTTAAGCATGAGATCACCTTGCGTGTGGATAAGGAAGTTGTTACCTTTAACCATGATCAAACTTCAAAGTACTCCTCAAATTATAATTCTGCATCGGTTAACCGAATAGATGTCATTGACATTGCTTCAGAGGAATACTCTCAAGAAAATCTTGGTTATTTTCATAATTCTGTGAGTGGTAATCCCACCACATCTTCTCAACTTATCATAGCCGACTCTTCCCCTTCTCTCACTACGGTTGAGGGAAGTGATCCCTTTTGGGATGAAGTCGATGCTTTTCTTGCTCTAGATAGTCCACCTCCGCATGAGGTTGATGTTAACTATCTTGATCCTGAGGGGGATATTCTTTTTCTAGAAAATTTGTTAAACGAAGATTCATTTTCCCCTCTTCCACCAAAACAACTTCATAATGAGGAAACCAAGTCAGTTGAAAAAACTGATAAATTTCCTGAGATCAAGTTTAAGGACTTGCCTCCTCCACTTGCAATTCTTGAGGAGGAAGTTCTTATCCTAATTGCTGTTCAGATCTCTCTTCTTCCCTTCACCTACCCGGTGATTTCCCCTATCTTTCACTCATTTGGGAGTGAGGATATTACTTTTGACCCCGGCATTGTCCATATAACATTGGTTTAATGCCAGATTTATCTCATCGGTGTGGAACTTTCTTATGCTCAATTGGTTATCCAAGCATCTTGAATGAAAGTCCGATGGAGATGGTCTCTTCCACTTACTTCCCCATAGACTTTTAAATTGCTTTTTCTCCCGGGCTGTTCAGGAACCCTTTGTTACAGTTGACCGTTCACAAGCGGTTAGCTTGCGTGATAAACCTGACTGTTCGGGAGGAATCAACTCAATTCGGGGTCGAGTCAAGCTAGCGACTCGGTTAATAAAAACAGTAGCAAAATATGGGTTTTCACCCATGTCTCACCCTAGTGTGGGGGAGATGCCCCACATGTTGTATATATGTACAGTAAAAAAAAAAAATGTGTGTGTATATAAAAATAATGGCTATTAGTATTTCCTTTTTCCGTTCTAAGTGTTGGTTTAACAACCGGTGCTTTGAATATTGAGGGCAATATTCAGTTCTAAGTGTGGGGGGGAATTCTCGCGAATTTGATCAAATGTACCATCTAGTACCCCCATTTTTAGCCAAAATTTTAAAATTTTTTCTCACTTAGAACGCAATAAATGGTTATCAGTCCGCCATGTCTAACCCACATAAGGATTGGCTAATCCGAGAGCAAACGGCTCTTGGTAAAGATATATCAAATCCGTTTATGGCTTACAATTTGCCTAAAATTGTATGGTATTCGACTCACCATATCCTTATAAGTAAAGAGTTGGCTAGCCCGCAAGATTATGGCTTGTGGTTAAGGCAGTGAAAATCCATGATTGGTAATCAGCTCACCAAAGATAATATTGATAATTTATCTAAGAGTTGGCTAGTCCAGAAGCAAACGGCTTTTGGTAAAGACAAATCAAAACCGTTGACAGCTGGTGGTTTGCTCAAAATCATATGGTTATCATTGTACCATAGTTCTTACTTGAACTAAAACATTTGGCTACTCCAGAAGTAATGGCTTTTGGTAAAGAGTCATTCAAATCCATTAAAACTTCATAAAAGATTGCTAGGGACTAGCAATAGTTTAGTGTGGGGGATGGAATTCTAGCGAATTTGATCAAATATACCATCTAGTACCCCCATTTTAGCCAAAATTTTAAAATTTTTTCTCACTTAGAAATCAATAAATGGTTATCAGTCCGCCATGTCTAACCCACATAAGGATTGGCTAATCCGAGAGCAAACGGCTCTTGGTAAAGATATATCAAATCCGTTGATGGCTTGCAATTTGCCTAAAAATTGTATGGTATTCGACTCACCATATCTTTATAAGTGAAGAGTTGGCTAGCCCGCAAGATTATGGCTTGTGGTTAAGGCAGTGAAAATCCATGATTGGTAATCAGCTCACCAAAGATAATATTGATAATTTATCTAAGAGTTGGCTAGTCCAGAAGCAAACGGCTTTTGGTAAAGACAAATCAAAACCGTTGACAGCTGATGGTTTGCTCAAAATCACATGGTTATCAGTGTACCATAGTTCTTACTTGAACTAAAACATTTGGCTACTCCAGAAGTAATGGCTTTTGGTAAAGAGACATAAATCCATTAAATTTTCATAAAATATTGCTAGGGACTAGCAATAGTTTAGTGTGGGGGATGGAATTCTCGCGAATTTGATCAAATGTACCATCTAGTACCCCCATTTTTAGCCAAAATTTTAAAATTTTTTCTCACTTAGAACGCATGATGCGTGGTTTTGTAACCTTACAACAGGTTTTACCTCTCGAGGGATCTCAAGAGGCTTACAACCCCACCAGGCAGTGTACCTGACCGATGTAGTATAGTGTAGTGGTAAGTACGGGGGATTGATCGTTCTCCACAGGGAATAGTGTTCGTTAGGTATGAAAGGCTACTCTAATTAGGTCTAAGGGTTGAGGAAGATTCTTTTTATGTTTTTATAGTTTTTATGAAAGCAAGTAAAATCTCGGGTTTGAAGGAGTGGGCGGAATTAGTTGCTAGTCAACTAACCCAAATTACTACGAATGCAATAAAATAAAATAACAAAAATGAAAAGTTTGGTGAGAAACTTATGTGTAGAGAAATGTGTTTACTTAGATTTCCTTACTCCCTAACTATCTTTTACCGGTTAATTAGTGTGTATTAGTCTCGTGGATGACGGGTGTATTCCTTAATACCATTCGTGGGGTGGCGTACTTACTTCCCCAACTCTACAAGCTCCTACTTCACTCCTATGTCGAGCCGGCTAGGAAGCTCCTAACATGGGATCACTAGAATTCGCTTGTGCATTAAATACAACCATAAAAACCTTTAGTACGCGTTTGGTTCATGTTTCTTAAGACGTTCAAGCAAGTTACCGAATAGGAAGTTAGCCAGTTTTCTTAAGCCTAACTGATCGGTTGAAATCAAGTCGTTATTTATTTCCAAGGAGTACAACGGAAGTTGTATTCCCGGGTCGTTATCCCCAACGAAGGCTGAATGGAATTCGTGATCTCGAAATCGTGATTGCGTGTGATGAATGGTGAATAAAAGTTGGATTTTGGGTTTTTTACGCTAAAATAAGTAAACATATATTAAAAACGACTAAACATCTAAGAAAAACGATAACCTAAAGTGCACGAAAGTAAATACGTAAACGAAAGTTGAAAACGAACTAAACCGGGGAATACCCGAGCATAAACGTGAAAACGATGAAAAACTAAACCTACGAATTCCAAATTAAATTTCCTACATTCTAATCGACAAAAGAAAATTTTACAAGAAAGAAATACATTTTTCCAACTAATATTTAATTTTAATATTAATTTGAAAGCTAATTTAAAAAAAATCTCATATTAAGTTAGCAAAACAATTGAAATTGAGATTAAATACAAACTAATTGAAACAGATGGTCTGGGTGTGTTGGGGTTGTGTGTGGTCTGACCTGGGTTCGAACCCCAGGAAGGACACTTTTGCTTATTTATTTTTTTTTCTTTGGTTTTCATTCTTTTTTTTTTTTTGGAACCTTAACAACAATTAACAACAACACAACTGGGTTTATACAAAACAACAGATCAGTGTATTAATTTTTTTGCACAAGTGAGTGAGATGAGTAGCTAACAGCCGAGAATAACAAATTACACTCACAACTACAATCAATCTAACCGATAAGAACACAAACACTAAACAATCAAAAAGAACTCAGCCTTAAACAAATTCAAACCTAGTTTACGATAAGCAAAAAAAAAACAACTTTAAACAAATCACAAACAACAATTTTACCGAGGCAAATAACAAAAAACCTCAATCAACTTAACCGAAACAAAAGCCACAACATCCAAATCAAAATCTAATTTTAATTCCAAACACCAACTGTTCTACAAATAAAAATCTTAACTTTTCATTACCAATCGAAAACTTAAAAAAAAATAAACTGAGTAAATTAGAAATTACAATACCTTCGAAAGCTAAATTAAACCTACGATTCTTAACGAAAATTACAACTAAAAATAAATTACACTAAAAAGAAATACATACCGAAAGCTAAGCTAAAAAAAACCCTATCCTCCAACTAAACTACTCGACTCTTTTTTATAAACAAGATAAAAAAGAACAATACAATAAAAAATGAGTTCTTTGTCTTTTTCTTTTTCTGTGCTTCTTGTCTTCACCGTTGGATCAATCTTTGTGACCACACCAAGAATCTGAGCCGTTGGCTCTTTATTTACCTCGGATTGATGAGGTGGAGGGGGTACCCGTGAGTATTCTTTGGACTGAAGTGGTTGATGTGGACAAGGAAGGAATTTGGGGAAGAGGGTTTTGGTGATGGTGATGGTACTGTGTATGGGGAAGTGGGAGGTAGATGGAGAAAAGCGAATTAGGGTTCTTATTTTGGTGTTGATTGGGATTTTGACCAACCAAAGAGGGATTTGACCAAGCCTTACCCCGTATAAGTATTTAACCAAAATGGTGGGTCGGTTTCGGGGTTAAATGGGATGTGGGCCGGTTGTTTAGTTTTGTTGTGGGCTGTTGGGGTGAAGGGTTGGTTAAGTTTGGGTTAAATGGGTTTTATGGAATGGGTTTTTATATAATTTGGGTTAAAGGGTTTAGGTGTAAAAGGGTTAGGATTGGAAGTGTTTAAACTTTAGGGACTTATGTTGCCAACTTCTGAAAATTATGGGACCATTTATGTCGATGTTGAAAAATATATCCAAGGACCATAAAACATAATTTTCCATTTTAAAACACCCGAGGACCATAAATGTCATTTTTCAAACCCCAGGGACTAATTTTGACAACTTTTGAAATTCGAGGGACTAGACTTGCCAATTATGCAAACTTTGTTCATTTTTTATCTGTTTTTAATCATTTTGCATCTGAAATACACAAAAACACATTTCAAAGATATTTTTAACATTATTTGATCGTTTTAAAGTGTTTTTGGTTGTTTTGACTCGAAAATTGGACGAAAAGATATGTGTAAAACGACACATATCAAATCCCCCACACTGAGCAATTGCTAGTCCCTAGCAATTATTTATGAAAAGTTAATGGATTTGAAATCTCTTTACCAAAAGCCATTACTTCTGGAGTAGCCATTGTTTCAGTGTGTGAGACCTTGGTACAATGATAACCAAATGATTTTGAGCAAATCACCAGCTGCCAACGGATTTGGTTTGTCTTTACCAAAAGCCGTTTGCTTCTGGACTAGCCAACTCTTAGATAAAATACACTTATTATCTTTGGTGAGCTGATGACCAATTATGGTTTTCCAACTGCCTTTACCACAAGCCATAATCTTGCGGGCTAGCCAACTCTTCATCTTTTTAGGATATGGTGAGTCGAATACCATACAATTTATGGCAAATTGTAAGCCGTAAACGGATTTGATATATCTTTACCAAGAGCCGTTTTCTCTTGGATTAGCCAATCCTTTTGTGTGTTAGACATGGTGGACTGATAACCATTTGTTGTGTAAGTGCAAAACACTTGCACCAAAAAAAAATTTTGGCCAAAAACGGGGGAATTAGATGGTATATATACGTGATTAAATTCGTGAGAATTCCCCCCACACTAGAATTGAATATTGTCCTCAATATTCAAAGTACCGGCTGTTATGCCGAAACTGAGAACGTAAAAGGGAAATATTACGGGCCATTTATTTTATTTTTGAGGTTTAAAACTTTTTTTTTTTTTTTTTTTTTTTTTTTTTTTTTTTTTTTTTGAGATTGATATATACATATTTACAACAGCATGGGGCATCTCCCCCACACTAGGGTGTTAGAAAATAGAAAGAAGTCAGAAGAAAATAGAAAGAAGTCAGAAATATGGGTGAAAACCCATATGGTGTGCTACTGTTTTTGTTAACCGAGTCGCTAGCTTGACTCGACCCCGAATTCATTTGTCCATGGGGAAGCATGTGGAAGAGAAAATCTCCATCGGACTTTCATTCAAAGTGTTTGGATAAACATTGAAGTACATGAAAGTTCCACTCCGATGAGATACATCCGGCTCAGATGCCGGGGTCAAAAACCTTGTCCTCATTCTCAATGGAGAGAATGGAAGGACAAGCTACCTTATAATCACAGAAAGGTAGAAAGACTCGAACGACATATGTGACGTCAATATAATGGCGATCCTCAAAGGGAAGTGTCACATATGTCGGAGAAAGAGCATCCGTGTGCATCTCGGGATCAAGTGAGGTCATATCATCAAGTTTAGGACTAGCAGAGTCCTCGACCTCATCGTTCTCTAACACTTTATCAAAGAGAGGATTTATTTCGCTAGAAAAGTACTCATCATCAAATTCAAAAAGAGAATTCGAATAGACTTTGAGACTTTTATTTGAAGCGTCCTCATCAGAAAGTGATTCGTCATCAGTAGAGGATAAATCGCCATTTGAATTGAAGAGCGGGTTAGAGAAGATCCCGGAAGTATCCTCAGAAATGTCATGAGGATCACAATAAGACCAATCACACTCATTATAGGATATATCCTCAGACTCACTTGGGATTGGGATAGAGTTCTCAACACTAGACTTTATGAATTTGTCCGATTCCTTTTCAGGAATAGTGTCAAGATGCTCATCCCCCATAATGAGAGAGTCATCGGAGTCCAAAGTACGTGATATGGGTGTGGATGCAGTGGTCTGAAGGGGTTGAATAATAGAATTATTCACAAGAATAATATTCTCCCCTTCCTCATCTTCGTCATCGAGCATGCACGCCTGATCAAACAAGAAACGGTTGCGTGCTGCTCGTTCTATGGCGAGTAAATCTTCCATAGACTCACCATGACGATCATTTGGGTTATGTTTAACAGCCAGATTTGTAAGTTCAATTCGTATCTCTTGAAGTTCTTGGAATATATCTTCAAGAGATATCTGAGGCTGGCTTTGAGTGGTATGATACTGTGGAGGATAAGAATAATCATAATTGTTACAAGGGCCATGCTCATAGCTAAGCGGGTACCTTGTTTGACAATCAGAGCTGTAGTGAGGACCTCCACAGTACTCACAACAATAATATTGTTGCGATTGATGAAGTGACTGATATGGGTTTTGGTCATAACCAAGATTTTGATCGTTACAAGAAACCTGCTCATAGACAAGCATGTTACTTGTTTGACAATCAAAACTTTGGTGAATACCTCCATAATCAGCACTAGGATCATTTGGCACATTTAAGTTTTGGTAACAGGGTTCTTGCCAAAATGAATCCTGAGGAAGGTTGCAATCCTTTTGAAAATCTGGATAAGTATTTGTATCTTCGATTTCAGAATTGCAACACACGAAAAGTTCAGGGACATTCCCACATCCTTTGCAGAAACATCGTCCACAAAGTGAATCATCCCCCAACGGATCTTCACAATATACGCAATATTTGGGTGAAGATGGCTGGGGTTGTGGAGGGTGGTCGGAAGAATCTTGAGAATTATCGACGGAATTAAGCTCTTCTTCGAGAGCTACTTCACACCAATAACAAGATCCACGATCCTTTGGTGCATGATTTCCACACCGCTCACACTTACACTTTGCACAACGAAGAGTGTCAATCAACGGGCTTTTACAATGAAAACAGTGATAGCCCAGTGACGACATAAGAATTAAACATAAATGAGGGTTAAGAAGATAGAATTAAACGGTTTAAGAGGATGAGAAAAAGAATTAAACGAATAGAGGGGATACGAAGAATATTTTTGGATTTTTAGAAATATTTGAAAAATACAAAAGGAAAGAGAAAAATAAATTTTGAAAAATAAAAATCTTTTTGGGTTTTTATAGAAAAATATTTACGAAACACGCAACGACAAACGAGAGATAAAATTCGCGTCAAGCCTTCCCCGGCAGCGGCGCCAAAATTTGATCGGTTGAAATCAAGTCGTTATTTATTTCCAAGGAGTACAACGGAAGTTGTATTCCCGGGTCGTTATCCCCAACGAAGGCTGAATGGAATTCGTGATCTCGAAATCGTGATTGCGTGTGATGAATGGTGAATAAAAGTTGGATTTTGGGTTTTTACGCTAAAATAAGTAAACATATATTAAAAACGACTAAACATCTAAGAAAAACGATAACCTAAAGTGCACGAAAGTAAATACGTAAACGAAAGTTGAAAACGAACTAAACCGGGGAATACCCGAGCATAAACGTGAAAACGATGAAAAACTAAACCTACGAATTCCAAATTAAATTTCCTACATTCTAATCGACAAAAGAAAATTTTACAAGAAAGAAATACATTTTTCCAACTAATATTTAATTTTAATATTAATTTGAAAGCTAATTTAAAAAAAATCTCATATTAAGTTAGCAAAACAATTGAAATTGAGATTAAATACAAACTAATTGAAACAGATGGTCTGGGTGTGTTGGGGTTGTGTGTGGTCTGACCTGGGTTCGAACCCCAGGAAGGACACTTTTGCTTATTTATTTATTTTTTCTTTGGTTTTCATTCTTTTTTTTTGGAACCTTAACAACAATTAACAACAACACAACTGGGTTTATACAAAACAACAGATCAGTGTATTAATTTTTTTGCACAAGTGAGTGAGATGAGTAGCTAACAGCCGAGAATAACAAATTACACTCACAACTACAATCAATCTAACCGATAAGAACACAAACACTAAACAATCAAAAAGAACTCAGCCTTAAACAAATTCAAACCTAGTTTACGATAAGCAAAAAAAAACAACTTTAAACAAATCACAAACAACAATTTTACCGAGGCAAATAACAAAAAACCTCAATCAACTTAACCGAAACAAAAGCCACAACATCCAAATCAAAATCTAATTTTAATTCCAAACAGCAACTGTTCTACAAATAAAAATCTTAACTTTTCATTACCAATCGAAAACTTAAAAAAAAATAAACTGAGTAAATTAGAAATTACAATACCTTCGAAAGCTAAATTAAACCTACGATTCTTAACGAAAATTACAACTAAAAATAAATTACACTAAAAAGAAATACATACCGAAAGCTAAGCTAAAAAAAACCCTATCCTCCAACTAAACTACTCGACTCTTTTTTATAAACAAGATAAAAAAGAACAATACAATAAAAAATGAGTTCTTTGTCTTTTTCTTTTTCTGTGCTTCTTGTCTTCACCGTTGGATCAATCTTTGTGACCACACCAAGAATCTGAGCCGTTGGCTCTTTATTTACCTCGGATTGATGAGGTGGAGGGGGTACCCGTGAGTATTCTTTGGACTGAAGTGGTTGATGTGGACAAGGAAGGAATTTGGGGAAGAGGGTTTTGGTGATGGTGATGGTACTGTGTATGGGGAAGTGGGAGGTAGATGGAGAAAAGCGAATTAGGGTTCTTATTTTGGTGTTGATTGGGATTTTGACCAACCAAAGAGGGATTTGACCAAGCCTTACCCCGTATAAGTATTTAACCAAAATGGTGGGTCGGTTTCGGGGTTAAATGGGATGTGGGCCGGTTGTTTAGTTTTGTTGTGGGCTGTTGGGGTGAAGGGTTGGTTAAGTTTGGGTTAAATGGGTTTTATGGAATGGGTTTTTATATAATTTGGGTTAAAGGGTTTAGGTGTAAAAGGGTTAGGATTGGAAGTGTTTAAACTTTAGGGACTTATGTTGCCAACTTCTGAAAATTATGGGACCATTTATGTCGATGTTGAAAAATATATCCAAGGACCATAAAACATAATTTTCCATTTTAAAAACACCCGGGGACCATAAATGTCATTTTTCAAACCCCAGGGACTAATTTTGACAACTTTTGAAATTCGAGGGACTAGACTTGCCAATTATGCAAACTTTGTTCATTTTTTATCTGTTTTTAATCATTTTGCATCTGAAATACACAAAAACACATTTCAAAGATATTTTTAACATTATTTGATCGTTTTAAAGTGTTTTTGGTTGTTTTGACTCGAAAATTGGACGAAAAGATATGTGTAAAACGACACATATCACTAACATAGATAAACAATCATCCAATACAACTAACAACACACTAATAACCAATAATCAATAGCTAGGTTTCATTAGATCTAAGCAAACACAAGATAAAATTAGCCTAACATGTTAAACAAAAGACAAGAATAAGATAGAATCAAACAACACATAGACATATTGAATGATTAATTGATAACTTATCTTTCAATGAAACATGGAAGATCTCAAGGCAAAAAGCCCTGAAAAAGTAGCTAAAATCGTCTTAGGGTTTTATCCCAAAATTCCACACACTAAGCTCTCCTCAATGACAAAAAATTAGAAAACTATATATAGATTTTTGGATCTGACGGCGTCACCTTATGGAGTGTGACGCCGTCACCTCGCCGCTTTTAGGGTTCCCGGATGACCTTCTTGACGCCGTCCCTCTTTAGCTCTTCAAAAATCCATTCTGGCTTATCAAGGCTTGACGCCGTCGAACCATGAACGTGACGCCGTCCCCTTATGATTTAAGCCGTGACGCCCTTGATCAAGTTAAAGCGTGACGCCGTCAGAATTCACATGCTATTTTCACTGGCCCGTTATGAGTAAATTTCACGTCCAACTTTTCTTGCCAAAGCATGACGCCGTCCAGTATAAATTGTGACGCCGTCAAGAGTAACTTTTAGCCGATTCTTGAGACTTTGCCGTTTTCTTCACTTTTATGCTCCAAAAACGTCCAAAATGCCTCCTTTTCCAGATTTCTCCTCAAAAGTACCTAAAATGACAAAAGGAACGATTTAGGGTAATATTTGATCAAATAAATACGATTTAGGGCTTAAATGACCCCTTAAAAGCGGTACACTTTTCGCCTCATCAAATACCCTTACACTTGAGATTTGCTTGTCCTCAAGCAAATGCGCTTTTATTCTAATCAAAATACAAGTTAGGGGTCATTTAATGCAAACATAAAAGTAATTACAACAAATATTCGTTCCACTTCAATCATAATAAGCACGGAGATTATAAACTAGCACCTCACAAGTAGTGTTTAGATACTCACATCTCTCAAGTGTCATCAAAATAAATCTCATAAATGAAAACGGATAATATCTCTCACTACCTGTCATAGCAAATAGATTACCATAGGCTTGGGAAAGGATCGAAAACCTCCTCCATTAGGCGTAAGCACCTAAGATAAACTATCAAAGAGGGCTTTTAATTGGGTTATAACGTTAGGTGTAGGGAAAAGGAAAACACGGTTTGTTGGATAAAGGATATTTTACTGGTGGCGAGTTAAAGATCTTGATCAATTACATGTACTATACAATGTTGCTAAGCCAAGACTAGACTCGATCTTAAGCTAGAAACGAAATAACAAAAACAAAAACATAAAATAAACATAAAATGAAACGGGATGGTAGTCCGTATGTTTTTTCTATTTTTCATTTTCTCATTTTTTTGTGTTTTTCTTGATTTTTTTTTTTTTTTTTTTTTTTTTTTTTTTTTTTTTTTTTTTTTTTTTGACATACACTTTTACCCTACCATCCAAAATAATACATCATAGGGGCGTTGCATTCCCCTTACACTTGAATTTTTACATAACTTTACAATTAACTAATCTAATGACTCGAATTAAGATAATTGAAAAACTTGGAGTACTTTTAAAACATTTAGCACATATGGGGGTAATAAATGATGTTCTTCCCCATTACTCCATTACACTAGTACTTTACCCATGAGTCCCAATCGTCCCAAAACAATATGTACAAGGATATGACTCGACTTAGCAACCATGTAATCAATTAGATAATTAACTTGGGTTTAAACAAATGTTGTAACAATAATGCACTAAAGATGAGTGCATACAAGGTAGGCTAAGGCGATTTGGGTGTACATTTAAGTGGGGTGTAAACAAATTCTTCCTTTAAGTAAAATGCTTAAAGGTCGAAACGAAAAGATAGGGTCTGAGGGGTGTACTAGGGGTATCGTGTACTAAAAATGAGTACAACGCAAAGGGTGTGGGAGAATTACTTGACCAATGTAGCCAAAGTAATTATAACAAAAACACAGGTGTAAAACAATGGGTTAATCCTAATGCCTCTTATCATGTAGTAAATCTAACTACACGAATGTAGTCTCACTTGTGGCCTCGGAATGGTCCTAACGCAAGTTCTAGAATCTAAGTGCTACCGGTACACACATCATAGCATAAATGCTTTTCCTACCAATTCTAGGGGCGAACCTCACATATTTGGGGGTGGAAATTTTTTTTAGTGGTACGGTTTTTGTGCTAGTCATATAACTCCTATCCGTGAGACGCTCATTAAGATCAAAGTTTCACTCCTATATGTTGTAGAAAATTTTAAATTTGGCACTAAAATTACCCTAACAAGTATTTCTCTCAGTTTTATTACACATCTACTATTAAACAAACAAAAATCAAGCGTAATTGTATTCTCAAAAATCGTACTTTTACCCCCCTCCCCTTACACTTAAGATGAACATTGTCCCCAATGTTCAAATAACAAGATGTAAAAGCAAAAAGTAAAAGAATGAAATCAAATACTCCCCTGATTCGCTCGGTGGATAATGAAATTACACGGTTAGATCTTCCTCCAAAGAGAATGTTGAAGCTCCATGACTAATGCATCGCCATAAGCTTGATTCAAAACATTTCCTTGTCCAAAATAACCTGTTAAACCTGAGAAAACAAACACGAAAACCTGCATAACATCGGCGGGATAAAATCTATATATAAGGATATAATGCTTGTGGAATGATAATTTTGCAGATTCCTGGAGATTATAAGTTGGAGATTTTAATAAAAACTTTTTTAAAAACAAAACTTTCAAAAATTTCTGGAAATTAAATCTGACGCCGTCAGAAATGACCTGACAAAAATTTTCATTTTAAGTTTCCGGAAAATTTCTGGAAAAACCTTTACCTTACTTCCTGGAAATCCTGCAAAACATCATTATGACTCGATACAAGCATTTGACTCAAACAAATACTAATATGTATGTTAATTTATTATTATTACGATTCATGTTCATTTGTGTTCTAATAAACCGATTTAGATTTCCCTTACACTTATCTTTTGCAAAATACCTTTATATGTAGTTAAGACGAAGTTAAAAACAACATAAAGCATTTTCACAAATTACTTTTGAACATGAATCAATACTAATAAAAATTAAACACACATACGGAAACAAATAAAAACAAACAAACAAACAAATAAACACACAAAGCAAATAAAACAAATAAAGCTTGGGTTGCCTCCCAAGAAGCACTTTTCTTTATTAACGAGTCTTGTAGCTAGACTCAAAGTCACGGGGTCTACGTTTTTCCGTTTTGCTTCTCAATTGCCCCTCTAATCATCCTAACAACCTCCATATCAATTTTGTATTTAGGTCCAAGGTTTAAGCAATCTTTATAATAAAGGCTTCTCTTATTCCAAACATGGTCCATGCCTTTTTCTTTATCCTCTTCATTGATGTCCTCAATCGCACCAATGTTGTCCATGTCAAATCGAGGCACAAAACGAAATTCATTAACCCGATAAGGCATCCTATATGTGATCCTATCTATGTGATTAGAAAACTGAACCGTGCCTTTCAAACGGTCATACCTTAAATTGGATGCTTCGATAAATGGTTTACCTAACACAACGCGAGATAGGCGGCAGTCAACAACACTTGCCATATCTTCTAAAATCATGAAGTTGGTGACAAAGGTAAAGTTCCCAACAAGGATATGTATATCCTTAATCCTTCCAACGAAGTTGCAAACTCCGCCTGGACACTTGGGGTCCATCCTAGGCTCAAGTGGTGTGTTTATGACTTGGCTATAAAGGCCTGAGGACATAACGTTGATTGGTGATTCACAGTCAATGTAAGCATGCTCAACGTATTGGTACCCAATCATACATGGTATCTTCACATTCCCGGGATCACCCCTCTTAATCTTTGGGTCAATTCTAACAAAAGGTGGTCGAGGGTTATCAACTAGGTTGTTATAGTAAGCAATCTCCTCCTTAGTGGGGTATTCATTGAAATAATCATCAAACCTAGGATCTACCTTCACTCCATCAATTTTCTCAATCACTTTATCAACCGTAAGATTATTACGTTCCAAGTAATTATCTGAGTATATGGCAGTCCCTAAGTTGTTCAAGGCATGGTCAAGCTCTATATCAATCATTCTACTGAGCTCCCGGAGCTCACTAATCTCATTCTCAAGTTGGCTACGCAACAAAGCTACTTCGCCAGGTGTAAGGGGTGGATTCGCGTTTTCCATAATGGCAAACTGAATAGTCAATGAAAATCTGTTACGAACAAAAGCACAAAGAAAATAGATAGACTAAAGAAAACCTAGAAAAATAAAACAAAAATCTCACTAGAAAGGAATCTAGTGAGTAGACCTAACAGAAATAAAAATTCAACCTAAACAATAACTATTCCCCGGCAGCGGCGCCAAAAACTTGATGCGTGGTTTTGTAACCTTACAACAGGTTTTACCTCTCGAGGGATCTCAAGAGGCTTACAACCCCACCAGGCAGTGTACCTGACCGATGTAGTATAGTGTAGTGGTAAGTACGGGGGATTGATCGTTCTCCACAGGGAATAGTGTTCGTTAGGTATGAAAGGCTACTCTAATTAGGTCTAAGGGTTGAGGAAGATTCTTTTTATGTTTTTATAGTTTTTATGAAAGCAAGTAAAATCTCGGGTTTGAAGGAGTGGGCGGAATTAGTTGCTAGTCAACTAACCCAAATTACTACGAATGCAATAAAATAAAATAACAAAAATGAAAAGTTTGGTGAGAAACTTATGTGTAGAGAAATGTGTTTACTTAGATTTCCTTACTCCCTAACTATCTTTTACCGGTTAATTAGTGTGTATTAGTCGCGTGGATGACGGGTGTATTCCTTAATACCATTCGTGGGGTGGCGTACTTACTTCCCCAACTCTACAAGCTCCTACTTCACTCCTATGTCGAGCCGGCTAGGAAGCTCCTAACATGGGATCACTAGAATTCGCTTGTGCATTAAATACAACCATAAAAACCTTTAGTACGCGTTTGGTTCATGTTTCTTAAGACGTTCAAGCAAGTTACCGAATAGGAAGTTAGCCAGTTTTCTTAAGCCTAACATAGATAAACAATCATCCAATACAACTAACAACACACTAATAACCAATAATCAATAGCTAGGTTTCATTAGATCTAAGCAAACACAAGATAAAATTAGCCTAACATGTTAAACAAAAGACAAGAATAAGATAGAATCAAACAACACATAGACATATTGAATGATTAATTGATAACTTATCTTTCAATGAAACATGGAAGATCTCAAGGCAAAAAGCCCTGAAAAAGTAGCTAAAATCGTCTTAGGGTTTTCTCCCAAAATTCCACACACTAAGCTCTCCCTAATGACAAAAAATTAGAAAACTATATATAGATTTTTGGATCTGACGGCGTCACCTTATGGATTGTGACGCCGTCACCTCGCCGCTTCTAGGGTTCCCGGATGACCTTCTTGACGCCGTCCCTCTTTAGCTCTTCAAAAATCCATTCTGGCTTATCAAGGCTTGACGCCGTCGAACCATGAACGTGACGCCGTCCCCTTATGATTTAAGCCGTGACGCCCTTGATCAAGTTAAAGCGTGACGCCGTCAGAATTCACATGCTATTTTCACTGGCCCGTCATGAGTAAATTTCACGTCCAACTTTTCTTGCCAAGGCATGACGCCGTCCAGTATAAATTGTGACGCCGTCAAGAGTAACTTTTAGCCGATTTTTGAGACTTTGCCGTTTTCTTCACTTTAATGCTCCAAAAACGTCCAAAATGCCTCCTTTTCCAGATTTCTCCTCAAAAGTACCTAAAATGACAAAAGGAACGATTTAGGGTAATATTTGATCAAATAAATACGATTTAGGGCTTAAATGACCCCTTAAAAGCGGTACACTTTTCGCCTCATCAACGCAATAAATGGTTATCAGTCCGCCATGTCTAACCCACTTAAGGATTGGCTAATCCGAGAGCAAACGGCTCTTGGTAAAGATATATCAAATCCGTTTATGGCTTACAATTTGCCTAAAATTGTATGGTATTCGACTCACCATATCCTTATAAGTAAAGAGTTGGCTAGCCCGCAAGATTATGGCTTGTGGTAAAGGCAGTGAAAAACCATGATTGGTAATCAGCTCACCAAAGATAATATTAATAATTTATCTAAGAGTTGGCTAGTCCAGAAGCAAACGGCTTTTGGTAAAGACAAATCAAAACCGTTGACAGCTTGTGGTTTGCTCAAAATCACATGGTTATCAGTGTACCATAGTTCTTACTTGAACTAAAACATTTGGCTACTCCAGAAGTAATGGCTTTTGGTAAAGAGACATAAATCCATTAAATTTTCATAAAATATTGCTAGGGACTAGCAATAGTTTAGTGTGGGGGATTGATGAGTGTCTAAATACTCATCATTTCTGTCACATTTGGACTGCCAAAACATTTAAAAACATGCAAATATGCTTCAAAATACAGAAAATATCATTTGATTGTGTTTTTATGTGTTACAAGTGCAAAATGATTAAAAACAGTCAAAAACGAGCTAAGTTTGCATAATTGGCAGTTTTAGTCCCCGAAGTTTCAAAAGTTGTCAAAAATAGTCCTTGAGTTTAAAAAAAATGGAAAATAAACTTTTGTGATCCTTGTACTATTGACACTTGACACTAATGGTCCCTGGAATATAGTTTTGATGTTTGGCAGGTTTGGTCCCTGGAATTTTAGCATGTTACAAGTTTGGTCCCTAAAGTTAAATATAAACTTAACTTAAAAATCCAATCCAAGCTAAACCCATATTAAATAAAACCCACTCAAAGCCCAATTCTTAAAATAAGCCATGGCCCAGTCCAATACTTAAAAAAAACCCGGATCCTAGTCCAAACCCACTACTGGTATTAATAATACCAGTTTGACCTTTGGTCAAACATCTTCTTCCTCACACAATACCGCCAAAAGCTTAATACCACCATCACCCACAGCTTCCTGAAATACCACCCCTTCCTCCACTCCACGTTACCTAACACATCCAAACACAATTAATGCTTCCTCTCCACTCTTTCCCATCATCTCAGACCCATTTTCCCACTATCTCTTTTTCCCGCCAAAAGTGGAATTGGACGGCTAAGATCAATTGAAGTAATCCAAGGGTGCTAAAAGATTCAGAGGATGATGACTAGGAGTTCCCAGTTGTATTTTGTATAAATAAGAGCAATGTAATAGATAAGTGAGTAGTAGTTAATTTAGTTAAATCGCAATTTTCAATTTCAGTCTTTTAATTCTTGTAATTCTCAATTCAGTTTTAATACAAGCTCAGTTCAGTTTCTTTATTTCAGTTTCAAGTTAATTTGTACTCAACATTTGTGATTAAGTAAGTTTCAAGTTACATTGTTAAGTCGTATAAACTATAATCTCATTTAAGATCATCATAATAAACTCCAATAACCTTTACTATAAACTCACATAAGCTAATCATAGCTTCATGTAAGTTTATATAGCATTTACAGTTCTTAATTTCTATTTCGAATCGAAGTCAATGAAAGTCAACGAAATAGCTTATTGAGCTACTCTGGATTGAACAAGCTGAAATTGTGGAAGCTTTTGGTTTAGTGGCTTCATAGGGAAGCCTATAGGTTGTTCTTGGTTCCTAGTTCTCTGGTTCAAACTCAATCCGATTGTAAGCTTGAATTCCAATTTTATAGCTTAAGTTTCATTTCAATATTCTATAAGCTTATTGCAGTTTATCTTTATTAATATTAGCTTCTCAGTAGTCTACTATCTTATTTCATTTAGTACCTTAGTTATTTAACTGCTTGTTCATCATTTCACTTAAAATCTTAATAAAAGCCAAAAATAGTAAACATAAGCTAGCCTACATTAATCTGCTTAAATTTCATTCACAAGTCACTTTCATAGCTTAAGTCACCTGCTTATAAGATTAGAAGTTATATTGTAGCTTAAGTACACCAATTTCAGTTCAAAATCAACAAAACAGTCTCATAAGAGACTGTTTGGTTTAGTACTGCCAAACAATCCAAACACCCCATTACTGTTACATTACCATAAGCCCAAGTTTGCACAGGCTTATCTCATCCCTTAGAAGCTATTTTAACTAGTTGATCAGCAATATCACTAGGTGTAGCAGTTTTGAACCCACTGTGTTGATTTCAGTTAATATAGAAGTCAAACAAGCTCAATTAAGCCACAAGCTTGTTTTTACCATTTTATTGGTTTCTTTGTGTTCCTTTTAAGTCACTTGGTGTGTTCTTAAAACCCCAGACCCCTGCACAAAGTGTGCAACAAAAAAAGAGCACTAGTTCAGTTAGCAGACTGCTACTGCAGTCATTTCGTAAGTTTTTAGAATCTTTGGGAATTTTTAAGTCACTCTCTACAAGCCCGATTAAGCTAGTTCCTTTTCATAGTTAATCTCTACCAGCTAGTCTCACTAGGGAATTTTCAATTCGATTTTTAGAACTCTCTTAGGCATCGAAAAAGGCCCTCGAATTGGGCAAGATAGCCCTGGTGCAGGGCACCTTCTCAGCAGACCCCATAAGAGCATAAGCTCTTTTGAGCTTTTAAGCTTCTAAAACTGAGCTTTTTCCAGTTTTTATAAGCCACTCAGTTGTATCTCAGACCATAGGAGCCATTTTCATAAGCTCAAGGCTTATATCGAAGCTTATAGTTTCATTCGAAGTGATCTAGTTCCACAACACACAAACAAGCTCAACTGCTAGTTCTTTAAGCTGTTTCCCAGCTTAAATCGTGAATTCCAAAAATAAGTCCAGAGTTAAAAGCTCTTATTATTAGCTTGTTAGTAAATTGCAAAAAGAAAAAAATCAAAAATAAAAAAGTTAGCAAAAATAGGTCAGTGTGGGATTCGAACTCGCGACCTCTTGTACACTAGGCCAAAGACTCAACCACTGGGCTAGTACTCGTTTTTGATTAAACATTTACACATTTAGATATTTAAATATCAGTTAACAGTTTAGTATATTTAGCTTATTAGCTTTTCTAGCTTATTTGTAGCTTATCCGTATAAGCTAGCTTTTCCATTTTAATTTTATTAGCTCAGAAATAACTTGTAGTATTTATAGAAAAAGTTTCGTAATTTTTTGGATAATTTTACTATTTTTAATCCATTTAATTAGTTTAATTAGTAATTAAATTATAATAAAAAATATAAAAATCAGAAATATATAATTCCAATTTTCATAATTTTCTTTTGTTAATTTTAATCCAGGAAAAATATAAAAACATTATTAGACCTTAAGAAAAACGAAAACAGAAAAATAGTGATAGCTTCTATTTAATAGAATTTATCTTTTTAAATTTTAATTAAGTAATTTTCATTTTTATAATTTTATTAGCTTCTATTTACTTAATAATACTTTTAGAAAAAGTTTTAGAATTTTCTTTGTTCATTTAGTATTTTTTATAAATTTAAATAGTTTAATATGTAATTAAATAAATAAATAATTAATAATAATTAGATAAAAAATATAAAAATATATAATTTAAGTTTTTAAATAAGTTTTAAGTAATTTTTCATTTTTAGGTTTTAAATTTCATAAATTTTATAATATTTCAGTTTTTGTCCCATTTTAGATTTATTGTTACGCGTTTTAAGTTTATTTTTATTCGCGTTTAATATTATTGTGCATATCTGTTTTAATTTGTTATTTAGAATTGTTAAAAAGCAAAATCAAAAGCAATTTAAATCATCAATCACTCTAATCCTAGCTTTTCAAAGTTGCCCATTCACATCTCGTTGGGAAACGATCCGGGTGATCACTTGCCTGGTTTCACACTACACACGAGCATTCGTTCTGAGACTGTTTGCCTTTTATTATTTATTACGGTCGACCATTCACAAGTGGTTGACTTGTGTAATAGAGAAATAAAAGATATCTAGTTTGGGACGGATGGTGCTTCAGTTGTATTAAGGAGATTAGTGTGTGTAATAAAACTTCCTCTCTCTAGTTTCTCTCACTAGAATTCATATCCACTCTTCTCTCTTTAATCTTATTCATTGATTAGTTATATGTTAGGATAGATATTTAGGGATAACAAGTTGTATCAATAGCCAAAACAAAGATCTTGGGTTTTTTTTGGGCATTACTGTTCATCAGAGGGGATTGCCGAGTTTTTGAAAGTTTTACCGAGTTTGGTAAAACTTTCGAGTTTGGGGTTATTGAGTTTCTAGTTATTGAGTTTCTAGTTATCGAGTTTTTAGTTATTGAGTTTCAAGTTACCGAGTTTCTAGTTATTGAGTTTCTAGTTATTGAGTTTCTAGTTACCGAGTTTCTAGTTATTGAGTTTCTAGTTATTGAGTTTCTAGTTATCGAGTTTCTAGTTATTGAGTTTCTAGTTATTGAGTTTCTAGTTACCGAGTTTCTAGTTATTGAGTTTCTAGTTATCGAGTTTCTAGTTATTGAGTTTCTATTTATCGAGTTTCTAGTTATTGAGTTTCTAGCTACCGAGTTTCTAGTTATTGAGTTTCTAGTTATCGAATTTCTAGTTATTGAGTTTCTAGTTATCGAGTTTCTAGTTATCGAGTTTCTAGTTATTGAGTTTCTAGTTATTGAGTTTCTAGTTAACGAGTTTCTCTCTATCGAGTTTGTCCTTATCAAGTTTCTTGAAAGTTATCGAGTTTCTTGATCTTACCGAGTTTGTGAAGTTATTGAGTTTCTTGATCTTACCGAGTTTGTGAAGTTATTGAGTTTCTTGATCTTATTGAGTTTGTGAAGTTATTGAGCTTCTTGATCTTACCGAGTTTGTGAAGTTATTGAGTTTCTTGATCTTACCGACTTTGTGAAGTTATTGAGAGTTTGTGAAGTTATCGAGTTTCTTGATCTTACCGAGTTTGTGAAGTTATTGAGTTTTGAAGTTATTGAGTTTCTAGTTATTGAGTTTCTAGTTATCGAGTTTCTAGTTATCGAGTTTCTAGTTAACGAGTTTCTAGTTATTGAGTTTCTAGTTATTGAGTTTCTAGTTACCGAGTTTCTAGTTATCGAGTTTCTAGTTATCGAGTTTCTAGTTATCGAGTTTCTAGTTATCGAGTTTCTAGTTATCGAGTTTCTAGTTACCGAGTTTCTCTCTATCGAGTTTGTCCTTATCAAGTTTCTTGAAAGTTATCGAGTTTCTTGATCTTACCGAGTTTGTGAAGTTATTGAGTTTCTTGATCTTACCGAGTTTGTGAAGTTATTGAGTTTCTTGATCTTACCGAGTTTGTGAAGTTATTGAGTTTCTTGATCTTACCGAGTTTGTGAAGTTATTGAGTTTCTTGATCTTACTGAGTTTGTGAAGTTATCGAGTTTCTTGATCTTACCGAGTTTGTGAAGTTATTGAGTTTCTTGATCTTACTGGAGTTCCTGAAGTTATCAAGTTTCTCACAACTTATCTAGTTTCTCACAACTTACCAAGTTTCTCACAAATTACCTAGTTTCTCACAACTTATCAAGTTTCTCACAACTTATCTAGTTTCTCACAACTTACCAAGTTTCTCGTGTTACCAAGTTTCTCAAGGACTCTTCAAGGACACCGACAAAAGACTTAACTTAAACCAAACATAACTCTTGAACCGTAACCAACCCTGATGAGGCGAAAAGTGTACCGCTTTTAAGGGGTCATTTAAGCCCGAAATCGTATTTATTTGATCAAATATCGCCCTAAATCGTTCCTTTTGTCATTTTAGGTACTTTTGAGGAGAAATCTGGAAAAGGAGGCATTTTGGACGTTTTTGGAGCATAAAAGTGAAGAAAACGGCAAAGTCTCAAGAATCGGCTAAAAGTTACTCTTGACGGCGTCACAATTAACATGGGACGGCGTCATGCCTTGGCAAGAAAAAGTGGACGTGAAATTTACTCATGATAGGCCAGTGAAAATAGCATGTGAATTCTGATGGCGTCACGCTTTAACTTGATCAAGGGCGTCACGGCTTAAATCATAAGGGGACGGCGTCACGTTCATGGTTAGACGGCGTCAAGCCTTGATAGGCCAGAATGGATTTTTGAAGAGCTAAAGAGGGACGGCGTCAAGAAGGTCATCCGGGAACCCTAAAAGCGGCGAGGTGACGGCGTCACAATCCATAAGGTGACGCCGTCAGATCCAAAAATCTATATATAGTTTTCTAATTTTTTGTCATTAGGGAGAGCTTAGTGTGTGGAATTTTGGGATAAAACCCTAAGACGATTTTAGCTACTTTTTCAGGGCTTTTTGCCTTGAGATCTTCCATGTTTCATTGAAAGATAAGTTATCAATTAATCATTCAATATGTCTATGTGTTGTTTGATTCTATCTTATTCTTGTCTTTTGTTTAACATGTTAGGCTAATTTTATCTTGTGTTTGCTTAGATCTAATGAAACCTAGCTATTGATTATTGGTTATTAGTGTGTTGTTAGTTGTATTGGATGATTGTTTATCTATGTTAGGCTTAAGAAAACTGGCTAACTTCCTATTCGGTAACTTGCTTGAACGTCTTAAGAAACATGAACCAAACGCGTACTAAAGGTTTTTATGGTTGTATTTAATGCACAAGCGAATTCTAGTGATCCCATGTTAGGAGCTTCCTAGCCGGCTCGACATAGGAGTGAAGTAGGAGCTTGTAGAGTTGGGGAAGTAAGTACGCCACCCCACGAATGGTATTAAGGAATACACCCGTCATCCACGCGACTAATACACACTAATTAACCGGTAAAAGATAGTTAGGGAGTAAGGAAATCTAAGTAAACACATTTCTCTACACATAAGTTTCTCACCACTTTTCATTTTTGTTATTTTATTTTATTGCATTCGTAGTAATTTGGGTTAGTTGACTAGCAACTAATTCCGCCCACTCCTTCAAACCCGAGATTTTACTTGCTTTCATAAAATTATAAAAACATAAAAAAGAATCTTCCTCAACCCTTAGACCTAATTAGAGTAGCCTTTCACACCTAACGAATACTATTCCCTGTGGAGAACGATCAATCCCCCGTACTTACCACTACACTATACTACATCGGTCAGGTACACTGCCTGGTGGGGTTGTAAGCCTCTTGAGATCCCTCGAGAGGTAAAACCTGTTGTAAGGTTACAAAACCACGCATCAAGTTTTTGGCGCCGCTGCCGGGGAATAGTTATTGTTTAGGTTGAATTTTTATTTCTGTTAGGTCTACTCACTAGATTCCTTTCTAGTGAGATTTTTATTTTATTTTTCTAGGTTTTCTTTAGTCTATCTATTTTCTTTGTGCTTTTGTTCGTAACAGATTTTCATTGACTATTCAGTTTGCCATTATGGAAAACGCGAATCCACCCCTTACACCTGGCGAAGTAGCTTTGTTGCGTAGCCAACTTGAGAATGAGATTAGTGAGCTCCGGGAGCTCAGTAGAATGATTGATATAGAGCTTGACCATGCCTTGAACAACTTAGGGACCGCCATATACTCAGATAATTACTTGGAGCGTAATAATCTTACGGTTGATAAAGTGATTGAGAAAATTGATGGAGTGAAGGTAGATCCTAGGTTTGATGATTATTTCAATGAATACCCCACTAAGGAGGAGATTGCTTACTATAACAACCTAGTTGATAACCCTCGACCACCTTTTGTTAGAATTGACCCAAAGATTAAGAGAGGTGATCCCGGGAATGTGAAGATACCATGTATGATTGGGTACCAATACGTTGAGCATGCTTACATTGACTGTGAATCCCCAATCAACGTTATGTCCTCAGGCCTTTATAGCCAAATCATAAACACACCACTTGAGCCTAGGATGGACCCCAAGTGCCCAGGCGGAGTTTGCAACTTCGTTGGAAGGATTAAGGATATACATATCCTTGTTGGGAACTTTACCTTTGTCACCAACTTCATGATTTTAGAAGATATGGCAAGTGTTGTTGATTGCCGCCTATCTCGCGTTGTGTTAGGTAAACCATTCATCGAAGCATCCAATTTAAGGTATGACCGTTTGAAAGGCACGGTTCAGTTTTCTAATCACATAGATAGGATCACATATAGGATGCCTTATCGGGTTAATGAGTTTCGTTTTGTGCCTCGATTTGACATGGACAACATTGGTGCGATTGAGGACATCAATGAAGAGGATAAAGAAAAAGGCATGGACCATGTTTGGAATAAGAGAAGCCTTTATTATAAAGATTGCTTAAACCTTGGACCTAAATACAAAATTGATATGGAGGTTGTTAGGATGATTAGAGGGGCAATTGAGAAGCAAAACGAAAAAACGTAGACCCCGTGACTTTGAGTCTAGCTACAAGACTCGTTAATAAAGAAAAGCGCTTCTTGGGAGGCAACCCAAGCTTTATTTGTTTTATTTGCTTTGTGTGTTTATTTGTTTGTTTGTTTGTTTTTATTTGTTTCCGTATGTGTGTTTAATTTTTATTAGTATTGATTCATGTTCAAAAGTAATTTGTGAAAATGCTTTATTTTGTTTTTAACTTCGTCTTAACTACATATAAAGGTATTTTGCAAAAGATAAGTGTAAGGGAAATCTAAATCGGTTTATTAGAACACAAATTAACATGAATCGTAATAATAATAAATTAGCATACATATTCGTATTTGTTTGAGTCAAATGCTTGTATCGAGTCATAATGATGTTTTGCAGGATTTCCAGGAAGTAAGGCAAAGGTTTTTCCAGAAATTTTCCGGAAACTTAAAATGAAAATTTTTGTCAGGTCATTTCTGACGGCGTCAGGGGTTATAACCTGACGGCGTCAGATTTAATTTCCAGAAATTTTTGAAAGTTTTGTTTTAAAAAAAGTTCTTATTAAAATCTCCAACTTATAATCTCCAGGAATCTGCAAAGTTATCATTCCACAAGCATTATATCCTTATATATAGATTTTTTCCGCCGATGTTATGCAGGTTTTCGTGTTTGTTTTCTCAGGTTTAACAGGTTATTTTGGACAAGGAAATGTTTTGAATCAAGCTTATGGCGATGCATTATTCATGGAGCTTCAACATTCTCTTTGGAGGAAGATTTAACCGTGTAACTTCATTATCTACCGAGCGAATCAGGGGAGTATTTGATTTCATTCTTTTACTTTATGCTTTTACATCTTGTTATTTGAACATTGGGGACAATGTTCATCTTAAGTGTAAGGGGAGGGTAAAAGTACGATTTTAGAGAATGCCATTGCGCTTGATTTTTGTTTGTTTGATGGTAGATGTGTAATAAAACTGAGATAAATACCTGTTAGGGTAATTTTAGTGCCAAATTTAAAATTTTTTACAACATATAGGAGTGAAACTTTGATCTTAATGAGCGTCTCACGGATAGGAGTTATATGACTAGCACAAAAACCGTACCACTGAAAAAATTTTCCACCCCAAATATGTGAGGTTTGCCCCTAGAATTGGTAGGAAAAGCATTTATGCTATGGTGTGTGTACCGGTAGCACTTAGATTCTAGAACTTGCGTTAGGACCATTCCAAGGCCACAAGTGAGACTACATTCGTGTAGTTAGATTTACTACATGATAAGAGGCATTAGGATTAACCCATTGTTTTACACCTGTGTTTTTGTTATAATTACATTGGCTACATTGGTCAAGTAATTCTCCCACACCCTTTGCGTTGTACTCATTTTTAGTACACGATACCCCTAGTACACCCCTCAGAGCCTATCTTTTCGTTTCGACCTTTAAGCATTTTACTTAAAGGAAGAATTTGTTACACCCCACTAAAATGTACACCCAAATCGCCTTAGCCTACCTTGTATGCACTTATTTTTAGTGCATTATTGTGACAACATTTGTTTAAACCCAAGTTAATTATCTAGTTGATTACATGGTTGCTAAGTCGAGTCATATCCTTGTACATATTGTTTTGGGACGATTGGGACTCATGGGTAAAGTACTAGTGTAATGGAGTAATGGGGAAGAACATCATTTATTACCCCCATATGTGCTAAATGTTTTAAAAGTACTCCAAGTTTTTCAATTATCTTAATTCGAGTCATTAGATTAGTATTTGTAAAGTTATGTAAAAGTTCAAGTGTAAGGGGAATGCAATGCCCCTATGATGTATTATTTTGGATGGTAGGGCAAAAGTGTATGCAAAAAAAAAAAAAAAAAAAAAAAAAAAAAAAAAAAAAAATCGAAAAAATCAAGAAAAACACAAAAAAAAAATGAGAAAATGAAAAATAGAAAAAACATACGGACTACCATCCCGTTTCATTTTATGTTTGTTTTATATTTTTGTTATTTTGTTATTTTGTTTCTAGCTTAAGATCGAGTCTAGTCTTGGCTTAGCAACATTGTATAGTACATGTAATTGATCAAGATTTTTAAATCGCCACCAGTAAAATATCCCTTATCCAACAAAACCGTGTTTTCCTTTTCCCTACACCTAACGTTATAACCCATTTAAAAGCCCTCTTTGATAGTTTATCTTAGGTGCTTACGCCTAGTGGAGGAGGTTTTCGATCCTTTCCCAAGCCTATGGTAATCTATTTGCTATGACAGGTAGTGAGAGATATTTTCCGTTTTCATTTATGAGATTTATTTTGATGACACTTGAGAGATGTGAGTATCTAAACACTACTTGTGAGGTGCTAGTTTATAATCTCCGTGCTTATTATGATTGAAGTGGAACGAATATTTGTTGTAATTACTTTTATGTTAGCATTAAATGACCCTAACTTGTATTTTGATTAGAATAAAAGCGCATTTGCTTGAGGACAAGCAAATCTCAAGTGTAAGGGTATTTGATGAGGCGAAAAGTGTACCGCTTTTAAGGGGTCATTTAAGCCCGAAATCGTATTTATTTGATCAAATATCGCCCTAAATCGTTCCTTTTGTCATTTTAGGTACTTTTGAGGAGAAATCTGGAAAAGGAGGCATTTTGGACGTTTTTGGAGCATAAAAGTGAAGAAAACGGCAAAGTCTCAAGAATCGGCTAAAAGTTACTCTTGACGGCGTCACAATTAACATGGGACGGCGTCATGCCTTGGCAAGAAAAAGTGGACGTGAAATTTACTCATGATAGGCCAGTGAAAATAGCATGTGAATTCTGACGGCGTCACGCTTTAACTTGATCAAGGGCGTCACGGCTTAAATCATAAGGGGACGGCGTCACGTTCATGGTTAGACGACGTCAAGCCTTGATAGGCCAGAATGGATTTTTGAAGAGCTAAAGAGGGACGGCGTCAAGAAGGTCATCCGGGAACCCTAAAAGCGGCGAGGTGACGGCGTCACAATCCATAAGGTGACGCCGTCAGATCCAAAAATCTATATATAGTTTTCTTATTTTTTGTCATTAGGGAGAGCTTAGTGTGTGGAATTTTGGGATAAAACCCTAAGACGATTTTAGCTACTTTTTCAGGGCTTTTTGCCTTGAGATCTTCCATGTTTCATTGAAAGATAAGTTATCAATTAATCATTCAATATGTCTATGTGTTGTTTGATTCTATCTTATTCTTGTCTTTTGTTTAACATGTTAGGCTAAATTTATCTTGTGTTTGCTTAGATCTAATGAAACCTAGCTATTGATTATTGGTTGTTAGTGTGTTATTAGTTGTATTGGATGATTGTTTATCTATGTTAGGCTTAAGAAAACTGGCTAACTTCCTATTCGGTAACTTGCTTGAACGTCTTAAGAAACATGAACCAAACGCGTACTAAAGGTTTTTATAGTTGTATTTAATGCACAAGCGAATTCTAGTGATCCCATGTTAGGAGCTTCCTAGCCGGCTCGACATAGGAGTGAAGTAGGAGCTTGTAGAGTTGGGGAAGTAAGTACGCCACCCCACGAATGGTATTAAGGAATACACCCGTCATCCACGCGACTAATACACACTAATTAACCGGTAAAAGATAGTTAGGGAGTAAGGAAATCTAAGTAAACACATTTCTCTACACATAAGTTTCTCACCACTTTTCATTTTTGTTATTTTATTTTATTGCATTCGTAGTAATTTGGGTTAGTTGACTAGCAACTAATTCCGCCCACTCCTTCAAACCCGAGATTTTACTTGCTTTCATAAAATTATAAAAACATAAAAAAGAATCTTCCTCAACCCTTAGACCTAATTAGAGTAGCCTTTCACACCTAACGAACACTATTCCCTGTGGAGAACGATCAATCCCCCGTACTTACCACTACACTATACTACATCGGTCAGGTACACTGCCTGGTGGGGTTGTAAGCCTCTTGAGATCCCTCGAGAGGTAAAACCTGTTGTAAGGTTACAAAACCACGCATCAAACCCACACCTATTTCTTTGAACCGATCCAACATCATCTTTATCATACAACTTCATCAATGACGACTCAACAAGACAACCATGCAGCCGATGCCGAAAACCATCCTCCAATGCTTGAAAAAGGTGGATACCTTCCATGGACAAGCCGTATGCTTGGCTATATCAAGACTAAAGAAAATGGCAAACTCCTACTTCATTCCATCAAGAATGGACCATTCAAGCCTCGTCAAGTTCTAGACCCTGGGGATCCAAATGGAACACCTCCCACACCACCATTCTATTGAGATCAATTCGAACATGAATAGACTGAAGAGGATAGAAAGAAAATAGTAGCTGATGACTTAGCAATGCATTTAATTCAACTTGGTTTACCACGTGAGATCTTTGCTGTTATTGACAGTTGTGAAACTGCTTATGATATGTGGGAACGAGTTAGAAGGCTTTGTCATGGCACAGAAATCGGGCAACAAGATGTTGAAAACAAGCTTCTAACTGAATGGGAGAAGTTCACATCCACTCCAGCAGAACCAATTGAATATTACTACACCAGGTTGTGCACTCTAATGAACGAGCTCATCAGAAACAAGTTGGCACCAAGACAAATTGTTCAAAACATCAAGTTCATCAACAACCTACCAGAAGAATGGGGACGATTTGTCATGATTGTTAACCAAACAAAGGACCTTCACCAGGTGAACTATGATCAGCTCTATGACTTTCTAAAGAAAAACCAGGCAGAGGCGAATGAAGTCAGGAAAGAGAAGTTAGCAAAGCAACATGATCCTCTTGCATTGATTGCTCAAACACCAACACCTGTGGTTACACAACCCTCATCATCATCTTACACTCAGAACTACATGCAACAATAATACGTTCCACAAACTGCTGTCATACCACAACAACAATTGTACCCACAACAACAAGTTATTCCACAACAACAATATCCACAATACCCAGAATCAGAATTCACTGACAATGATGAGTCCACTGCTGCTTTGACTCAAGCATTTGCTTACCTAACAAAGGCATTCCAAGGACGCTACTCTACACCTACCAACAACAACCAAAGAATTTCATCGAACACTCGCAATAGGCAGATTGCACAGCTGAGTTTTAACATGGGTCAACAAGGATAAATGGTTGGAGGTTATGGGAATCAGCAGGGATATGCTCCTAGATATCAGATGGGTAATCAGAATGCAGGGCAGTATGTTGGGAATCAGATGGGTCAGTATGCAGGAAATCAGATGGGTCAAGTTGTTGGGAATTAGAGGGGTCAGAATATGGGGAATCAGATTGGGAATGTTGCTGCTCCAGTTGCTGAGAATATGAATCAGGGGAATTTGCTAAAGTGTTTCAACTGTCAGGGAGTCGGTCACATGGCAAGGAACTGTCCCACCAAGCCGAAAAAGAAAGATCCAGCTTATCTGCAGAAAGCATTGCTATTGGCATAAAAGAAAACGGCTGGGTTACAGTTGAGTGCAGAAGAGAATGATTTTATGGCTCTAATGGATGATATGGAAGACCTTGAGGACATCGACGCAAACTGCATATTCATGGCAAATCTTCAGGAGGTTAAGTATGACACGGGTTTTGAATCACCTCCTGTGTATGATGTCAATGCAGTCTCTGAGGTACCAACATTCACTATATGTCACAATAATGAAATGTTTGATATGTCACCTCAGAATGAACAGCATCCTGCGACTCCTGCACCCACTTACGATACATATATGGACACGCCAAGTTGTAGCAATACTAATTTGGCAACTCCAGATATGGATCCTAATGGAGGCCTCGAGTCACAGCATACTGAGAATGATGAAGAAACACGTGCGTTATTTGAATCATTATTTCAAAATTGTAGTATTGAAATTGAAAAGGTCAAAAAAGTCAATCGCGATGTTAAGGCCGCAAATGAAAAATTGACCTCTGAGTTTGAGAGATATAAGGTTAATGAAAAAGCTTTTGAATTTAATAACAAACGTCAGTCAGAATTAGGAATTGGTTATAGAGATTATGTTTTAAGAGAAAACTATTTGCAAATCAAATTTGACACACTCGATGTTAATTTGAACATGAAAATAAAATCCTTAAACACGGAAATTTCAGAATTAACCAACCAACTTTCTAAACAAAAATCAACTTGTTCTGATGTTGAAAAAGAAAAGAAAGAGTTGAAAGCAAGGTTTTCAAAACGGGAAAATGATCTTCTTGAAGAAATCATTGAGAAACAAGAAACCGTTAAAAAGTTGGAAAATCTGCTTGTAAAAACGGGTCATTCTACACAAACAATTAATAAGCTAAAACGATCCAAACCTGATTTTACATACAATGAAGAAAATGGTTATCTGTTGTGAAAACCCTTATCATCTCAAGAAAGCCCAGAAAGAACAGAATGTGTTATATAATGGTAGTGTGC
The DNA here is from genome assembly GCA_021014915.2 of Artemisia tridentata subsp. tridentata. NCBI lineage: Eukaryota > Viridiplantae > Streptophyta > Magnoliopsida > Asterales > Asteraceae > Artemisia > Artemisia tridentata. The sequence continues at coordinate 485,749,070 of CP139508.1, read as the reverse complement.
TAAATGATCAACATGATCCTCCCGAGGTTCGGGATTCTTATGAAACGATTGAGCTTGCTGAAGAGAGTAGAATTAAAATGAGACAAATGAACCCAAAAATTAGACCAATTGATTATAATAAGCTTAACACAATTTCTGGAGTACATCTTGTTCAAAAACAGTCACCAATGTTTTTCAAAAAACCAGTGGTTGTCTCAAGACAAAAAGGTGTTTCCAAACATCTTTCTAACATCGAACAAATGTCCTCTAGCAACCCTTTTAACACAAGTGAAGCTAGAAGATATTTGGATGATCTTAAAAAAAGAATGGAAAACTTTCAAAGTCTTGTTGCATCCAAAACAAATATAAGTATCAACAACTGGCATTCAAGTTTTCATGCAGAACAGAAAAAGATGTTTGACGCAGAAATTATTCCTCCACTAAATGCCATTAGTACGAGAATTCTTAATGTTGAAAATGCTCTTTTAAAAGAAACAGCCAACTTTGTCAAGGACCACCAATCCCTGGTAAAAGAAGCAAACGAAAACATTGAACACATCAAAGTTTTGGAAAAACATAATGACACTCTCTTCGAAATAGCTCTGTTAACTGATATTATGTCTATAATTTATCAAACATATTCTGTGGAAGACGATGAAAGACTTCGAGCTGAGACTTCTCAAATTTTGTTAAAACATGAAAATGCGCTTGCAAAGCTTGAAAAGGAAAATGTAACATATTTTAAACAACTTGATCGGAAAAAGGAAGAATGCAAGTATGACAAATTATCGTATGAGCGTGCTTTCAAAAACATGAAAGAGCAAAATGATCTTTTGAAGTCTCAGCTTGATAGTCAAAAAGGGAAGGGTGAGGAAACTAAGTTGGCAAAACCAAAAATGTCAATCTCTCAAAGTGTTCCAAAAGTTGATGTGGTAATTGATTTGACAAAACCAGTCACTCCAACACCCTTCCCAAAAGAAAGTGAAAAAGAAAAGTGTGCTGATAAAGGGAAAGCAGTTGTCGAAACATCGAATGTGATAGCACCTGGCCTTTATAGGATTAATTCCACTATTGCGTCTGCCTCTACATCTAAAACATATAGGGAGATAGACACGAGTGTAAAAGATAATCCTAAAGAGTCTAAGAATGCTAAAACAACTTCTCAGGATAACAAGATAGATTCTAATGTGTGTGCCTTACCTTCTACAGGAATAGAAAGCACCTCTAGGAGCAGCAGACTAAAGCCTAGGAGCAATACAAGGAACAATAGAGTCTCGCCTGCCTCTAAGAGTGAATGCAAGAATAAAAATGAAGAAGTAGAAAAACACCCTAGGAATTTATCGCTTTCGAATAAGAAACATATGTCATCTGGATGTAATGTTAAGAGTACTGATTCTAGTGCATGTAATGACTCTGTTTGTTTAATGTGCAAGAAATCTTTGTCTGAAAATGTTTGTGATGATATTGTTTCTAAGAATGTGAATGTGAATGCAATGCCCGAACAGAAAGATGTTCCTCCAGGAACTAGTGCTAGGTCTAGATATGTTAAAAGACTCATTAAAGAAACTAGGTCAACCACTAGTAGCATATTGCCAAGGAACTATCTTAAGTTTTGCGTTTGGATACCAACGGGTAGAGAATTCATTCTAGAGAATGGTAGATTAAAGGTACCAAAAGAACCAGTAAAAACCTTCTATGAATGTGATTCATCTGTTACCTCTAACCCCATGGAACCAAATGATAAACGGTTTCCAAATGCACAATATTCTATTATTTGCAGGTTATCGAAATATGTCTTTGGATCAGCGACTCGGGTTGCTCCAAGCACATGACCGGGAATCTGAAGCTGCTGATCAACTTTGTATGGAAGTTCATGGGAACTATTCGTTTTGGAAATGATCATGTAGCAGCTATTCTGGGTTATGGAGATCTTCAGTTTGGGAATTACTTAATCACTCGGGTTTACTATGTCGAAGGGTTGGGACACAATCTGTTTTCAGTCGGGCAGTTTTGCGATGCAGATTTAGAGGTTGCATTTAGGAGAAACACTTGCTTCGTTAGGAATTTGATTGGAGATGATCTCTTATCTGGAAATCGTGGCACCAATCTTTATGCTATCGACATCAACCAAATTGCCTCTTCTTCACCAATTTGTCTCATGACAAGGGCATGCGAAACAAAGTCCTGGTTGTGGCACAGACGATTATCCCATCTTAACTTCGACACCTTAACCAAGCTTGCCAAAGACAACATCGTCACCGGTCTCCCAAAGTTCAAATACACCAAAGATCACCTTTGTCCATCCTGTGAGCAAGGAAAAAGCAAAAGGGCAACATATAAACCTAAAACCGTACCCAGTTCGGTGGATAAGTTACATATGTTGCACATGGACTTATGTGGCCCAATGAGAGTTGAAAGTATCAATGGGAAGAAGTATATCCTTGTTATCGTCGATGACTATTCAAGATATACATGGGTAAAGTTTCTGAGATCAAAAGACGAAGCACCAGGCATCATCATCACCTTTCTGAAGCGTATTCAAGTCCTACTTCAAGCTCCAGTTAGGATAGTAAGAACAGACAATGGCACGGAATTCACTAATCAGGAGTTAAGAACATATTTTGAAGAGACTGGAATTACTCACCAGACATCAGCAGTTAGAACTCCACAGCAGAATGGGGTAGTTGAAAGAAGAAATCGAACTCTTGTGGAAGCTGCTCGCACAATGCTAATTTATTCTAGTGCACCTTTATTCTTATGGGCTGATGTTGTTGCCACTGCTTGTTTCACTCAGAATAGTTCCCTTATCCATCCAAGATTCAATAAAACCCCATATGAGCTAGTGAACAACAGAAAACCAGACATCTCTTACCTTCATGTATTTGGAGCATTGTGCTATCCAACGAACGACAGAGAAGATCTGGGGAAGCTGAAAGCTAAGGGTGATTTGGAATCTTCATTGGTTATTCAGAAAACTCGAGGGTATTCAGGGTGTATAATAGAAGGACTAAAAGGATTATGGAGACGATGAATGTGAAGTTTGACGAGATTTCACAAATGGCTTTTGAGAGACTCGCTCTAGAACCCGCGCTTAACCCGATGGCTTCTAATCATACCAGATTAGGACCCGCACCAAACAGTCAGACTTCTGGACATATTAGTTCAGGACTCGTACCCCAAGGAGCTCAGTCAACTACCACCGAAAGACCAACAAATAAAGAACTGGAAAATTTATTCGAGTTTATGAATGATGAGTACTACGGTGGAGCTTCGACAAATGCATCACAACAACGTTCCGCTGCACCCGCTCAAAATCATCAACCAACAGCACCACCACCGCAAGATGCATCAACAACAGTCGAAGCTGACGCACCAACTCCCTCAACATCATCAACATCTACTCCACCAATTCCAGTAATTGAGATTGTTTTATCAAGAGTTGATGAGCAAAACCAGACAACACCAATTCAAGAAGAAGAACAACAAAACGATGCTGTGTTAGAAGAAGAACCATTCAAAAACCCATTTGCAACAAAATCTGCTGAATCTTCTTCTCGGTTACAAGAACCATCCAACACGCATTCGTTAAATCCAAGGTACCCTTCTACGTTACAGTGGACTAAAGACCATCCAATAGAACACGTTATTGGTGAACCTTCAAGGCCAGTACAGACGAGAAGACAACTCGCCACCGATTGCGACATGTGCATTTACGTCTGCTCAGTCAGTCTAAAAGAGCCAAAGAACATTCGGGAGGCGATGGCAGACAATGCATGGATTGAAGCGATGCATGAAGAACTTCTCCAATATCAATTACATGACACTTGGGATTTAGTGCCGAGACCAATCGACAAACTCGTCATTGATCTTAAGTGGTTATGGAAGAACAAAAAGGATGAAGAGATGACTGTCATTCGCAACAAAGCTCGTCTAGTGGCCAAGGGATTTAGACAGGAAGAGGGGATAGATTTTGACGAGTCATTCGCGCCAGTAGCAAGACTTGAGGCGGTCAGGATTTTCTTAGCTTACGCAGCTCACAAGAACATCACGGTCTATCAGATGGATATCAAGACGGCTTTCTTGAATGGAACTCTGAAAGAAGAGGTGTACGTGAGTCAGCCAGATGGATTCGTTGACAAAGATCATCCGGACTACGCCTACAAGTTAAAGAAAGCTATCTATGGTTTGAAACAAGCCCCAAGGGCGTGGTATGACGAATTATCATCTTTCCTACTTCTTAATAATTTCACCAAAGGAACAATAGACCCAACCTTGTTTACCAAAAAATTTAAAGATGACATTTTGATTGTTCAGATTTACGTGGACAACATAATCTTTGGGTCCACTAATCCGAAACATTCAAAATATTTTGAAAATCTCATGAAAAGCAAATTTGAAATGTCCATGATGGGGGAATTAAAATTCTTTCTGGGTTTACAAATTCATCAATCCCTACGTGGTATTTTTATTAATCAGGCTAAATATACAATTGAGATTTTAAAGAAACATGGAATGGAAAATTGTGACTTTGTTGGTACTCTAATAGTCACTTCACCCAAAATAGGTGCTGATTTATATGGGAAACCCATAGATCCGAAGAAATATCGGAGCATGATTGGTTCTCTCATGTACTTAACTGCTAGTCGACCCGATATACATTTTGCTGTCTGTTTATTAGCACAGTTTCAGGAAAGGCCTACCGAACTTCACCTCCAAGTGGTTAAACGGATCTTTCGGTACCTGCGAAGAACCATTAACATGGGACTTTGGTATCCGAAGGATTCGGAGTTTAAACTAACAGCCTTTTCAGATGCCGACCATGCTGGATGCCAAGTTACAGCAAAAAGCACATCCGGGGGAGCACAATTCTTGGGAGAAAAGCTAGTAGGCTGGTCATCAAGGAAACAAGACTGTACGACGTTATCAACCGCAGAAGCCGAGTATGTGTCTTTATCTGCGTGTTGTGCCCAAGTTCTATGGATGAGGACACAACTCACAGATTATGGTTTTACTTTCGACCGCATACCTATGTATTGTGACTCAAAAAGTGCCATAGCCATCTCGTGCAATCTAGTTCAACACTCCAAGACCAAGCATATTAGAGTCCGCAATCACTTCATAAAGGAACACGTAGAAAAGGGTACTGTGGAATTATTTTTCGTGAAGACTGAATACCAACTCACCGACATATTCACTAAAGCTCTTCCAAAAGAGAGATTCGACAATTTAGTTCGACGAATTGGCATGCGAAGCCTAACTCCCGAAGAGTTAGAAAGTCTCCTCGAAACTTCTTGAAAGCATCTTGCTGTCGATAGATATAGATAGATTTAAAAAAAAAAAGAAAAAAAAGAAGAAGATTATATATATATATATATATATATATATATATATATATATATATATATATATATATATATATATATATATATAGATAAAAAAAATGATGATGTATATTCTTCTTCCGATATGTCTCTTGTATAAATCGATATTATGTACGTGTCTAGAAATGTCATTCAACAATGATACGGACATGTACAGATGCTTGAGCAAGAACATATTGTCTCTCAACATTTCTTCACTATGGCTTTCGTATACTTCAGTACGAAACCCGCACTTAAATGAAGACTTCTGATTATATCAAATCAGGACTCGTAATCAAAGACAACATATTCCAACTTCATGCAAATCCGTCTATCTCTTCTCAAGGACTCTCATTTAATCAGTTGATATCAAAAATATCACTACATGCTATTTTTGAGGGGGAGAAGACGTGATTAAATGTGATCAAAGATCGTGGATTGAATCTCGAAGAGCTCATATCCAAATAGACTCAGCAGTAACCCTCGAATTGACGAAACTAAATGTCCGTAATCGAAAAGACTTGTCCGGGACGGGTAATAATTTCAAGCTGGCTATTAAGTGATGTAAACGTGTCTCGCAAAGGACTTGTCTGAGTAGAATGTACCAATTCGAGAGATAATCATTGAATATGACCAGGACGGGTAATAATTTCAAGCTAGTCCAACTAGTGATGTAAACGTGCCTCGCGAAGGTCATGTTCGTTGAAAATCGATCAATTCAAATGTGCGAACTCTACCCAACATGTGCAAATTATTTCAAAAATGCATGAGCACATGTGAAGGGGGAGTATTTCAAAAATTCAAAACTCTTGAAGTGTTAACTAAATGTGTTTATTCATAAGCACTTTGAGAGATTTTCACAAAAGGTTTTATGGCAAGTGATCAACAAATCTAGGATAATCATGGAGTAATAAGGTGATTATGGTTAGGTTATGTCCTATGATCCGCCAGAGCCGGAAGGATCTACCCAAGGACAATTCCAATAGATTAGAATTAGAAGTCCTTAGGTAAGATTGAAAAAAGGAGTAAAATGAGAAAGGAGAAAGAAGGGGTTGAAGAATTAAAAAGAAAAGTTTAATGAAAGGGTGAAAAGAAATAGCCCTCCATGAAAACTTAGGGCAGAAACCGGGTCAATACATCTACTATCGGTATTCACTAAGGTGATACTGATATTGAAGACAAGACGTCATGGACCCAGTCACGTGCTGCACCACCCCTCATAGCCACTCAGATATCTCTTAAAAGATATTTGTTTCATTTCTCACGGAGAACACTACATAATCTATCGGCCTCTCATTCCGAGTGTTGATATTGAAAAGGTGGCACTCTGCTCCATGCCTCCGACTACTAAAACTAAAACTCACAATTGAGTCTAGAGCCATGAGATTCATTAAAAGATCTCTTAGGAACACTTCCATTATAATACCCTTGTGTTCGCCAAAAAGGACACAAGGTGTAATAGAGTTTTAATGAGATCTTCGGATCTTGCCATATATATTGACCGGATCTAAACACACAAATTGTGTTGGAGATACTTTGAGTATATACTTGATAGCACGCGGAATTTACCACAAAGTACTTAGAAGATCTGGTGTTTGATAATTGTATGTGATTGTATGAATGTAACAGTGAACGTAACAACACAATGTTTAATCAAACGTTAGCTTCAATATATTACGAGTGACTTTGAATTATCACACGAATTACAATGAGATCGTGAAGCTTTAATAATAATGCATGTAGAAAGTTTAACCTATGATCTCCTTTTATAAGACAAGGAGTCCATTACAAGTAAAAGTATCTACCGTATAAATCTATCATAATAAGATATACATTACATCTTTTCCATATATATCTTCACACGGTTTTCATCTTAATCTTATAAGCAGTACAAACTTTCTTCAACAGCAGTACTAACTGTTAGTGAATTCTTCAGAAACTCTTCAACCGTACTAACTTCTATAGAACCGTACCAACTGTTGATTTAATTCCCAACAATCCTCCCCTAAACTTATGATTTCTTTGTAAACCATTAAGTTTCTTGAATTAAATAACACCTTTGACGATGGCGGGGGGGGATTCTTTCAAACACTTATCTTCAATTCTGAATTACTTCAGCCTTTTCTTCACATGTTTGCTTTTGAGAAATGAAAATCAAACAATTAAGTTCCTTGATCAACATCATTCCTCCCCTGAATTCATACTCTTCATCAAATATGATCTTCAAGCAAAGTATTTTCCTCCCCTGTTTGAAAGAATCATACCATCACTTGAACCTGAATATCCTCCAAAATGACAATTTGTATAGAATTCCATCAATTCATTTGTTATGTCAAACTGCTCTCATCACTTCCAGATGTATTGCCTTCTGAGAGAGGTAAATCATAGAACATAAACTTAGTACAAAACCAAGTTCAAATCCTCAGTACAAACTGTTCAAAAAAATATTTTGATAAGAGTAATAGAAACTCTTTGGGGACCAGAAAACATTTTTGTCCACGCATAGTTTTTAGCAAACTATCAGCTATCAACGGATTTGATATGTCTTTACCAATAGCCGTTTGCTATGGACTAGCCAACTCTTCACAGTTAGATTTGGTGAGTTGATAACCAACCAGTTTTTGGTAAACTGTCAACCATAAACGGATTTGATTAGTCTTTACCAGAAACCGTTTGATCTGGACTAGTTGATTCTTATGTGAGTTAGACATGGTGAATCAATTACCATTTGTTGTGTGACAAGTTCTCACACTTGAAAACCAAACCACCATACAGTCCAAAGCATAGTCCAAAATAAAACCAACACCAATATGCTTTCTGAACCTGTAAATGTTAGTCCAAAACCAAAGAAAACACAAACAAAGCATTTTCTATTTGAAAAATATCAAAATTGACTAACATGAAAGATAAGCAGTACCAAAATTAGATTTAGCAGTACAAACTGTTCAAAGCATTTTACATAGATACAACTAGCAGTACCCAATCCAGAATGTACAAAAACACTTAGACATAAAAATCTTTAAGGGTTGAGCATTCCAATACCTGTTACCAAGTACTGAAATCTTCCCACATCAAAACCTTTTGTTAACAAATCAGCATAGTTATCATCAGTGTGAATTTTGACAACTTGTACTAATTTCTTTTCATTACAATCTCTAATAAAATGATGTCTAATTTCAATGTGTTTAGTTTTTGAATGTTGAACTGGATTTTTAATGATACACATTGTACTGCTATTGTCTATGTAAATAATAGTGTTCAAGAATTTATACCCATAATCAAGCAATTGATTCTGAATCCATAAAACCTGAGCACAACAACTTGCAGCAGCCACATATTCAGCTTCGGTTGTAGAAGTGGCCACCATAGTCTGCTTCTTACACTGTCAAGAGATTAATCTACATCATAGGAACTGACAACCACCAGTAGTTGACTTCCTATCCATACATGCTCCAGCATAATTCGAATAAGAGAATGCCACTAGATCAAATGCAGACTCTTTAGGATACCATAAACCAAGGTTTGGTTGACCTTTAAGGTACCTAAAAATTCTCTTTACTACTGTCAGATGAGACACCTTAGGATTTACTTGGAACCTTGCACAAGCACATACTGAGAACATAATGTCAGGCCTAGATGAAGTAAGATACATCAAGGACCCAATCATAGATCTATACAAATGCACATCCACATCTTCACCACTGTGATCCTTGAGTAACAAGTGTGTCTCCTTATCAACTGGTGTGCTAGCAACTTTAGCATCTGAGAATTGGAACTTTCTCAGAATTTCTGCAATATACTTGTCTTGGCTAATAAATATACCATCTGGTTTCTGCTTCACTTGTAGCCCCAAAAAGAAAGTTAGTTCTCCCATAGAACTCATTTGGAATTGGTCTTTCATCAGCTTCTCAAAGTCTCTGCACATCTCCTTCTTTGTAGAACCAAAAATGATGTCATCCACATATACCTGGACCAGTAAAATATCACCTTTGTCCTTCTTGATAAAGAGAGTCTGATCAATATTGCCCCTATGAAACCCATTCTACAACAGATAAGTAGCTAGAGTTCCATACCAAGCTCTTGGAGCTTGATACAGGCCATAGAGAGCTTTCACCACTTTGTAAACCTTGTCTGGATAGTCAGGGTCTATAAAACCAGGAGGTTAAGAAACATAGACCTCCTCATCAATAGTACCATTAAGAAAAGCAATTTTCACATCCATTTGATAGACCATAAACCCCATAAAGGAAGCATAAGCAAGAAAGAGCCTGATTGCTTCAATTCGTGCAACTGGAGCATAAACCTCTTCATAATCAATCCCTTCTTCGTGAGTATAGCCTTGAGCTACAAGCCTTGCTTTGTTCTTGATAACTAGACCTCTCTCATCCTTCTTGTTCTTGAATACCCACTTAGTACCAATCACTCTCATTCCCTTTGGTAGATCAACCAGAACCCAAACCTTCTAAAGTTTGAATTGAAGCAGTTCTTCTTGCATTGCCTCAACCCAACTTGATTCTTCTAAAGCCTTTAACACATTCTTGGGTTCAATCTGAGATAGGAAACATACAAACATACATTCATGCTCATCTTCATGATGTTTTTCCTCATACACAACACTAAGAAAACCATGATGATCTGGATCTTGACTCTGTCTTTTTGTCTTGACTCCAGATTGTACATCTCCAATGACATTGGTAAGTGGATGATTCCTGTGAACTATTGTGTGAGGAGTTGAAGGACTAACATAGGTACTGGGCATATTGTGTAGACCAGCCCCATAGAAATCAATATCATCATCTTGTCGAGCAGTAGTAACTGGTTAATCAAGATGAGGTTGACTTGGTCCAGCAGCATCAATATTTTGCTCAGCAGTAGGAACTTGTGGCTGAGCAGTACCAATTCCATTTGTACTGCTCGTTGGAGATTCTGTTTCTTTTCTCTTGAGTCCATTGTAATCATCATTATTCTTCCCTCCATTAGCATCCTTTGACGTAGAATCATACATTGGATCATCTTCCAAGATTGGCATGAATATACAATCTTCATCATCTTCAGAACCTACATGTTCATTAGTATTTGTACCTGTAACAGGCACATAATTCATAGAATCTGAAAGACTATCAATATCAAAGATCCAATCTGGACCAACACCTGCAACATTTCGTTTATTCTCTAAAAATTCTATGTGCAGATTTTCTTCTACATGCTTGGTACTTGTATTGTACACCCTAAAAGCCTTACTGTGCAGAGAATAACCAACAAAGAAACCTTCCTCAGATTTCCCATCAAACTTTCCTAGTTGGTCTTTTGTATTAAGGATAGTAACATGACAACCAAAAGGTCTCATGAAGCCTAAAGCAGGAGTTCTACCCCAAAGAAGCTCATAAGCAGTCTTATTGTGTAGTTGTACTACTAAAACCCTATTCAACACATAACAAGCAGTGCTAACTGCTTCAGCCCAAAATGAAACTGGTAGCTTAGAGTCAGCTAACATTGTCCTAGCAGCCTCTATAAGAGTCCTATTCTTTCTCTCAGCTACTCCATTTTGCTGTGGGGTTCTAGCTACACCAAACTCCCCTTTAATACCTTTTTCTCTACAAAATTCATCCATAACCCTATTCTTGATTTCTATCCCATTATCACATCTGATTATTTTAACTTTCTTATCAACTAGATTTTCTATTTCAACAATGAAGGACTTAAGGATTTCACTAGTCTCATCCTTAGTTTTCATAAAGAAAACCCAAGAAAACCTACTATAATCATCAGTGACAACAAGGCAATACCTCTTAAAATTCAAGCTATATTCACAGAAGTAGGACCAAACAAGTCCATATGCAACATATATAAAGCTTGAGAAATAGAATTTTGGGCCTTTGGCTTACAAAAAGCTCTGTGTTGCTTACCCTTAAGGCAAGAAACATAGGTTTGGTCATTCAGAAAAGTCTTGTTAGGTAAACCTCTTACCAAACCATTTTTAGCAATTTTGTTAATGGTTTTAAAAATATCCTTGGATTGTGTTTTTATCTGTTTCATGTGCAAAAAGATTGAAAAAGTTGAAAAACGAACAAAGTTTGCATAATTGGCAGTTTTGGTCCCTGAAGTTTCAAAAATGGCAAAACAAATCCCCCCGGGTTTTAAATATTGAAATTTAACATCTTAAGTCCTTGGGGAATTGAAACTTGGCATAAATGGTCCTTTTGATAACTTTGGTGAAATTACAGTTTCAACCCTTCAAGAATTCAGAAAGTACAATTTTGGTCCTTGGGTTTAAATTTCTACAAACCAAACCGGACCCTTATATAATAAAACCCAACCCACTTAAATTAAACCTAGCCCAATCCCAAAACAGATAACCCAAGCCCAATCACCAAAACCCGATCCACCCCTGAGTTAAACAAAAAGTTTGACCACAAGTCAAACTTTTGTTCTTCCCTCAAAACCGATTACCATCAAACCAGATACCACCTTCCACCTCCATGGTTTTAGCTACCCACTTGGCTTCCACCTCACCACAAAATCCTCCTCTTTGTCCCCTCCACATCCACATCCTTCCACAATTCTTTAATTGCAAAAAACCTGCTTTTGATATTTTGGCGCCAAAATGCCACATGTATGGTTTTGATGAATGCAGAGGATCCAAGGGCTAAAATGAAGTGGGATAGTTTCAGAGGACACCTAGAAGTGCAAAAGATCAATATAAAGCAGCTATGGAGCAATGTGGATAGCTATCTAGTGTAATTTTAATTTTCTTAGTTCGTATTAGTTAAATTACATTTTCCAGTGTTAAATTTAGCTTTCAAGTACTTTGTTTAGTATTTTTCAGTGTATGTGAATCTATTTACAATAATCAATTTCAAGTTTCAGTATCATTTTCAGTTTATGCAATTTCTTGTTCAAAAATCTCATATAGCTTGAATGTTGTTATTAGTGTTGTTTATGGACTCATAAGCTCATATAAGCTCCTAGAAAGCTTCTGAAAGCTTTTAGATACTTTAAAAGTCAGTGTAGTTATAAAACTCAAAAATACAAAAAAAATCACAAAAGTTAGATTAAAAATCAAAAATTCAGTGAAGATGATCAAGAAAGCTGGAGCAGGGTAGATTTTGGATGGCCTTGAGTTTAGAAGCTTAGTGGTAAGCTATTAGGAGTGTTCTTAGTCCTTGGTTCTGTGTTTCAGCTGGATTTCACTTGTAAGCATATTTCTAAATTTTTGGCATTTTACTGTGGTTCTGTGTTTCATGCTAGTATTGTTGTTATTTTATGCTCATAAGGTCTTCTTTAATGATAATATGAAGTTTGAAATCAGTGTTAAGGTTTAATTCAAGTATTTGCTTTAATAATCAAAAGATAGTGTTTAATAAGGGTTGTTTGGATTTGCTGTTTGAACTGTGTTGGAGTTTGTTTGTGGAATTGTTCTTGTCTGATATATGTCACAATAGGGTCCATTATCTCAGTTAAGTCATAAAATTCAGGTCTCATTTGTGAGAAAGTCAAAATAGTTTTTAATCTCACCTTAGTTGTTCACTGTTAGGATTTTGTAGTATAAATTTCATCACAGTTGTTCATTACTTGGTAATCTAGCTTAATTTCATCTCTATTTAGCTTAATATAACATAATCAGTAAGTAGAATCAATCCTAAGTTCATATAAGTCAACTTTTTAGTTAAACCTTAAAAGTCAAAATTCATAGTTGTCAGTTTTTGATCAAACTAGTTAATTTTCTATAGGTCTTAATATTGAGTTTCAGTACTTGTGCTTTTAGATAATTAATATTTTGCTGCTTATCTTCATTAGGATAATTTTAGTTTAATTTTATTCAGCTTATAATCTGCTTATTTGATAGCTTCCATTTAGTACTATTTCTGAAAAATGCCCTGTGCATCAGTCTAGATAGTTTTTTCATAAGCTTGCATAATCTTCATTATTTAGAATTAGCTTGTGTGACTTGTTGATTTAGAAAGCCCTTCTGGCTAGCTTGATTTGCATGCTTTCATTTTTCCTTGTACTGCTTATTATGCTTCTATATTTTCTCAAAAACCACTCACTACACTGAGTAATCAGTGTAGTTGAGCCTTTTTCATAAGCCCCTCAAAAGCTCTCTGGTGATCTTAAGCTTGTGTATTTTGGTTTTTTGAAAAGCCAACCTATCCAGCTCAAAGGTTCAGAGCTTATTTTTGGCTTTGCAGCTTATTTAATAAGCCTGCTTGTGGCTTTCAAGTTGTCCCATTTTTCAGTATACACTGATAGTTCAGTGTAATTGAGCCTTTTTCATAAGCTCTTAAAAAGCTCTCTAGTGTACTTCAGCTTGAGTGATTTAGCTTTTTGTGAAGCTTAACCACCCATCTCAAAGCTTCAGTCCTTATTTTGCTTTTTCTAGCTTATTTGATAGGGCTGCTATTAGCTTTTTGTTTGTCCCATTTCACTGAATACACTGAGTCCTCAGTGTATTTCAAGCTTTTTCACAAGCCTTCCAAAAGCTCATTAGTGGGTCCCACTTTGAAAGCTTTGGCTTTTTGAATAGCTCAGCAAGCCATCTCAATACTTCAGTCCTTATTTTGAGCTTTTCAGCTTATTTCATAAGCTTAAATTGCTTGTAGAATTGTCTGCAGGCCTGTTTGGCTCAGAGTGTACATTGGAAGTGCTTATTGGCTTATTCTAAGCTTATCAGTGCTACTCTTTGTAACTTTTTACTCATTTCCAGTTCCTTGCACTTATTTTCACTTTATTTTACCTTTGTTTCATTTTGTGAAGCTTATTTCAAGCTTGTTTGAGCTTGACTCATCAATTTAAGCTCAAAAGCTCAACTGTTAAGCTCATAAGCTTCCAAACTGCTTATTTTTAAGTTTTAATAATTTTGTCTTCATTAAAGTTTGTTATTATCAGTATATTAATAGATTTGTAAAAGAAAAATCAGAAAATCAACAATATAAAAATAAGTGATAGCTTCTATTTAAGCCATTTGGCTTATTTTCAGCTTTTTCATTAAGCACTTTTCATTTTTATATTTTTCTTATCTTCCTGTCACCTTAGAGTATTTATAGAAAAAGATTCAGATTTTTCTTTGTTTATTTAGTATTTATTAAAAATCAAAATAGTTTAAATAATAATTAATTAGTAATTAATTAATAATAATTAGATAAAAAGTGTAATAAATATATTTTCAGTTTTAAAATAAGTTTTAGGTTATTTTAGATTTATCTAAGTTAAAATTTTAATTTTCTAGGATAATTTCCTATTTTCTTTTAATTTAGTGCATTTTAAATAATTAATAAATAGTTATTAATTAATAATAATTAATTAAATAGTTAAATAATTAATTTTCTTTTTCTTAAAATTTTCTTTTATCTTTAGGTTTATAAAAAAGTTATTTTCATATTTGTAGGATTAATATTTCTTCATTTTCACATTTTATTTTGTACGTTGACGTTTATTTAAACTAAAACGTACGTTTCTAGTTCCTTTACGTTTTTCCGGGTATTTGATCTTACATATTTGTTCTTATAGCTTGTTTAAGCTATTTTCTTTATATTTCCTTAGTTTAATCACTCATAAACCTTTTCCTGTTCAATTTCACCCGATCACAAATTCGTTTTATTTCAGTTTACACACCTCGTTGGGACTTAACGACCCGGGGATACACTAAACTCCTTTGGTAAATTGCATTGTGTCCTTAAGCTGTTTGACTCTTGTTGACCATTTACTTGGTCAATATTAGTTGACCGTTTGGGAGGTAATCATACCACCAAAGACAACTGGTCCACCATCCAAGGCTACAAAGTCTGAAAGGTATGATATGTTGCCAGTCATGTGCCTTGAACATCCATTGTCTGAGTATCCTCTATCTTCTCCATTACTTGTAGGATGTTCCTGCACACAAAATAAGTAGGTTAGTTACTTTTGGGGACCCAGGCCATCACTGGCTTGGATCTGCCTTGTGCATCAATATGAGAAAATTTATTAAATGTCATTGATGCACCATTGGGTTTGGAAGATTTTCTAACCCAATGTGCTGAGGCCTTGACAGCATTGCCCCATTTGCCCTTAACACTCAAGTGACTATCAGTAAGATTTGCTGGTATAGCAGTTGGAACTGCCGACCTAGCAGTTGGAACTGCTTGTTTAAATTTAGGCACCCATTTTTGATTGATCATAGCTGTTTTCTTATAAAAATGCCTTTTAACTGTTTGTGCATGATTTGAAAATTGTTTTGCACTTGTAACAGTCTGTTTGTTCTTAAACCATTTGTTTGGTCTAGCAGTTGGAACTGCTGATCTAGCAGTTGAAACTGCTTTGATGCCTGACCTTAACATAACTGCTCTAGGTGACCTTTTATGATTCAGATTAGGGTCTGTCAGTCTAGTTGGACTGTTTTGAGTTATCCTAGCATTGTTATTCCTATTCACCCTTGAATTCCCAAAAACCCTCTTTTTTCATGGGTTAGAATCACAATAAGCAGCTAAATGATCAAAACTTCCACAAACAAAACATACTTTTCTAATCATAACAAACTTATCATCCAATTGCTTAGATTTTGAGTGGTTCCAGTTCCTATGACTACTCTCAGAAACTGGTGATCTGCTCTTAGTCCTATACATCTCAGCATATTTAACACTTTTTCTAACTGGTTTTATGTTTTCAGTCTTAACCACTTTAGAAGTATGTTTAACTTCTACCTTAACAACATTAGATTTTTCCTTAACCTTGGCATCCTCATCATCAGATGTCCAATCCTCAACAGTTGGAGCATCTGAGTTCCTATCAGAGGACATCTTTTCCTCAGAAAGTGATTTATCACTAGCACTAACAAAAGGATCATCAGGTTTGACAAATTTAACAGGATTTTCACTTATTTTAATACCATATCCAGGAAAATCCATATCCTTTAACTCTTTGATGAACTCAAATAAGTACATTTTATTACTATCATTTATCCTATTAATTTGACTTGTTTTACTATATTATGTATGAGGATTGATACTTAATCGTTTACTTTTGTAATTCTCAGGTAAAAACAAGCATTTGGTGAAACTTAGCGATTATGGACTAATAATGGAGCAAAACGTGCATAAAGTGGAAGTCTACTGACATGGACAAGATCAAGTCAATTCTGCTCCAGATGCGCCGCATCTCACTCTCGAAATGCGCCGCATCCCTATCAAGATATCACCAGATACGATCCAAGATACAAGAGGACATGCGCCGCATCTAATAAAGGGTTACGCCGCATCTTCTGGCGGTGTACGAATATTCCTGAATATTATAATCTTGGACCCCACGCGAAGTTAAGTACATGCGCCGCATCTACTTAAGTAGATGCGCCGCATCTTCCCTCAGACAGAAACTATAAATACCCCGTAGACCAGACGAATTTAAGAGTTCGAAAACCCTAAAACCGAAGTTCGGACAGCAGAACAGGAGGACGAATTCAGTCAAGAGGCAGCACAAGACACACCCAAATCGAAGATACAAGAGCTGTAAGAAGGTGCTGCATGTATTTAATTCATTAAGTAGTTTTGTTTTATTGTGTTAGCAAACTTTAATTCATCAGGATTGGTGGCTTGTGTAATGTGACAACGAAAGATTGCACTCCCTTTAATACTTGCTTTCCCATCAATTAAAGTTTATATGTTGATGTCTTTGGTTACTACTTATTAGTGCATTGATAACCTCTGTGTTTATTAGTGGCTTGCGGGCATCCGACTGCGGGACAAGATGTGGCTCCCACGGTTGTTTCTAAATTGATCACTTAGGAATGACTTTTAGACATAAGTAATCATTAAGAGTTTACTCGCCGATGAGAATAGGACCAACGAGAAAGGGTTAATTACATACACTTCATATAAAGCTATCAATAAAACAAGTGACAATCTACTTAATCATAAGGACAGCCCTCTTATTTTCTCGAGTATCTATCTGTGTACGTGTGTGCTACTTGCTGATTCGTGCCTATTTGTTTATTTTATTATTTAAATTGCAACAAAACTGTGCCAGTCTCTCAGGCTGAAACCCCTTGCGTTAGGATATTAAAATACTGATTAGAATAACTAGATAATACGTTCCACTCTTAGTGATCGACACTCTACTTACCATTATCTTCATACTGACCGGGTACACTGCTCGTTAAGTGTGTGTGTTATTGATAAGTCGGCTAAATATAAATTTAAAACTTGAGTAGGCATTAAAACTGCTAAACCGCAACGACACATCACGCGCATCAAGTTTTTTGGCGCCGTTGCCGGGGAGTGAATTGTTATTATCTGTTAATTTGATTAGTATTTTAATTAGGTTTTTCTTTTTATTAGATTAATTGCATCATTGTACTATTTTGCATATTTGTTGTATTGTGTGTTATTTGCTTTGTGTTATTTGTTTGCTATTTTTGTGTGTTTATTTTTGTTTGTGTGTTTAATTTTTTGTTTTTATTTTTCGTATTTTCTGTTCTGCTATCGTTGTACTGTGCTAAATCGAACGATACGGCGCATCTGATCTCTCAGATACGGCGTATTGCGTTCAATTTTTTTTAATACAACGCGTTTAATTAATTCGATACGACGCATCTTTTCCCCAAGATACGGCGTATCTGTTTTTAATAAGAAAATTTTTCTAAGCGATAAAGTAATACGACGCATCTGCTTTTGCAGATACGGCGTATCTGTTTTTGATAAAAATTTTCTAAACGTTGACGCCATACGACGCATCTTCTTTTGAAGATACGGCGTATCTATTATTTTAATTAAAAACAGTTTGCGAATTATTAAACAGATACGGCGTATCGATCTCTGTCGATACGGCGCATCCTACTGAATCAAAAATCTTTTATTTTTAAACGTAACGAAAATACGGCGCATTAACTTTTGTTAATACGACGAATATAATTTGATAAATATAGTTGATTTTTGATATTTACCTTGATCGGTCCGCTACTCTCGTGTGCAAGTTGTTTATTTTCAGGATAAATGATGACTCAAGCATCACCAAGAAGGATTACATTCTGAACCAAACTAAGAGACGCTAGCTGAAGTGACCGAACCTAAGACGACAAGAGTGGAGGAAAACTCAGTATTGGTAACATTGAACTTCCTTAATTCTTGAAATTGAATCCCAGGTAAACTCTACGATAATTCAACTGCACAAAGGAAAGTTCTCTACACTATGATCTCAGTTTTATTATCCTTATTATACGTCTGATTCAATTCGTAATCTTAATTTTGTATGCTCAAATACGATATTTGTTCCTAACCTCGGAATAAATCCTTATCCACTAAACAATAAGATTACGATTATTAATGAAACGTTTATGCCTATTACTCTTATTTTGAATTCATCTATATGGTGTGCCGTTTTTACCCAAATTTGATGTATAAGGAACTGTGTTGCGGAGGCCAAGGTACGTTCTTCATTTAAATTTCGTTAACTAACATAGAGATACGGCGGATCTAAATATCCAAAGCGCCGTATCCCTGACCAACTAAGACTTATTGACTAGTCAACGGAATTAAATAGATACGGCGCATTCCAAATTTCTAATACGGCGCATCGTGTCGCCCTATAAATACGACGGGAATACGCCGCATAAATACACACAGTTAAGAACACGCACTAAAATTATACTCAAAATCCGATCATCTTTCTTTAATCCGCCTTTAATCCGAGCTATAATCCTTCTCCTAATCACGAAAAACTAAGGTAATTGTTACATTTCGATTTAATTTTGATTAATACGAAAATTAGGGTTTATAGGATTGAATCGATTCGCGCTTAAACGATATAGGGATATGATTAGAACTTGGCATTGATTATTTCCCCTAAGTTAATTTTAGAATAAGACATCGAATTTGACACTAATTGAATCGAACGAAAATTTAGGTTTTGGGTTTGATTTTGAATATCTAGCGGGAAGGCGAATTAGTAGTGGTGGAATGCGATATTTGAACTGATATAAAGAGTATATAATACTGTGATATTTAGTGGTAGTTTACGTCACGGATACGGATTCTCGATAAACGTGCCTGCCCCTTTATTTTATACTGATATGCTTTTAGATGCGGCGCATCTGGGTTGATTAATGCGGCGTAACGACCTATTTCAAAATTGATAAAATTTTAGATACGCCGTATTGATTAATCTAGATACGACGCATCTCAATACGCCGTATCTGTTGTCTTGCACCGCATCTCTTATACTTTATACAGATACGCCGCATTGATTTAATTCAATGCGCCGTATCTACCTATTTTGCAGACTGTTTACTGACTTTGAATGTTTATTGCAGATGGCGTTACCTGAACCTGCACGTAGACACCCGTGGCTTCGCTTTGAAACGATGGGGCTAGCACAGGGTGCTATTGATGATTATATGACTAAGCTCAGAAAGTTTTATCAGAGGAAAGTATTCAGTGTTCCGGTTTTGAATTTTGACAGCATCAACAATATTGACGATGGTAACGCTGCTGAAAGGTTGAGAACTAGGTTGGAAATGATATACAAAGATGGGGAGGGGCAGATTTTATTCAGGTCCTACGCCTGGGAAAGGTTGTTTAGGATAGAGGAACCGTTAATTAAGGTTTTGATGTTGGAGTTTTTCTGCACTTTACACTATAGGGAGACTGATCTCGGTCTCGACACATTTGACACTCTAGTATTCAGATTAGGTGGTTTTGAGAGAAGGATGTCTATGGGGCAGTTTATACTCGCTCTTGGGTTGCATACTACAGCAGAGATGGCATCTCCTGGTTTTACTGATTATTGGGCTAACAGTTTGAGAGTTGTTTCAGATCGTGGGGAGTTGGGAGATTATTGGGTCGAGATTTCATCTGGAGGTGATTCTACCTCCACCACTCCCTCATATACACTGATTAGAGAGCCGATGAGGAGGCTTTGTCATCGCCTGATTGCCCTGACTATTGCCGGGAGGGGACAATCCCCTGAGAAGGTAACTACTTTGGATCTTTTTCTCTTGCGGAGCATGGATGGGGGAGCTGTGGTGAACATCCCTCACTTCTTAGCACATTATTTACACAGAGTTGCTCCAGGGAGAGATGGTAGGAGCCAGATGACTGGGGGCCATTTTGTCTCTCGTCTTGCTAGGCACTTTGGGATATTAGGTGATGAGATTCCCGGTGATCTTCCAGTTGATGTTGCTAGATTATCTAGTATGGATGCGGACTATCTTGCGACTAGGCTTGGGATATGTGAAGAGATGATAGATGGGTACTTCTGGGCACCGCTTGGACCACCTAGGCCTGCTGAGCCAGAGCAGGGGGATGCTCAGGCAGCCCCGGCTGCTGCTCCTGCTCAGGAGGAGGTACATGCACCAGCACCAGCTCCCCGCAATATTGGACAGAGAGTCGAGAGAGTGGAGCTGGAGGTTAGGTCATTGAGGGAGGCTCTGGAGGCGCAGAGAGTTGAACTCGCTGGAGTGAGGAGAGATACGAGTTGGTTGGTCGACGGTGTCAGTAGGTTGATGGCTCTTAATGGGGTCAGCCACAACCTCCCAGACGGTGCTTATGTCAGAAGGATTATCAGATACGAGCGCAGGGTTCGCCCCAGGACAGACGGAGCTAGCACTTCAGGAGCCCAATCAGATGACGTGACTCCTGACCAGCCCATGGCTTGACCACTCTTTGCATTTTCATTATGGACACGTTTCCCCGTACATTATTATTAATTTTTGGATTGTACTAATCGCTATTCTTATGTTTATGTTTAAATGTTTCAGTTTATATTTCCTGTTGTGTTTGATGAAGACTGGCATTAAGTTCAGCATGAGAGTACGAGAGGACATACGAGATTAAACCGTGGAACGTGCCATTTTTGCAACAGACTGTTAACAGTCTGTTTGGTAACTACATGCGCCGCATCTGGTTAACAGATGCGACGCATCCTATCCTTTATTTTGTTTTATAGTCAGTCCAGGCCGCACGAAGATACGGCGCATCTCAATCCTGAGATGCGACGCATCTCCTGCAATGGTCATATCTTATTTTATTTTTCTGCATTTTTATTTTCGACTTTAAAACTATTTATCAGTTTATTTTAATGCGGCGCATCCCTGGTTAAGGATGCGGCGCATCTTTATTCTGATCCGTATTAATTCCAGGCTCGATACGGCGTATCTTCTTCAATAAGATACGGCGCATCGACTGACCTGATAATTTTCAGTTTTAATTTTTTAAGTTTTATTTTTCCTAACTACTAATGTGTTATGCAAGTTGAACCTTTCTTATCTTAGGTGTGTTTTAAAGTGTTGGTGGTATAATAGTTTCCTGGATTTCCTGTGGATACATCAAGTATGAAGTTTTAACGTTCTAATCCACAAGAAGTTGATTTTTGCTCTTATACTAATGGAGGATCATACCGAGCAAATCTCAGGGGAGTTTCTCCGTTCTAATTCTTTTATTTCCAGTTTTTAACCTTTTATACAAACAACGAGGACGTTGTTTAACTTAAGTGGGGGGATAGGAGAATTAGAACACTTAACACTTACTTGTCCTACTTTTTCAAAAATTATGCTTAAAATGTGCTTAATATATCAAACTTAAAAATTTTTTTAGCATGTTTTTGTTTAAGATCTAAGTTGCATAACTGCACACATGACGTTATTTTCAAAAATTGTGATTTTTCTAAATTCACAAATCTATGAGTGTGCCGGTGACTTGTAAACTTTAGAACTTGGCTTGTATACTATTCGAGACCACCATAATGAGTATTATTTATATAATTGGAATGACTTGTCTAACTTGGTAAAATTCTAGGATTACACCAAATAGCCTTTATATGTTATGTGTTATTAGCTAACTACACTGGTTAGTTAACCCCCGTATAAACCCTTTTGTTACTCTCATTTTTTAGAGTAAGATACCCCTAGAAAACCCTCAGAGCCATTCCTTTCGTTTCTTACACCTATGTTTAAAATGTTTCGTTACACCTTAAACCTTAGCCTACCCTGTAGATTAGAATCCGTGGTTGGTTAATTGCTATAGGCAGAGTGTGTTTCCTTACATTACCTGTGTTCGCGTGCGTAATTCATTATCTATGGTTAGGTCGGGAAATTGCACAATGCAAATTGGAGTGAAAGTAAATATTGTATATTTTTGAGTTTATTTTTCGTGTGTTTACTACTTTCACTATTACCGTTATTTCTGAAAGTATGAAAAGTATGAAAAAAATTATCCGGAAAGAAAGTTGTAGTGATGTGGTGAAATTTTACACATCTATGTTTATGTTTCAAGTAAAAAAAAAAAAAAAAAAAAAAAAAATCGAAAAAATGAGAAAAGAAAAAGAAAGAAAAAAGAGTTGGATGTTTATTTTAAGCCAACGATATAGAGTTATGTAAGTGGTCGATATCACCACTATTTGTTGTATTATATCTATGATTGAATGGGAATTGGCAGTTATGGGAATGCCGATTAAGGTTTATTCTTTGATTAAGATTTTGTTGAGTATAATTCGTGTCTACCTAAAGCGTGTGTTTCAAGTGTTAAAGCGTGAGTTATTCAATGATATGAGTCTTATTCATGGGATGGTTGGGATAGTGATTAACCACACTTAGGATTTTAATTTATTTGTTTTGTTTTGTTTATTTTTATTTTTACACCAATTTATATCCCAAATATTATCCATACCCTGTATTGTTCTTTATCCAACCGAACCTTTGATTTATTGAGATTAGGGATTTGAGCAATCTTAAGTATCGTAGTCGTGGATTCGGCTATGTATTTATGATTTTGTCGCCCTTTTTGATATATTATTATTGGTGAAGTTTGGACCTATCTTTAGCCTATTCGAGTTAAGGATTTGAGCAATTGCAAGTATCGTGTTCGTGGATTCGATCATGTATTTGTGATTTTGTCGCCTTTTCTGGAATTTGAGATCGATAGTGTAAATAAGAATAATTAACCCTTTAGCCTAAAAACCCTTTTTACCGCTTTAGACTTGTTATTCCTTAGCTTTAGTGGTGGAGATGTGTATACTTGCCAAGCTTATGATAGAATATTCGTCGCGACTGGACAGTTAAACGATTAGATTTGCTTTTATCGACTTATTTTATTTTACTTCTAATTCGTTAAGTGTTTAGTTGTGTGATTATGAAATAAATGAATACATGCTTAAATATAAAAATAAATCCTAACATCTTTTAGGATACGTTTTCATAAATGAAATTCTAAGGTTTACTTGGGGACAAGTAAAGTTCAAGTGGGGGGATATTTGATGAACTCAAATAAGTACATTTTATTACTATCATTTATCCTATTAATTTGACTTGTTTTACTATATTATGTATGAGGATTGATACTTAATCGTTTACTTTTGTAATTCTCAGGTAAAAACAAGCATTTGGTGAAACTTAGCGATTATGGACTAATAATGGAGCAAAACGTGCATAAAGTGGAAGTCTACTGACATGGACAAGATCAAGTCAATTCTGCTCCAGATGCGCCGCATCTCACTCTCGAAATGCGCCGCATCCCTATCAAGATATCACCAGATACGATCCAAGATACAAGAGGACATGCGCCGCATCTAATAAAGGGTTACGCCGCATCTTCTGGCGGTGTACGAATATTCCTGAATATTATAATCTTGGACCCCACGCGAAGTTAAGTACATGCGCCGCATCTACTTAAGTAGATGCGCTGCATCTTCCCTCAGACAGAAACTATAAATACCCCGTAGACCAGACGAATTTAAGAGTTCGAAAACCCTAAAACCGAAGTTCGGACAGCAGAACAGGAGGACGAATTCAGTCAAGAGGCAGCACAAGACACACCCAAATCGAAGATACAAGAGCTGTAAGAAGGTGCTGCATGTATTTAATTCATTAAGTAGTTTTGTTTTATTGTGTTAGCAAACTTTAATTCATCAGGATTGGTGGCTTGTGTAATGTGACAACGAAAGATTGCACTCCCTTTAATACTTGCTTTCCCATCAATTAAAGTTTATATGTTGATGTCTTTGGTTACTACTTATTAGTGCATTGATAACCTCTGTGTTTATTAGTGGCTTGCGGGCATCCGACTGCGGGACAAGATGTGGCTCCCACGGTTGTTTCTAAATTGATCACTTAGGAATGACTTTTAGACATAAGTAATCATTAAGAGTTTACTCGCCGATGAGAATAGGACCAACGAGAAAGGGTTAATTACATACACTTCATATAAAGCTATCAATAAAACAAGTGACAATCTACTTAATCATAAGGACAGCCCTCTTATTGTCTCGAGTATCTATCTGTGTACGTGTGTGCTACTTGCTGATTCGTGCCTATTTGTTTATTTTATTATTTAAATTGCAACAAAACTGTGCCAGTCTCTCAGGCTGAAACCCCCTTGCGTTAGGATATTAAAATACTGATTAGAATAACTAGATAATACGTTCCACTCTTAGTGATCGACACTCTACTTACCATTATCTTCATACTGACCGGGTACACTGCTCGTTAAGTGTGTGTGTTATTGATAAGTCGGCTAAATATAAATTTAAAACTTGAGTAGGCATTAAAACTGCTAAACCGCAACGACACATCACGCGCATCACTCTTCTAAACCTGTATGAGCCAAATCAATTCCTGGTAGGACAAACATTCCTCTAATTGGGGGTGCAACTGACTTATAGCCTAAACCAGACTTAGCTTTGTTAAGTATTTGACTCTCTACTATTTTCTGAACTCCTTTTGAAGTATGTTCAAGAGTATCTACACTTAACTGGATGTTTTCTTTTTCCCTTTTAAGCTTTTCTAGTTCATATACAAGTCCACTCATTTTATCATCTTTTAGTTGCTAGTCCCTTTTTAGAATACCAATCTCATCTGAGAAGTTTGACTCATTCTTTCTATAAAACACAAGTTGTTCTTCTAAAACAGCTAGTCCTCTTTTATGATTAGACAGACTAAAATTTACTTGATTAAACTCTACTCTAAGATCATCATACTATTTCTTAAGTGTTTCATAATCTTTTAAAGCTTGACAAGAGTTTGAACATTTTTGAACAATATGTACCTCTGAGTCTGAGAAAGCCATCAAACCCAAGTTAGCTGGTTCTTCTTCTTCCTCCATAAAGCTCCAATCAAATCCAGCTCCATCAACAGCTACCATAGCCTTGTAAGAAGGCTATTCTACATTAACTGTTCTCCTTGTTCCTTGCTGATTCTTGAACCCTTGACTCTGGTTGCTTTGTTGTCTTGGACTTCTACATTCCCTGGCAATGTGCCCCATCTTGTGACAATTATAGCACTCCACCTTGGACTTATCATATCCAGCAACATCTCTTCCATTGAAGGTAATCCTGTTCCCAGTCCTTTGGTAATACTTCTTAGCCCTGATACTTATTAGTGCCAACTGCCACTTTAAATCCATAGCTTCCAAATCATCTTCAGCAATCTGAAGAAGGTCCTCATTGAAGATTTGAGACCCACTAGATTGTTCTACCACAAAAGCATATATGGTCTCATCAGTTAAGCCAGCAGTGCTAGTTTTTGAACTAGCAGTGCTAACTTTAGGGCTAGCAGTACAAACTGCTTCTTCATCATCAGGACTGCTATTATTGGAAGATGATAAGAATGCAGTGTTTCGAGAACTAGAACTAGTGCTTCCTCCTTTCTTCACCTTCTGCTCAACAATCTTGAGATTGTTGTAGAGCTCATTCAATGTCATCTTCTCCAGTTCTGGTTTATTGCTCCAGACAACCACATAGGTGTTCTACTCAGCAGGTAGGCTATTAAGAAACTTCATGTTAAGATCTTCCTGAGGGATCACAATCTTTAGTACGGTTAGTTGACTAATGATCCTTTGAAGCCTATTGAAGATATGATCAAGTGATTCAGAACTTGAGGCACTAAAGTTCTCATAACTCTGCTTAAGTAGGGTTCTCTGTGCCTTCTTGGTAGCTTCATTGCCACCAAATCTTTCCACCACTGCTTCAAAAAGAGTCTTAGCAGTCTCATACTGGCTAAAGTTTAGCACTTGATCATTAGGAATTGCCATGAGTAACAAATTCCTAGCCTTCTGATCATTCTTCTTTTTTATTCTCTCCTCATTAGTGACAGGCTCAGTGTTGAGCTTTGTGGTCTTGGAACCATCAGCACGTGTTTCTTCAGTGGGAATTGGTTTAAAGGAATCACCATTGATAATGATATCCCATAATGCATAGTCTTGCACCATGAAATATTGCTCAATTCTGAGCCGCCATAAATCATACTCGTTCTGTTTAAGCATAGGGAGTTTTGCAAGGATTGAGGTTTGAGGTGTCTCCATGTCCATCTTCTTAGTAACAAGTGAGTAAAGACTTTTGGATCTTATAAATCAAAGTATCAGAACCTGTCTCTGATACCACTTGACCGGATCTAAACACACAAATTGTGTTGGAGATACTTTGAGTATATACTTGATAGCACGCGGAATTTACCACCAAGTACTTAGAAGATCTGGTGTTTGATAATTGTATGAATGTAACAGTGAACGTAACAACACAATGTTTAATCAAACGTTAGCTTCAATAGATTACGAGTGACTTTGAATTATCACACGAATTACAATGAGATCGTGAAGCTTTAAAAATAATGCATGTATAAAGTTTAACCTAGGATCTCCTTTTATAAGATAAGGAGTCCTTTAAAAGTAAAACTATCTACCGTATAAATCTATCATAATAAGATATACATTACATCTTTTCCATATATATCTTCACACGGTTTTCATCTTAATCTTATAAGCAGTACGAACTTTCTTCAACAGCAGTACTAACTGTTAGTGAATTATTCAGAAACTCTTCAGCCGTACTAACTTATATAGAACCGTACCAACTGTTGACTTAATTCCCAACATATATCATGATGGTTACGTGCTTCAAACGGTCTATAGTCGTGGGGTGATCTCCAGCGACTCACTGAATCGTGGGTGCACTTCGGTGTGTCCGTGTAAGCCCTTTCGGGGGTATCCGATTCAGAACGGCTTTGGCTAGGATTAGAGAAAGTCTTCACACTATGCTGTTGACGATCACGAAGTCTGAACCTATAAGTGCTGGACGATTTATTACTAACGGTTTTATGCAGCTACCTATAAACATCCATCAACCATCATCACATATATCAAGACAAAATTTTCTAGCAGCAGATAGTTATAGTGATATTATGGTTACACAAAACACTTAACCAAAATATCATTAGAACTGTATGCCTCTATAAAATCTCGTTGCTGTGCACGGGTACTCGTTTAGTAATTACCAATATATTAATTTTTTTCTCACCAATGCTGATTGATTATATTGGGATACAAAAACATAAATTTACATCATAATAAGCGTGAATGGTATTGATCAATAAATCTTTTTTATATGCATGGTTGTTTTTGTTTTCTTTCAAAAACAAAATAATGATGTATGACTCAATTACCTTCTCTTATCTATACTATATATAAAGGAAAAACCTTTAAAGTGAAAAAGTGGAAAAATTAAGTAAACTATTAATGGAAACAATAAACTTTTATTATTATTTTAGTTTATAACCCATCTTATTTTCATTTAGTTTAAATAGTGTTAGTGTTTAATCAATGTTTTGAAAATCGGGTCTCTAATCGACCCGGTCGAGTTATCGGGTTACCGGTTCGACCAGCGGGTCAACCCGGTCTTCCACAAAAATTAACTTTATATATATTTGAAATGATACAAAAAAAAGTATATATATATTTAGAAAACCGGGTTGATTCGGGTCACTTCAAACCCGGCGGGTCTAACTGGGTTTCGAATATAAAAACCGGTCTATTTTGACGCGTTTTTTCGACCAGAACCGGTTCAACCGATGGAACCGGCCGGGTCGAACCGGGTTATTATTCGTTTATAACCCATAAACTTTTCTTTTATCACTTTAACTATCTCCCGCAATAAAATGCCGTTACTATGCACGGATACTCGTCTAGTTTATAACCATGAATTTACAATTAGTTATGCATCTGTTTTCTTTTATAGATGCATGCATGAATCCTAAGTTGCCATAATCTCATAAGTTGACCGGCCAAGTATTATAGAGTTGCCATATATACATAAAGTGTTCATGAAATTTGAAATTGCAAGAAACCGTGAATTAGTTAGTATTACAAAGTTGCCTAAGATAGATTAATTAAGGGTAATTTAGGCAAAACATTAATTTAAGTTTTTCACTTTCAAAAGTTGCCAAAGATAGATTCACAAAAAAGGTGTAGATTGGCGGGGACACGGTGCCTTTTGGCAACAGCCATTGTCCACCCCACAAAGAATAGCTCCGGGCAACTCTCCTGGCCTAGTGGGGCACCAACTGGAGTGAGCCGAGACTCTCGGACTCTTCAGCTCTTATCCACAAATTCTCTACAGTGAGCCCATAGGTTTTGCGGAGGTGGGTACCTATTTGGGAGCAAAGTGCCAGAGATGGGATTCGAACCCGAGTCTATTAACTCAAGAATGAAAGCCCCACCCACTGGACCAATGCCCCAGTGGTCAAAGATAGATTAATTAAGGGTAATTTGGGCAAAACATTAATTTAAGTTTTTCACTTTTAAGAAAAGTTAGATTAATTAATGGTAATTTAGGCAAAACATTAATTTAAGTTTTTCACTTAAAAAAAAAGGGTTTTTTACATTACTAGACGAGTACACGTGCATAGCAACGAGATTTTATAGCGGCAGGTAGTATAGTGGTATTATTGTTGCACATAATCAATGTTACACAAAACAATGGTAAATATCACTATAACTATTTGCCACTATAAAATCACGTTATATATGGGTACTCGTCTAGTAGATAAATAATTTAATAATAAAATTCGACACGATATATAAAATAACTTATTATTATGATAAGAAAAATATGTGTCATTGAACTTTTTGGTATTTTGTCTGAATCATACCACTAAGATATGTATTTCGATGGCCTTCGTATTATAAAACATGTCATGTAATACAATGCATGTTAACGAAATTTGTATAATATTGTTTATATGCTTTTGTTGAATCCTATTTATGTTGTGTCTCTAAGGATATTTACGTCTTGAACGCATTTGGTCGATTAAACATTTTCTGATTTTAAAACTGTAATATAATACACAGTCACACACAAAATAGGTGAGTACATATAATGTCATGAAAGTTGAGCAAAACATGATCTCTAAACAAATATTTTCATGTATGAATAATGAATCAACTTAAAGTTTAAATGATGGGAAAATATTCATAGTCAATAAGGTCAGGTTTTCAATACACAAACTATTACCCAAAACAATAGTTGTACATTTGCTTAAGAGTTGAATAAAATGTTGAACAATTAAATCTATCTATACTAATAAACCAGTACAATTTACAAGCCCTTTAAAGCACACACTGTAATTAATTCGCTGATGTGTCTCTTCTCCTATTGGTCGATCATTTATTGCGTACAACAAGTCTAAGCATGCATTCTTAACACTCTTCCAAAAAAAATCAAAACAAAAAATAAAATTAAAAAAGAAACAAACAAACGCGTCCAACAAGTCAACCTATTTACTCCTCCTCCTTCACAAAGATAATGGCTCAATCAAAACCAAGTCAAAGATAACACCCCCCCTTCACACGCTCCTCCCGTTATTTTCTTCTCCAAGAAACGCGTTTTCACTTAAAAGAGGAATTTGCAATCAATTATTCAATAAAAATGATACACCAAATCAATCAATTATCAATCCACCCAAAAATTGAATCGATCATCAATCCACCCAAAAACAATAAAACCCTAAATTGGGCAATGATTCTGATTATTTTTTTGACCGTGTGGTAAGTTTCTTATCGTCATTTTTTTAAATAATTTTTTATTCGAGCTTATTGTAGTTTCTTCTCATCGTGAAGATTGCAAACAATAAAACCATAAATTGGGCAATGAATCTGATTATGGCAGCTTATTGTATGTTTAATTATTTATTCATTTTGTTTAATGAATTATTTTTTTATGAATGAGAATGATGAATGATTATATATATTCAGTTTGATTTGATTTGATGATGCGTCTGACTTTTAATTTGGGAATGTTTAATAAATAATTGGGCATAAGTTATTTAAGGAATTACAGCGTGGATTTTAGTGTGTATTCCCAATTTGATAGTCAGACTTTTGTATTCTATTCTAATAGATTGATGTATTGAATCACAAAATTTAAAACTTTCTAAAACAAATTAGCCCTAATTCTACCAATTTGCCTATATAATGGTTAAGAAGTTTTGTTTAATAATCACATCCTTCTTTCTACGCTTTTGAAAAACATATCATAAAAATCAATGGCTCAATTCGTTAATGGCTACATAAACGATCTTTCTGCTGTGAAGGACAATGTCAAGCTGCGTGTGAGAGTTCTGCGCAATTGGATGCAGCCTGTACATGGCAAATCCCACATCATCAACATGGAACTTATTGTAATGGATGAACAGGCAAGTCAATTTGATTATTTGTGTTATGTACATTACTTAAATATTTTATACTTTAGTTATAAAGAAGTGATTTGTTCTAATATTTGTGTTGTGTAAAGTACATTGTTGTATAAACATACTACTGAAGATTAGTTTTTCTCTTTGCTTATGGTTTCCTTTTTTTTAAAAAACAGAATACCAGAATTCAAGCTACAATTCGCCAGAAACAGGTTGATAAATTCAAACATCAACTTCAGGAGGGTAACGCAGTTACGCTGCAACGTTATGCGCTGGGCGAGATACAGCCCAGATTCAGGCTTCTTAAAAACGGTCTCCGGCTTAGCTTCTTGTCCGATACAATTGTTGAAAAATGTAATGACTTTAGTGGCACTATGTATGGTTTTGACTTTAGATCTTTTAAAACCATGACTAATCTAGGAGTTGAGGATGTGGGCCAGTTTGGTAAGTACTCATGTGGTTTATAGTAATTTACCTAATGTTGGGCATTGCATTTAATTTTGGTTGATAAAACTCCCTACATTTTGATGATCAATTGCAGATGTCATAGGGCAGGTTATTGCTTGCGATGATCTTGATTGTTTCGACAAGAATGGCAAACAAGGGAAGAAGAAACCACTCACCCTTCTTGATGCGGAGTAAGTGAATATTATACATATATAAATTGAGTAACAAAATGTTCACTTTCAAAACTGAATAAGAGTCATTGCTTTTATTTATTGTTTCAGGGGCACTGAAATTAGGTGTACACTTTGGGGAGCGTTTGCGCAGCAGTTTTCTGACTTTCTTCAAACTTGTGATGACCATTCAAATATCATTGCTGTGCTTCATCTTGCCATGATGAAGATGTGGGACGGTAATTTCTCATCCTATACATAGTGGGCAGTTTTGAAAGTGAAAGTTATATGTATACATCTAACCATATACTGATTTCATTTGCATAGGGAAAATGGGGATTCAGAATGGATACAATGCAACTAGGTTGTTCCTGTTTGGCGGAAAAAGAAGCAATCACATCAGCTGAATTCAAAGATGTTGAACACTTTAGAAAACTGTATGTATCAACCACGTAATTGGTTATTTAACATAGCATACAATTCCTAACTATTAAACCACATTTTTCTATATAGGTTGGTTGCTAAGAAGGCAAATGACACATCTGAACATACAATAAGCATCTCCACCGCCTCAAGATACTCGACAAAAGAAGATTTTACCACTTCTGCAGAAATGAGACACATTGTCGAGCTCTTGGATATCCCAAAGGTACAACGTTCTACTATCACACAATACTATCGTAATGATAAAAATAGTATATGTCACTGTTTATATAGTTTGCTCAATTCTGTTTTTACTATTTTTAACTTTAATCATTATACGTTTTCTAATTTGTCATTAGGGTACGCCTTCTGTCATCGTGGGCACTATCATTGCGATATGTGAAGATGAGGGGTGGTGGTACTTAGGTTGTGGCAAGTGCAAAAAGAAGGTTGTTAAGGCCAGTGACATTGTGGATTTGGAATCCGAAACACCGAGTCAACAGGTTGGTGGGCCAACCGAATGGTGGTGTAGTAAATGCGGAGAAGTATGCTCGAGCCTCAAAACACAGTGAGTTCTGCTTACATTGCAATTTATTCATGTTACTTATAAATTTTACGCAAACATATTTAAAAGCTTTAAAATTTATTTTTTATTTAGGTTCCGTCTTCAAATACGTGTTCAAGATTCAACGGGGACATGCTCTGTCTCCCTCTTTAACGATGAGGTACAAGCGTTTGCCGATCGGTCAGCATACCAACTGTGTGACAAATATGGAAAGGTACATTAACGCTTTATTATGTTTTTTAATAAATCAACCAATACAGAAAAACATACATTTATAAGTCTTTAATATTTAGGTGAGTGATAGTGAGTTTGTTCCCCCTGAGATTACAAAGATTGTTGGAACCAAGTATGCCTTTAAGATCTTCATGGATAAATTCAATTCAACAAAGTTGTTGCCTGTGTTTAATGTAATCCGTATGTCTGCTGATAAGGAAATTATTGAAACACTGCATGCAAATGCTACCCCACTCAAGGTACTAATTCACAATCTTTATACACTTTGTTTTTGGCGATTTTGAAATAATTATCTATCCATCTTACATATTAATTTCTTTTTTTCAGCAGCCGGACAATGAAGCCACCAGTGGCAGTCTACCAGTTATTACACCATTTGTAAGTTTTATACTATTTTAATGTAACAATCACCCAAAAATTGACAAGAGACTGAACTACCCATATTTTCCGCCATGTAAAGGAACTGGAGTCGCAGACGGATGACAACACCACTCCGACAAATACAGACAAAACAGATGGGAGTAACAAGCGACCAGCCGACGATGAAGCAGAGTGGACCATGTCTTCTAATGCTAAAAAGGAAACTGTCGAGGTCAAGTTGGAAAAGGATCCATGATTAACCTTGCGTTGAAGTGTTCAGGCAACAACGCAAGAGCTCCAAATCATAATATGTTTCGTTTTTGAATTCAATAATTTTCTTTGGACAAGTTTTGTTTCATTTTTGTGATTGGGGAGTCCCAATCACTTTCATTTTGTCTTTTGATGCGATACTTTCATTGTGGTTTTACTCATTCAGTGTGAATGTCAAATTCACTTATTTGGATTTTCTTTTGGTGGACTTGAACTCAGCATACATTCCCCACAGTTAAACAATTGTTGAACTCTTACTTCTTTTTGATGTATTTGCTGATTGTTATTTGCTATGGAGTTTATATCTGACATTTTGTATATAGTGCACATGCTTTCTTTGGTTTTTTCATTCTGCAGGTTACTCAAACTTACATGCAAGGACAAGTTCATTGCCAGACAAGATGGGTAGTTCTCTAACACCACTACATTATTGGACAAGTTGGAATAAGGGATGAAATTATCATTTCTACAATAGATGGATACACATAGCTTCAGTAGTTTGTTTCTTGTATCAACTTTGTTTATGCAACAATGTAGAAATGATAAATTGATAATACGTTGAAGTTGTTTACCAAGTATTTTTATGTCATACCTATCTTTTTTATGTTTTGTTAACAACATTCACACTAACGATGAACACGGGAAATCGCCTTTACGATTCAACACGGGAAATCGCAGGATTCGTGCTTTCAAGTAACTTTTATTGTTTATTATCTTTTATAGCTTTTTATTGTCTCCTTCACTTACATTTTTCCTTGCAGTGAATCGGGTGAGGCTCCTCCTACCATTGACATATGCATTCATCATGATACCGTTGAAGAAGGTACTGAAGAGGAAGATGGCATTGGCTTAAGCGATCTTGAAAGTAATAGTCACAAATCTACGGATGGATCAGACGATGGATCTGACTTACGCGATTTCATTGACGATAAAGATGCACCTTCAAATGATACGGATGATGAAAACGACGATAACGATCTTTGATATTCATAACATCATAACTGTGTGTGCTCGGGCTTTTCTAAATAATGACATGCTTTGGTTTTATTTTTGTTTTTATTTTATGACGTTTTTAAGCAACTATATCTATGTTTTCTTTTATTTTTCTTAAACAATTTTTATGCGTACTTTGTGTTTATTTTAATTCATATATTTGCATTACTATATTCGAGGTAACATGTTATAGCCTTTGTATATATATAGTTACTTATAAATGGTGCCAGGATTTTCATACATAGATCATTTCAAAATTCGTATGTTTACATATAAAACAAGTAATTTAATACATAAATCACTAAAAAAATCACGTGTCTTAAATGAGGTTAATAATTTCCATATAAATTTGATACACATTATATCTTTGCATGTATTATTTGTCAGCCTATAACAAATCCACAAAACATGTAATAGGTTTTTAAACATTAAATACATATCATGCAATCATGTTAATCGCTAATTTATAGGAATTTTCTATAACAATTTCGACTCCCTGTAATTACTCAAACACATATTCCTTTAATTACTCACATCTTCCTTTACCTGCTGCTACACACAATACAATTTCCTAAGATCACTATGGCGAATGAAAACACTTCAAGAAATTCAAGAAAGCGTACATCTTCTCAAAATCAGCCGAATATAAATTTAATACCACATCAAATAACTTCCAGCTCCAGTGTCACTTCAAGATCGTTTCAATCAGGATCTTTTGAATCATCAGAAAATATTCCACAACCCAGTTTGGTAGATTCAACTTCGGCTAAAAGAAGAGTTTCTTTGACGGAGCTCTTGAATTGTAAGACTCTATTTCACATGATGTCTTTAACGATACCTATTGACTGTTTCAGTTCGTGTTATTAATTTTTACTTCTTCATTCATTAGATAATCCGCTAACTGTAAATGTCGCTCCGTTCAGTTTCTCAAATACACGTATCCCCTTAACAAATCATCCTTCAGGTTTGTTTATTGTTGTATAACAAATTATAGTTCCTTTTACAATCTTCAACGACAAAAAACTATGAAATTAACCACATTTTATATGTTACTATGGGGTTCTTTTGATTGTTTTCTTTTATAGGTTCCTTTATAAGTTCTGAACAGACTCAACTAACAACTCAACAAAGGCTTCCGCTTTCGGACGTCTCTAACAGTAACTAAATTATTCAATAAGATCACGTGTTTGATACATCTTACAATATCTTTTCGTTAATCATATACTAAATTCTACAATTCATGCTTCACATAGATCTTCCACGTATAAATGGCACATATTCTGTTTTAGGAAGACAAACAACAAATCCACCATTTGAAACACTTTATCAAGGTTTGTATACTCTGACTTTAGAAGTAGCTTCCTTTGCTTAGTTATTTATTTTCCTTTCAACAACTTTACCAAATGTACCATAAATTATCAATTATGCTGTAGGAACCAAAGCGAAAAATAGTTCTCCCGTCTCTGCCAACAGTAGTCTATATTCCCCTTTGCAACAGGGTCATGGTCCAGTTCCCACGCAAACAACACCACAAACTGCCACCCCAACAACTCAACTTCCGAAACCAATAAATGTAAGATTATCACCGCATCTTAGTGGTAAAACTTTCTTATAATTACGTAATATTACGAATTTGTGTACGTAACATTTTTTTACTTAAAATAAACTATGTATGTGTATGAATCATAACAGGAAGACTTACTCAGGCCACAAGAGTATTTACTTCCTAAACCAAATCAGTCTGGATTTCTCACCTCTTCGTCCTCCGGTTAGCCTTATTTAGTTACCATTTTATTTTATACTATCGTTTGCAATATTTTATTAGTTTTTTACCATCACTGAATGTCACTGAGATCGGCATACATAGATTCAAATTATCAAAACATTAAATTTTTTTCTTTCAATTATAATAAGGTTACATTTTGTTGAATTTTTTTGATATTTATGCTCGCTAATGCTCAACACGAATTATACATTCAACAACTGCATTAAATTATTCTGACAAGCTCAAACGTATTTTACTCCGACATTAGGAATGAATCCTCTACTCACGAGAAATACAGTTTATGCATTTGGAGCGCCTACCAAATCAGGTAACGTTTACTATAAACTTCATTACTTTAACGCATCCTGTTGTACATGTCATGGCCTTTTAAAGTCTATAAGTAATCTAATCGCAAAAACTTTGTTGCTTCCATGTCTACACACAAATTGTACAGCAACTGATGGATTGAATACAAACAACCAAGCATATGTTTCAACAGATCATTCAACTGTAGGCGTTGTCACAACTACAACTTCAGATAAAGGTACCGCTTTGTAAATGATATCCTTGAGTTTTACTTTCTGTTTCAAGCTCTTTTAGTATATGTAAATCATTTTATTCTTCCCGTATAGTATCAAAAAGGTCAGTCCGTCGCAACACTGGTAACGATGAGAATATACATACAACTACACCAACCTCTATTACAACAACCAGCCGTCAAGTTACACCAGCTGCAGCTGCAAGGAAAACCCGTTCTCCATTGAGAAACATATCAAACGGTAGTATCTATTGATTACTCCTGTTACTTAACGGAGTAACCATTCAACAAATGAAAACAGTGCTTTGATTATACCATGTACTTAACATTGTTATTAAATCTATTGCAGTTACATTTCAAACACCGTTGGTTACTCCTGTTACTGAACGGCCTAAACAGGCATCAAAAAACATAATTCAACCTTTCACAACACAAAATTTATCTTACGAGGCAGGAGAATCGTCAAGAAGGACAAAAAGATCTAAGAGACCTCCTTTACAAACCCGCACGCCTATTGCTTTTAATCTTGATGATGACGGGCATGTCAGAAAAGTCTACGACAAATACATTGGTATATCCGAAGGTAATTGCACGTGCTATTTCTTTACTGATTCCAATAAA
Source organism: Artemisia tridentata subsp. tridentata (assembly GCA_021014915.2). Taxonomy (NCBI): domain Eukaryota; kingdom Viridiplantae; phylum Streptophyta; class Magnoliopsida; order Asterales; family Asteraceae; genus Artemisia; species Artemisia tridentata. The sequence goes on along the minus strand of CP139508.1, from coordinate 485,711,931 downwards.
GACGTTACTAATTATATACTATATTTTAACAAACATCTTTTTAATTATGTAGATTACTACGACCATGGAGATCCTACATTTGAATGTACAGAATGTCATGCATTGTTATGGGAACCTGAAGCGAGAACAGGGAACGTTAATTGATCCGTCTGAAAACGTATACATAAATATAAACAGTCTCAGGACGAATACTCGTGTGTAGTGTGAAACCAGGCAAGTGATCACCCGGATCGTTTCCCAACGAGGTGTGAATGGAAAACTGTGAAAAGCTAAGATTAGAGTGATTGATGATTTAGATTGCTTCTGATTTTTGCTTTTTAATAATTCTAAATAACAAATTAAAACAAATATGCACAATTAAATTAAACGCGAATAAAATTAAACTAAAAACGCGCAACGGAAAATCTAAAACGGGACTAAAAAGTAAAATTTATAAAATTAAAACTTAAAAATATAAAATGACTTAAAACTTATTTAAAAACTTAAATTATATTTTTTTACACTTTATCTCTATTTATTATTAATTATTTATTTATTTAATTACTTATTAAACTATTTAAATTTATAAAATATACTAAATGAACAAAGAAAATTCTAAAACTTTTTCTAAAAATATTATTAAGTAAATAGAAGCTAGGAAAATTATAGAAATGAAACTTACTTAATTAAAATTTAAAAAGATAAATTCTATTAAATAGAAGCTATCACTATATTTCTATTTTTGGTTTTTCTTAAAGTCTAAAAATAAGATTATATTTTTCCTAGATTAAAAATGACAAAATAAAATTATGAAAATTGGATTTATATTTTTCTGATTATTTTTCTATTTATTATGATTTAAATACTATTAGAAAATAATAAAAAAGATTAAAAATATTAAAACTATTCAGAAAATTATGAAACTTTACAGATAATTCTAAAATATAAATTAAAAGATAGGAAAAATAAAATGAAAAGTTTAATAAGCCTGGAGAGCTGATTTGGGCAGATAAGCAGTTGGCTAATAAGCCAAAAATAAGCTAAAAGACTTGAAAAATTACCAAAAGCTCAGGATAAGTTCAATACACTTATATAAGCACAAACTAACTTAAAAATACCAATAAGCACAAGAGATGGGCAAGATAAGCACTTGGCTGTTTGCAAAATCAAAACAGAAAAAGCAGGAAAATGGCAAACTTGCAGACTAGATTAAGCAGTGAAATAAGCTATTGAAACACAACCTAATGGGGGCAAAACTTAGGTAGCACTACTGAGTACATGAAAACACAAAAAGCCCCATCATTAAATGCCCAATTGAACTCCAATTGGAGCCTAGATCAACAACCAAAAACTAAGTCTGCTGTGTGGGGGTCTGTTATGCAGACTTGTGCACAAGTGTGCACAAGGGTTTTGGGCAATTGGCTGTCACTAAATAGACAAAGTTGGACTCAGAGAAGCCAAGGAAAAGTGCAAAATAAGCTTCTAGCTTGTATGAGCTTATTTGGACAGTTGGGTTCCTAAAATTTTCACAATCCACCCAAATCTATTAAAACTAACAATTTAACTCTAAATGACTTAAAAACAACTTATACTGGTTTAATTAAGCTAGATTGAAGTTGGACAAATGGCCAATCTACAGTAACAAGCTTGATGCCTGCCTACACCAAGCACAGCCTTTGCCAAACACTCCTTTATTGGGACTGTTTTGGATTTTCTATTAGCACAGGTTGAATTAAACTAAGATTTAAATTAAACTAAGTTTATATGACTTAATTAGGTACTAAAAAGTGATTATCAACTATAAATAAGCTGTATTAAGCAGTTTCTAATATAGGTCTATTTCTTTTGTTTTTTAGAGTGATTTTAAGAAAATGAAAACAAAGCTAGTGAACTACTGATTTTATTGATCAAACACACCTAAGAACTATCAATAAGCAAATAAAAACAATTATAAGCTACTGATAAGCACTTATACAGTACTTAGGAATTTAATGCTAAAAAGCTAAAAAGCTTACAACTGAGATTGATAATGGAACCAAGAACAATGACCAAGAACCAATCTAGCTTGTCAGAAACAAGCTAGAAAACCCAGAAAAGCTTCCTGAACTAGCTTATCCACTCAGAAATAGCTTATTGGCCTCCAAGTTGACTTTCATTGACCATCTTGATTTCTTGAATTCAGAACATGATTAAGCTAAAATAAGCTTACCACAAGCTATAATAAGCTTGCATAAGCTTATAGAAACAACTTATAAGTTATTTCAATTACTACTTATTTGATTCGAATTATCAGTATAACATGAAATTTGAAATTATCACTAACTAATGAAATTTAACAAAGATTAATATCAAACAAGCTTAAATTACTTTTTATTTATTACTGAAACATGATATTACAAGCTATCACTACTGGAAAGGAAAATTCGATTATGCTACTTTTTTACCTACTTGCCAATTAAGGCTACAAAAGCTATCTATTTATACATAATTTAAGTGGGATAACACATTGTCGACATCCTCAATCCATCAGCACCATTGAATTAGCTCAATTTGATCTCAAACGTCCACTTGTATTTTGGCGGGAAAACAGGAAAGTGACTAAATCATCTGTTTTAGCTAGTGGGAGTGGGAGAGATGCATTAATTGCATTTGGAAATGTTAGGTAGTGTGTTTGGAGGGGGAATGATGTGGTGAGACAGCTGTGGAAAATGGTGAGGTGGGGGGTGACTGGTTTGGCGGTTTAGGGGAAAGAGATAAGAAGGTTTGACCGTTGGTCAAACTTTTTTATTTAAATTAAAGGTTGGGTCGGGTTGTGTTGATTGGGCTTGGGTTGGGTTATTTTAATAAAAGGGGTTGGGCTGGTAATATAAAAGAGTGGATTGGGTTTAGTATTTGGATTTTTGGGATTAGTTTGATCCGGATTTTGGTTTATAATTAAACATAGGGACCAAACTTGTAATTTCTGAATAGTTGAGGGCCTGAACTTGTAAACTTCCAAACTATCTTCAAGGGACTAAACCTGCCACAAAACAATAACACAAGGACCAAAGTTTATTTTTCTCAAAGTTTTTAAATCCCAGGGACCATTTCTGTCCATTTTGCAAAGTTCAGGGACTAAACTTGTAATTTTATGAAACTTCACACCAAAGGACTATATATGTTTATTTTATGATTCTTAAAGGACCTTTGATGACTTTTCCTGTTTTTAGAATAACCAGGGACTAGTTTTGACAACTTTTGAAAGTTGAGGGACTGAAACTGCCAATTATGCAAACTTTGTTCGTTTTTTATCTGTTTTTAAACATTTTGCATCTGAAACATATAAAACACAATTTTGGGATAATTTCAGTATTATGATGCATTTCTGAGTGTTTTTGGATGTTTTGGCAGCTCAGATTAGGTAAAAATGATGAGTATTTAGACACTCATCAATCCCCCACACTAAACTATTGCTAGTCCCTAGCAATCATTTATGAAGTTTTTAATGGATTTTTCTCTTTACCAAAAGCCATTACTTCTGGAGTAGCCAATGTTTTAGTATGTGATACTTTGGTACAATGATAACCAAATGATTTTGAGCAAACCATCAGCTGTCAACGGTTTTGATTTGTCTTTACCAGAAGCCGTTTGCTTCTGGACTAGCCAACTCTTAGATAAATTACAACTATTATCTTTGGTGAGCTGATTACCAATCATGGATTTTCACTGCCTTAACCACAAGCCATAACCTTGCGGGCTAGCCAACTCTTCACTTATGAAGATATGGTGAGTCGAATACCATACAATTTTGGGCAAATTGTAAGCCATGAACGGATTTGATATATCTTTACCAAGAGCCGTTTGCTCTCGGATTAGCCAATCCTTAAGTGGGTTAGACATGGTGGACTGATAACCATTTATTGAGTTCTAAGTGAGAAAAAAAATTTAAAATTTTGGCTAAAAATGGGGGTACTAGATGGTACATTTGATCAAATTCGCAAGAATTCCCCCCCACACTTAGAACTGAATATTGCCCTCAATATTCAAAGAACCGGTTGTTAAACCAACACTTAGAACGTGAAAGGGAAATACTTATAGCCATTATTTTTATATACACACTTTTTTTTTTTTACTGTACATATTAACAACATGTGGGGCATCTCCCCCACACTTAGATGAAACATGGGTGAAAACCCATACTTTGCTACTGTTTTTATTAACCGAGTCGCTAGCTTGACTCGACCCCGAATTGAGTTGATTCCTCCCGAACAGTCAGGTTTATCACGCAAGCTAACCGCTTGTGAACGGCCAACCGTAACAAAGGGTTCCTGAACAGCCCGGGAGAAAAAGCAATTTAAAAGTCTATGGGGAAGTAAGTGGAAGAGACCATCTCCATCGGATTTTCATTCAAGATGTTTGTATACACATTGAAGTACATGAAAGTTCCACACCAAGAGAGATATATCTGGCATTAAACCAATGTTATATGGACAATGCCGGGGTCAAAAGTAATATCCTCACTCCCAAATGAGTGAAAGATAGGGGAAATCACCGGGTAGGTGAAGGGAAGAAGAGAGATCTGAATAGAAATTAAGACAAGAACTTCCTCCTCAAGAATTGCAAGTGGAGGAGGCAAGTCCTTAAACTTGATCTCAGGAAATTTATCAGTTTTTTCAACTGACTTGGTTTCCTCATTATGAAGTTGTTTTGGTGGAAGAGGGGGAGATGAATCTTCGTTTAACAAATTTTCTAGGAAAAGAATGTCCCCCTCAGGATCAAGATAGCCATCATCAACCTCATGCGGAAGTGAACTATCTAGAGTAAGAAAAGCATCGACCTCATCCCAAAAGGGATCACCTCCCTCAACCGAAGTGAGAGAAGGGGAAGAGTCGGCTATGATATGCTGAGAAGATGTGGTGGGATCCCCACTCACAGAATTATGAAAATAACCAAGATTTTCTTGAGAGTATTCCTTTGAAGTAATGTCAATGACATCGATTCGGTTAACCGAAGCAGAATCATAATTTGAGGAGTACCTCGAAGTTTGATCATGGTTAAAGGTAACAGCTTCATTATCCACACGCAAGGTGATCTCATGCTTAAATACATCAATCAGAGCATGGCCCATTTTTAGGAATCCTCTTCCAAGAATTAAAGGAACCTTTTGATCAGCATCGAAATCAACAACCACAAAGTCAGCTGGAAAATGGAACTTTCCTATTTTCACAAATACATCTTCGGCAATGCCGCAGGGATGAGTTATGGTTCGATCTGCAAGCTCAAGAGTCATGCAGGTAGGAGTAAGAGCCGGAAGAGAAAGTTTCTTCCATACTGAATGAGGCATCAGGTTGATGCTTGCACCTAGATCTGCTAAGGCATAGCATTCAACCATTCCCGGAAATACACAAGGTAGTAGAAACTTTCCAGGATCTCCAAGCTTCTTCGGAAGCTTTTTCAAGATAACCGCTGAGCAGTTCTCATTTACTGGAGTTTTAGCCATTTCAATCAATTTTTCCTTGTTGCTTAACAATTGTTTGATTGTTGATGCAAATTTGGGCATCAGAATGATAGCATCCGCAAAACTTATGTCAAAATGTAATTCTTTAAAGATTTGAAAGAATTTGTCCATTTGTTGACTAGCCTTCTCACGGAGCTTTTGCTCATTTAAGCACGATGGGTAAGGAATATAAGGTTTGGATTTAGGGGCAATGACTTCAGGAGTCTCAACAGTTTCAAAGACAACTCCTGGTTTGGATTTCTTTTTAGGGCCAACCGGAGGATGGACTTGTGCTGTACTTTGTGGGATTGGAATTTGCACTTTGTCCGTTGTATCCTCCGTCTCTTTTTCCATTTCAAACAACGGAGGAGGAATAGGGGCAGCTGGCCCCTCATAAGCAGCACCACTCCGAGTTGTGATAGCTTTGACGAAAGTGGTATCTTCATCATCATCACTGTCATCAAGTACACTGACAGGAACAGCATTGAGCATTTCGGAATAATATCTGGCTGATCTTTGCTCACTAAGTTTGGTTGACAAACTTTTAACCGTAAATCGTGAAAGAGTATGATCGATTCTAGACGGCTGAGGAGCAATTGTGGGTGTAGATTTTTGGATGACAGAAGGTTGGATGACCGAAGGTTGGACGTATTTAGCACTTCCATTGTTAGTGGGAAGTACCGGGTCCTTTATCACCTTGAATTCAACATGAGATTTACCACTACGTGTACTGACAGCTTTGAGTTCACCCCTAGGGTTGACAACAGTGTTACTTGGGAGACCTCCCGAGGTAGAAGGTATATCAGTTAAAGACTTTTTGATCTGGTTTAATTGAGCAATCAATAACTGGTTTGTCTCATATTGTGTCTTATTTGTTTCCTCTTGAGTTTTCATGAATTGCTTAAGCAACTCATCTGAGGACTTCTGATTTCGGTTTGAACCTTGGTTTTGATTAAAATTTGGACCACGGTTTTGGTTAAAATTACCCTGATTCTGACCTCGGTTTTGATTGAAATTTTGAGAATTGTTGAAATTTTGTCCCTGATTTTGAACAAAGCGATTTTGATTATTCTGATTTGGCACGAGTGGAAAACCAGGTGGGACCATAGCATTCGGTGCTCGGTACTGAGTCTCAGCATGCGGACGGTATTGATTTTGGTTTACTGCAGCTACGGGAGCTGGGTAAAGAGAAGCATCGGTTGCTTGACAATCAAAATACGCATGTGGGCCACCACAAGTTTCACACACTTTGTTTATTGCTTTGATTTGTTCCGGTTTATGAATTTCACTTTTTAATTCTTTCATTTCTTTCATCATACAACGCATTGAATCCGTTAAAAAGGCTAACTCTGAGGAGTTACCGGATGAAGAAGAAGCAGGAGTGACAGGAACATTCACTTTGTTTCGAGAAATAGGAACTTTTGATTTATTTTCACAAATTTCAACCACCTCTCTAGGTTTACGATTCAAGATATTGCCACCAGAGGCTGCGTTAAGTGCATCTTGATTGTTTTGGGTCAATCCATTATAAAACGTATTTATCTGTTGTAACACCGTGAAATCGTGATGTGGGCATTTTCTTAGTAGATCTTTAAATCTGTCCCATACCTCTCCGAAATTTTCATCAAAACCTTGACGAAATCCAGCAATTTCATTTTTTAGATTAGTCGTCTTTGATGGAGGGAAGAAATAATTTACAAATTTCTTTACGAGATCTTCCCAGGTTTCAATGGATCGAGGGGGTTCTTTATCCAGCCAAATTCGGGCTGCCCCCTCAAGTGAGAATGGAAATAGCATCAATTTGATAACTGTTTGCGGCACATTCTTGTAATTGATTGTGGATGTCAACTTGTTGAACCAACGAATGTGTGCATATGGATCCTCTCGTTCAAACCCGTGGAATTGGTTTGTGGACACGAGCTGAATCAAATGTGTTTTCAGTTCAAAATGATCAGAATCGATGGCTGGTAAAACGATGGCATCTCCATAACCCTCGGTGGGTGCCTGGAGCATTTCAGCCATTGTGCGTTCGTCTGCCATATTTTCAGTGAGAACAGTACGAATCTCGGGTTCGACTATTTGGGCAGCACGTCTACGATTACGTCTTCTCGGAATTTCTACGAGTTCACGTAAAGGGCTTGATGACGTGGAAGAACGAGTGCGCATGCACTAAGTAAAATATTCCAATTAAAACAAGACAGAAGCAAAACACAAGTTAACTTAAACCAACAATCAACAAGCGTACGGTAGCTCTCTAAAAGATAAACGCACAGAGTGGCGGAGAAGCAAAGGTGGGCAATTAAGCTCCTTAAAAACCCGCTTCTTTCAGTCCGACAATTTAATGTCAGACTATCCTAGAACCTTCGTTAGAGTTTGTTTATCAATCAAAGGTGAGCCGATATTCGCAAGTGATACAAAGGTAAAGTTTTAAATTTTTGGTTTGGGAACTTATTATGGTCGTACCCCCAGTTAGGTAGTACTCTGTCTTGGTTCTCGATGGTAATTTTTTATTGTTATTTATTTAAACAAAGAAAACGGAAATTATTTTTGGTGTTTTTATTTTTTATATGATAATAATAATAAATATATATATAGAAAAGAAAAGAAAAGAAAAATATTTTTGTACTTTATATGGTTTTTTGGGAAATAGGAACTTCTTATAGAAGGATCTCGAATCACTAATCGCTAAAAATTCTTCACAATAGTCGCAGCACACCTCCCCGGCAGCGGCACCAAAATTTGATCCGTCTGAAAACGTATATATAAATATAAACGGTCTCAGGACGAATACTCGTGTGTAGTGTGAAACCAGGCAAGTGATCACCCGGATTGTTTCCCAACGAGGTGTGAATGGAAAACTGTGAAAAGCTAGGATTAGAGTGATTGATGATTTAGATTGCTTCTGATTTTTGCTTTTTAACAATTCTAAATAACAAATTAAAACAAATATGCACAATTAAATTAAACGCGAATAAAATTAAACTAAAAACGCGCAACGGAAAATCTAAAACGGGACTAAAAAGTAAAATTTATAAAATTAAAACTTAAAAATATAAAATGACTTAAAACTTATTTAAAAACTTAAATTATATTTTTTTACACTTTATCTCTATTTATTATTAATTATTTATTTATTTAATTACTTATTAAACTATTTAAATTTATAAAATATACTAAATGAACAAAGAAAATTCTAAAACTTTTTCTAAAAATATTATTAAGTAAATAGAAGCTAGGAAAATTATAAAAATGAAATTTACTTAATTAAAATTTAAAAAGATAAATTCTATTAAATAGAAGCTATCACTATATTTCTATTTTTGGTTTTTCTTAAAGTCTAAAAATAAGATTATATTTTTCCTAGATTAAAAATGACAAAAGAAAATTATGAAAATTGGATTTATATTTTTCTGATTATTTTTCTATTTATTATGATTTAAATACTATTAGAAACTAATAAAAAAGATTAAAAATATTAAAACTATTCAAAAAATTATGAAACTTTACAGATAATTCTAAAATATAAATTAAAAGATAGGAAAAATAAAATGAAAAGTTTAATAAGCATGGAGTGCTGATTTGGACAGATAAGCAGTTGGCTAATAAGCCAAAAATAAGCTAAAAGACTTGAAAAATTACCAAAAGCTCAGGATAAGTTCAATACACTTATATAAGCACAAACTAACTTAAAAATACCAATAAGCACAAGAGATGGGCAAGATAAGCACTTGGCTGTTTGCAAAATCAAAACAGAAAAAGCAGGAAAATGGCAAACTTGCAGACTAGATTAAGCAGTGAAATAAGCTATTGAAACACAACCTAATGGGGGCAAAACTTAGGTAGCACTACTGAGTACATGAAAACACAAAAAGCCCCATCATTAAATGCCCAATTGAACTCCAATTGGAGCCTAGATCAGCAACCAAAAACTGAGTCTGTTGTGTGGGGGTCTGTTATGCAGACCTGTGCACAAGGGTTTTGGGCAATTGGCTGTCACTAAATAGACTAAGTTGGACTCAGAGAAGCCAAGGAAAAGTGCAAAATAAGCTTCTAGCTTGTATGAGCTTATTTGGACAGTTGGGTTCCTAAAATTTTCACAATACACTCAAATCTATTAAAACTAACAATTTAACTCTAAATGACTTAAAAACAACTTATACTGGTTTAATTAAGCTAGATTGAAGTTGGACAAATGGCCAATCTACAGTAACAAGCTTGATGCCTGCCTGCACCAAGCACAGCCAAACACTCCTTTATTGGGACTGTTTTGGATTTTCTATTAGCACAGGTTGAATTAAGCTAAGATTTAAATTAAACTAAGTTTATATGACTTAATTAGGTACTAAAAAGTGATTATCAACTATAAATAAGCTGTATTAAGCAGTTTCTAATATAGGTCTATTTCTTTGGTTTTTTAGAGTGATTTTAAGAAAATGAAAACAAAGCTAGTGAACTACTGATATTATTGATCAAACACACCTAAGAACTATCAATAAGCAAATAACAACAATTATAAGCTACTGATAAGCACTTATACAGTACTTAGGAATTTAATGCTAAAAAGCTAAAAAGCTTACAACTGAGATTGATAATGGAACCAAGAACAATGACCAAGAACCAATCTAGCTTGTCAGAAACAAGCTAGAAAACCCAGAAAAGCTTCCTGAACTAGCTTATCCACTCAGAAATAGCTTATTGGCCTCCAAGTTGACTTTCATTGACCATCTTGATTTCTTGAATTCAGAACATGATTAAGCTAAAATAAGCTTACCACAAGCTATAATAAGCTTGCATAAGCTTATAGAAACAACTTATAAGTTATTTCAATTACTACTTATTTGATTCGAATTATCAGTATAACATGAAATTTGAAATTATCACTAACTAATGAAATTTAACAAAGATTAATATCAAACAAGCTTAAATTACTTTTTATTGATTACTGAAACATGATATTACAAGCTATCACTACTAGAAAGGAAAATTCGATTATGCTACTTTTTTACCTACTTGCCAATTAAGGCTACAAAAGCTATCTATTTATACATAATTTAAGTGGGATAACACATTGTCGACATCCTCAATCCATCAGCACCATTGAATTAGCTCAATTTGATCTCAAACGTCCACTTGTATTTTGGCGGGAAAACAGGAAAGTGACTAAATCATCTGTTTTAGCTAGTGGGAGTGGGAGAGATGCATTTAATGCATTTGGCAATGTTAGGTAGTGTGTTTGGAGGGGGAATGATGTGGTGAGACAGCTGTGGAAAATGGTGAGGTGGGGGGTGACTGGTTTGGCGGTTTAGGGGAAAGAGATAAGAAGGTTTGACCGTTGGTCAAACTTTTTTATTTAAATTAAAGGTTGGGTCGGGTTGTGTTGATTGGGCTTGGGTTGGGTTATTTTAATAAAAGGGGTTGGGCTGGTAATATAAAAGAGTGGATTGGGTTTAGTATTTGGATTTTTGGGATTAGTTTGATCCGGATTGTGGTTTATAATTAAACATAGGGACCAAACTTGTAATTTCTGAATAGTTGAGGGCCTGAACTTGTAAACTTCCAAACTATCTTCAAGGGACTAAACCTGCCACAAAACAATAACACAAGGACCAAAGTTTATTTTTCTCAAAGTTTTTAAATCCCAGGGACCATTTCTGTCCATTTTGCAAAGTTCAGGGACTAAACTTGTAATTTAATGAAACTTCACACCAAAGGACTATATATGTTTATTTTATGATTCTTAAAGGACCTTTGATGACTTTTCCTGTTTTTAGAATAACCAGGGACTAGTTTTGACAACTTTTGAAAGTTGAGGGACTGAAGCTGCCAATTATGCAAACTTTGTTCGTTTTTTATCTGTTTTTAAACATTTTGCATCTGAAACATATAAAACACAATTTTTGGATAATTTCAGTATTATGATGCATTTCTGAGTGTTTTTGGATGTTTTGGCAGCTCAGATTAGGTAAAAATGATGAGTATTTAGACACTCATCATTAATTCCAATAATAAACCTTACAGTATATGCTGTGGCAAGGGTAAAGTTAAACTTGATGCACCACCGCCAACTCCAAAACCATTGCTTGACTTATTCATGAACGATGATGCGATGAGCCAGAATTTTAAAACCAATATAAGAACGTACAACAGCATGTTCGCTTTTACTTCCATGGGCGGGAAAGTTGATGATTCAATAAACAAGAAAGGACGTGGTCCGTACGTTTTCCGATTACACGGACTGACTTACCATAGTATCGGTAGCTTACTTCCCGAACCAGGTGTCCCACCCAAATTTGCGCAGCTCTATATATATGACACAGAAAACGAAACAGAGAATAGAGCAACATCATTAAGGTAAATCCATAACATATATGATTCTTTAATGTGTATACATAACTTGACTACAAATCTTTACTTTTACAATTTTAATTTGTCCTAATCCCGTTTCTGTATTCATATCAGCAAATCTTCTAATTCGTCGGCGCCTTCAAGTTCAAAGAATCCTGTTGATCGCAACATTATTAATCAAGTTAAAGATGTTTTAGATGAATCAAGTGATTTGGTTAAAACATTTAGGAGGGCACGTGACCGATACACGGAAGACAGCGAGCAGAATATAAGAATAAGACTCATCGCAAAGCGAGGCAAAGATGGACGCCAATACACTCTTCCTACTGCCAACGAGGTTGCTGGTCTTATTGTAGGAGACATGGATTCATGTATAGAGGATCGTGACATTGTTTTGGAAATGAAAAATGGACCTTTGCAACGTATTAATATCTTCCATCCTATGTACCTTGCTTTGCAATACCCTTTGTTGATGCCGTGTGCACAAGATGGATATACTTTGGGAATTCCACATAAACAAATCTTTTCCAAATCAGCCACCAAAAAAACGGACAAAACGATTACTATGCGTGAATGGTTTGCCTATCAAATTCAAGACCATCCCAATCGAGAGAATTTGTTTCTACGTGGAGTTCGTTTGTTTCAACAGTTTCTGGTGGATGCTTTCACTATGGTTGAGACTGAACGCATGTTTTTCCATCGGTCCAAGCAGTCTATACTTAGGGCTGATACATACTCCAATATACGCCAAAGCATCGCATCTGGAAATACTGACCCTACCCAAGTTGGGAAGCCTGTCATACTGCCTTCTTCTTTTACTGGTGGACCAAGGTACATGCAACAAAACTATATGGATGCCATGGCATTGTGTAGGTGGTATGGTTGTCCAGATTTGTTTCTAACCATCACATGCAATCCTAAATGGCCTGAAATAAATCGGTATATGCGCGAGCACAACCTTACATCTACCGATCGTCCGGATGTGCTTAGTCGAGTTTTCAAAATGAAGTTGGATCAGTTGATCAAGGATGTCAAAGAATTAAAACTTTTTGGACGTGTTCAAGCAGGTAATTTTTTAACATACTATAAAACAATTTTTCCATTCTTACAGCTATACATTACTTAGAGTGAACTTTACATGCACTTGAAACTAACTTGAACATAACATTTGCAGTCGTATACACCGTTGAGTTTCAGAAGAGAGGCCTCCCTCACGCCCATATATGTTTATTTTTGCATAAGGATGACAAGATTCCGAATGTTGAACATATCGACAAATTCATATGTGCTGAGATACTTGATCCAAACGAGGATCCTGATCTGCACAAATTAGTTTCCGATTTTATGATGCATGGTCCTTGCGGTCCTGATGAGCCAAATCAAGTTTGCACCACTGACGGGAAATGTACGAAACACTTTCCAAAAAAATTCATTCAACAAAGTTCAGTTGACGCTGACGGGTACCCAATTTATAGAAGACGTGAAAACGGAAACTATGTTGAAAAGAGTGGACACAAGTTGCATAACGGCTATGTTATCCCTTACAATGTGATGCTTCTCAAACGTTATCAGTGTCACCTTAATGTTGAATGGTGTAATCAGACGGGATCAATAAAGTATTTGTTTAAGTATATAAATAAAGGTCCAGATAGAGTCTCTGCACAATTGTATGAACCAGCTACAACGGAAGAAGGTGAGCAAAGTGCAAAACCAGTTGACGAGATTAAGGCCTTCTATGATTGCAGGTACCTGTCAGCGTGTGAGGCTGCTTGGAGGCTATTTAAGTTCGAGATACATTATAGAACACCAAATGTTGAAAGACTTTCTTTTCACCTTGAAGGAGAGCAGAGAGTTGTATACGATGAGAACTTGGATCTTGAAGCAGTTGCCAACAAACCATCAGTTGGCGCATCTATGTTTGATGGTTGGATGAAAATGAATGAGAAGTATCCAGCAGCAAGGGAACTTTCGTATGTGGAGTTTCCTACAAAATTTGTATGGAATGCTGAAAAAAGAATGTGGACATTCAGGAAGAGAGGTTTCGCAATTGGTAGAATTCATAATGTTCCTATTTCAACCGGTGAAGCGTACTATTGTAGGATGCTACTAAATTGCCAGAAAGGATGTACGAGTCACGCTAAGATAAGAACATGGGACAACATTGAATATCCTACATACAAAGAAGCTTGCTACGCAACGGGTCTTTTAGAAGACGACAAGGAGTATATTCAAAGTATTAAAGATGCAGCACACTGGTCTTCCGCTGAACATCTATGCGACCTTTTTGTTACACTACTCTCTCAAAAGGAACTTCAAACTCCTTTGACCGTGTAGTTAGAAACATGGCACTTGCTTGCCGAAGATGTGGAATACAAAAGAAGTCAAATCTTAGGAGTACCAGGTACACAATTTACTATTTCTCTAATTTTTTAGTTTTATTAACGTTATCTTTATACTTGCCAAATTCATAGCATATGCAACGACTTTAACCAACAAATATACATATAATATGGTATCAAAAGCTAATTACCTATATTCTATACAGCATATTAACATTGATAACTTCATTTGCATACGGTTTTCATATTAGGAACATACAATGAGCTTGACATTTAGACTAAGATATGGAGGATTTTAAAATGAAAAGAATGTTTCCCAACATTGGCATGGTAGAAATCCAGGAAAAAAACCCACAAGATATCACATTATTAGCTACTAAAATAGGTATGCAAAAAAGATTCTAAATCTTTTTATTTCATCCAACAACACAATTAGTTATAAAGATATCGAAAGAACATATTATGTTGAACGTATGCAATTCCAAGTTCATAAACAAGTAAAAAGTATTATCAACAAACACAACAATAATTGCTTTTAAAACTTTAAATATAAACATCCCTATTCAACTAAAAATACGGATCGTAGCTTCTCATAATACATGCACATATTATAAATAGATATTCATGTCAGAGCCTTAATTAGTTCTGTAACTATACACATGTACTTTTAAATGCAGTAGATTGTAACGAGAACAGAGAACCCGAAACATAATGTGCATATAAGAATATCTTTACATATGACACAGTGCACAATTTAAGTAATCTAAACACCTAAAATGTACTAACTCTTAATCTATCCTACATTCAAGAACTATCCCACATTTCATTCAACTGTTACTTTTAGTTGACTACTATAAAATATTTGTGCAGGCTTGCGACTTAGTGATGATGAAAAGAAAAATGTAGCTTTGTTCTGGATAGAAGAGCTTATGCGATCGAGAGGCACAACATTGAGGCGTTTCCCTGAGATGCCATTCCCAGATGATAGATACATAGCTCAGTTTGGTAATCGACTTCTATATGATGAGACTCATTATAATCCAGAAGAGTTGCAATCTGAGTATGCCAGGCTGTACGCGGCTTTAACCACAGAACAGAAAGGCGTATATGATACTATCATGACATCCGTTGAAACAGGTAAAGGAGGTGTATATTTTGTATATGGATACGGTGGTACTGGGAAGACATATTTATGGAAAACCCTTGCTGCCGGTATTAGAAGGAACGGTGATATAGTCATAAACGTCGCATCAAGTGGTATTGCATCTTTACTGATGTCAGGTGGCAGAACTGCTCATTCAAGATTCCATATTCCTATCAATATTGATGAGACTTCTACTTGCTCTATCCCTCCTCAAAGTGATCTTGGAGAGTTGTTAAGGAAATGCAAGCTAATTATTTGGGATGAAGCACCAATGACCAATAAGCTTTGTTTTGAGGCTTTGGATCGGACATTGCGCGACGTTCTACGTAAGTCGAGGTTTGACATTTGCCAAACTCCTTTTGGTGGAATGACAGTGGTCTTTGGTGGTGATTTTAGGCAGGTTCTTCCCGTTATTCCAAAAGGTTCCCGCCAAGACATTGTAAGTGCTTCTTTAAAGCAATCATATTTGTGGGACCATTGCACGGTTCTGAAGTTAACCGCCAACATGAGGCTAACTATAGGATCTCGCCCTGAAGATGTTAACGAAATACGTGAATTTGCTGAATGGATACTAAAAATAGGAGATGGAGACGTTGGAGATGCACCAGACGGAGAGGTTGAAATAGATATACCCAAAGATATTCTAATACATGATTCTTCAGACCCGATAAAATCCATTGTAGATTTTACCTATCCAGACCTTTTGAATCATATATACGATCCATCTTATTTTCAAGAAAAGGCAATTCTTGCTCCGACCAATGAAGTGGTCGACACTATTAATGATCATTTGCTCAAGACATTTCCAGGTGAGGAGGTGGTTTACCTTAGTTGTGATACTATTGATAAAAGTGATCGTGGGTCATCAATAGATGAATCTGTTTTCTCAACAGATTTTATAAATGGATTAAAGTTCTCAGGTGTTCCAAATCATAGGCTGGTGTTAAAAATTGGTGTCCCCATAATGTTGCTGCGGAATATTGATCAATCGAATGGATTGTGTAACGGGACAAGACTTCAGGTGTTACACTTATCACATACTTCTATTCAAGCGCAGATCATTAATGGTACACATTTTGGACATAAGGTTATCATACCACGCTTGAGAATTACTCCATCTGATAAACGTTTGCCTATCAAGATTGTGAGGAAACAATATCCCATTTCTGTGTCATTCGCCATGACAATTAATAAGAGCCAAGGACAATCGCTTTCAAAAGTCGGGTTGTATCTACCGCGTCCTGTATTCACACATGGACAGTTATATGTGGCTCTTTCCCGTGTCAAAAGCAAAAAGGGTTTGAAAGTAGTTGCTTCATATGTGGATGGTAACCTATCCAATACTACTACGAATGTCGTATATAAAGAAGTTCTACAAGGTTTATGATCAAACGATCAATAGGTATGTACATTATACATGTTAAATGTTTATACGATTTTTTTAATTTACAATTATTATATATCCTAATTTTATAGTACTTAAACCCCTTTAAATCAATCTCAGGGGTTGCCAGAAATGAGCTTATGTTCAACTGTTTGAATCGCCACTACATACATTTAATACGACCAAAACAGCGTACGCAAGGACAACGAAAACTGGTATAAAGAGGCAATGAAAGTGGATGTTATTGACAATGAATCCGTATTTAAATAAAGTGGATGTTATTTACAATCATTGTATTTCATACTTTCAGTCACTTATAACTTTATTGTTCCGTTATAAGCAAATTGCACATCGTTTACGTTATTTAGTCTCTCTTACACTATTCACGTACTTACGTTTTCTTATTCAAAACCACTCTAAAATCCCGTGAATTTCACGGGTCTATAAGCTAGTGTAATATGTTATATGTGTATCCAAGGAAGTATATATATCGTCTCATAGGATGGTAATGGGTTTGCTCAATTTTGTGCAACATAAACATTGCACATATCATTTAGTAAAACAAAACAAAAAACCAATGCCATATTAAGCAATTGCTTTATTAAGCTTAAGGGTCTGTTTGGTATGATGGAATAAAACAGCGATGGAATGGAATGAACGTCGTAATGGAATAAATGATGTAATGAAATGACGCATTACGATTATAATTATGTTTGGTTGTTATGATAAAATAGAATGTAATTAATAATAAAAAGAATAAAATGGCCTTTGATGATATATTTTTTTGTTTGGTGGATAGTTAATAAAAGGCTTTTATGTAAATAAGATTTCATTCCAAGATGTAATGATAATGAATGAAAATGGTGATTTTTAATGTAATGGGTGATTTCATGTAATGAGTCATTGCAGTACGTAATTGTAAACAAACAAAATATTTTTCATTCCGTCGTAATGGTCTTTTTCCTTCGCACTCTCATTACGACGTATCAAACACTACGTTAGTACGTTGTCCCTAAAGAAGATTATTCTAGTGCACTTCAAAAAATTCGAACATATTTTCATTTTAAGAGAAATATATTATGCATAAATAACAATACAATTAGTTAAATCTAATCTAAAATGGGTAACACAAAAGCTCATTGGAAGATCAACAAAGTTGTTCGAAAATTACTAAGATCCAACAGTTAAGAAACACCCAATGTTAATTCTACCACCGCTGCACACATTATGACGAAGCAAACACAAGCTCTTCGTTCTTCTCATATCGGCCTCCTCCGAAGGGGATGAAGTTGTATAGAAACAAGCAAAAGCA
This sequence comes from Artemisia tridentata subsp. tridentata, assembly GCA_021014915.2. Classification (NCBI taxonomy): domain Eukaryota; kingdom Viridiplantae; phylum Streptophyta; class Magnoliopsida; order Asterales; family Asteraceae; genus Artemisia; species Artemisia tridentata. The sequence continues at coordinate 485,693,952 of CP139508.1, read as the reverse complement.
TTTCAAACGACCATGAACTAAAGTAATAAAAGGACAAATTTATTAAGAAAAATAAGAGATTACAATGTTCTAACCTCAAGATAATCATCAACATTTATTTGATTTTTCATTTCCATTTCTATATACAATTGAGAACAAATGAGAAGTAGTAGTCAATGGAGAATAAATGGTTTTTTATATATAGGCAATATAGAACAAATGACAACTTTCAACAAATGCACAAATCATTCGTATATTTAAATTCATTTATGTTTCATTCTTTCTATGTGTTGATTCATTTACGTTTCATTGTTTTCAATTCTTCAATTCTTTTAATTCTTGCCATGTATACATTTATTTACGTTTCATTGTTTTCAAATCTTTCAATTCTTGCCATGTATAGATTCATTTGTTGTGTTCCCTAAGTCAACCATGTGATGATGGATAGCTAGGCAAAACATTAATGTGTAAACCCATAGTTCTCATAGTTTCCTTTATTAGTTTTGTAACTTTTTTGACTTTCTTGGCTTTTCACTTTTCACTTTTATCATTTTTGTTTTATAAATAGTATAAATATAGATAGATACTATAGATTAAGAACGAGTGTAGTGAAAACCGTGACGAAACGAGCGAAGTAAACCTACTCGTTTAGAAACATCATAACTTTTTTACATTACCATCATCAAAAAGTTTGTCAAAGTATGAATGTACATTGCTACTAGCAAATAATATGCCCAAACATTGAAAAAAACATAAAACCAAACAATCTTAATATATTTATTTAATTTCATATAATCTTTGAAGTAATAAGCAAAGATATTACAAGCTTTTTTAAGCCCAGGTTTTCTCAAGATGCCAAACATCATTAGGAAATGGCAAGTTTTGTTTACCCCAGAACAATCCTTCTGGTCTCACTAACCAATAACAATGTTGAGTTTCAAATTTCCATTTATCAGAACATTTGCGATCAAGACCACTATCATACAAATGCAAAGTTTGATATTTCGAACCCCACCAAAACTCGCCATTGAAAAGAGTCCCCCATGTAGTACAAAAAGACCAATCGTAAAGTCCGTTAAAAGGAAGAGTATGATTTCCGAGATCATCATCTTTTGACTTCACATGAAACTTGATTTCTTCAGAGATATCGTTAATTACGTATATCCTCCATTTAGTAAGTATAAAACAATTTGTAGAGGTTGTTGCAGATGTATAAGTAACTGAAGATGTGGCCATGATCAACAAAACAGTGGCTAAGAAACCTTGCATTGTAATTTTTTAGATAAACTCTCACAAAAAGGTTTCTTGTTTTTTGATATGTTGGTTTGCACTTCTCAATTTATAAGGGGACATACACACAATTAATTGTCTTCCGTTTTCTTATTTATAAATATTTTAATTTTTTGATCTTTTTATATTTTTGTGATACTCCATAATCCATATTACGATAATCTAAATAAACGTAATTGCTCAAAGTAAAACAACACTTATCTAAAAAAATGTCAATCTTTTATATAATAAATCAAAACCTCAAGTGGGGACTTTTTCATTAAAAAAAAAAATCAAATAATACCTTATTAAGTAATATTTAAATTATTATTATTTTTTATTTACAAGATTTTTAATTAAATAAGCTTAAAATTTTCCTAATTTGACCAAAAAAAAAAAAAAAAAAAAAAAAATTATAAATTCGTTTTAGGTGAAAACTGAGTGAAAAAATATATGTGTCAAAAGTATGAAAATTTGCCTGGCTATGTTTGTTTTTCTCTTGTTTTTTTTTTTTGTTTTTTTTTTTTTTTTTTTTTTTTTTCAAAATTTTTGTTTAAACCTTTGAAGATATTACAAACCCCTAATTTTACCAAAACAAAATCTGACTCATCAAGTATCACGTTTTTGAAAAATCTACCGATCATGGGTTATTCAAGCTTATTCGTGGCTTCACAAAGGAGGTACAATATATAGGGACGGAGGGAGTATAGTATTTTTTTTTTCAATTGGTGTTTGAGATTTGATTTTTACGTTTGCATATATAAAGGTTGTAATTTTAATGGATTTTTACGTTTGCTACGACAAAAGGGGGAGAAAGGTGTAAACGGAGAAAGTAATAGGCTAGAAGAGTTGAGAAAGGTGTAAACGGAGAAGGTAATGTTAAAGGTAGTACGGACACAAGTAACTTTTTTACATTTTACTTTCTATCACGTTTACATATTTTGTCATCATCAAAAAGGGGGAGATTGTTAGTGCAAGCAGTCTCGTTTGTTTTGATTGATGACAAACATGTAACTTGATACATAACGTAAAATGTACAAGTTACTTGTAATCATATCTTGTCTCAACATACATTCAACACCTCTCGAGTCCTCGTATGATACAACACAGGTTCGTACATGTTTGTTATTTGGCATTATGATCAAACCCTTAACAAACCATTTAGAATGTTTAAAATACGGCTAGGTCATTAAGTATTTTAAAAAGACTAACCATTCTACTTAGAACCTCATTTCACATTTTGCATATACAAGTATTTTTACTTGTACATCATGTTTCCTAAGTTTAATAGGATAAGTACACTCTAGGTGTCAAACTAACATGATACATCTTGGCAAACATATATTAGTTAAGCTAGTATATACATGCTACATGATCACTAGGATACATGTTACATACATATATACATTTACATGTTTATGTTTATTTCTTAAATTAGAAATATTTAACATGACATCATGGCATGCATCACTTACATATCTTGGAAGATTTGTAATATATTTTGCATAGATCTTCAAGCTAACAAGTTGACTTTTAAAGATATGGCAAGATAGGGCTAGATATGGAAAGATTTGTTAAGATATTAGCTGTCAGACACCCACGGATCCAAATGGTATAAAGGACGGATCCCTTTATTTGGATCCGCCAAATCCGCGGGGTAAAATTCTTGTTGGCTATAAATAGCAGCCCATTGTTTACCCATTGTCTCATCACTTAGAATACACATTCCCTCTACCCTTTGCATACATTTAGATCAATAGAAAACCATGTAGAAACACACATTAATCATCCATTTCATAATGATCATAATGTTACTAACTTTCATTATGTTGTAAGCATACTCTCAATATGATCCTGTGAAGCAAGCTCAAGATCATGAGTCATCATCCATCTCAAGTATAGCATACTTCCTGATCCTCCAAGATGGTTGGAAGATCTTGAAGTCATTATCCACCATAGCATTCCAACATATGAAGATTCAAGGGCACTTGACATCCTCAATGATTGAAGACTTCTTATTCAAGAAGTTCATGTAGATTACACATGCATATATGAAGATCCGTTACATCAAGTTTAGGGAGCTTGTGATCTTCATACATTGAAGGCTTCCGATCAATGGAAGTTCATATAGATTAGTCATTTATATCCATTGAACATTTATGTCATGGATCATTGTTGTAACCATCATTGCATCACAACCAATTCATACTAGATTAGGTGGTTTATGTGTTTGTGCCATAAAACACAAGGTTTCTATGTTGGGCCGTAAAACATAGCGGGAGTGGTTGTACCCTTGTAAAGAACTCGACATCTAGCTTAGTGTCGGAAATTGTATAAGCGATGACGGGAGTGGTTGTACCCTTGTAAAGAACCAACGGGAGTGGTTGTACCCTTGTAAAGAACCCGGTGTTTAGCTTAGTACCGGATAAAGTGTAAGCGACGATTGTAAGGTTTTCTCCGCCGAGAAGGGAGCTTGTTGATCTAGTGAAGTAACTCTCGAGTTGGGTACTCGGGGAGTGGAGTAGGGCGGAGAGGAGCTCCGTGACTGAACCACTATAAATCATCGTGTTCGGTTTGCACTTTTTTTTACTTACTCTTTACTTTTATGTTTGCATTATATGATTGCTTGTGTTGTGATTTGTTGATCATACTTGTGTGATAAATTGTTTTAGTATATGCTAGTCTTAAACTACAACAAACATCTTTCATATTAGAACAAGCTTAAACGGATATTTGATACAACAAGTTTTAAGTTTTTAAAATGGTAACGTATTCACCCCCCCCCCCCCTCTACGTTTTCACAATTGGTATCAGAGCCTCGTGGCTCTCATTTTCAAAACAAATGGTTTTTAAAATAGAGTACGATCCATGTATCAAATTACCATTGAAGCGGAATATAATATGAAAAATGTTTCGCTTAGTATACTTAGAAATTTTGTTGTTAGATATCACTTTGTATCCAAGCTTGAAGATATCATTGAAAAATAAAAGAAAAGATTTCTTAAAAGGATTGAGTGTCAAATTGTGTGCGTAAAGCTAATTTACGAAAAATACGGGTTTTAAAGGAGCGTTTGGGATAACTATTAATTTAGTTAAAAAATCTCTTCGTAAATGTTTAGATAAGTCACATTTGTAGAAATAATGTTAAATAAGTATATTGTAAGTTTACTAGCTAACCTAGTAAGTCCCACACACTTTCGCTATGTCAAAATACGAGTTTTGTTGAATCTGGTACAGAGTCCCGCGGAACCAAATCACATAAAGGACGGATCCCTTGATTTGGTTCCGCCAAATCCGTCTGTATTATATGCAGTTTTTGTCCAACTTCAAAAATCCATAACTAATTAATCGTAAGTCCGTAGAAGTCGCGCCACCTATCATTTTGAAGGGAATTATGTCTACTTTCATTTAAAAATAATCTCATGTCCTAAATCTAAATTGAAGTAGGTAAAACAAATCAAATACTACAACCTGTTCAAAATATTAAGTTTCATTTTGACATAGTAACTTTCACTAGTACAAAAATGAGATTTAGTCACACATGTTGTTTTTCGAACAGCCACACAGTCGCTTTTTTATGTGACTAAATGTACCAAAATAAAATAAACAGCCACACTTGATCCGACTTGTGTGACCATTTCGGAATTACATCTGAGGCTACAGCCACACATTTGAATATTTTCGTGACTATACGTATCTGGTAAAAAAAATTAATTTTTTAGTCACTTATAATTTGGGACGTGTGACGGATACAAATAAGGTTGAAACATTAGTCACACTATATATATACATATGTGACAAATATATGTCACGCAATTGAAAAGTGTGACCAAAATCCATATATGGTCACACGAAGTAATTGTGTATGTGGCTAAATCATATGCTCAAGTTTGTCACACATTATTTAAGCGTGACTGCTAGTTTTTGTTGAAAATTTAGCCACACACTTGAACAGTGTGACCAATGTCATATATGGTCACACTAAACCATAGGCATACATGATTAAGTGTGACTAAAATTCGATACAAATGGTCACGTAAGTTAATATGTGTGTCTAAAGTTAAGTGTGTGTTTGCCTGCCTATTCCTAATGTGTATGGTCACATTTAATTGTAGCACAATCATGTGACTATAGGCTATACAATAGTCACACCATACCACAAATGTGCATCTAAATTATGTTTATGGCCACATTATAAGGGTATTATATGTGACCAATACATTGAAAATAGTCACACTGTGAAATATTCATGTGACTATAGTCAAAAATTTCAAAATCTCAATGTTTTGGCTCCATTGTAAGCATTTATGTTGTCTTCTAATCCTATCTAGCTAGTTGTTCAACAACCACATTAATTGTACCGTATTATATCAATTTTTTTCCTGCATTATATAATACCCCAGTTATCATCAACTCTTTATCATATCAATTGCTTTTCACCATGGATGCACAAAATGGTTGTCAAATGGTCTGCATTGACTGTTGGGTTGAAAGTGAAAACAAGGCTTGATTGACCTTTTTTGCACGGCGTCCCCCCTTATACGGATTTCAGGTGGTATGTTTGTCTAGTGTGCCTTGAAAGAAGGGGAACCCCATCTTATACTGGTAGAGGTGGTGTTACAAGGGAAAAGACAACTACAACAGATAGTAGTGGATTTGTAATTGGCTTACATATTAATGCATCTACAAGAGTTGGTGCTTACTTGGGCAGTCGTGATGAAGAAAGTAAACCAACTGCAACTCAAACAGCAAGTGGATTATGCCCAAGTCAAGCACCAAGTGAGGAACCTGCAACTCAAAAACCAAGTGAAGAATCTGCAAGTCAAACACCTAATGAAGAGCCTCCAACTCATAAACCAAGTGATTCACCTGCTAGTCAATTAACCAAGTGAATCACCTGCAAGAAATGCTATGTTGTCTTTCAGTGTAAATGTAATTTAACTGATATGTTGTATAATTAATATGTTATTTCATTAGCAGTAATAACTATACATTCTAGCAGTAATAACTATAACTCTAGCAGTCTTAATTCTATTTCTTGTCCTTGGGTCCTAGATACTCTCCCATCTTCCTGAGCAGTTCATATGCCATGTCATCATACTCAAGCTGAAGCTTGAGTATTTTCTTCCCACGCAACATCTGATGTAGAATGTCTTTGTGAAACTTTAAAGGGTAATCCTTTTCTACAAGCATGTAGATCACCAACTCATTTACAGTTAAAGCATGTACTCCACATTGTTGAAAAATTTTCCATTCTTTAACAGTATTGTGCTTTAGTCTTCTCCAACATTCATCCTCAGGATTTGGTTTAAACATTACCTTCAAGTAATTCCAGACTTCTCTATCATAAGCTTGTTCTGGTGTCTTATTACGAAATCTTTGTTTAAGTAATTTCCATAGAGCTATCATATCTCGTCTATCAAAATTATGAACCATGTGAAGAAAGCTTACAAACCTTCTAGAAGAACCATCATGCCTCTTAACATCGTAATAAACTGTTTCCCCATGAGATCCAGACTTATAATCAACAATGGGTTGTTTGACACTTAAAGGTTGTGCATCCATGGCTTCTCCTACAGAGACAACTGCAAGTTCAGTGTGAGCTTGCATTTGTTCATTAGCAACAGCTTGCTCAGTTTGTTCTTGTTTTCTCTTTTTACTACTTTCTCTTTCCAACTGTTCACCTGCTCTCTTTGAACTTGTTTTCTCTTCTTTCTTTTCTTCACTGCCCTTCACCACCTCAGCATTCAAGAAGCATTCATTGTTTCTCATGGCAATTGCATATAATTCTTCAATTCTTTTATCATCCAAGAATTTCAAATCCTTTAGTTTCCAACCGGCCACATTCTTCAAATACCTGCACATGAGATCTCTTCTTTGTTTTGGAGTGGGTGGCTTGTTCTTCTTAGCTGCATATCTTTGTGCTGCAAACTTCTTCTTTTTTGCATCAAAAATTTCTTTCAGCATCCTGACTTTTTCATCTACTGAGTACTTATCTTGCTCTTCTTTATGTACTATTTTAGCAAGCTCACAATCAGCTTCAACCTGAGCCCTTTCCTCAAACCATGAAGCTATTAACTCTGCATTTTTTTGCGCTTGTAATTTTTCTGCATACTCCTTGTCTGAAAGAATCTGAGCAGCTTCTTGAGCATCAAGATCAGCCACTTGTCTTGTCAATTCTTCATCTGTAATCATTGGTTGTTGTTGATGTTGTTGACTAGGTGACTGAAACTTAAATTTCTTCTTAGGTTCATCAATCAACAAACCTTTGCCTTTTTCTGATGGTGAAATAGTTGTTGATGGTGTTTTTGGTACTGATACTGGCTCTTTAATGACAACTCCTTTTGCCTTAGGTTTTGCACTCCTCATCTTTGTTAATATTTGAGCCATAGTCATATCATCATCACCTTGAGTAGCAGTAACCTTATCAATAGAAGGAATAAATTTAGTCTCAGTAGCACTAACCTTATCAATAGCAGCAATACTAACTTCAGTCTCAGTATAGAGAACTAACCTTATCAATAGCAGGAATAACTGGCTCACTAGCAGGAATAACTGGACCACTAGCAGGAATAACTGGGTCACTAGCAGGAATAACTGGCTCACTATCAACAGTTGTAACCTTGCCCAAACGCCTATCCATCACTGCTTCATTCCCTTTGTTATCAGCAACTAGAAATTCCATTGGATCACTCTCTTCACCAATACTTTCACCCTCTTTATCCTCCCCTGAAACTTTGCCTTCATTCCCCCCTGTTTGGGAGCATCCTTAGAAGCTTCAGAAGATTTAACCTTTTGTTTGGGAATTCTTGATCCTTTGACTCCTTCTAAATACCTAACCCTTCTCTTCAAAGCCTTTATCTCCCCACCTTGAGCTTTGATGACTCCATCTTGGGAAGAAGCTATTGCTCGCAGATCACCAATTTGTGCAGACAGCTTAGCATAGGTATCCTTCAATTCATTCAAAAGTTGCAGACTATCCTCACCACTTCGGCTTGTGTTACCTAGCCCGAGAGGTGGATCACTGGAAAAGTTAAGTTCAGTCTCACCCCTAGAATGAACATCCGAACCCCCCCATTGTTTTCATGTGACTGGGACCTTCACCTGAATCAGTTCCAGAGGAACTTTCTTCATTAGAATTTGTCTTGGTTCGGGTCTTAATGTTGTTACCACTGTCCTGTGCTGCTGCTAAGCTAGACACAGTAGTGGCAGCCCTTGCCAACATGTCACTCTCCCCCCAGTGACATCCTCATCTGCAACAGTTGGTATAGAACCACTAGCCTGAAGTAGCTCAGTGTTCTTGGTGTTAGTCCTACGTTTATAGGTCTGTTGTTGTTGTTCTGTGGGTGTGTGATGGGTACCAGCTGGGATTGCTGAACCTTCACCCATTTGGGTTGGGGCTAGTGCCAACATTGTTGGAAACAAAGGTGTCACTCTCCCTGAAAAATCTTTTCCAACCCTCCTCATATTAGCAAAAACCTTTTTGGTAAGGCAGGGAGTGGGAGAAACATTTTTGTGACTTTTCTTTTTTTTTTTTTTAAAATTGGTTGTCCAAAAAGAGTTGCAAAAACCTTGGATATAGAAAATATTTAGCCGAAGAACTATCCAAGTTCTTAACCATACTATCTCATGTGTGCGTGTGTAGCTCTAATTTTTATATCCACGGTGTGTCGTTGTGGTTTTAGCAGTATTCAAGTTTTAAATTTATATTTAGCCGACTTATCAATAAAACGCACACTTTAACGAGCAGTGTACCCGGTCAGTATGCATATAATGGTAAGTAGAGTGTCGATCACTAAGAGTGGAACGTATTATCTAGTTGTTCTAATCAGTATTTTAATATCTTAAGTTAGCTATACAACCTAATCTAACGCAAGGGGGTTCAGCCTGAGAGACTGGCACGGTTTGGTTATGATTAAATAATAAACTAAACTAATAAGCACGAATCAGCGATTAGCACACACGTACACAGATAAATACTTGAGACAATAAGAAGACCTGTCCTGATAGTTAAGTAGCTTGTCACTTGTTTTATTGCTAGTTTTATATGAAGTGTATGTAATTAACCCTTTCTCGTTGGCTCTAATCTTATCGGCGAGTAAACCCTTAATGATTACTTATGTCTATCCTATTTATTAAAGAGACGCTGAAACAAATAGGCGAGGAAGGGGCATGGTGACCCAAGCAATGCTCAGCTAGACACAGAGGTTATCAATGCACTAATAAAAGTCACCAAAGACATCAACATATAAACTTTAATTAATGGGAAAGCAATTTTAAGGGGAGTTGAAGTGCATGATTAAATCAATGACACAAGCCCATCAATCCTGATAAATTAAAGTGTACTAATACAATAAAACAAAACTACTTAATGAATTGAATACATGCAGGACCTTCTTACAGCTCTTGTATCTTCGTTTAGGGTGTGTCTTGTGCTGCTACTTCGTCTGAATTCGGCTTAGGGTTTCTGTCTTTCACTAAGTTTCGTACTCCGTATATCGCACACAAAATTCGTCTGACTTTGGGGTATTTATAGTTTCTGTCTGAGGGTTAGATGCGGCGCATTGAATAAGTAGATGCGGCGCATTGACTTAACTTCGCGTGGGGTCCAAGATTAATATATTCAGGAATATTCGTACACCGCCAGAAGATGCGGCGTAACTCCATTTATCTATGCGGCGCATGTCCTTTGCCGTCTTGGATTATAACTTGTGAAATCTTGATAGTGATGCGCCGTATGTAAGAAGTAGGATGCGGCGTATCTGGAGCAGACTTATCTTGATCTTGTACATTTCATTAGACTCTTAACTTCTTGCTTGTTTTATTCCATAATTAGTCCAAAATCGCCAAGTTTCACATAATACTTGTTTTTACTTGAGAATTACAAAAGTAAACATTAACGTATCAATTCTCATAGATAATATAATAAAACAAGTCAAATAAATAGGATAAATGATGGTAATAAAATGTACTTATTTGAGTTCATCAAATATCCCCCCACTTGAACTTTACTTGTCCCCAAGTAAACCTTAGAATTAATCTTATGAAAATGTATCCTAAAAGATGTTAGGATTTATTTTTATATTTAAGCATGTATTCGTTTTTGTCATAATTGCACAACCAAACACTTAACGAATTAGAATAAAATAAAATATTTTGATAAAAGCAAATCTAATCGTTTAACTGTCCAGTCGTGACGAATATTCTATCATAAGCTTGCCAAGTATACGCATCTCCTCCACTAAAGCTAAGGAATAACAAGTCTAAAGCGGTAAAAAGGGTTTGTTGGTTAAGGGTTAATCATTCTTCTTAATCTCTATCGATCTCAAATTCCAGAAAAGGCGACAAAATCACAAATACATGATCGAATCCACGAACACGATACTTGCAATTGCTCAAATCCTTAACTCGAATAGGCTAAAGATATGACCAAGTAATCTTTACCAATAATATTATATCAAAAAGGGCGACAAAATCATAAATACATAGCCGAATCCACGACTACGATACTTAAGATTGCTCAAATCCCTAATCTCAATAAATTAAAGGTTTGGATAAAGAATAATATAGGGTATGGATAATATTTGGGATACGAATTGGTGTAAAATGAAAAATAAACAAAACAGATAAATTAAAATCCTAAGTGTGGTAAATTACTATCCCAACCATCCCATGAATAAGACTCATATCATTGAATAACTCACGCTTTAACACTTGAAACATACGCTTTAGGTAGACACGAATTATACTCAACAAAATCTCAATCAAAGAATAAACCTTAGTTGGCGTTCCCATAATGTCCAACTCCCATTCAATCCATAAATATAATATACAACAAATAGTGGTGATATCGACCACTTAATACAAAACTTTACATAAGTTGGTTAAACAAACATCCAACTCTTTTTTTTTTTTTTTTTTTTTTTTTTTTTTTTTTTTTTTTTTTTTTTTTTTAACATCAACATATAAGTGTAGAATTTGACAACTTTTCTATCACTATTTTTCCGGATAATTTTTCCATACTTTTCATACTTTCAGAAATAACTGTAATAGCGAAAGTAGTAAACACACGAAAAATAAACTCAAAGATATACAATATTTACTTTCATAGCAATTGCATTGTGCAATTTCCTGACTCAACCAAAGATAATGAATTACGCACGCGAACACAGGTAATGTAAGGAAACACACTTTGCCTAAAGCAATTAACCAACCACGGATTTTAATCTACATGGTAGGCTAAGGTGTAAGGGTGTAACGAAACATTATAACAAAGGTGTAAGAAACGAAAGGAATGACTCTGAGTGTTTTTCTAGGGGTATCTTACTCTAAAAGTGAGAGTAACAAAGGGTTTATACGGGGGTTAACTAACCAGTGTAGTTAGTTAATATCACATAACATATAAAGGCTATTTGGGTGTAATCCTAGAAATTTACCAATTTAGACAAGTCATTTCAATTATATAGATAATACTTATTATGGTGGTCTCGAATAGTATACAAGCCAAGTTCTAAAGTTTACAAGTCACCGGCACACTCATAGATTTGTGAATTTTAAAAAGTTCACAATTTTTGAAAATAATGTTATGTGTGTAGCTATGTAATTTAGACTTTAAACAAAAACATGCTAAAAATTTTAAATTTTGATATATTAAGCACATTTTAAGTATATTTTGAAAAAGTTTAGGACAAGTAAGTGTTCTAATTCTCCAACCCCCCCACTTAAGTTAAACAACGTCCTCGTTGTTTGTATCAAAGATTAAAAACTGGAAAATAAAAAGAATTAGAACAGAAAAACTCCCCTGAGATTTGCTCGGTATGATCCTCCATTATTTGTATAAGAGCAAAAATCAACTTTCTTGTGGATGATAACGTTTAAGCTTCATATTTGATGTATCCACAGGAAATGCAGGAATCTATAATACCATTCAGACTTTAACACACCTGAGTTAAGAAGGTTCAAACTTGCATAATACATTAGTAGTTAGTAAAAATAAAACATAAAAAATTAAAATGTAAATCATCAGGTCAGTCGATGCGCCGTATCTTATGGAAGAAGATACGCCGTATCGAGCCTGGAATAAATACGAATCAGAATAAAAGATGCGTCGCATCCTTAACCAGGGATGCGCCGCATTAAAATAAACTGACATAAAGTTTTAAGGTTAAAAATAAAAATGCAGAAAATAAAATAAGATATGATATGACCAGCGCAGGAGATGCGTCGCATCTTAGGATTGAGATGCGCCGTATCGTCTGCAGGTCTGACAGACTCAAAATAAAATCAGAAAATAAAATAAAAGATAAGCATGGGTTGCCTCCCACGAAGCGCTTATTTTTGTTCGAGTCACGAGCCTGACTCCACCCTTATTTACTGTGTAATAGGGTGTTGTTCCCCCCACTTGGGATCAAGTGCGGGTGATAATAGTAATAAACACGAAAAGAGTGTAAATTTGCTAGTAAAGATGGAAGAAATAAATAAAGATCATACCTTGGCAATATATGTACATCTTTCCTATTCTTACCCGGTTTGGTTGATAAATTTGATGACTTGACCACTTCATCTGAAAGAGTAGTATGTTGAGGAAAAATGAGTCTCCTTTCTTCTTGGTTAGTCTCTTTGGTAGTAAGGCGTCCCTTGACTTCCGCAGAAGATGAGAAAGGGTCTTTAGCAAGTAAAAGTTCGAGTTCCTCTATATCCTTCATAGGGTCGAAATCATCATCTTCATCAATCATAGCAATGTTTAAGAGCTCATCACCAAATTCTTCCTCGAGCTCCACCGAAAACGGGTTGATCACAGGTGCTTCATGTGCTTCAATAGGTAGTGTAATAAATTTGACCTCATCATTATTTTGTTTTGCAACCTGTTTAGGAAAACTAGCAAGATTATTAGTAACGGGATTAATAATATTAAATAAATTTGTACCACTTTGTGTTGTAAGTGACTCCAATTCATCTTGTGAATCTCCATCTTCAACTAGTGGTCTTGCAATTTCATAATCGTCCCGAATTTCATCCTTAAATAAGTAATTCCAGATTTTTTCAAAATCCCTCGTTGGGTCAAAATCTGGTTGAGGTATGTCATCATAAACAATGGTGTCAAATGGTTCGAAATCAAAATTAGAATACTTTTCATCTTCATCCGTTGGATTGTCTAATGGTGGTAATACGATTGCAGAATATTCTTCAACGTAAGGTTCCGTATACTCATCATCTTGTGCAATCTCCGGAGAAAAAGTACTATCAATAACAATTGCCGGAATTGGTTTCACGGTATATGACTCCTCCTCATCATCATTTGACATACACCAAGTGTGTTGAAATGGCAATTTGTTTCTTTCTTTCCTTGACTTTACCATTTCCAGCAACAAGTATTCTTCCATTGTAATATCCGGATCGTCCATTTTCCTGAAATAAAACTTACTCGTGCAAAAGAAGAGTGAAACAATCAAAGTAAAATAAAAGTTGCTGATATCTGCAGACGATGCGCCGTATCCAAAAAGTTGGATACGCCGTATCTTATTACGTTAAAATTTAATCAGACTTTTATTCAGAAAACAGATACGCCGCTTAGAATTTTAGAATGCGCCGTATCAGTTTAAATTATCAAAAATCAACGTATCTAATTTTAGCAAATATAACCGATTTTTGATTTAGAAGATGCGCCGTATCGATAAAAATTGATGCGTCGTATCTGTTTAATAATTCGCAAAACTGTTTTTAATTAAAATAATAAATACGCCGTATCTGTTAAAACAGATGCGTCGTATGGCGTTGTCGTTTAGAAAAATTTCTTATTAAAAACAGGATACGCCGTATCTTGGGGAAAGATGCGTCGTATCGAATATGTTAAACGCGTTGTATTTATTAAAAATTAAACGCAATACGCCGTATCTTTGAAAATAGATGCGCCGTATCGTTTGAATTAGCTCTGTACAACGATAGCATAATACAGAAAAATAAAAAGAAAAACAAAAATAAAAACAAACGAAAATAAACAAAAATAAAAAAAAACAAATAACACACAAAACAGAAAATATGCAAATAATACAATGAATGCAATTTAACTAATATATAACAGAGTTAGCGGTTAAAACCTAAAAATTAAAAAGAAAAACCTAATTAAAATACTAATCAAATTAACAGATAATAACAATTCACTCCCCGGCAACGGCGCCAAAAACTTGATGTGTGCGTGTGTAGCTCTAATTTTTATATCCACGGTGTGTCGTTGTGGTTTTAGCAGTATTCAAGTTTTAAATTTATATTTAGCCGACTTATCAATAAAACACACACTTTAACGAGCAGTGTACCCGGTCAGTATGCATATAATGGTAAGTAGAGTGTCGATCACTAAGAGTGGAACGTATTATCTAGTTGTTCTAATCAGTATTTTAATATCCTAGGTTAGCTATACAACCTAATCTAACGCAAGGGGGTTCAGCCTGAGAGACTGGCACGGTTTGGTTATGATTAAATAATAAACTAAACTAATAAGCACGAATCAGCGATTAGCACACACGTACACAGATAGATACTTGAGACAATAAGAAGACCTGTCCTGATAGTTAAGTAGCTTGTCACTTGTTTTATTGCTAGTTTTATATGAAGTGTATGTAATTAACCCTTTCTCGTTGGCTCTAATCTTATCGGCGAGTAAACCCTTAATGATTACTTATGTCTATCCTATTTATTAAAGAGACGCTGAAACAAATAGGCGAGGAAGGGGCATGGCGACCCAAGCAATGCTCAGCTAGACACAGAGGTTATCAATGCACTAATAAAAGTCACCAAAGACATCAACATATAAACTTTAATTAATGGGAAAGCAATTTTAAGGGGAGTTGAAGTGCATGATTAAATCAATGACACAAGCCCATCAATCCTGATAAATTAAAGTGTACTAATACAATAAAACAAAACTACTTAATGAATTGAATACATGCAGGACCTTCTTACAGCTCTTGTATCTTCGTTTAGGGTGTGTCTTGTGCTGCTACTTCGTCTGAATTCGGCTTAGGGTTTCTGTCTTTCGCTAAGTTTCGTACTCCGTATATCGCACACAAAATTCGTCTGACTTTGGGGTATTTATAGTTTCTGTCTGAGGGTTAGATGTGGTGCATTGAATAAGTAGATGCGGTGCATTGACTTAACTTCGCGTGGGGTCCAAGATTAATATATTCAGGAATATTCGTACACCGCCAGAAGATGCGGCGTAACTCCATTTATCTATGCGGCGCATGTCCTTTGCCGTCTTGGATTATAACTTGTGAAATCTTGATAGTGATGCGCCGTATGTTAGAAGTAGGATGCGGCGTATCTGGAGCAGACTTATCTTGATCTTGTACATTTCATTAGACTATTAACTTTTTGCTTGTTTTGCTCCATAATTAGTCCAAAATCGCCAAGTTTCACATAATACTTGTTTTTACCTGAGAATTACAAAAGTAAACATTAACGTATCAATTCTCATAGATAATATAATAAAATAAGTCAAATAAATAGGATAAATGATGGTAATAAAATGTACTTATTTGAGTTCATCACTATCAAAAATTAATTTTGAGAAATTAAATCTTTGAGTATTTTCAGCCAAACAAATTATAGCAGAAGCTAAATTACTGCTAAATTCATTCCATGCAGTGGTCTTTGGACTTAGACACACTAAGACAGTATGAATTAAGAATTTCCACTGAGGAGAAAAATTACCTTTTTGGAACTTTAAAGCATCTGTATATCTCTCATAGCCCATCAGTGCAAGTTTTTCAAAGATTGTAGTATTTGGAAGATTCTCAACTCCGTTAGCATCATCTAGGAGAAGATCTCTTCGAATAGACGCCTCTGTAATAATAATCATCTGCCCATCTACAAGGGCATGGATTTGTGCTTCCCCGTTAATAGTTTTGACCTTAGCAGACGACCAAAACTGGATAATGTTGGAAGTATATATAGTAGGTTTTACTGTTAATGCAAACTTAATATAGCTTGCATTAAGGAAATCAATGATCTCAGTAAAATCTACAGACTCATTGGATTTTTCTAAAAAGGCAACATTATTATGAGGTTCGGTAAAAGTTAGGTTCGACATTATGATTTGATTTGGGGGTTTTGCAATTTGACGATTAAAATTCGATTAGGGAGTGGAAGAGAGAGAGTAATGTGTGCGTGAATGTGATTGTGTGCAGCAATTGGGGGTTTATACCCTTTAAGTAAAAAGTGATACAAACTACCCTGCACTCCCAACCACTGCTAAAAGGATACCCAGCAGTACAACGTTTCGCTAGCAGTACAATTGTTTACCTAGCAGTACAATAATAATAACTGCATTCAAATATCATAAACTTGTAATAATAACTGCATTCATATATTAAACCAAGTCAAAATAAGTTTACATTTACATAGGCAAAATATATAAAGAAAAGATACATTAAGACACATATTTACTAGCTTCAATACTTCTGTAAACATCAACTATTTTCTCTCTTTCTTCTTCTATTTTTTTGTTCCTCTCCTCAATTTTCTTCTGATGCTCCTCAATGACCTCTAAATCTTTCTTGTTCCTTTCTTCAAACATCTTTATACGCTTGTTGTGAATTTCTATCAATGCGTTTTCAACACCATACTGGCCTTCACTACATTTCTCCCAAATATGTTGGGATATGCCAAATTTTTTATATTTTTCAGGCATTGGTGGAGGAGAATCATCCCTTGGGCGTTTGTTTTTGTTGGAAGAAGGAGTTGAAGAGGAGTCAGCCATTGAAATTTGAAATTTATTTTCTAATGAAAATATCAAAGGAGTTGTATATGAACGGTTGATTATGAACGGTTTTCCATGTCGAGTTGTACAAATAGGCTAGAGAGGTATACGAACGGTTCCCAATACTTTAGGCGGGAAGAGGGACCATCGAGAGGCGCCAAAAGTAAACAGATGGATAATATTGATCGGATTTGGTTTGTGTTTGGTTTGGATTTGACTAGTGTAGTTGATCTAGAAGTGTGTTTGGTGTTGGATTGACTAATTGACTTTTTCATTAGGGTAATTGATATTTTCTATATTAATGATGTTTAATGTAATTTGTGTGCTAACTTTAATGACTAATTGACTTTTTCATTAGGGTAATTGATATTTTCTAGTACATGTTTAATGTAAATACATGCTTTAATATCTATAGCAGTCTGAATGTGTTTTTGTGTGAGATGTGTTTGAGAAGTATGGGTATATTTAGGCCACTTCCAACAATAACTCAGCCTTAACAAATTCAAATTCAAATTCAAATTCAAACGTAAGATAAAGTACAACATATTAATGCTGCGTTAACGCAGGTTAGCCCCAACAATTAAAATTCAAAGTCACGTTAATAAAACGTGTGCATTTGTACCCTATAAATACCAATGCTTCTGAAGCACAAGTCACACAGAAACACATTCCAAACTTCTCAAATACTCAAGATCCAAGCATCTCAAATTCAAGATGTCTTCCAGAAAAGATTTCGGGCAACAATTTCCAAGCCCACCTCGCCAAAAGGATTTTGGCCAACAATTTCCAAGCCCACCTCGCCAAAAGGATTTTGGCCAACAGTTTCCAAGCCCACCTAGCGAAAATGAAAAATTCCATACTCCACCCGAGCATATCTTTTCGGTTTTCCAACCGGAAAATTTTCCGGTGAATAATCAACCTGAAAATGAACCGGTGCAAAATCCACCGGTTCCCAACCAAGACCCAAATCCGTTTGGGTTAACTGAGGAACAACTTAGGCAAGAGGAAGCAGATATGCAAGTCCTCCTGGAAATGGAAGCACTTGAAAGAGAAGAGGAAGCTGATCGTTTGGAGCGGCAAGCCAGGGAGGATGAAGAACGTAGGCAAAGGTGGGAGTCTGGTTTTTTCACACCTTCCGAATCCTCTGAAGATGGTTACCCAGATTCAGATGATAGTTTTTATTAATCGTTCGTTGTTTATGTTAATCGTATGTTGTTTATGTTAATCAATCGTTGTTTATGTTAACGTAGTTTTTATTTGACATTTAATGTATTTCTATTTCATGTTTAATGTATTTGTATTTGATACTTTAGAAAACGTTAAAGTTTTTATAAAATGTCTGATTTTGGCCCTTTAACGCAACGCTGCGTTATGCGTTGTAAAGGGTCTTATAGGATAGAAATCCACACGTTTTTTAAGATGAGTTTGAATTTGAAATGGATATAAATATATCCCGCCCAAGCTAGATTCTTTTATTTTCAATTTATAAATTGAATTGAATTGATAAATTTTAAATATATCCCGCCCTTTTGTTTAATTTGAATTTGAAATTTTAAAATTTAAATATCCCGCTCGTTATTAATATGTTGTACTGTTACTTTACGTTTGAATTTGAATAATACTCGTACGGTTACTTTTACTTTCAATCTGATTTTTAAAATAGCCTCCAACGGCTAGTTTAACGGCTTTCCACTATCAAAGCCACTTTCACAACACTTCGTTTTCTCACACAACTTCTTATAAAACTCTCTCGCAAGTATCACTAATTTTAACACAAACACTGTGGCTAACAAATTAACTAGCAGAGGTGCAAAAGGCTATCCTCACCCGATTACGCAATGAACAAGAAAAAGAACTCAAATTGATTAACAATTTGCTAGTGAGATAACTCGTATTATGCTACAGATGCATAATTGTGCTGATCCAGAGGTCGAAAGGTTGCGTGAGTTGCCTCAAGACCATCCAGCTATCAGGGTCGGTCTAGAAATTAAACTCTTTTAAGAAATGATGAAACAGGGTCGAAAGGTTGCGTGAGTTATTGTTGGGTGTGTTGATCATGTACAAACATATCATCTCGGCTCATTCGTTAAACATCTCGTATACAACCATATCATCTCGGCTCATTCGTTAAACATCTCGTGTATAACCATATCATCTCGGCTCATTCGTTAAACATCTCGTATACAACCATATTATCTCGGCTCATTCGTTAAACATCTCGTATACAACCATATCATCTCGGCTCATTTGTTAAATATCTCGTATACAACCATATCATCTCGGCTCATTCGTTAAACATCTCGTGTATAACCATATCATCTCGGCTCATTCGTTAAACATCATCTCGTATACAACCATATTATCTCGGCTCATTCGTTAAACGTCTCGTATATGTACAACCATATCATCTCGGCTCATTCGTTAAACATCTCGTATACAACCATATCATCTCGGCTCATTCGTTAAACATCTCGTGTATAACCATATCATCTCGGCTCATTCGTTAAACATCTTGTGTATAACTAAAGCTCAGTTAATTAAGGGTGAGTGTGTTAAAGCTGACGTGGCAGTGTGTTAAAGTTTAAAGCTGAGTTATTGTTGGGAGTGGTTAGAGTATTTTCTTTTGTTTTGTCGGTGGATTTTAGCGTGACTTAATCTTAATACCGCCAATTTTGTCCATATAATATTCAACTACGGATAACTGATACCCGCGGGGAAACCCGAAAAACCGATGGATAATATTAATCGGGTATCCGGTGGGATATGGGGCGGGTACGGGTATATTATAAACGGGTTCGGTTACGGGTACACTAAAACCCACCCCGAACCCGAACCGTTGCCATCCCTATTTACCGGCTATAGCCGGATTTCACCGCCACGTCATCACCATTAGCCCTTTTTTTTCCAAATCTTGCCACGTCAGCTATAGTTAAACCAAACCACAAATTCAATATTCAACCTGCAATTAATCCCTTTACCCGGTCATTTGTAAACACACACAAAAATCAATAAACCCTAATCAACACACACATTCTTCTGGCAAACACAAGCACGCAAACAATGAATCCAAATAACAAAAAGGTAATTAGTAATTTGTGTTTTGTAAATGTAATTAGTAAGGGTACAATAACTGGTAATTATGTAAGTATTTTGGTTTGTTAAATGGGTAGTAGTTTGTACTGTTGATGTGATGGTTGCACAGTATGATACATTTGCGATTATTAAGATAGTACTCTATAAAATTTGGAGCCAAAATTTTGATTTATTCAAGTTTATGCTTTAATTAACAGGTTCAAAGGCAAAATTTTCAAATAATTCAATTGTTAATTTCAAATTACAACTTGGAGGCAAATTTTTGGATCGAAATTTTTGAATCACAACGATTCATATTCTTGGTGTATAGCCTCTTTTCTCTCCTTAAAAAAAAGACTGCAAAGAAAAAACAAAAATCAAATCTTCTCTCACCATTACTCTCCAAGCTAAGCCATAATCATTTTCTTTTACCCTTTGTTGCTCAAGAGTCATGGAAACTGAACCCATTGTTGATAACCATACTTTGCTTCCTCCTGATCATATTGTACATGATGATAACGCCTTAGAATATGAATCCGAAAAGTATTCTGATGAAGAAGATATAGATGAGCCTGTAACCAACCAAGCACCTGAGATACTAGCTAAGAGGGGCTCAACCAGGCTAGTAAAGTTTCGCGCGAAGCATGACAAACCTGGTGCAATAAAGCTCAAGGTAACCTTCGATGCATTCGGTAGGGTAACAGGGGAAAACAGAGCAGTGTTTGTGAGTTTTTTAGGAGATGTGGCTCGTGAGCAGATAGGTGTGAAGATTCTACACTGGAAGAAGGTGAATAAAGAATCAAGAGATAAACTATGGGATGAAATCTTGGTACATATATACTATTTTGTAACCCAGTACTACATAAGTTTATGTATGCAGTTACATTATGTGCAACTAATTAACAACATTGTGTTAATCTTTTCAGAAATTTTTTGTTGTTGACGTGAAATACAGAAAATAGATAATGATTCGTCTTGGTAAAATGCTAAGGAATTACAAAAGGAAGCTCAAATTCAACTACATTTGCCCAACCTAAATACACCTTCCAAACTGAATGAAGTCCCGAACTTGTATAATACACTAATGAAATCAGAAGACTGGGTCGAGTATGTTAAATACACGACCACCGAAGCATACAAGGTTTTAATTAGTCATCTTTAATTAAGTGTATATGTCATTTTATTATTTTCAGTTTGCAGCATTACCGCATCTAAACGCCTTATGATTTTGTGTTTTTAGGAGAAATCTGAGAAAGGTAAAATGGCGCGTTCCCAAAATATTTATCAGCATAAAATGGGACGAGGTGGATATGCTTATGTCAAAGAGAAAATGGTAAGATTACACAATGTTTGTTTTACCAATTAAGAGACGATCAGTATGAGAAATGAATCTGTTTACATTGCCCAATTTGCACATTTGCATTAATACCCTCATATTTTCGATTATCTTGGTTTAACTGTACATGTGTAAGCATCCTCATATTTTCGTTTATCTTGGTTTAACTTTACATGTGTATGCATTTGATGTTTATTAGATCCTAAAATAAAGAGATTGAAGCGGATGAAGAACCCCCCCCCCCCCCCCCCCCCCCCGTGATGTAATGTGGGTGAAAGGAAGGGTAAACAAAGACGGCGAATACCCAAATGATGATATTAAATCAAAGGGAGATGAACTTGTAAGTTTGACTGCTAATTCTATTATTATGCTTATATAGCAGCAACATTAACTGTGTACTAGCAGTAGTAGCTTGTATACCAGCAGTTACTCTAACAGCATCAAGAAGACTTTTAATCCCAACATTTCCTATATTTTTTGTGCAGAAAGAAGCTGATGACAAGATCAAGGAAGGAACCTCGAGTTTTGATGATGGCACTGATACCATGACATTTGTATTTGGTAAGGAAAAGGGCGGTTATGCCAGAGGAGTGGGAGGTGCAGTAACATACAAAGAGTATTTTGGCCTTCCTCGAAGAAAACAAGAAGCCGATGAAAAACTTGCCTTACTTCAAACTCAACTGGATAATAAGAGACGCGAGCGTGAAGAAAAAGATAAATTGATCAAGAAATTGTCCGCCGAGATGACCGAAAAAGATGTGCAGGTCAATAAATTATCCGGTGAGGTGGAAAACACAAATAAAGTGCTTGCTCAAATTCTGCAATAGTTGAATGATAAAGGGATGAATATAACTCTGCCAACTGAACCATCGCCAATAGCCTCAGTTATAAGCCATTTTTTATGTTGTTAACAATTTCATTTTCTAATGCTAACACCACTGATGCTAATGATACTAGGCATTGAACATAAACTGATGAGTGACTGTATTTCTTAATTTATATTGCAGGTGACTCCAATGGCCATTGACAATATTGCAGGTGACTCCAATGGCACTCAGACAAGTGGTGTTGTAAGTCCTAAAGATGCGGGAATTGAGGAGAAATCCAATGGCCTTGAAACTTCTAAAAAGGTAATGGAAACAATGGTAAGTATAGTAATAAAAGATCGCCCTTTGATTTTTGAATTTTACATACATGATCGACTAATGTACCGTGTTTTATATATACGTATAGGAACCTGCTGCTAAAACTGTCAGGCCTAAGCATAACCTTAAGTCACGACGAAACGGGTCTCCAGATTCCCAATCGCTACAAAATGTGTCGTCTCCAACACAACCACTGCCAACAGTATGTATTTCAACATGTTTCTTGTTACTCTTTTGTTTAAATAATGTAACGTGTTTTATATATACATATAGGAACTTGCTAAAACTGTTGGACCCAATAAGCCAAAGCAAAAGAAGCGACGAAACGGGTCTCCAGATTCCCAATCGCAACAAGATGTGTCTCTAACACAAGCACTGCCAACAGTATGTATTTCAACATGTTTCTTGTTATTCTTTTGTTTAAATAATTTCTGATATATACATAAAAATCCTTTTTTTGTAGACACTTAAGTGCAAACTGTGGATTATAAAGCAAACAAATATTGTTGCTTTGGGTACCGTATACCAGTCTCATGGAAAGCAAGTGCTGCATAACCAACCACTCCCAAGTGATTGCTACAAAGTGTCGATTGATGAATCGTTAGTTGATGCAGCATGCGTACCGGACGTAGCAAATAATGGGTTAAAAATAGTTAAGAATGTTGAAGTTAGTTTCGTTGCATGGCCAAAGGATCAAGTTATTTTTGAAGAGGTGGTACGCACATGTGTTTTTTCAACCTACATATATAATTATTCATATGTAATTCAATGTTTGATAGAAGCGTCTTTTGTTTACTACAGGTTACACCAACAAACCATGTGACTAAATGTGTACCACAGGCACCAACGAAGAAACAATATATATCTGCTAATGACTTAAGGCAAACTGCTAAGTGGGTGAAGGTTCAAAAGTCTTTAGATATTTGATTAATTAAGTACGACATTACAATTGTATATTCTGTCCAGTTATATACATTCGAGTTTAATTCAATTTGAAATTTCTTGTGGTTTTTAATATTGTTTTATATATAATATATATACTCATTCCAGCAGCACTATCATAGTACTAGCAGCAGTAACTCTGCTTCAGCAGGACTACCTTAGTACTAGCAGTAGCAACTCTGCTCCAACATTATTGGTCACTCTTTGTTTAATTCGATGTGTGACTAAATAGTACCAAAGGCCACATAAACTAAAAATTCATGTGACCATTAGATGAACAATAGTCACGCAAAATACACATTTCTTCACTTTAAACAGCATATTGTCACACTTATTAACACCTTTGGCCACTTTATGCTTAATTGTATGTGACTAAATACCC
The DNA here is from genome assembly GCA_021014915.2 of Artemisia tridentata subsp. tridentata. Classification (NCBI taxonomy): domain Eukaryota; kingdom Viridiplantae; phylum Streptophyta; class Magnoliopsida; order Asterales; family Asteraceae; genus Artemisia; species Artemisia tridentata. The sequence goes on along the minus strand of CP139508.1, from coordinate 485,670,070 downwards.
AAAACAAACATGCTTTGTGTGACTAAATATTATAAAAGGCCACACAAACATAAAATTCAAGTGGCCATTGGATGATCAATAGTTACACAAAATACAAATTTCTTCACTTTAAACAGCATATGGTCACACTTATCAACACTTTTGGCCACTTTATCCTTAATTGTATGTGACTAAATAACCAAAACAAACATGCTTTGTGTGACTAAATATTACAAAAGGCCACACAAACATAAAATTCATGTGGCCATTGGATGATCAATAGTCACAAAAAATACACATTTCTTCACTTAAAACAACATATGGTCACACTTATTAACACTTTTGGCCACTTTATGCTTAATTGTATGTGACTAAATACCCAAAACAAACATGCTTTGTGTGACTAAATATTACAAAAGGCCACACAAACTAAGAATTCATGTGACCATTGGATGATCAATAGTCACACAAAATACACATTTCTTGACTTAAAACAGCATATGGTCACACTTATTAACACTTTTGGCCACTTTATGCTTAATTGTATGTGACTAAATACCCAAAACAAACATGCTTTGTGTGACTAAATATTACCAAAGGCCACACAAACTAAGAATTCATGTGACCATTGGATGATCAATAGTCACACAAAATACACATTTCTTCACTTTAAACAGCATATGGTCACACTTATTAACACTTTTGGCAACTATTTTTTAAATTGTATATGACTAACTCGCAAAAAACAACACACGCTGTGTGACTAAATTATCACAAACGTCACATTTATTATATTTTCATGTGGCCATAGGATGGGAAATAGTCACACATACTGATGAATACTGTCAGACCCTGTGAAAAACCCTTGTAATCAATCTTAGTGATCAATAATAATCTCGAATTACTATTTCCTAACGCCTATTTTTGCTAGAAATTTAAACTTTTCGTTACCATTTGTTAATAGCTATGCATTATATATACACATATATATATTAAACACACCAACGCTAGAGATTATATTTTCCGACGCAACATCACTTTCTTATAAACAACGACAAGTAATCCTATTCATTTAATTAGTTCACTAAACTTAACCAAAATTAAATATCACATAATCTCACTTAACCAAAACACAAACAATGATCCTAATCTACCACTACAAACCAACCGGACCCTTAACCATTCGGCCCAACAACAACCACCAAACCTCAAATACCACTAAACCATTGAGCTAGCCCAAATCGAATGAACATCACAGCCCACGTTACCCATTTAAGAGAATTGCTACACTTCTTTATTTCCTTTTCTTGTTACCGATTGATACAACATATATATACTAAAACCTCCATGCAAAACTCATAGGTTAAACATAACCATATTACATTGCAACCCACAAAACCCAACTCCAAATTCATAACCCATCAACCCCACGACATCAAGGCTATCTCATTAGTCACCTTCATTAATTTTCTTGCTTTGCTCTTATTACCTACTCGTTAACCATTTTTCCAATAGACTCGACATATTTAATTATACCAAGCACGATCTCCATGCATTGCTACACATTCAAAAAGTATCACATAACCAACCACTAGAATAACAAAAACCCAATCCGGTCAATTCATATAAGAACACTTATAATTCACTAGCCTTTCCTTGTGCATCATTCGAACCCAGCATATCCTTAAGAACCTCTACGCAAAACAACAAACTTTCCATGATATACTAAATTATATTACCGACTATAAGCTACATTGCTAATCAAAAGTTGACACTCCAAAATGCAAAAGTAAAATAGAGATATAACTTGTGGTTAATAAACCTATACACGTATAAGAACCAAGGAACAAGAACTATACAAATAGCTAACATACAAAAATGACAACTACTCTCACACTCAAATGAGAATACCATCACACAAGTGTCCTATGATAACAGTACAATGCAATCATCAGTCAAAAGGTCAAACAAAATGGAGATATTTTCCCTATATAAGCTCTTTCATTCGTTCATTGCCCATCTCTATCACCTATCACCTTCCATCAAACTCAACATATTCCTTAAACACACAAAGACCTTTCTGTCGTGTATGAGGAAGCAAAACCAATCCACTCAAGTCATATAATAACCATTTCAACTCATTGTCCCTTCTTTGTATTTCATTCGAACCTCACCATCTCCTTCACACCCATTTCACTATCCAACTACCTTCATTTAAAACTACCTTTGTTCGACCAGGGAACCTAACCGGTGTAAGAGTAGGACGTCCAAAGCAAGTAGGTTGTTCATTTCGTGTTTCGTTTCGACAAGCCATAAGTCTCCACCACCTTTTCTCAAAGGTGTTGTAAGTTCCTCATTTCCTTTTAATATGTACTTCATACTCACTTGCATGCATACACACTCCATACTACACTCGAACTGTATCCATTTTACTTTATATATGCCATACAGTCACCAACTTATCTCACATGTTAACATATAAAACACACCATGCATTATCATGTTTGTTTTTACTCAAATACGTATATAGTAACACTTTACTTAGTTGCATGCACTTGTTATTCGAACATTAAAAACCTTCGAGCTCAACCGGGTTAACAAAAGGAAACACGTCAAATCTTAGTTTGATCGAACCACCCAAGTCATGCTTAACATATGACCATCTCTTGAATATCACCCTAATTCGACTCGAACATAAACTATGACGTACACGACAATTCAGTGAAAAGAAAAACAGAAAAAATATTCAAGACATTACTAGTTAAAGAAATCTACTCGAACCAGCCGTTTCACGACTTATTTAATATGAAACCGTTCATACAAAACCCAAATATTTTTATCTTTCTCGAAAGCTCACATGGCGAACTAAAAATTTCATTTTCTAAGATCCCTCCCATAACCTCATATCGACACTCAAATTAATCCCTTCTTAATGTCACACGAATGGTGTAAACACTTAGAAAGTTTTATAGTACTTTTCACAAAATTTCTCCATTCGACTAGCTCAAAAACTTTAATTATATTTTCGAAACTTCGTATATAACATATCTATATTTTTATATCACTCGAATGACAAGCTAGCAAACTATATTTTTCATGTTCTAACTTCGACCCCATAGGATTGTTATCACGCCCAAAATGATCCATTTTGATCGACCCTCGTTAGGAGTTAGCAAACAATTATTTTCAGAAAAATTACATAACCTTCGGTTTGGGCCAAAAACCAAGCCCAACAAGAATTTTTGATAATCAGGTCCAACAGGCCCATACGATATATTTTTGGAATCCTAAAAATAGTCTAGATCCAAGCCCAAAACTATTTTCACGCCCTCGCCTCTAAAACTCTTAACGGGCTATGTTACAAATCGTTAAATGGCCCATTAATGTAAAAATGATTTATTTTCTGAAATAATAAATTGAAATGAGTTAAAATAAACGTAATAAAGTTATAAAAATTTTCAGAATATTTTTCCCGTCATTTTTATGCAAAAAGGACTAAAAATATAACGCGACTTAACCGAAAAGGACTAAAACTGCCAAACCTGGAAACTAAGGGACTGAAGCTGTGAAAACAGTTGGGAAGGACTGAAATTGACATATTATTGAACTTCAAGTCTTATATGGACTATTGGACAATTATTGGACTGTTATCGAACTATGGACTGAATAAGGACTAACGACGTAACGCGAATTCCGGTTAGGGTATAAAATGTAAAACCTAAGAAGAATCAAGGACCAACTATTATAATTTGTCATTCTTATCTTCTTTTTCATTTTTGCACCATATCTTTACTTCATATGCATATTCGCACTATATTTGCATATTAGTTAATAGCGATAGAAATATTTCATAGTAATATTTTATTTACTCGTTGAAAATATGATCTTACAAGAGTACGAGCACCATAAGCATCTTCATTCTCAACGATTAGATCGTTGAAAAATCATCATCCACCACTCATACACACACACCACTAGAAATTAGTCAGATTCTCAGTATTTATATATATTTACCAGGTTCTATATCGAAGTTGTTATAATCACCTCTGAGTTATTTTTACCATCACCTGGAACGCATAAGGTGAGTCATGGCCTCACTTTTTAACTCTTTATACTTTTTAAACTCCGTGAGGGGGATACATGCTATAACTAAATCACAAGTATTTTTCTGTATGCTACCTGACTTGATATATGCCTAAGTACACCATATTGCCATAAGACCCTTTATCATGAGCCATTAATCACTGCGGTGAACGCGAATATAATGAATAGATCTATTAGAGGTTGACGACCTATCCCACTAATACTGTGACGGAATGCTTTTTGCTAGTCGTATTAGTCGCGATGCATTATATTTGAGAGAAATAGGAATTGGCAAAATCACCTATTACATGAGGGCAAATTCTCATCATTAATTTGGTGGGCACCTCCGTTTAGGCGGGTACTTTGTTAACGTTTGCGTGTCATGAGACTTAGGGCAATATATGAACTGCAATATCAATCTTTTAAACTGATTGTATCTCCAATAAAATCTTACTTGTGATTGAACTGATATTTAAACTACAAACTCCATGATTTCACTCAACATTATGTTGACTTTTAAGCATGTATCTCAGGGAACTAGAGGAGCACGGCAAGGCATGGAGTAGGCATACTCTATCTTCAATAAATGGTGTAAAATGAGTTGTAATTCAGTTAAAATAATGTTTCTTTAAAAAAAAAAACCTTAGTACTCTGATGTAATGTTTTATAACTGAATTTGTATTATGGACCTATGTAAATTAAAAATGCCATTCTAGGCTGTTTTTCTATGATTTCACATTCGATCCTCACAGTAACACCCAAATAAATCTTCCGCTGCCACAAATCAAATTTGGGGGTGTTACAGAATCCAACAAAACTTGTGCCTAATTAGTCACACATATTCGGGTTTTGGTCACTCTTTTTTAATGAAAACGGCCACAAACTAAACAATGTGACCATATGATACCTACGGTGGTGCGACTTTTAGTCACACACACCCAAAAAAACGTGTGTGACTATATGCATATAGTCACGCATTTTGGGTGTGACGAATGCCACATTCTGTACTAGTGTTTAACTTTTGAGTCGGGTAATGTAAGTTAGTATCCTTTGAACATTGATATGATTTCTTTTGAAACTAAAGAATTTGGTTTATATAAAGGAAAAAAATCAAGCTTGGTATACATCGTCATATTTAAACACAAAATGACGAAAAGTATATTTTTTATGCTATGTGACTACTTGTTCTAGTTGTTTACATACATGTTGTTTGCTTGTTGATAGGTATGATTGTACTTGTTTATTTGTAATACATAAGTGTCTTGCCATGATACTTATTTGCTTGTTTTATGCATAATAGGACATTTGCTAGATATTGTGCACTAAGTTGATAAACTATGTTTATATCACTAATAGACTTAGATATTTTTGTTTGCATATGTTATGTGAAAACCTTGCATAACTTACTTAGAAATGTGAACTAAGTGAAACTAGTTTAGTGTCTTAAAATGTATTGTCTTGCACAAACCTTCACTTAATTTCAAGTGTTAAAATGTGTAAACATGTAGTATCTGTGAAAGAGTGTTTGGTATAAGAAAATTTCAAACAATGATGTGATGACTTGTTGTGTTATTAGGATATTATGTTGGTATTATACTTTTATATGAACTAACATAACAATGCAGGATGATAACACTTTGATGTTATCAAGTTTTCGTGTTTAAGCCACTGTTTGGCTTAACATCCATTTATGGTAAGTTATTATCATCAGATTAATCTGTGTGTAAACGTGTGTTAAAATCCGTGTGTTTAGTTTTAGTCTATTACATATTAGTAGTTACATATGTTTGACGACAATTTTCGAAATTTGAACAAGTAACGAAAAATTCGACATATGTTCTGTTTAGAATTAGAACCTCCATATGGCGGATATGGCGGATCCCAAATTTTGGATCCGCCTAGTGTATGCTTTGGATCCGCCAGTCCTAAACTCACGGATTCCGCGGAACCAAAAAGAGGGTTCCGCCAGTGTTGTGATTTGGATCCGCTAGAACTAACAGCTAGTTTTTCAAATTTTAGTTTAAATTCTTCACTTAAGATCACTCACTTGTATCACTAGAATTATGTTCACTGATGTTCACTCAAATTAGGATTAGGACATCTCACTTACAACAAATAGGATAATCATATCCAATCACAGTTTCAAATTTCATGAATATGCTCCAAAGTATCTTTTTAGTGAACCACTTAGTATTTGTGTTCATTACACACACTCATTGCATCCTACTGTCCTTTACTCATCCATTAGATTGATTTGTTAATTGACAACTTCACAATAAATCCAAACTCCTCATTTGCAAAGATATCACAGATCACAAGTCCAACTCATAACTGTTGATATTATCTTGTATTCACAAATGTTGCCTCACTTGGTTAACATGTCATCCTTCAAGACAATTTACATCGAGTCTCACACTCAGGTTATAGATGTAATTATCAAGTCTTGTCATCCTTTTTTTTTCAAAGTAGGATTGACAAATTAAGTATTTCGTCCGAAATATTCAAGTATATCTAATTTACGATTGTTGTCATTAAAAGTCATATCCGAAACAATAAACTCCCAAGTATTTTAACAACGTATGTTAAAACACTTATCCTATCATAACTAGAACATTTGTTCTTCATCACGTCACATTCAACCCCTAGGTTTCACAAACATAACTAAGCACTTCATCCACTAGTGAACCACAAGAATCAGTATCTATTCTTGTCATCTTCAACATCCATGTAACCTAAGTACTCTTGTACTTTCACCATCATCACATCGCATTCACCTCTGTGATCTATCTCAGGCCCTAAACCTCAAATCATATCACCCACTAGTGAACCATAAGAATTAGTATCCATCCTTGTTGTCTTCAACATCCAAGAAACCTAAGTACACCCATAGCACAATAAAACCCTACAACACCTCAATCCTTACCATCATTTGAATCCATTGAGTGCATTGCTCAAAAAAGCCCTTTGTCCAAACACTCATATCAAATCAAGTATGCGTTAAACATATTCAACCATACTTTACCACCTATAGGATTAGAACCTTCACCATCAAATGAGCATGATGCTCACATTCAATGTTTATCATTGTCCACTAGGTTTAAGTAGTACAACTTTCATAAGTCATCAAAGTATTGGTAATACTTTGTAATCAAACCTCTGCATAAGTTTCATTAAATCAATATTTTAACAACATATGTTAAAATGTAAAGCCAACAAGTAACAATGACTCTTGAGGAGTATTGATGCGTGCGATGTGTCGTTGCGGTTTAGCAGTATTAATGCCTACTCAAGTTTTAAATTTATATTTAGCCGACTTATCAATAACACACACACTTAACGAGCAGTGTACCCGGTCAGTATGAATATAATGGTAAGTAGAGTGTCGATCACTAAGAGTGGAACGTATTATCTAGTTATTCTAATCAGTATTTTAATATATTAAGTTAGCTATACAACCTAATCTAAAAAGGGGTAGGCTAAGCCGGAAATAGAGAGAGATGTGATTAGATTAGCACGAGGAGGGGAAGAATCTTGGTCGTGGGATAGCAGTTTTTGAATCAGTCTCATTTGGCGTTCAATAAGTAGAAGATCAAGGCAGCTTCTGCTTTTAGGTCAGCTCTTTGGCTCCTTGCTATAAAGAGTGAAGCAGATAGAAGCTAGTTCCCCTACGGTTTCTTGCTTTGATGTAGCTTGATTTTCTCTGGGGTCACGGTTCCAAGCTCTGAGTGAAGCCCCTAAAAAGGCGTAACCTCAGAGCATTTGAACCAATGGAAGTGACCCGCATAGAAAATGCTTAACCTTAAGAAGTAAACAGTAGCAACAAGCTAGTTCCCCTACGGTTTCTTGCTTTAGCCTTCGAGTCCGCAATTCGTTCAGTAAAGTAACAACGGATTAGTGGAATGAGGGATCAAGAGACAGATAGGGGGAGAATGGCAATCATTGGTGGACCTTCCCTTGAACGAGTCAGAGGTGTGAAGCGATCTCGTACTAAACGAAAGAAGAGACTGGCACGATTTGGTTGCAATTAAATAATAAACTAAACCAATAGGCACGAATCAGCAAGTAGCACACACGTACACAGATAAATACTCGAGACAATAAGAGGGCTGTCCTTATGATAAGTAGTTTGTCACTTGTTTTATTGCTAGTTTTATATGAAGTGTATAGTCCGATGCAACGCACCGAGATTAAGTCCTTTCTCGTTGGTTCTAATCTTATCGGCGAGTAAACCCTTAATGATTACTTATGACTATCCTATTTATTTTTCTTCCTACTTTTCTACAGATCATAGAATGCATAGGCGATTTAATAAATAGGCGAGGGCAGAGGCATGGCGACCCGATCAACGCTCAGCTAGACACAGAGGTTATCAATGCACTAATAAAAGTCACCAAAGACATCAACATATAAACTTTAATTAATGAGAAAGCAGTTTTAAGGGAGTGCAATCTTTCCGTTGTCACATTACACAAGCCACCAATCTTGATGAATTAAAGTTTACTAACACAATAAAACAAAACTACTTAATGAATTAAACACATGCAGCACCTTCTTACAGCTCTTGTATCTTTGTTTGGGTGTGTCTTGTGCTGCTGCCTTGACTGAATTCGTCCTAGGGTTTCTGTACTTCGGTCTCGTGTATAATATATATCCCCTCGAATTCGTCTGGTCTTGGGGTATTTATAGTTTCTGTCAGAGGGTGAGATGCGGCGCATCTAGTAAGTAGATGCGGTGCATTGACTTAACTTCGCGTGGGGTCCAAGATTATAATATTCAGGAATATTCGTACACCGCCAGAAGATGCGGCGTAACTCCATAATTAGATGCGGCGCATGTCCTCTTGTATCTTGGATCGTATCTGGTGAAATATTGATAGTGATGCGTCGTATGTAATAAGTGAGATGCGGCGCATCTGGAGCAGAATAGTCTTGATCTTGTGCATTTCAGTAGACTCTCAACTTCTTGCATATTTTGCTCCATAATCAGTCCAAAATCGCCAAGTTTCACCAAATGCTTGTTTTCAACTGAGAATTACAAAAGTAAACGATTAAGTATCAATCCTCATACATAATATAATAAAACAAGTCAAATTAATAGGATAAATGATAGTAATAAAATGTACTTATTTGAGTTCATCAAATATCCCCCCACTTGAACTTTACTTGTCCCCAAGTAAACCTTAGAATTAATCTTATGAAAATGTATCCTAAAAGATATTAGGATTTATTTTTATATTTAAGCATGTATTCATTTTTGTCATAATCACACAACTAAACACTTAACGAATTAGAAGTAAAATAAAGGAATTTGATAAAAGCAAATCTAATCGTTTAACTGTCCAGTCGTGATGAATATTCTATCATAAGCTTGGCAAGTATACACATCTCCCCCACTAAAGCCAAGGAATAACAAGTCTAAAGCGGTAAAAAGGGTTTTTAGGCTTAAGGGTTAATTATTCTTAATCTCTATCGATCTCAAATTCTAGAAAAGGCGACAAAATCACAAATACATGATCGAATCCACGAACACGATACTTGCAATTGCTCAAATCCTTAACTCGAATAGGCTAAAGATAGCTCCAAACTTCACCAATAATAATATATCAAAAAGGGCGACAAAATCATAAATACATAGCCGAATCCACGACTACGATACTTAAGATTGCTCAAATCCCTAATCTCAATAAATCAAAGGTTTGGTTGGATAAAGAATAATACAGGGTATGGATAATATTCGGGATATAAATTGGTGTAAAATGAAAAATAAACAAAACAAATAAATTAAAATCCTAAGTGTGGTTAATCACTACCCCAACCATCCCATGAATAAGACTCATATCATTGAATAACTCACGCTTTAACACTTGAAACACACGCTTTTAGGTAGACACGAATTATACTCAACAAGATCTCAATCAAAGAATAAACCTTAGTCGACGTTCCCATAACTGCCAACTCCCATTCAATCCATAGATATAGTACAACAAATAGTGGTGATATCGACCACTTAATACAAAACTTTACATCGTTGGTTAAAACAAACATCCAACTTTCTTCTTCTTCTTTTTTTTTTTTTTTTTTTTTTTTTTTTTTTTTTTTTTTTTTTTTTTGTGATAACATAAACATAGATGTGTAAAATTTCACCACATCACTATAATGATAATTCTGGATAATTTTTCAATACTTTTCATGACTTCAGAAATAACGGTAATAGTGAAAGTAGTAAACACACGAAAAAATAAACTCAAAAATATACAATATTTACTTTCACTCCAATCGCATTGTGCAATTTCCCGACCTAACCATAGATAATGAATTACGCACGCGAACACAGGTAATGTAAGGAAACACACTTTGCCTATAGCAATTAACCAACCACGGATTCTAATCTACAGGGTAGGCTAAGGTGTAAGGGTGTAACGAAACATTTTAACAAAGGTGTAAGAAAAGAAAGGAATGGCTCTGAGTGTTTTTCTAGGGGTATCTTACTCTAAAAATGAGAGTAACAAAAGGGTTTATACGGGGGTTAACTAACCAGTGTAGTTAGCTAATAACACATAACATATAAGGCTTTTTGGGTGTAATCCTAGAAATTTACCAATTTAGACAAGTCATTCCAATTATATAAATAATACTTATTATGGTGGTCTCGAATAGTATACAAGCCAAGTTCTAAAGTTTACAAGTCACCGGCACACTCATGAGATTTGTGAATTTTGAAAAATCACAATTTTTGAAAATGACGTCATGTGTGCAGCAATGCAACTTAGACTTTAAACAAAAACATGCTAAAAATTTTAAATTTTGATATATTAAGCACATTTTAAGCATATTTTGAAAAGTTTAGGACAAGTAAATGTTAAGTGTTCTAATTCTCCAATCCCCCCACTTAAGTTAAATAACGTCCTCGTTGTTTGTATTAAAGGTTAAAAACTGGAAAATAAAAGAATTAGAACAGAAAAACTCCTCTGAGATTTGCTCGGTATGATCCTCCATTAGTATTAGAGCAAAAGTCATCTTTCTTGTGGATTAGAACGTTTAAGCTTCATAATTGATGTATCCACAGGAAATGCAGGAATTTATAATACCACCAAGGCTTCAAAACACACCTAAGGTAAGAAAGGTTCAACTTGCATAACACATTAGTAGTTAGTTAAAAATAAAACATAAAAATTAAAAATGAAAATCATCAGGTCAGTCGATGTGCCGTATCTTATGGAAGAAGATACGCCGTATCGAGCCTGGAATAAATACGGATCTGAATAAAAGATGCGCCGCATCCTTAACCAGGGATGCGCCGCATTAAAATAAACTGATAAAAAGTTTTAAAGTCGAAAATAAAAATATGCGGAAAAATAAAGATATGACCATTGCAGGAGATGCGTCGCATCTCAGGATTGAGATGCGCCGTATCCTCTGCGGCCTGACTGACTCGACACACAAACAGAATAATAAAAAGATAAATCCGGGTTGTCTCCCGGTAAGCACTTGTCTTTATTCCAGAGTCTTCAAGTTAGACTCACGTTCAGCTCATCATTTAGTCCTTGTTACGGTCCATCCTTCTTCCTTCATCCGTAAGATGTTCCCGTATAGCTTTGCGACGTTTTCTTCCGTTCGGCTTAATCTTCTATAACTCTTGGTCTTCGTCGCAACATATTCTTCATCAGGTCCCAAAGAATATTTGATGATTTTAAATTTTTCAGAAACAATCATGGGTGGCTCATTATAAGGAATCCCAAGTAGTTGACACTTTCTTTTGGTGAATTCTTCCTCGTCTTTATCAACAAACTTAAAATAAGGATCCTTAATCAAATAATCATCTAGTTCTTCAATTAATGACTTATTGTCTTGAATCGCCTCCCACTCTCTTTCCAAATCCCATTGTAACCGTCGACTAAGCTTCGTGAAATCATCAAATTGTTCATGCACCCATTCCCAGAAAGTAGTATCCGATGTTCCCTTAAGTCCTTTCAAGCGTTCAATTCTACCTTTTTCTTGCAAAGCCTCCACTTTTTGTGGGCTGTCTTCAACATTATCGTACCACTCATAATCTTCAAAGGTTACATTGTTTCCAACCCGTTTCATCCCAATTATACTTCCCCCATTACAGGTTCCGTCACTTTTATAATCACAGGTCGGCCAAACACTACTCCCGTCCTTGAAAACGAAGGGTGTACAAGTGTGATTAATGTGCTCAAATTCCCATGGTTTATCCCAAACCCATGGTACTTGGTCATTCCATTCGTAGTACCAGGTGTTTTTAAAATCATCATAAGTCTTAAATCCTGGTAGATCTCCAGTTAGCACATCATTGTCGACTTGAAGAAGGTAATTGAATTCCTTGAATTGCTTGCACAACGGTGTCTCATAATCGAACACGTCAATGTCTATTCTAAATAATTCTTCAATGCCCTCATTGACTGTTGAATCATGAAGTGACAACCCATAGTCGCTTTCTACTTCTTCGTCTTCTCCTCTCATCCAATATACCCATAATGCATCCTTAGTACCTCAATCCATACTCTTATGGTTATTAAACTTACTAGCCAACCACTCTGAAAAATCAACATCGTTAGGATCATGGTCAACCTCAAAGCAAGCTTTTCCAATCATGTTCCTCCTTATCTCCATGAACTCGTTAAATTGCTCCTTAAAACTACGTGTCAACCATGAAGTCATAATCCGCTTGACTTCATTTGCAGGGGCAAATTTCGGACTACCATATTTAAGTTCAAGCCAATCATTGAGGGAGAGGTCCATCAATCTCACCAACCTGCCATGAAATAGTAACTCCGCCACAGCATAAATCCTTTCATCGTCCAGATAGTTCTCATTTAATCCCCAGCACTGTTCGGAATAAGGCATGTAAGAGATTTGGGTATTGCCTTCACCACAGCTTTTGTTGCTTGAGTCCATGTATGCAAGATAGAATTTCCCATCATCTTCTTCGATAGTAGTCCAGTTCAATCCTTTGGATTCAATGATAGGCCATAAGAGCGACAATTCATCTCTAGTGTACCTCACAAATACATCATAAGAGAATACCCCTTTGTTAATGTTGCATAAACGCATGAATTCCTTAAAAGCAGCTTCAAGAGGGGTCTCCCAAGAGAATAAATCTGCATCGATCATGAGCACATTGAATGAATCCGAAAGCAAGAATTCCTTAGCAAGATATCCGTTAACTGACATGTCTTCCATAGCAAAATCTGTCATCAAAGGTAAAATCATCAGTAGGATTTGTTCACTAGAAGAGAAATTAATTAATATAGAAACGGATATAAGAATACAAATAGCTGATATCTGCAGAAGATGCGCCGTATCCAAAAAGTTGGATACGCCGTATCTTATAATCGTTAAAATTTAATCAGACTTTATTCAGAAAATAGATACGCCGCTTAGAAATTTGAATGCGCCGTATCAATTTTAATTATCAAATATCGATATTTATTTAAAATTAAATGCGTCGTATTAACAAAAGTTAATGCGCCGTATTTTCGTTACGTTTCAAAATATAAGATTTTTGATTCAGAAGATGCACCGTATCGATAAAAATCGATACGCCGTATCTGTTTAATAATTCGAAAACTGTTTTTAATTAAAATAATAGATACGCCGTATCTGCTGAAGCAGATGCGTCGTATATCGTTAACGTTTAGAAATTTTTTTTTATCAAAAACAGATACGCCGTATCTTGGGGAAAAGATGCGTCGTATCGAATTAATTAAACGCGTTGTATTTTATAAAAATTAAACGCAATACGCCGTATCTGAGAAATCAGATGCGCCTTATCGTTCGATTTAGCTCAGTACAACGATAACAGAACACAAAAATTACGAAAAATAAAAACAAATAAAACACACGAAAATAAACACAAATAAAAGCAAACAAATAACACACAAAAACAGAAAATATGCAAAATAGTACAATGAATGCAAATTAATCTAATACACAACAAAATTAGCGGTTAGATAAAAAAAATTAAAAACCTAATTAAAATACTAATCAAATTAACAGATAATAACAATTCACTCCCCGGCAACGGCGCCAAAAACTTGATGCGTGCGATGTGTCATTGCGGTTTAGCAGTATTAATGCCTACTCAAGTTTTAAATTTATATTTAGCCGACTTATCAATAACACACACACTTAACGAGCAGTGTACCCGGTCAGTATGAATATAATGGTAAGTAGAGTGTCGATCACTAAGAGTGGAACGTATTATCTAGTTATTCTAATCAGTATTTTAATATATTAAGTTAGTTATACAACCTAATCTAACGCAAGGGGGTTCAGCCTGAGAGACTGGCACGATTTGGTTGCAATTAAATAATAAACTAAACCAATAGGCACGAATCAGCAAGTAGCACACACGTACACAGATAAATACTTGAGACAATAAGAGGGCTGTCCTTATGATAAGTAGTTTGTCACTTGTTTTATTGCTAGTGTTATATGAAGTGTATAGTTCGATGCAACGCACCGAGATTAAGTCCTTTCTCGTTGGTTCTAATCTTATCGGCGAGTAAACCCTTAATGATTACTTATGACTATCCTATTTATTTTTCTTCCTACTTTTCTAAAGACCATAGAATGCATAGGCGATTTAATAAATAGGCGAGGGCAGAGGCATGGCGACCCGATCAACGCTCAGCTAGACACAGAGGTTATCAATGCACTAATAAAAGTCACCAAAGACATCAACATATAAACTTTAATTAATGAGAAAGCAGTTTTAAGGGAGTGCAATCTTTCCGTTGTCACATTACACAAGCCACCAATCTTGATGAATTAAAGTTTACTAACACAATAAAACAAAACTACTTAATGAATTAAACACATGCAGCACCTTCTTACAGCTCTTGTATCTTTGTTTGGGTGTGTCTTGTGCTGCTGCCTTGACTGAATTCGTCCTAGGGTTTCTGTACTTCGGTCTCGTGTATAATATATATCCCCTCAAATTCGTCTGGTCTTGGGGTATTTATAGTTTCTGTCTGAGGGTGAGATGCGGCGCATCTAGTAAGTAGATGCGGCGCATTGACTTAACTTCGCGTGGGGTCCAAGATTATAATATTCAGGAATATTCGTACACCGCCAGAAGATGCGGCGTAACTCCATAATTAGATGCGGCGCATGTCCTCTTGTATCTTGGATCGTATCTGGTGAAATATTGATAGTGATGCGCCGTATGTAATAAGTGAGATGCGGCGCATCTGGAGCAGAATAGTCTTGATCTTGTGCATTTCAGTAGACTCTTAACTTCTTGCATATTTTTCTCCATAATCAGTCCAAAATCGCCAAGTTTCACCAAATGCTTGTTTTCAACTGAGAATTACAAAAGTAAACGATTAAGTATCAATCCTCATACATAATATAATAAAACAAGTCAAATTAATAGGATAAATGATAGTAATAAAATGTACTTATTTGAGTTCATCAAGTATACATAAGAAACTCAAGTGAATTCTTCTTGTCATCCCCAAGTTTATTTAGGACAGGTCTATCCAATTCAAACACCTTAAGTGTATATCTTCATTTAGGAAAACATGATGTTTCAAGAAAACATTATGCCTAAAATATCATATGTTTAGTTTTCATATTGTTAAAAGGATAATATATATCCTATGCATCATTTTCTCTTTGCAACATGAATGGTTATGTTACAAGAGATTTCATTACACCTCATCGGCTAAATGATCTTAAAACAAACATCCACTAGTTCTATGAATTATCTTCCTCATTGAGCACGAGTTAAATCTTACTTGTTGAAAGATACCATACGTATCTATTTCCTTTCAAGCGTACATTAAACCTTGGTCAAACCTTGTGCATATCCACATCTCTGGAGCATACACAAGACCTATTAAAGTTGGTAACTTTATTTAGATTCTTGTTCCAAAGAACCTTCTTCAAAACGTTCTTGACATATCCCATTACCACACACAAACACATGTCTTGATCTTAGATGATCAAATCACTTGCATAACTCATACTTAAACTCAACTCAAAGGATGTCACCCTTTAGATCATTCAACCTTAGATTCCAAACACAAAGATTAAAATCTGTTGACACATATTTGTCAAATTTACGTGTATAACATGACATCTTCATCACATTAGTTCTAATAGAAATAGTTGAGTCTCATTAAGCCAAGTAATTGGTAAACTATCATATTTTATATACTTTGATAGGCAAAAAATAGGAATTCCTATCTTTCAGACATGAGAATGACTACTGGAGAATTTATTGCACTAGAAACTCAATTTAACCTGCTTCCAGCAGAGAAGTTGGGTATGTGGAATCACCCGTAAAAATGGTCGTGTTCAGCCTGAATTGAGCACCACTAGTAATAGTCTCATATTCATTCTCCTACTTGAAAAATCTTTATTCCTATACTTGCCTAAAGTAAGTATTAAAAGATGATATTTTATCTTGTCTTAGGAATATTAATCAAACAAGTAGTAGATGTGATTTTTATTAGTAAAATCACTTGCATTACATATACATGCGTTGATTACATGTTATTTGTTTAATATGTTTAAGTGTCTTGACGTTATCATGATAATTATTTGATTGATAGTCAAATGTGTAAACCTTCGAAAGGTTTTGTCTGCATGCTTATATGCTTCATGTTAACATGATTTGGATGATATGTTCATTCTTTCATTATATGCTATTTTAAAAGATTAACATGATTCTTGTTAACTTATGCTATGTCATTTTTAATACATGGTGTTAGATAGCTCTTGTCCTTAGTTAACATTCATTGAGCATTTTCGTAAGATAGTCTAAATGATACATGCTTTCAAAATGTTAAAACTGTTTGCATGAATCTGTCATCTCATTTCTTTTGTGACCTTGTCACTCTATTTGTTTGCCACATGGGCACTTATAATTTGTCTAAGTGGTTTTGATATGACGAACATTTAGAAGTCATTTTATAGATCATTGTGTTAATTAATGGGTAAGTATGCTTAAGAGACTAAGCCTAACTTCAAAACAATTTCACAATGTAGTATCTAAAACAATGTCATGCTATCTTGCAATATGATTATTTGTCTTGATGCCATGTGATAGCTTTTTGTCTGGTAGATGGATATTTGTTTTTGTTTACATAAGATGTTATGATTTCTATGACATTCACATCTTTTGTCATTAAGACTTTTGTCTTGTAGACTGATAACATATTATTTGTTATTTCTCTGTGTTATGCTTATTTTGCATAATTGTTGTCTCATTACTGCTACTTAGATTAGTAATATGTTTATGGGATTCATTTTCTTGCATATAGCTTTAAAGCTAATAGGATTAAGTTTTAGAGGTTTGAAATTCGTGTTTGGGTATCTTTCAATATACCTCTCTCCAAATCATATTGTTGCTTCCGCTTTCCTATCAACATCTCCTTCATCTTTTAACAATACACCTTCCATGAGGAAACCACATGCCTCGTCGCGCGATCATCTCGCGTTGATAGAGAAGAGCTATGTAACTTCAAGGATGAAGTTCTTTGTACGCTAACCAACATCCGCAAAAACATTACCAAGCTCATCGCCTTCATTAACCTGTATCGTCATTCTTTGATACATCACACATTATGTTGAATGTCCACCAATTAAGGGGGAGAGAATTTCATTCACGTAATTGTGTTTTTGCATTAAAGAACATGTACTCATGTTTCTTACATCCTCAAATACCAACATGTAGGTTCACACCATTCTGTTAAACTAAGTTCACAAAACCATAAGTTTTCCAAATCTTCTTAGATCAACATCACAGTTTTGCACCAATACCTCGTCAAGTGAAAAACACATCATGTGTTTGACAAACCTCTTAAACGAGAACCATTAAGTCTTCTTAGACTTTAACTAGGATTAGTGAAACCAAATCAGTAGTTACAAGTAAATAGACCTTAGCTTGAACCTTCGTTTGATCAAAAATGACAAAACATGACCAAATCAATTCTGGTCCCACGGCACCCTACGATAAGACAGACGGAACCAAAGATTTGGTTCCGCCCAATTTGCGGGTACCAGGTTCAGTTTTTAACCATTTAAAACAGACAACCCTCTTACAACCGAGTCTAGGATTTTCCTTCACAACTTCATTGTTTAGAACACCTTCATTGTCTAGAACACCATCATAGGATCTCATCCTTTTCATTCTTAATACATATCAAACACGTCATTGTTTGTGCAAACGATATATCAAAATCACCAGTGTCAACACGTTGGTCCAACCAACACTCTCTCATCATATGATGACATTTTCATCCTCATATAGGTATCCAGTATTTCTAATAGTTGCATATGGAATTTTTATTCCTAAGTGATCATTGTCTTCACTTCCTCTTAATTCCATTCGAGCATTTATTATGGCACGATTCATCATCTTTGGTAGATGATAATAACCTTAACCGTCTTCAATACTCTTATAGCATTTGCATTAGAGTCTCTAAATTCATTACATTGATTATAACCACCACCTTCCATCACCTCTTTCACTAATCATCAACCCCATGGATTAGCCAAAAACCTACTTGCATCAACCTTTTGTTATCACTAGTAAACTAACACCAACACTAGCATCACTCACTTTAACTCCACTTCATATCCTCCTCATAGGCATTGTTTTGTAGAATTTTATCATATTATATTCTTGTGATTGTAATTCTTATTTGAAGATTACACACTTTATAACATGGTTTACTAGATAATCACAATATCAAAATTGGTATGACATGGTTTGCTAAATAATCATAAGTTCTCTGATTTGAGTTGCTTGTGATTAGATTATTGATATGTTGCATCATATTTTTTTGAGATAAAATATATTGCACTAATCCTTTCATTGTAGGTTCATCATCATATACGCTTTGTCGTATATAGCATACTCATCATAGGATGAAGTTTGCATGGATTATTTTTCTTCTTTTATTGTCGGTGCTTTTTGATGTCCTCAAACCAAGAGGAGTATCTTTCTAGCAATCATATTGCATCGTCTATACACTTGGTCGTATATGACATATACACAGCTTCTAGTGTACTAATTTTTGTTTTGTAGGTTTATCATGACGTCCTAAAGCAAGGGGGAGACTTCGTCAAACATTTTTAGAATGCATCATATACACGCGTTGGTGTATATCACATACTTGTCCAAGGACAAATATTGTTTTATACTAACCTTTATTTTGTAGGATTCTTCATACTTGGATCATATACGTCGGTACCCTAGAAACGGGGAGTATTGATCAAAGGGGAGCATATCATGTACTAATCCTTGTTTTCTAGCATTCATAATCCTTACATCATATACGTTGGTACCCTAGCAACGGGGAGTATTGATTAAGGGGGAGCTACAGTCAAGGGGGAGCATGCTCGCATTCTTAAGAATTCTCATTCTTCGTCACACTTTTGTGTTTCGACAAAAAGGAGGAGATAGGTCAACATAGTCCAACATAGCTTACCCACGTGTATCGTTGGCTATTTGCATTTCATTCGTCATGCATTTTTCATATATATTCTTTTTATGTTGCACACCACTAACCTTGATGTAGGATAAGAGTCTTAATTTGATCAATGGATCCGCTAACAACCTAGGGAACGCAACAACCATAGGAGATTGGAGTAGTCTATTTAACTTTACTAGGGATGATGCAAGCTCGCCATTTCGGGGAGAAATGAAGTTAACTCCAAGGACACACCCTTTTTGCTTCGAC
Source organism: Artemisia tridentata subsp. tridentata (assembly GCA_021014915.2). Lineage (NCBI taxonomy): Eukaryota > Viridiplantae > Streptophyta > Magnoliopsida > Asterales > Asteraceae > Artemisia > Artemisia tridentata. The sequence continues at coordinate 485,650,293 of CP139508.1, read as the reverse complement.
AAAAGGGGGAGAAAGGTGTAAACGGAGAAAGTAATAGGCTAGAAGAGTTGAGAAAGGTGTAAACGGAGAAGGTAATGTTAAAGGTAGTACGGACACAAGTAACTTTTTTACATTTTACTTTCTATCACGTTTACATATTTTGTCATCATCAAAAAGGGGGAGATTGTTAGTGCAAGCAGTCTCGTTTGTTTTGATTGATGACAAACATGTAACTTGATACATAACGTAAAATGTACAAGTTACTTGTAATCATATCTTGTCTCAACATACATTCAACACCTCTCGAGTCCTCGTATGATACAACACAGGTTCGTACATGTTTGTTATGTGGCATTATGATCAAACCCTTAACAAACCATTTAGAATGTTTAAAATACGGCTAGGTCATTAAGTATTTTAAAAAGACTAACCATTCTACTTAGAACCTCATTTCATATTTTGCATATACAAGTATTTTTACTTGTACATCATGTTTCCTAAGTTTAATAGGATAAGTACACTATAGGTGTCAAACTAACATGATACATCTTGGCAAACATATACTAGTATTAGTTAAGCTAGTATATACATGCTACATGATCACTAGGATACATGTTACATACATATATACATTTACATGTTTATGTTTATTTCTTAAATTAGAAATATTTAACATGACATCATGGCATGCATCACTTACATATCTTGGAAGATTTGTAATATATTTTGCATAGATCTTCAAGCTAACAAGTTGACTTTTGAAGATATGGCAAGATATGGTTAGATATGGAAAGATTTGTTAAGATATTAGCTGTCAGACACCCACGGATCCAAATGGTATAAAGGACGGATCCCTTTATTTGGATCCGCCAAATCCGCGGGGTAAAATTCTTGTTGGCTATAAATAGCAGCCCATTGTTTACCCATTGTCTCATCACTTAGAATACACATTCCCTCTACCCTTTGCATACATTTAGAACAATAGAAAAACCATGTAGAAACACACATTAATCATCCATTTCATAATGATCATAATATTACTAACTTTCATTATGTTGTAAGCATACTCTCAATATGATCCTGTGAAGCAAGCTCAAGATCATGAGTCATCATCCATCTCAAGTATAGCATACTTCCTGATCCTCCAAGATGGTTGGAAGATCTTGAAGTCATTATCCACCATAGCATTCCAACATATGAAGATTCAAGGGCACTTGACATCCTCAATGATTGAAGACTTCTTATTCAAGAAGTTCATGTAGATTACACATGCATATATGAAGATCCATTACATCAAGTTTAGGGAGCTTGTGATCTTCATACATTGAAGGCTTCTGATCAATGGAAGTTCATATAGATTAGTCATTTATATCCATTGAACATTTATGTCATGGATCATTGTTGTAACCATCATTGCATCACAACCTATTCATACTAGATTAGGTGGTTTATGTGTTTGTGCCATAAAACACAAGGTTTCTACGTTGGGTCATAAAACATAGCGGGAGTGGTTGTACCCTTGTAAAGAACTCGACATCTAGCTTAGTGTCGGAAATTGTATAAGCGACGACGGGAGTGGTTGTACCCTTGTAAAGAACCAACGGGAGTGGTTGTTGTAACACCCCCTAATTTGGTTTGTGGCCACGGAAAAATAATTAGGGTGTTACGGTGAGGATCGAGTTAAAATTTCAGAAAAAACGGCCCGGAAGGGGCGTTTTGAAAGTTATATGTCATTCAAAAATATTTTTGATACAAAAATGAAGTATTCAAACAGAAATCTCATGAGAAAATGTGATAATTTGGAAAGAATGACATATTTGATTTTACACCATTAAAGTTATCAGAGTAAAAGATGCCCGCTCCGTGTCTTGTCCTGCTCCATTAATTACCTGAGATAAACATGCTTAAAATGTCAACACAATGGTTGGTGAGTTCGTGGAGGTTGATAGATAATAACTTTCTTTGAAAGGTGTATAGTGATTGTTGAAATAAATAGTATTTCTTCATGAAATAAATAATAAGTTGAGTTGTATAAAAATCCACAAGCAATTCATGTATGATCTCCAAAATCATAAGTTTCAAGTTATAAATGCAGATGAGCTACGATGTTATACGCTCGAAGTGATGTGATAAGTCAACTTTTAAAAGTAACGATATACTAAGCAATTTGGGCTATCTCAAATGAAATTCTCATTTAAGTCACATATGACAACAGTTAAAGTTCAAGTACGAGATTAATAATCATATCACGTAAATTAATAATAGTCTAAAGTCTGAGATCTATCAGTGAAAAGTGGTGGTCTTCTAAATACAGCTGTATCCTAGGATATATATGAATCATTCATATATTCATAAAGTTATATTGCCCTAAGCCTCATGACACGCAAAACGTTAACAGAGTACCGTAATACGGCGGTGTCCCACCAGGGTCACTGATGGGTTTTTATGGCCCTCGTGTTAATAGGTACTTGCCAATTCCTATTTTTCTCAAATATAGTGCATCGCGACTAAATACGACTAACCATATAGGCATTCCGTCACAGTATTTAGTGGGATAGGTCGTCAGCCTCTAACAGGTTTCGAAGCTGTTCACTATATTCGCGCTCACCGCAGTGATTAATGGCTCATGATAAAGGGACTTTCGGCAATAAAGTGTGCTTAGGCAATATATGTGAATCATGCGTAATTTTAGTATTGGCAATTATTTATAGTGAAATGTAGAAATATCATGTTAAAGTAGCAGTACAATCATTTGTCACATGAATGCATACAATGAGTTTCAGTGTCATCAAGTAGCTTAAAATGTTATCTTCCAAGTTCCGTGTTTAAGATAAACAGACAATTTGCGCATATAATGAGCATGTATTCCTTTCAAGTATGATTCAAACATGTAAAGCATAGTGGATGATTTTGAATAAATCATGAGAGTTTTATATAAGTAACTTAAAACAGTTAAAGCATGTATCTCCCCCAAAAGAGTTATAAAAACAAGAGTTAAAAGTAGGGGCCACGACTCACCTTAGCCACAGCAAAGCAAAGATCACACTGACACGACTGGCATCTAGAGCATATCACAACGGTCTCAAAACATATAGCACGACGATACACAACGGTCTAGGATCGGCACAACCTAGTACGTATACAGTTATCTCAAAACACGTCTCGCACAATAATAAAGTCTATAAAAGATAAAGTGTCATAGTTTTCGTGGATTATTCAGTTTTCCAAAACTTATCAAAAGCTTAGTTTAAATGTTTCATGTGGTGTGGTAAGATAACCTAGACTCGACGTACAACTCACGCCAAAAAGAATAGACATCAATTAATTCAAGAGGATACTGACGAGAACTCAAACTAATGAGGACAACTTAGAAGCTAAAGTCAAATAAATACCTCAAATAAAATAACTTGTTTGTACGTTTCGGCATTTACCCCGTTATTCCCAAATAGTTGGTATAAGACAATGATGTGTTATAATAAAAATGAGTTTAGTTAATAAAACTAGTTTTTCTCGAGTCATCGAGACTTGGATTAACCAAAAACTGAAATTACAATATTTATCAAGTTTATGTCCCACTATTAACCTTGTAAATATTAGTTTAGGTTTTATTGAAGATTTTGTGTCCGGCCCGAGTCTAATATAAAATGTTCAATAAGTCCGATGTCTAATGTCGTAAGTTCGATAATGATTCACAATCATCCAATGGGTATAACAATCAAATATTCGTTAGTCCGATAAATATTTTGACACGACAAGATTCATATCCCAAACTCAACCCCACAAATTTACTAACTATTATCATTCTTACTAAATCCTCAAATCCAAACCAACCAACTCTTTTATAACACTAATGGGCTTCGGCCCTTTTATCAACAAACATACCAAGTTGGGCTTAGGCCCACACTTAAACAAACACACCTTATTATTAAGCTTTGAGCTTTGGCCCAGGAAAGTAACCAAACGCACCCTGCTGGAATTAAACTCACCCAAATATGCTGCAAACCAGCAAACGTACCCTTGTAGGTGAACCTGTGAACCGAGCAAAACGCTCAACAAACAACAATGACAACAACGACGATATAGCCGAGACCAGACAAACATAACGCACCCTACGTGGGTTGTTGTACCAAGACTATAAACACAATTCCAACACAACCGCTACCTTAGTGCCAAAAATAAGCTTCGACAATCATAAGACAAACCAGGAGTGAAACTAACAGCCCACTTGGGTTGTTGAGCCGAGACGCATGCAACGAGCATACCAAAATAAATCTGAGAATATTACGGTTTGACTAATAACTCTAAACGGGTTTAATACCCGACCCGTATTCAAAGCTAAACACAAACACCCTTTTAATCCATCTTTCAAGATTTCTTTGCCACACGAAACTTTTAGTAATTGTTTTTATAACATGTTTTAATTCAGTTTTTAATTCACGAATCAGTGACCTCATTTCATAATCAGTTTTAAATCCACGAAACATATGACACAACAATCGGTTTAAACCAAAACAATAGATAACCAATGGATTTCTCGATTTACCATGTCGAGAAGATAGAGAGGAGGGATGTGAGGCGGCTGTGGTGGCTGTGGAATGGTAGGAAGCTCGAACCAAACAAACACCCAAAAAAATATATACCTTCGATCTACAAACTTGCGTTGCCGGAAAACTCACCAGAAGACTGGGTTACCGAAAGAAAAGATAGATGGGAGTGGGTTTTGAGGCGCGTGAGCCACGTAGAAATAATGAGGAGGTCTTAAGGTTCATTTTGATGGTGGCGGTGATAAGTGGTGACCGGCGGTGGAGCGCCTGTGGCCGGTTGTTTGGTCGGAAAAATTGAGAGAGGGAGAGGGTGAGTAGTGTGTATATAAAGTGATAGTTAGATATAATACACGTTTTTCTTGTTGATGGCTACTGTTCATAATTGGGGAGGTGGCATGCTTTGGTGGTAAAAAAAATATACACGTTTTATAGTTAACAAATACTACATGTTATATAGGACATTGTAGGGTATAATTGACTTACACAAATATGTGGAGATTTTACCTACACGTAAGGCAAATTCAAAATAGAAAACGTATGGCCATTTTAAAATGAACACGTATGGCAACTTTGGAATGATATACGTATAACCAATTTGAAATGAACACGTATGGAAATTTTAGAATGAAATAGGTATGACAATTTTTGAAATAAACAAATTGAATATTTCTAGGACATATTTAAAGAGTTTTAAGATATAGTTTGATCCCAGTAATTACTAACGTTAAGTCCCTAACTCACGAAGCTTAAAACCGGGCAACGTAAAAATATGACGTTTATAAAAATGTCAAAGTTTATTAATATATTCCAACTAAAAATATTAGACGTGTAATAAGTTTAACGGAGAGCGTATGCGTTAATAAAATTTAATAGGTTTGAGTATTCGTATTACGTAAAGAGTTTAATAAAAATAATAAAGTGGAAAATAGTTCATATAAAATATGTAGGCTTATCTTAATCTTGTGTTGGTCGTGAGTATGGTATATTAAAGAAAAATTTAAATTTTCCCGTAAAAATGGGTTTTGTTAAATGGTAATTCGAGGTTATCTTTAATAAATGAGGATTACCATGATGGATTTTCGTGGGATCTTACAGTATCTACCCCTCAATTTTGAACTTCGTCCTGAAGTTCAATCTGCGATAGGTGTTGAAAAATGTGATGTTCTGGGGTGAGAGATTGTGGAAAATGTTGTCGAGAGGTTTCTATCCGGAAATAGAGGAAACGAGATCTAATTAGATTTACTCATGCTATATGGAATAAATTCGAATGTTTGGTTAATTAATAAACCTAAAGATTTAGAATAATGAGAACAACGGTCAGGAACTGTGGAAATTTAACGGCTAGTGAACAGTGTATAATACTAATCATGTATTTGATAAACAGGTAAAGTATTTCTATCAGTAAGTAAATAGAGTTTCCCAGCAAAGGCGTTATAAATCCACTCAGTTCCAAGCCCGTCCCATTCCAGGCTTGCAACCTGTGTGTTTACAACCCATTGCTAACATAGTCTCGAACAAGTATAAATGTGTATAGAAATACGTATTATAAAATGATTTGGACTAAGTCTAGAACTAGAACAGATATAGATGTATATAAAAATACGTATCACAGTATAAATAGGTCAAGTACTGATGCATTTCATAATTATGCTAGCAATTGTGTACGTTATTCTTATGGTTATCTACTTGAGGTACACTCCGGACGAAGACTCTCAATATTGGGTTGTGATTTTAATGTTTGTCATTCCGTTGGTGATTGTAGCCCTTATCGCGGATATGGCGTATGGAAGATAGGTGGTAGGAAGGTTGGAATAAGTAGTTGTAACTTTAGCATTATCGTTGCTAGTTATGCACTAATTTCCGTGTATTATAATAAGATTTCTTGCTAATTGCGCTTTTCATAAGTCTTTGTGAATTATTAGGGTTCTAATACTTGTACTTTTGTCAGTTTCTTATCATAAGAATGGTGGGTAATATGTGTAGGTATTTATTTGTGGTTGGTCAAATGTAACGTTTTATGAGCAATTTATTTTGTCTTAAGACTTTGCTTTTGAATAGAAGTTGTTATTAGGAAATCTGAAGGATAACTGTTTCATTCATGACATGATTCTTCCTAAATTAGACATAGTTGATCAGGCTATGTATAATTTGAGGACCAAATGATGTAATGCTTGACTCAGTCACCGTGAGATTTATGCTTTTTCAAGAAGTTTTATATGTTTCAATTATAATAGTTCCGTCACAAAGTCGGACACTCTCTGATTGTCTTCAAAAGAATTAAGAAGTTTTTGTTCATATTCTGAGGATAAGTCAGGAATTTCTAAAGTGAATATAGGATATCCTCGGTATAAACTTAGGTTTTGGGTGAGAATTTCTTACAATGTGGTGATAACCTATTGTTTGGTCAGAAATTGGGTTAAATTAAATTCCCAAAGTGAAATCAGGGTATTGTTACATAACGACTATAAATAGGGAAAATAGAATAGAGATTGAAATAATGTGGATTATGATTATCTCGGGGATATTACAAGGTGATGTCTTCATACGGTAGAAAGATAGTTGTTGTACTTAGGTTACATCCATCGTACCTAAGGTAAAGTACAAGGAGGAATACAACTTAGAAAGCTTTAAACTATGGTTTACTTATCCACAACATGAATTTCTCTTCCTGTTTAAACATTAGTGTCATCCTTCGACGTTGTTAAGGTTCTAAAGAGTTTCCATTCTCTTCCACTGGTCTTTTTGTCTTAAGTGATATTCTGGGTTGGGCATTAATCCTTGTAGTGTCCTGTTTAACTTCTTGGTCCAAAAATCCTTGGGTAATGGTGATGGTGGGTTTAGTCACTTCTCCTATATTTTTAGGGTGAGTTGGTCTACAACCCGTGAAACTTTCAAGGGTATGTTTATAAGAAGCAGTCGTTTTCTTTTCTTCGGTTGTCTTATTGTTGCTACTCGGATGAGCTACTGTAGTCGCCCCGAGTATCACAGCAACGATGTTGATTACTAAATTTCGGATAATTTCAGGAGTCATAGTTGTGGTTGGTGTTAGTGGGGTATTTGTAATGCTCATGTTGGCCATATTCTATCGATATCCCAAGAAATACGGATTTAAATCCACCTAATGGCCATGTTAGAATAATTCGAGTAACAAGGTGTTTGTATACTAGTCTTAATAATGTGGTCACAATGTGAGACTTTAACCAGTTGTGAATCTCAAATTACGACGTGTCTGGGTAGTATCGTGGATAAATGCTCAATTCTTGGTATGGGATTGCTAAGGAACAAACTGTTTCATCTACAAAAAGTCGAAGTTCAGCAACTTTCTCTTCATTCATCGTGTTTTCTTCTGAAATTTTGTCTTAGAGATTTCTATGGTCATAGCCTAGTCAAGGCTGGTATAAGGTATCATAACATTCATAGGTAATATAAGGGTAGGTCTGGATATAATCACTGTAAACATCATAATATTAATAACTTGATCGATTGTTTTATAAAGCAAATGATACAAGGTCTTTTTATTAATGTTTCATGCAGCAGGTTAATAAACCTATGCCTTTCTCCTTGTAAGGACTGTCATGTGGGAGTGTTTCTCAATATCTCTGACTGAAACCTCGTCAGTCTGTCCTGAAAGTCCATCTTGTCAGGTAAAAGGTCAGGTAGGGTGTTGTCGGTCGTGAGTGATGTTTTGTCAATGATGTTCGGGAGTGTATCAATCTTGTTCTTTGTGACGCTCCAGTCGCGTCATGCTGGTGGAAGAAGTAGGTGTGTGGGTAACTGTTGTCCTAAAGTTCTGTCCAGTCTTGAGAATTCGGGCTGAAAGAGTGAAAGCAGGTGGGAAATAGTAATTACGAGAAAGACCTGAGAGGGTAAATTCTCTCTAGGAGTCAGCTTCTGTTGGTGAAGTGTAAACAGATAAGTTTGGGTGAGTAGTCTTAACGAGTAGTCGGGTCCAACCGACGATGGAGGGAATGATGATAATAGTGGTGGTAAGGTATGGTGACGTTATCCTGATCATGTCTAGGGGTGAATTAGGGAAGTAAGGTAGAAATAGTAGTAAAATTGATACTAAATGTAGGTGTACTTTCTTAATAGGTTCATTGAGGTAGCTTCCAAATGTTGTCATAAAAAGTTCGGGCTCATAAGGTGCTAAAATCCTAACTTCTCTGCGTCGAGCTACCGGGGTAGGTGGAAGTGATGGTGTATGTAATGGAGAATTAGGCTCAACATCTTTCCAAATCATTTCTTGGTGTGAATTCTGTCCAACATCGAATGTTGTCGGACAACCAATCAATTCTTTTATTTGGATAAGGTTCAGTAGTTCTCCTAAGTTTTTGTCGTAAAGGTGAGTAAGTAGGTGATGATAGAAGTGGTATTTGAGTAAGTTCCGTGTTAGGTTGGGGTTGTGACATTAATACATAGGGATCTTCAGTATCTGGAGCGATTTGATAAGTAGTTGATGTTCAAATAGTACGGAGGGTAGTTTGGTAATATCAGTTGGTTTTGGAAGACATGGTACTGTAGTAGTCGAAAATAATAATTATGAGTAATTCGTAAGTTAAGAGCGTAACGGTAAGTGTGAGATAACACAGTGTGTAACACGTGAAGAGTAATTATCAAGCATGTAAAGATTAGTGCAAAATAATCTTAATAGGTAATGTATTGAGCACGGCAGTCTGCAGACACGGAGGGCGTAAAATGGTATGGTGTAAAATCATTCATTTTGAAAGTGTGGTTATAGTTTGATGTTTGAAAACATTTAATTCTCTATAACCTTAGGCTCTGATACCAAACTGTAACACCCCCTAATTTGGTTTGTGGCCGCGAAAAAATAATTAGGGTGTTACGGTGAGGATCGAGTTAAAATTTCAGAAAAAACGGCCCGGAAGGGGCGTTTTGAAAGTTATATGTCATTCAAAAAATATTTTTGATACAAAAATGAAGTATTCAAACAGAAATCTCATGAGAAAATGTGATAATTTGGAAAGAATGACATATTTGATTTTACACCATTAAAGTTATCAGTGTAAAAGATGCCCGCTCCGTGTCTTGTCCTGCTCCATTGATTACCTGAGATAAACATGCTTAAAGTGTCAACACAATGGTTGGTGAGTTCGTGGAGGTTGATAGATAATAACTTTCTTTGAAAGGTGTATAGTGATTGTTGAAATAAATAGTATTTCTTCATGAAATAAATAATAAGTTGAGTTGTATAAAAATCCACAAGCAATTCATGTATGATCTCCAAAATCATAAGTTTCAAGTTATAAATGCAGATGAGCTACGATGTTATACGCTCGAAGTGATGTGATAAGTCAACTTTTAAAAGTAACGATATACTAAGCAATTTGGGCTATCTCAAATGAAATTCTCATTTAAGTCACATATGACAACAGTTAAAGTTCAAGTACGAGATTAATAATCATATCACGTAAATTAATAATAGTCTAAAGTCTGAGATCTATCAGTGAAAAGTGGTGGTCTTCTAAATACAGCTGTATCCTAGGATATATATGAAACATTCATATATTCATAAAGTTATATTGCCCTAAGCCTCATGACACGCAAAACGTTAACAGAGTACCGTAATACGGCGGTGTCCCACCAGGGTCACTGATGGGTTTTTATGGCCCTCGTGTTAATAGGTACTTGCCAATTCCTATTTTTCTCAAATATAGTGCATCGCGACTAAATACGACTAACCATATAGGCATTCCGTCACAGTATTTAGTGGGATAGGTCGTCAGCCTCTAACAGGTTTCGAAGCTGTTCACTATATTCGCGCTCACCGCAGTGATTAATGGCTCATGATAAAGGGACTTTCGGCAATAAAGTGTGCTTAGGCAATATATGTGAATCATGCGTAATTTTAGTATTGGCAATTATTTATAGTGAAATGTAGAAATATCATGTTAAAGTAGCAGTACAATCATTTGTCACATGAATGCATACAATGAGTTTCAGTGTCATCAAATAGCTTAAAATGTTATCTTCCAAGTTTCGTATTTAAGATAAACAGACAATTTGCACATATAATGAGCATGTATTCCTTTCAAGTATGATTCAAACATGTAAAGCATAGTGGATGATTTTGAATAAATCATGAGAGTTTTATATAAGTAACTTAAAACAGTTAAAGCATGTATCTCCCCCAAAAGAGTTATAAAAACAAGAGTTAAAAGTAGGGGCCACGACTCACCTTAGCCACAGCAAAGCAAAGATCACACTGACACGACTGGCATCTAGAGCATATCACAACGGTCTCAAAACATATAGCACGACGATACACAACGGTCTAGGATCGGCACAACCTAGTACGTATACAGTTATCTCAAAACACGTCTCGCACAATAATAAAGTCTATAAAAGATAAAGTGTCATAGTTTTCGTGGATTATTCAGTTTTCCAAAACTTATCAAAAGCTTAGTTTAAATGTTTCATGTGGTGTGGTAAGATAACCTAGACTCGACGTACAACTCACGCCAAAAAGAATAGACATCAATTAATTCAAGAGGATACTGACGAGAACTCAAACTAATGAGGACAACTTAGAAGCTAAAGTCAAATAAATACCTCAAATAAAATAACTAGTTTGTACGTTTCGGCATTTACCCCGTTATTCCCAAATAGTTGGTATAAGACAATGATGTGTTATAATAAAAATGAGTTTAGTTAATAAAACTAGTTTTTCTCGAGTCATCGAGACTTGGATTAACCAAAAACTGAAATTACAATATTTATCAAGTTTATGTCCCACTATTAACCTTGTAAATATTAGTTTAGGTTTTATTGAAGATTTTGTGTCCGGCCCGAGTCTAATATAAAATGTTCAATAAGTCCGATGTCTAATGTCGTAAGTTCGATAATGATTCACAATCGTCCAATGGGTATAACAATCAAATATTCGTTAGTCCGATAAATATTTTGACACGACAAGATTCATATCCCAAACTCAACCCCACAAATTTACTAACTATTATCATTCTTACTAAATCCTCAAATCCAAACCAACCAACTCTTTTATAACACTAATGGGCTTCGGCCCTTTTATCAACAAACATACCAAGTTGGGCTTAGGCCCACACTTAAACAAACACACCTTATTATTAAGCTTTGGGCTTTGGCCCAGGAAAGTAACCAAACGCACCCTGCTGGAATTAAACTCACCCAAATATGCTGCAAACTAGCAAACGTACCCTTGTAGGTGAACCTGTGAACCGAGCAAAACGCTCAACAAACAACAATGACAACAACGACGATATAGTCGAGACCAGACAAACATAACGCACCCTACGTGGGTTGTTGTACCAAGACTATAAACACAATTCCAACACAACCGCTACCTTAGTGCCAAAAATAAGCTTCGACAATCATAAGACAATCCAGGAGTGAAACTAACAGCCCACTTGGGTTGTTGAGCCGAGACGCATGCAACGAGCATACCAAAATAAATCTGAGAATATTACGGTTTGACTAATAACTCTAAACGGGTTTAATACCCGACCCGTATTCAAAGCTAAACACAAACACCCTTTTAATCCATCTTTCAAGATTTCTTTGCCACACGAAACTTTTAGTAATTGTTTTTATAACATGTTTTAATTCAGTTTTTAATTCACGAATCAGTGACCTCATTTCATAATCAGTTTTAAATCCACGAAACATATGACACAACAATCGGTTTAAACCAAAACAATAGATAACCAATGGATTTCTCGATTTACCATGTCGAGAAGATAGAGAGGAGGGATGTGAGGCGGCTGTGGTGGCTGTGGAATGGTAGGAAGCTCGAACCAAACAAACACCCAAAAAAATATATACCTTCGATCTACAAACTTGCGTTGCCGGAAAACTCACCAGAAGACTGGGTTACCGAAAGAAAAGATAGATGGGAGTGGGTTTTGAGGCGCGTGAGCCACGTAGAAATAATGAGGAGGTCTTAAGGTTCATTTTGATGGTGGCGGTGATAAGTGGTGACCGGCGGTGGAGCGCCTGTGGCCGGTTGTTTGGCCGGAAAAATTGAGAGAGGGAGAGGGTGAGTAGTGTGTATATAAAGTGATAGTTAGATATAATACACGTTTTTCTTGTTGATGGCTACTGTTCATAATTAGGGAGGTGGCATGCTTTGGTGGTAAAAAAAATATACACGTTTTATAGTTAACAAATACTACATGTTATATAGGACATTGTAGGGTATAATTGACTTACACAAATATGTGGAGATTTTACCTACACGTAAGGCAAATTCAAAATAGAAAACGTATGGCCATTTTAAAATGAACACGTATGGCAACTTTGGAATGATATACGTATAACCAATTTGAAATGAACACGTATGGAAATTTTAGAATGAAATAGGTATGACAATTTTTGAAATAAACAAATTGAATATTTCTAGGACATATTTAAAGAGTTTTAAGATATAGTTTGATCCCAGTAATTACTAACGTTAAGTCCCTAACTCACGAAGCTTAAAACCGGGCAACGTAAAAATATGACGTTTATAAAAATGTCAAAGTTTATTAATATATTCCAACTAAAAATATTAGACGTGTAATAAGTTTAACGGAGAGCGTATGCATTAATAAAATTTAATAGGTTTGAGTATTCGTATTACGTAAAGAGTTTAATAAAAATAATAAAGTGGAAAATAGTTCATATAAAATATGTAGGCTTATCTTAATCTTGTGTTGGTCGTGAGTATGGTATATTAAAGAAAAATTTAAATTTTCCCGTAAAAATGGGTTTTGTTAAATGATAATTCGAGGTTATCTTTAATAAATGAGGATTACCATGATGGATTTTCGTGGGATCTTACAGTTGTACCCTTGTAAAGAACCCGGTGTTTAGCTTAGTACCGGATAAAGTGTAAGAGAAGATTGTAAGGTTTTCTTCGCCGAGAAGGGAGCTTGTTGATCTAGTGAAGTAACTCTCGAGTTGGGTACTCGGGGAGTGGAGTAGGGCGGAGAGGAGCTCCGTGACCGAACCACTATAAATCATCGTGTTCGGTTTGCACTTTCTTTTACTTACTCTTTACTTTTATGTTTGCATTATATGATTGCTTGTGTTGTGATTTGTTGATCATGCTTGTGTGATAAATTGTTTTAGTATATGCTAGTCTTAAACTACAACAAACATCTTTCATATTAGAACAAGCTTAAACGGATATTTGATACAACAAGTTTTAAGTTTTTAAAACGGTAACGTATTCACCCCCCCCCCCCCTCTACGTTTTCACACGTTTACTCTTTATAACTTAACTAATCATTGGTTTGCATTCTAAAAGGGTTTGTGCTTTTTCTGTTAATTTTGTTTCAGTTTGGGAAAAAAAAATAAGGGTTTGGGATTTAGGGGGTATAAGAGATGCTAAATGCAAGGGGAGAACGATAACCAAGGTCAGAGCGTTTTGCTATTTACTTATTTTGTTTCTTTTTTTATTAATCTTATAAAAGATCAATGATATTAAATGATATAGCTTCTATTACGTTGTTTTGAAGTAATGTATCACTTAACCCACTCAGGATATTTGTGGAGCAATGTATAAATTATACAAGGTTTATCACTACATGTTGCAGCGGTCTTATTTAGGAGCCATGCATTGCTCATAGTTATAGTTTGTTGGGTATTTGGTTCATTGCTTATGTTTTTTAGTTTCATAAATACTTTTGATGTTACATTTGATGCTACAAAAAATGAACATAATGACGCTTTTGATACACATAGAGTAAGTTAGTACAATCAAAATGTCATTATGTAGATTAGGCGTCTCCATAAATTAGGCTTTTAATAAGTATATAATATGTGATAAGTTCATGAAAAAAACTTTGAAATACACCCACGTCTTATATGATCCTAATAAAATCCAAAAAATAAAATATCATTTGTTGAGGACATTGCGATTTACCAATTTTTACAATGGTAAGACATTACTATGTTATGAAGAATAGTTCATTTTTATGCATGGAAAAAGCATTTAAAACTAAAATGACAGATAATTGGTAATCATCATATCATAAGAAAGCAGGAGCTATGAATGCTTTGGTATCTAATCTTCAAATTAAGTCATAACTTTATGCACATTATGTATGTTTTGTGCTTCATTTTTTTATCATGTGACTTTCATGGTGTATCTGATGAGGGATTCAACAGTCTTGACTAATGGTGCATATATCTTGAACGTCGGTTGTGATCACTACTTTAATAACAACAAAGCTCTTAAAGAAGCAATGTGTTTCATGTTGGATGCTGCTAATGAAAAAAGACAAGTTTTGTTCAGTTCCTACAAACATTATATGATGTTGATTTGCATGATCGATATGCTAATCATAGTGTAGTCTTCTTTAATGTGAGTTTCGTGATGATCTTAATCACATTCTGATTTTGACTTTCTAGAGTTGAAAATAAACGTTTTGACTTCAAAATTTTGACATTTAGAATTTTCCTTTGTTTTCAGAAATTATTATTTTTCAATTAAGCTTCAGTTATTCGAATATATAATAAGCTCCTTTACATGGGGATAATATACTCTCATTACTTTTTGAAGTTAAAAAGTAACTTATTTGACTTTTAGAAGTCAAATGTTGATATTTGTCTTATGTTCTATACCGATTTAATTGCAAGTTGTTTATGTAGATCATCATGAAAGGGTTGGATGGTATTCAGGGCCCGCTTTATGTGGGGACCAGCTGCTGTTTCAACCGACAAGCTCTTTATGGATACGATCCGTTGTTGCAGGTTTGACCTCACAACAATTTTACATGTGTTAATTAATCATTTTACTTTGTGGGTTCCATTGACGTAGATCAACATCTTTGCTTTATAGGGGATTACGTGGAAGGATCGTTACTTATGTCTCGAAAGAGCTTCATGAAACGCTTTGGTCAATGTCCATTACTCGGTGGTGCAACGGTTACGGAGACGAAAAATGTTGCTACCCTTTTGAAGGAGACGAAACCGAGTGGGGAGAAGAGGTAAATGTCTTTAACGCTCTTAAAACTACAACAAAGCTTCACATACAGAGACTTATTCTTACAAGACCTGGTGGCACCTTCAGGTAACTCACAAATTTATAAATGTTCGTATGTGGTGGTTTTATGGTTATGTTCTCTTATCCGTGATGAATCCCAAACTACATGCAAGTATATACAACGGTATCTTTTTAACAAATTTTCATAGGAATATGTTGATTTTGAAGTACTTTAGATATCTCCTATTGTGTATCCAACATAGAGGTAGCAAAATGGGTGACTTACGTAATGGGTCAAAATGGGTAAATGTAAATAAGGGTCGGATCGGGTTCTCCTGTAACACTTTTTGTAGATAATTAATGAGTCAAATTTAATAAGCGGATAAGCAATAAAAATAAGCAATCCCATACACCTTTATAAACACAGCTTATGCTTATTGCGTTTTTAAGACATACCTTTAGGTGCTTGGAAGAAAAAATGCGCTAATGCTATGGCCAAACAAAGCGATGACAGGGTCGCCTGAACCGACCGTTAAGACCCTAACAGTTTGGCATGGAGCTTTAATGGCTCATACTTGCAATATGCAGGAAGATGATATGGAGTGCAAGACATGTGTTTGGTGATTAGTACAAACATGTAGATGCATTAATTAAAGAATTTATTCTTTTCAAGTTGGAAATTTGGTTTAAACAATGTGTATTATTCAATTATTGAATGCTGAATACATATAACCTTTGTTTCAATATTTATGTATCTGATCAATATACATATATATATAGGGTCCGGTTCTAGAGAAAAAGTGTAATTAAATATAAAAGTGAGAAAAAAAGTTACAAGGTAGAATTTGCAAACATCTCAAACTTCAGGGTAAGTTTTGAAACCCACCCCCACGCCCAAAAAAAAATTCAAGAGCCAAAAAAAAATTTTCTGGGGCCAAAATTTTTTTTTTCGGGCAAAAAATTTTCCCGCCAAAATTTTATAACTCTGATGCACCTTTTTATTTTGGTGCATCACAGTTATAAAATTTGGTGCATCATAATTATAACTAATTTTTATAACTGTGATGCACCCAAAAAAAAAAAGGTGCATTAGAGTTATAAAATTTTGGCTGGAAAAAAAAATAAAAAAATGGCGGTTGGGGTGGGGGGTAGGGTGCGAATATACAAAACCTCCCTTAAAGTATGAAGGAAAATACATTAAGGTCCCTGTAGTTTGGTGTGAAAAAAAGGGAAGGGAAGGAGAGGGTGATTTGTACAGTTTTCTCACTTTTCTACCAAAGTGGATTTTTTTATAGAACCAATATATATATATATATATATATATATATATATATATATATATATATATATATATATATATATATATATATATATATATATATATATATATATATATATATATATATATATATATATATATTGATAGGGAGAATCAGTAGGATTTTTGTAGTTCCATTGTTCAAGTGTTCATAGCCAAAAGTAAACAAAACATGAAATCATAAAACCAGCTGACAAAGATTCTCGAATCCTGACACTCACTCTCACCTAATGCAAAACAAACACAAAAAGTGTCTAAAACTCATACTTTCACTTGCTATTCGTCTTCTTATGCTCCTTTGGATTGAGCTCATCTCAAGCTTCATTTCATGTAACCATGGCGTCTGCAAGCTTCACAAAGTAAGGGTCTATTTTCCCTAGCTTATCTTTAACCTGCTTTGACAATTCAATGTAACACGACTGAATTGTAGTGCACTCTTTCGACATACTGGTGGCTTGGAAGAATGGGATGATCTCTTCTTCCCAAAAGATACCTTTGTACTCTTTCCTCAAGTTCATAAATGGGTTGTTGGCTTTGCTGTGCCATATGTATGGTAACCCGTCTTGATCCTGAGTCCCAAATGATCAAATATCACCTACAAGTACACCCAAGAAAGCCATCATAACAGTTAGAATAGGTTCCTTTTTTTTCTTTTTTTTTCCTCAAAGCAACACACCAGCCAGCCCACATGTCATCTTATCAACCAATTGGCTGACCATCACCCATGAGTCCAAAGTACATAGCCGGGCCAATGAGAGTACGGTCAAAAGCAAGGTTCATTCCACACATAGGTAACAAAATTCCCTTTGGAATTGCCATAACTGCATCCACATACCTCAAAATTAACCAAAATATCATACATGCACCTTGCGAAATCAACGTTGAAATAAAAACAAAGAATATGCTTAGGATTAGATATTGATACATTGTTCTTGCTATGTATGATGTTTTTACGTTTTTGAACGTTTTCGTACGTTTTTTTTACGTTTTTATCCGTTTTAAAAGAAGTATGAAAACGTACACATAGACGCGTTTGACGTAAGTGTAAGTAATGCGGAAAGGTAATTGTTTAAGTCATAGATGGATTATATGATATTTCATATGAACCTAAAATGAAAGCGTTGAATATGTTATATAGTAATGTTGTGTATGTGATCTAAGTCCATGGTGGACTAGATGTGTTTAATATTAAGATCATCGTGCACCTCGGGAGTTTCGGTGATCGTTACATAACTATGCGAATGATAGATTCATGGAATCTAAGGGATGTTCAAGCTTATGTCATGTGTGTTATAGTAATGATAGTAAGAACTGAATAGAGGCGATAAGTTATATGATTGCTTTTAGAAAATCATGATTAGAGAATGGTTTTGATGAGAAATTATAGATAGATAATATAATGAATGTGAATGACTCTTGTGTAGTATTAATGACCAACATATGGTCTCATTAGTACTTCGTGTCTAGTGATTGACTGTTAATGTGGTATTAAAGACGGGTTGAGAAGAAGTATCCCCTAACTAAGTCTACACTTTCAACGATGTTGGAGAATAAGCTTGAACTGGAATATGACAGTGAAATATCTTATGAGCTTCTTTGGTTCATCATCCAACAACAACAGCTCAAAAAGAAGTAAGTGTTTGGAAGCATCCTCCTGGTGATTATGAAGCTTTGAATGAAGAAACTTAATGATCTTGGAGAAGAATACCAAGTTTAGAGGAGGATTGTTGGGATTAAAATCCTTCTTGTTATTACTGCTGCTCATGTTAATGTTATTGTTGCTCTGGTAAAGATAGTACTGCTCATGAACTTCAAAGAAAATGTGCTAAGTGTTTACAACTGCTTGTGAAAGAGTTAAGACTGCTAGTATAAGTTAATGTTGCTGAAGAACTTAAAGGAATATACACCAAGTATGTTAAGACTGCTAGTACAATGCTAATGTTGCTGATGAAGTTAATGTTGCTCAGTCAAGTTACTACTATTAGGCTTATAAGTTAGTACTGGTAGTAGAAAAGTTAGTACTGCTTATGAGATATACATTGTAAAGTCGTGTGATATGTTTAGATATTTATAGAAAAGATTTAGAAAATATTTTTCTTGGAGAGAAAGAATTGTAAGCCGACTAGTACTTCTTGGTGTATAAAAGGAGGTCTTAGGGCATAGAGTTAGATACATACGATTGTCATAGAGTTATAGCTTCAAGGTTTTGTAACCCTAATATTGTGAAGAGTATTCGTATTATTCATTAATAATATTGAGGCTTATTGTTTGTTAAACAGTTTGTTCATTGTGTTACTGTTCCATCAGAATTCTTCTTAATATTAAAGATTAGATTCTGCATAATCTTTAATACACTCAAACACAATTTCTATCATAGTTGTGTTAGATTTATCTGATATAACTAAACCTTATACAAGCTAAGGAATTCGATCAAGTGCTCAACTGGGATCAACAAAGATGTATGACGAGATAGGTATAGAGGTGAGGGATCATTCTTTTTGTATTTTTATATTTTTTTGAAAGCGAATTAAAATCTCGGGTTTTGGAAGAGTGGGCGGAATTAGTTGCTAATCAATTAACCCAAAACTAATAATTAAACTAAATTGAGCTAATTAACAAGAAAAAGTAGATTGGTGACTTCTTATGATAGGAAAAAGCGTGTTCACTTAGATTTAATTACTCCCTAGTTATCTCCTACTGATTTGTCGAACTGTCATGTCCTTTTTTTAATTGAAGTGTTGTATTCCTTAATATTGGTCGTGGGGAAGTGCCGAAGTCCTCAACTTTATGAATATTAGTCTCGCCTAAAACCCTTAAAGTCTATTAAGTTTTCTAGGATCTACATTCACGCAACAAATACAACGAGAAAAACCAATAGTGCACTCTACGGTTGCATTTTCTAAGACGTTCAAGCTAACACATATAAGAAACTAGCGTGGTTTCTTAGCCTAACGCGAGGCAATCAATTAAACTAGAAACGACAAATCAATTATCAACAACTAGGTTTCATTAGATCTAAGCAAACACTAATTAACTTAAGCTAGCATGTTAAAGAAAAGAAAAGATGAACATATAATTAAACAACACATAGACATATTGAATGATTAAAGGGATAACTTATCTTTAACAAAACATGTGTTTTGGGGGCTGTAAAACCCTTACAATAGCTGAGAAAATCGGCCACAAAACCCTACTTCAAGATGTTACACTAAGATGTCACACGAATTATGAAAAACATACAAAAGTATATATAGATTTTCAGCTCTGACGACGCCGTCAGCTCGCCGCCATTTAGGGTTTCGTCTTGTGCAAGTTGCCGTTATGACGGCGTCATGTTATGTCTTCTGACGCCGTCACATGTGTCTTGACGCCGTCCTTTAGTAAATCTTCTGGGTCGTCTCTTGTTAGCTTAGCACGTGACTTTCATCTTCAAATAACACCTGACGCCGTCTGGTTCTAAAGTCTTCAGATTCATCTGAGGCATCGCTTGTTAATCTTGAGCCAAAAATCCATCTTCAGCAACAAGGGACGGCGTCACGTTGTAGCGTGTGACGCCTTCAGATCTCCATATCTGATAGACTTTTGCTACTTCATCATTTTCTTCACTTTTTCGTCCAAATACGCCCTAAAATTGCTGATTTCCAGATTTTTCGTC
Organism: Artemisia tridentata subsp. tridentata; assembly: GCA_021014915.2. Classification (NCBI taxonomy): domain Eukaryota; kingdom Viridiplantae; phylum Streptophyta; class Magnoliopsida; order Asterales; family Asteraceae; genus Artemisia; species Artemisia tridentata. The sequence continues at coordinate 485,629,834 of CP139508.1, read as the reverse complement.
CCAAGTACCTAAAATACAAAAAGAAACGATTTGAGGCAATATTTGATCATATTAATACGATTTTGAGCTTAAATGACCCCTTAAAAAGGTACCAATTAAATTCTTATCACATAGTATGATGGTTAAGTTAATGTTATGTCATGTTATAGAGGTCGTTTTCCGGAAAATGGTTCAAAATTGCACAAAAGGGTTATGCAGAAAAAAGGATATTCGGGACAAGGTCTATTTTAACTCATTTTTGGTCAAACGGGTCAAGAATTTTAGGAAACAATGTATCTCGAATATTTTTAGTTTAATGTCAATTACATGTGTTTAAATATAGGTCTAAAGTATTGATTTAATGTTTAAAGGTGTTATGGGTCATTTTGAGAAAAATAGTGCACAGAAAGGGTTCTTTAGTGCACAAGAAGGTAATAGTGCACATGAGGGGTTCTTAGTGCACAAGAGGGTAGTAGTACAAAAGAGGGGGTCCTTAGTGCATAAGAGGGTAATAGTGCACAGGAGAGGTCCTTGGTGCACAAGAGGTTAGTAGTGCACATAAGGGGGGTTCCTTAGTGCATAAGAGGGGTTTTCTAGTTTTTTGTCGTTTTCTTTATTTTGTATAAATCAACCGTGGCTCGCTGGAATTCGTGCCATCCGTCATTTTAAAGATAATTGAGTCTAGTTTAATTTAAAAATAGACTTAAGGGCTGGTTTGTAATAGATTGTTTCCAGCTCGTTAAAGAGTAATAGGAGGTCAATTTTGGGTCATGTCGTTTCCGCGGAATTTTTTAAATTTTTAGTCAAATCGGGCACAGGGTGTAACAGCAGATGCTTGTCGTTTGATTGCAGCGTCAAACCTTTGATCGCAAGTTACTGCATAGTCTGGGTTGGCAGCATCTCATATGTGTTTTTGGCATTAATTTCAGTCACGCAAACACATTCTACTGGAAAATGATGTTTTCACTACATGAAACCAAAGCCAAAATGAATACATATACAAAATGAGTCTTCGAAATTGAAATACAAGTAAATGAAATACATTACAAAATGTGAGTTCCGGTCATTGAATTAAATAGAAATAATAATATAATTGTAATTTCAATATGTGGAGATCCTTTTTTATTAACGGTGTAATGAAAAATATATTTGTATTAATCAAAAGATTAATAATAACAAAAAAGCATTCGAAAAGGAGAAAGGACAATCTCAAAAACCCTTTAAGAAGCTAAATTGTCTTCATATATTCCCAATACAACCTTAGACAAACATTTTTGAAATTCCATTCATTAAACCATATACATATTTCTCATATGGGGCACTCATTGTTCCATATTGCTTTCCATTGTTCCTTCTAGTGCTCAAACATTATTCGAGGTCATAGCTTTGATTCTTCAATAGTAGGTAGCCTATTATTATTTACAAACATATCAACAGATTCCATCTCCTTCTGCCGTTGTATGAATATTTCAGGAACTCTTATGTTATTATCTTTATTCAATACCTCATTTTCTTTGACAATATTCTCTACCATTCTTGATGACATCCCATTCTTATCATTGCATACATCTTCCTCATCCGGGCACTCTTGTTTGTCATTATTGTCCAAGGTTTCATTACTGCCTTCACTTACCAACACTTCAAACCTATTCTTATTTTATTTATTTTCTTGTGTTTTGGTTTGCATTCTATTGCTTCCTTCTCTTGCACTAAGAACAGGAAATTATTCTTCATATGTCTTCTTCCTTTATTCCCAAATCATCCTTCTTTCTCATCCATTGTTGCTTAGATTTCCATTTAGTGAAGTGACCCTAACTAGTAGAAGTCCCTTCATTTCCATATTGCTTTTTCCTCTGCATAAACCTACCATAACCACCATTTCTTGGTCTTGGCCTTTCAATGTTTGGTTTTTGGTTTCAATGCAGTGGCAAACTTCATTTTATTGTAAAACGAACGGCGTTCTCTTTTTTAACAAAATCCCCCATAAGCATTCGGACCCTTTTCTTTCTTTAATTTGACGGTAGCTGTGTACACGTGTAGTTTTTTTTTTTTTGAATGGCATACACGTGCACTTTATGTAACAAAAAAATAAATTAAGCTATCGCAAGTCTCCTTCTGAACTTTGGAAACATGTGAGTATAATAATGAATACATTATTATATGCAAACCTTATAAAAACTAACGACGTCCAACTCTATGTTGTAAAGGTAAAACATACTAAATCTTAAATGCATCAAGGACATTTAAGACCATATAAGTGGTACAAATCCATATTTATAAAAGGATAAGTAGTCCAAGCTCACTATCTAGAAATGATAACTAATACTCATTTACGGCAGTTTACACTATCAACATGGAATTTGAGTATGCTCTTTAACATAGTGGCAGTTGTGGCGCAGAGTTCTATAATAATTCTAATTTAGTTGAAGTAGCACATCGAATTAGGTAATTTTGGGTGTTGACTGACCCGAAACACTTTTTTGTCCAATTGTTTTGTTAAGTGTTAACTCTCCACGTACAAATGGAGTGAAATCAGATTACCAAAAACAGTTTTAGAAGTTATAAGCATTGATTTTTCATTAAGAGTTTCAACATGTTTCCTTTCAAGCCAAGCTTTTCAATGTAGCCCATTTAACCCGCTCAAGCATAGCATAACCCAAGATGACCCATTCAAAAGTTAATGAGTAGCAAAAGGTATTTTACTTACCAACAAAAGACAAACTGATTGCCAATTACAGCCTCAGAAGTCAAACTGCTACTTACATAGTTGCCAGCAACATCTTTAAGAAAATTTTAAGGTGTTTTGAACAATAATAACTAATTGTAATGATTAGCTAGGGCGAGAAAAATACTTTCTCTACAATGTGCAAGTAACCTATACAGCTCAATCCCTTGTGAGTCATACATTTCCAATCCTCCCAATATTTTGTTCAGACCGCCTTCTTCAAAATTTCATTTCCTCTAACTCAGAGTAGAAGGAAGGGTAAAATGAGCACTGAAGTGATGCCTTAAAAAGGAAAATGGCTTGGGATGAACACACCGATATATAAATGTAGCTTTCCATACCCTACTCCATATTCTTATGCAAGATGTTCAAATAGCTCGACGTCAAATGGAGCAAATTCAACTCCAGTGGGGAACTGGGGCCATTCATCCGATGGATTGATAGAGAAACATATGTTAGACTTTTATCAGTAAAATGATGTCAACTAATTTTGCATGCTGTGTTTATGAAAGCCAACAACACTAAAGAACGTAAAAGTTAATATCTTACAATGGAGTTACCGATTCTAGAAATTTAACAAAGAGTGATATAAATGATAAAATTACTGAGAGGTGGCCTATTAATCCGACCATACTTCGTAATGAAAAACCTCCTTCAAGCGTCATACATAACCTTTATATCAATTTCTTTCATCCTCCTCGCCCGAACATTATTATGTCCAGTTGACATTTCTTGTATAGCCAAAATGCAAAGGAGAACAATCCAATAATAGTAGTACCAACAATATTTATGACTCGACTCAGATACCGTAGTGGGTACGAAAGACGGTTGTATTTTATGGCTTACAGTTTTTGCCATGCCAAAATTAAGACTAACCGGGGGACCAAATCGTTATAGTTTTTGCCGTGCCAAATATACGACTAACCGAGGGACCGAATCAACATAGCCAAGCGACTACCGTCTAAATTAAATTTAGAAAAACAGTCTATGAAGTATGCGAAAAATTGAATTACCTTAGGCTATCGTTTGATAATGTAAAGTATTAACGTTAAAATTGAAACCTGCACCTGTACTATAGCTCTTTTGTCTGGTGAAAGCTTTAGCTTGTGTCGTACACACAATTCCCATGATAACAACATCATTGGCAGGCTGAAAACATAAATACAAAAATAAGAACACATCCTTAATGGGATTTAAAGCTCTAAAAACGATCAAAAAGCTACTTCGAAGGGCATCAAATAACAAAGATGATAAGATTTGTATATTTGTCTATTCAAACCCACTTTATACTTTGCTAAAAAAACACTTTATACAATGACACATCCTCTCCATATAGAAAAAAACTGTTGCAGACACATAAGATTCTAAACCGAAAAACCACTTCCCATTTTTTTATTAATAGCACTTATGAAATTAATAGTTGTTCCCCAATAGCAACAGAAAAAGATAGCAAATTATGATACACAGAATCATAATCAATCAAAAGCTATACAAATAATGGCATCCACAATATGATAACTAACAAGCAGATGTGAAATAACTAGGAGAAACTGTAGAACTATTAAAAAAAATTAAAAACGGCTTATAACACTAAATTTCAAACCCCGCCTATACTTTACCAGTTCTATTTTCTTCTATCATTGTTGAATTATGTCAAGTTTTTTATGCTACCCACATTTTACCTCTGTTGCAAAAATCGGCCTAGGCGGCCGATTAATCGCTAGGCGGGGGTTAACCGTCCCGATTTTCATTAATCGGCCTTATAAATCGGTTTGGTTAAAAATGAGGCATAAATCGGCCCAATCGGATAAATCGGCCAACTCGGTTACGGATAGGAATTGGCCAAATCAGATATAAATCGGCCAAATCGGAAAAAAATCGGCTAGATCTGCAAAATCGGGCATATACTTTTACATATAAAAAATCCAATCCGATTAATCCCCGCCTAACAGATTAATCCCCGCCTAACAGATAATCACTAGGCGGTACCCGGCTGCCCAGTTACCGCCTAGCGATTTTTGCAACCTTGCATTTTACTAAATTTTGTTTCTGATTTGTTATCCGTAGCTGTCAAAAACGTATTCACCCAACTCATAGGATCGTGTCGCCTTATCTTTCATATCACAACCAACTCATACACCTGTCAGCACCATTATTACTAAGGTTTGCCAGATAAGAACAAAAAAATAATATTGATCAAGCATTAACATTACATGATGATAGTTTGGGTGCAAAATTACGACTATGACTCCTATTGCATGTATCTAGCCTGCCATTGATGTAAGCAACATAATTCAATGATTAAATTAATCTTAAAATTAAGCAAAATTAAGTATAAACGAATGTCGAAATAGAACAATAACCAAATAAAACACCCTATTAGTCAGAAACACCTACAAACAAGACACATTCTTGAGTTTCTTGACTGTTGTTGTTGATGAAGTTACTCCAAATTTCAGACAACTGCAAAATTTAATCAAAATCTTGAATTGAAATTATATTAGAGGATTTTTTTTTTTTTTTTTTTTTTTTTTTTTTTTTTTTTTTTTTTTTTTTTTTTTTTTTTTTTCTTACGAGTCACTTTGATACTAAGAAACTATGCATGTGAATAAGAAATAGTGGAATCTAGAAGGAAGAAGATGGAGGTGTTGGAGTGTGCATTCAAGACACGTATTTTTTTTGGCTCATCAACCGGCTCGGCTCGGCGTGTGAACAGTGCTCGAGCCACGACTCCACAATACACAAGAGCCATCCTCCTTCCTTCAGCCGATCTCCCAACCGGCAACTTTGCAACAGCACCGGCTTCCAAACTCCATTTCAACAAATGTTATATAGTATCAAGTCATGAATAATAACAAAGTTTCAGTTATCCAATTTAGGTTACTCATACATGAAAGTTTCACGACAATAAAACACTATTGAAACTTTGAGTAATTTTATAATAAAAATAAGTTAGAGTGACATAATTCAAAGAAAACTCAAACTTTGTTACTATACGATAATTTGCACCTTTAGAGTGAAATGTTTTTGAGAATTGAGGTTATTTTGCAATACAAACAATCTTCACATACCAAGTGACACATATCAAGCGTCCATTTATATCTCATCCGGTGGACAAGATTAAAGAACCCTTTCTTAAAAGAAAAAAGAAAAAAACACAAAGGGGCAATCTCGTAAATTAACAGCCTCACACAAAACACACTTCCCCCTCATTTCTATCACTGTCGATCTCTCTCACCAAACACACACTAAAAACATACATTACTCACAAACCGATCAAAATCTGTATGAACCGCCAAACAAACCCTAAATCTACTAAATCAACCATAAAATCACAGCAAAAATGAAAGAAAAAGACGCAGTTGATGATATACTCAAACAATAGAGCACAAACGACTGTTCCGACGAACTTCCGATCAAAAAACTGCTTAAACAAACGGCGAAACAAGTGGTTAAAGGTATAATAATACATCTTCATTGATTTAAACACATATTTTACTATTATTTACCGTTAATTATGCTTAAATAATGATGAGTTTATGTGATTTTATAATGTTTAATGAATATTTATTGAAGTTATTGTCATTTTTTTGAAGAAACTGTGATTTGAAATTAGGTTTTCACTAGTTATAGAGATATTTTTAATGTTATTGTAAAGAAAAGTGACGTTTGAAGGCTTAGAAGAAGGTAGAGCCTGCGGCCAAACCTTCGGCTTAGCCGCAAGCATAGCCTTTGGCTTTGCCGAAGGCGTAGACTGCAACTAAGCCTTTAGATAAGCACTAAGCTAAGCAGAAGGCTATGCCTTCATTTGACTTTAAAATACACTGCAGATAAGCGTTTGGCTAAGTATATCACATGTGATATAGTAAAAAAAAAATTAGTCTATAAGTTGATATTTTTGTGATGATATATAGGCTAAGTCTAAGGACAAGCCTTTGGCTAAGACTTTTGACTTAGTCGTAGATTGCGGCTAAGCTTTTTATTACAGTAAGCATTGTCTTATGTTTTTTATTGTATATCACATATGATATAGTAAATGTAATAAGTTATATGTTGATTATGTTGATATTTTTGTGATGAAAAAGTGTGGTTTAAGGATTAGAAGAAAGAAAAGCCTCATGCCTTAGGCAAAGTAAAGGCATAGCATGAGGTTTATAAGAAGGAAAAGTATGTAAGAAATGAAACATGTAGGAAGTTATTAGTAGTGGCAGTCACTACTTAGGTGTTCAGCTGCAGCTTCATTATAATCCAAATCTAACGAGCAATAAGGTGCTTCGGCAGTAGACACCGCTTGTACTCTTTCTGAAGGCTTTTTACTTCGCCTTAGTCTCTTTGTGGTTTTCTTAGATGTGTCGACTGATAAATTTGCTGAATCTGTGGATGAGACTAAAGTCGTGTTCTTGGTTTTATCTGTTTTGAATGATAGTATCGTTGCTCTCTTAGTTGGAATCGGAAGATTTGAAAATCGTGCACTTAATTCAAATGGGGTTCTTGCAGCAGAGCTAGATACTGTCACAACTCCCATAAAGTAGTGGTTTATAGACGAAGGCTATCCTTTGTATTACTAATGTGCTGTTTATAAAGAGTATTTCAACTCTTTGCAGTGACTTTATCTTTTTATTTCCTATAAAGTAGTGGCATTGTTATGCAAAGCATTCTGTTAGACCCACAGAGTATACTAATCAATGGGAAATCGAGTCCATTAATTTTGATTATAGAATCAATGAATTGATGTCAGCTGCTGATATGCTTGTGTCCCAATATAACTGTTTTGATCAATATGCTAGTGGTTCCTTGCCCCTGTTTCTGCGTAAAATTTGCTGTCTATTCTCTTTTCGAAGCGTATTCTAATAGTCATTTTTTGTGGTACTAGATATGTGGTGACATACATGGACAGTTTTATGACATGCAAGAACTTTTCAAAGTAGGTGATGACTGCCCAAAGACTGACTACTTGTTTCTTGGGGACTTTGTGGACAGAGGGTTTTACACTGTGGAGATGTTTTTGCTTTTGCTTGCCCTGAAGGTAAATGTTGTGATTTTAATCTATTACGAGATAAGATAGGATGCAATGTGTTCTATTAAATTTGCTTTGTTCAAAGTAAGCAAATGATGCGGATGGGATTTATTTCAAGACTTTGATATTACGCATACTTTCAATTTAGCTGTCATTTAGGTTGATATTTTCTGTTGTGAATCATAGTCTTCACGGTTAGTTATTTTTACTAGAACAATGGGTAACTTACTTTCAACCATTCGTATAAAGAGAGTAATAGCATAATGGTAATATTTTTACTTGTAGTTTATTTATTTTATATATATATATATATATATATATATATATATATATATATATATATATATATATATATATATATATATATATATATATATATTTTAAATGCAATTTATTCCAAAAATTTTTACTTGTAGATTATGATAACATGATGCCATGTGACATGTTACATGTTATGTAAGGTGCTATAGAAGAGGTGCACACTTTTGTTTTGGACAATGACAATAGAGTCAAAAATATAATGGGTGTCCAAAAAGAAAGAATGGTGGGAAGAAATGTATGTGTTATCTCCAACTGGGTCTATCTTACTTTCTCCATTGCTAAAGCCTTGCCTTCACAAACCACCCAAATGTTCAGATTATGCCACTCTTTTCATCAAGGTATATTAGAATTTACATACTAATCTTTTCTAAGTTACCCATTTGGCCGTTTGGTTAATTCATTCAGTCATATGATATGCACAATGCCACTTCTGGCAAGAGTTTATGCTAAAGGGTGTTAGGGATTATGATTTGAAAGTGATTATATAATTATTGCTCTCTAGTAGTATATAATTTAGTTACTAGTATACTTACAGTGTCGAGTTAACGGAAAGCTGATTATCCGAGTATTAATCAGTTTAGAAGCAGTTGCAAGAAAACTGGTGCTAGTCTATACTTTGCAAACACTGAAACAAATAATCAACTAATTACTTAATGCAATCTATAGTTAAGAGATGATTTAGTTTACTATTGGCATGTCGCTAAGTATCAGATCAGTTTAACTCTTTAATCCAATCTTTCAGGCAGAATGCTACCACTCTCTCTTTAATGCTGATATCAAACTTTCACAAATTGGGCCTAAACACGATGCACCCAAGGCATGGTCGGCGGACTACAAACACACCATTCAAGGCAGGGGGTGTTGGTTCAAATAATGAGACCGGAACGAGTCCAGTAAGTTATTAAAGAAAAGTAGATAACTTGTCAACTGCTGTTTTGCAAATTGTTGTAAAATGAACGCACTTTCAACCAGTTCTTACTTTAAGAGACAAATGTGAAGTGTCTACAAACATGTAAGCAGGTCCCGTGTTTGATTATAGACTGATTATACTCATTAACCAAAATTGAAAGTATGTTCCTTGTACATGCAATATCCCCCTTGGTGTATCTAGTTTAGAATTTGTGTACTTGTTAAGGTTCCCTGAAAGCATAACGGATTTTGTTGCAGAGTTGTGTTGTTCTCGACATTGAGGGGACAACTACGCCTATTTCATTTGTGACGGATATTCTGTTACCATATGCTCGTGACAATGTGCGTATGCATTTGGAGGAAACATATGACAGTGTCTATACTCAAGAAGATATCAAGTTATTACGCTCTCAGGTAAGTACTGATAAATCCAATGAATTTAGAAAAGAAGCACGTAATCTTAATATATTTTGGTTGCTTTGCAGGTAAATAAACTACAATAGTAAAGTATAAATTACAATAATGTTTTCTATGCTTGTAATGTATGAGTTTTGTTTGCAGATTGAAATACTACACCAAATTCCTCATGATGGAGAGGTGAACAGGGCTCGCCACCAACCACAACATCCTTTTAGAATTGCAACTAAAACGACAAGTTCGGAAGTACATTTATTTGACTGCAGGAATCATCCAACTAAGTATCCTAATGGTGGAACAAGCAATCCTGATGTGAGATTGATTGGTCACACCAGTAATGGGTTTGACTTGTCATGGAGCAAAGTAAATGAGGGCCTTTTATTAAGTGGCTCTAATGATTCCCGAATCTGCTTGTGGGATACTAATCTGACCATGGTGAATAATACTTTAGTTTGGAAACAACGTGTTATGAGTGCAATCTGATGCCAAAGATTTAGGAGCAGCAGTTGATGATGAAGCTTAGGAAAGGAGGGTTACAATTAGTTTTTGGGGTAGTGATGCAGTTCAGCTACTAATGCAGTTGATTTTTGGGGGAAGATTAGAAATGACAATGGTTTAAAACTGATGTATGTCATATATTGTATTTCGTATGGTTTAAACTTGGTACAATGTCGTATGTCGGTTTGTAAGTCGTCCGCTTCTTTTTTTAGTATCTTTGTTAATTTTAAATTTCCCAGACTGTGTTGATGAAATTTGAATAACAGACTTATACATGATTGTTTGATTATTACCGAGTTTTTATTACTGAGTTTGCGTAGACTGTAGTTACCTACTTACATTATGAGGTATCACATGTGATACAAAATAATTTATTAGGTATCACCTGTGATACAAAATAACTTATTAGGTATCACCTTTGATACATAAAAAAATCACACATTGGTTAGTACTGCTAGTTGGTTTTAATGTTGTTTAATGTTAGTGCTTGTTGAAAAGAGTTTGTACTCCTATTGATCAGTATGTGATATCGGACGACACACACGAGAAGGGTTTTTTTTTTTTTTTTTTTTTTTTTTTTTTGGTTTATTTGTTCATAAAAGGTTAAAGGCTTGTATTTTTTTTTTTTACTGATTGAAATTATGAGTTTTACTGATTGGTGTATTTTTTATTTTTTATTTTTGTAATTTTATGGAATACTTTGACATTTATCACTTGTGATAAAGCATTAAACTGTTTTGACTAAGTTATTAGGTATCACCTGTGATACAAAATAACATATTAGGTATCACCTGTGATACATACAAAATTTTGAGTTTAAAATATGAACACAAAATATTTAGTTTGATACAACTTCTTCTTTTTTTGTATCATTGATACCTAATAAGTTAGGATTCCGAATATAAATAATCCTCCACTGCCAACACTTTAGGATTCCGAATCCTCCTTTTTTTGTTGCCACATGGCAGTCTGTGATTGATCGGTGGGAATCCTCCCATGATTCCCAATCTTCCATTGCCAACACCCTTACAATACGCATGTTATATCACATGTGATTTACGAAAAATCACATGTGATTTCCAGAAAAATCACATGTGATTTATTACTAGTTTTTTCTGTAAACAAGGAAACGAACATTTGAGGTATCACCTGTGATAAATTCAGGCATCACCTGTGATTTTCAGAAAAATCTGATACTTTTGATATAAAAACATTACATAACAAATTGAAGATGGTAAATTTTATGTTTCAAAGTCTTAGGCCAAGTTGAAGATGATTTATATGTTTGGTCAATAAAGTGTAGATTGGCAGGGACACCTCAACCCTGTGTACCATAATGGTACCCATCAACCCTACCCAGCAAAGGTTTGATGCCTGTGAAATACCTCCACCCAATACCCAACCATGCTGCGGATCGGATTCGAACTCGCGTCCTTTGTTTGGTCAAGACATCACATGGCTGGGCCCAGGCTTCTAAGGCAGCTGGTTGATATCATTAGAGCTTATGGTCCCTAAGTGAGGACTTCCCGGTCGGTCACCCAACCCGGTACTACTCTCACTTGAGCACGCTTAATTGCTTAAGCATCTACCACTAGACCACAAAGCCCCATGATAAATGATTTATATGTTTCTACAAGAAATATTGAATTTTATGTTTTAGTTGTAATATTTTTGTTATATAATGTTTTTATCAAAATATTAAGAATTTGATAAGCTATTTTCATGTTGCTTATTGTATAGACTTTTAAGCTTATTTTTTTTGCTAAATACTTGTTGTTACCTACTAACATTATGAGGTATCACGAGTGATACAAAATAACTTATTAGGTATCACCTGTGATACAAAATAACTTATTGGGTATCACTTGTGATACAAAATAACATATTAGGTATCACTTGTGATAGTTAGACGGTAGTTAGCTACTTATTTTTGTAGATACAAAATATGAGGTATCACCTGTGATACATACAAAATCATAGGTGATACAAATTAACATATTAGGTATCACCTGTGATACAAAATAAGTAAATAAAGCACAAATAAGCAAAAACGCAAATTAAACTGAAAAACGAGTTCTTACGGTAATTAAACGAGCCTAAGAAAACCTAAAAATCAAAAATTACCCCTAGATGTGTAAATTTGCTTTTTATTTTATTTTTAATGAATTAAAAACAGTTTTGGACTAAGAATAATATTAAAAATACTAAATTAATATGAAAAATTATGAAAAATTGTGGAAAACTACTTTAAGCTATATTGAACTTAGGAAAAATAAAAAGGAATCGACAGCTTATTTGAATAAGCTGTGAATAAGCAAAAAGGGAAGTTAAGCTAAAAGGGAAAAAATTGGTTAAGTGAATTAAAGGTGCAAGCTATAACGAAAAAGACCCAAGGGCAGAGATGGTTGTGGTGTGTTAAATTGGTTGAGGGTGGTAGAGGTCTGGGGTTCGAGCCTAGGCTCACCCTAGGCTTCCCAACTTCCTAGTTTTTTGTTTTTGCAATTTTTTTTCATGAAACATATTAATAAGCTAAAGATGAACAACTTTTGTGGAAACAAAATTTTTATAACTTGAGAATTAAGGTGGAAAAGGCAAAATAAACAAACAGTTAACATATTAGGTATCACCTGTGATACATACCAACATATTAATAAGCTAAAAATGAACAACTTTTGTGAAAACAAAATTTTTATAACTTGAGAATTAAGGTGGAAAAGGCAAAATAAACAAACAGTTAACATATTAGGTATCACCTATGATACATACCAACATATTAATAAGCTAAAAATGAACAACTTTTGTGAAAACAAAATTTTTATAACTTGAGAATTAAGGTGGAAAAGGCAAAATAAACAAACAGTTAACATATTAGGTATCACCTGTGATACAGAATAACTTATTAGGTATCACCTGTGATACAAAATAAGATATTAGGTATCACCTGTGATACAAAATAAGATATTAGGTATCACCTGTGATACAACAATTAACATATTAGGTATCACCTGTGATACAGAATAACTTATTAGGTATCAATGATACAAAATAAGATATTAGGTATCACCTGTGATACAAAAATAAGATATTAGGTATCACCTGTGATACAAAATAAGATAGTAGGCAAATAGACCTACTATGTGTTTTGAGCTACATTTGTGACACCAGCTATGGCGTCTTGTTCAACTGCCTATTAGCCCCTGCATTCAAGATAACCAAATATGAGTGAATAAAAATTACGAATCCGGAACTTAGAATTGCCCATATTATATAAGCAAATTCACTTCATTGATTCAAAAGTTAGTACACCGGGCAACTTTAACAACATAGAAACAGACCTATACTAAACAAACAAGCTGACCATGTTTCAGCTTACATTTAAAAAAAACAACATAACACTTGACAGAAGTAACAAGACTCTTCTATACAACTCGTTTATTCCACTTTTCTTTTATTCATCCATTTCATCATCATCTTCAACCTCCTCGATCTTCATCCTCTTCACAGCTTTTGCAGCATCATTGAGAACACCATTTGCACTAGGAGGAACTTTAATCAGAATATCAGACTTCTCACCCGTCGCAGCGTTCATGAGTCCACCATTCCTTTCCACCCTGTAAGTCAATTCTTCCCCGTTCATGTCTGCATCTATATACGATGTCGCGTTTTCATCAATCTCTTCCCTAATCAGCATTTTCGACAACTCAGTCATTCTCTAACTCTGTGACAAACCTCTTGTAGGCATTTTGAAGCTAAATCACAAAAAATATGTCATATTGAATGCAATGCAATCAAACATTAGTGTAATTATTTTGACAAAACCAGTACCTTGCTACGAGTGTCATAGGCAAAAGACTCGAGCGTGTTTCTTTGTTCCTTAGTTTGCTCCACCTTTTTATCTTGCTCTTCCAAGATCTTTTCTATCTCTTGAGCTATACGTAGCTCATCTTTTGTTATAGCAACATCTAAATTCTCAGAAAATACAAGATTTGACATATGACCATTGGCTACCATCTTCTCAGAGTGAGGATTATTATTCTTATGTGAACAGTTATTATCTTCTAAAATCTGAAGCAACATAGTTGAAAAATATAATATTTAAATGCTTTTAGATGTACTTAATCTTAAAACAGGACTAATTAATCAATGTTCAACATTTAAATAAAAAAGCAATACTTACTGATGCGGGGCCCTATTTCAACAACTCCATTTTTGTTTAGCAGCACTATAAATTCGAATCTCACTCTTTCTTTACCAGAGGATTGAGACGAATCAATCTGAAAGAGTAGATGACAATTAAGTCAAAGGTATGAACATGCAAACAGAATTGTTAGCATTCAGTATTATAACATGCACAAAGCATTCAGATACGGAATTCTTACCATGAAATGACCAACTTTAGTTGACATTCCAGCAGAAAAGTTTATATCATTGGCGTAGAGAACTTGTATATCGAATGGAGTCCTTACATTACATTTAAGCTTGGAATAGTCTGGAAATGGACTGCCTTTGGCAAATAGCGTAATTTCTTTTTGTGATTTGTTTATATCTGCTGGAATTCCCATTGAGTAGGGGAAAATATCCTGAACCTGCAAACAGTAAGAAAACATAAATTAAATACTTACGAGAATTAATGGGTAAAGTTGTACCATAGTTGCCTAGGGATGCACTCAAAACGCCTAAGCACGTCAAGTTTTGCCTAAAAACATCAAGAGAATGCGATCATGTTTCAAACGGAATCCCAGCAACTAAGAAAAAATAGGTAGCCTCATGAAGTTCACTGTCCTTTCATTCTAGTTGAGGACAACAACTCTTCCTCAACGGGTACAGAGCACTTCATTTCACATTGTCAAAAATCATGTACTAATCACTCCTGGCAATCTACTACTCATTGTCAAAATGCAAAGGACATTCACATATACCAACTTTTAACATTTTTCAAGGCATAGAAAATACAGTAAGCCAAAAAAGGCCATTGAATAATTTTTCATCAGAAATTTTACCTAGTATCTCACAAATATGCCTATCTAAACAAACATGGACATAATGCCAAGATTAACAAAAAAGTATGAGAAAAAGACCTTATAGTCTTGAACTTTGAGAGTTGGGCTAAGCATTGCGCAATGAAGAGCACATCCTCTTGCAACACATTCACTTGCATTCAGTGTTCTTGTTGGCTCTTTCTGAAAAAGAAAAGTTAACTTTTTCATAATAGCTGGTATACGGGACCCAGAGCCAACAAGCTCGATAGTATATATCTTATTAGGATTTATACCAGACTCATTAACAGCCTTAATACAAGGTTCAGCAACCCTTTCTAACAACTCCCGAGACAAATTTTCAAACTCTTCCCTAGTTATGATTCCTCTAACATCTTTATCCTCAATTAAACACTCAATATTAAGAGGAGCTTCGGTATTGGCACTCAAAACTTTCTTCACCTTCTTATACGATGCTCTAAGCCTTATAGAAGCACGGGGATTGGAGGAAACATCAATCTTGTATTTCTCTTCGAATTGTGCAGCAAAATGTTTGAATATGACTTCATCGAAGTCTTTACCTCCCAAGTTGTTATCAAAAGAATGGGCCAATATTTTCATTTGGCCTTGTTTAAAAGCTGCAACCGTTACCTGAGTGTCACGGTGACCTATATCCACAAACACAACAATAGTTGGTCCTTCATCAGATAAATTAGTCTTATATATACCATACCCTAATGCAATGGCAATGCCATCATGCATCAACCTCAAAGGTTTTAAACCAGCAACAGTTGCAGCATCAAGATACTCACGCCTTTGCAAGTCAGTAAAACACAACGGAATCCCAATAACGCAGTCTACAACAGCAGATTCAAGATTTTTCTCAGCTATTTGCTTAAGATGTTTGAACAACATCCCCAAAATCTCCACAGGTGTAAACGTCAATTTATCTTTCATATACTCCAACTCGATCAAAATACCACCACGAGGACCCTCACTAGTCACAAAAGGTAGCAACCTAAGCTCTTCCTGCACACTTGGTTCCTTATACTGCCTTCCAATCAACCTCTTAATTTAAGTGCTGTACCTATAATCCATCTTCGTCTCGTAAGCTTAGCTCATAATTACTAACATACAACTGCACATTATACTAACCTCTACGAAAATATATAACAAACCTCGCATTAAACAAAAAATACGCATTTTAACGAAACATCATAAATTCATATCGCATTCAATAAAAACTTCAAAATTACTTAAATATCCATTAGCCACTACAATCAGATACATATTACACCATTAAACCGTATAACTACACACGCATTGTATCAAAAATTGAATTTAAACTTAATTAAAACAATTAACCTAGCATAGAAGTTGAACGCATTTGATAATCAACAACTTAATTCAAATCGATTACCTTCATGAAACGGATCAAAAATTGAATCTGATATAAATGGTGGTTGTTGATTAATGTAATGATAACGATGACAATGAACATATATGATTTTGGTGATGAATCGATGAACTGGAGAGTGAAATTAGGGTTTAATTGACAATTATGGTGGTTCGGGGAGATGCAGAGAAACTGGGGAGGAGAATACACACTAAAGTGTGTTTGTGTATGTTTTTTATTTTTAATTTTTTGTTTATATATTTGACTAAAATGACCTTGTAATGTAAATGTTGGGTTTAATCTTAGCCTTTAGATCAAAATGAATGGAGGGTGGGGATTAATCCCTTGGTATGTAAACAAAGTTTTGTCCTCAAATGATCTTTTATCTTTAGAGTGAAATGTTTTTAACAATTGTTGTTTCGTTTGTTTAAAGTACTTATACGAAATATTTTACTCTTGTATCTAACAAGAAGCCAATAGTTTAAATGGAATTCCATAGAATTTTTTTTAACCCATTTTTTTTCTAGTATTATTGCAGTTTGCTCGCAACAAGCAAATTGAGTTATAGTTTAATAACAATACTTATTAATTGTTTGTAACAAGAAAAAGAAATTAATTAATTTAAAACACTCTGAAATTAAAAATCACTTAACAATTGTAAAAAGAAAATATATAATTAATTTAAAACACTTTGGTGTAGTGGTACATCACTACATCGGTCATGAGATTAGTGTTCCCGCTCAAGTGATTGTGTGACCCATTATTATTAGACACAAAGTAATTAAAAGTAAATGTAAAAAGTTTTATTTAAGGTCATCTATTTTATAATTATACACTTTTAGCTATTTGAAAGGTTTCCCCCACAAGGACGCCGCCTGCACTTAGCGAACCACATGGAGGTTTTTTGCAATCTGAGCAAACCACAGGAACGATTTTTGCAATTTACTCTATAAAATATGTAGAGATTATATATGCTAATTTTTTAAGGGTTTTGTTAAACACAACCCTATGGGTTGTGTATAAGAATTCTATAAATATAAAATTAACATTTAATAAACACTTAATGAACTCTAAACATTCCATAATTAACATCACTTACCTCTTTTATAATGATTAAAAATATATAATTATGGAATATATGAGTTCATTAATTGTCATTTTCATAAATTTGGAATGCTTACACACAACCCTATGGGTTGTGTTTAACAAAACCCATTTTTTAAATATGTAATGCTTAAACAATACACAATGGGTTTATGTCTATTCACCATAATCTTGATTAACAAGTTAGGGTTTTTACTTTCCCTTATAAATACATTCTATTGTAACCTATTGTGAGGATCAATCAATAATACTCTCTTCTCCTTACATCTCTTTATTCTTGTTCATTATATTTCACAACACGTTATCAGCACGCTCTACAAGTGTTTTTTGGTTTCTATAGATGTCTCCCATACAAAAGGTACGTAACTTGTCGATTGACAAAGAGGAGAACAAATTAATATTAATTTGAAGTTAGCAATTACAATTGCAAATGCGATTGAATTAAGGTGATTTTCGATTAGAGGTAACTCTTGAACTTTTATTCGTACTTGGATAGATCGGCAGATAAGTTTTTCTCTTTTATGTTGCTTTATAATTATAACGAGACTGGCGGCGGTCCGGCGCGTTGCTGCCTGGCGTTATTTTATTGCGTTGGTTATTAGGCGGTAATTTTCTACTATCTAAATTTTTGTGAGCAAGTGTATACTTGAGCAAACAAAGTTTGTTAGAAAAGTGGAAAACTACTTTTGCCATGATACAAAGACAGCTCTCTTTTTGAATAATACAAAAAGATAAATATACTTTAATGTTTGCATATGCTATGCTTAGTCAACTCAAACAAAGTTTGTTATTATTTGGAGTCAGCTATAAAATATTCGATAATAGACCAGCAACTGGAAAAGTGGGAAACTATCTTTTTGAATATGCTACTCAACACGTCTTGAATGAATTATTCGCTCATTCCATGAATATGATTGATTGCTGCTAGCAACACCAATGACTTCCCATCTAAATACTTAGAGGACACGGAGTGGGCACGGGTTGACAAACGGGTTGGCTCAACCCATTGAGAAACACCGCTGCCTCTACAAAGGGCTGGCCAAAGGGTTGGAAATTGCGGGTTGCTCAGCCCGCTGCTGGTTGGAGTGATATGCCTTGTTTCTTCTTGTATTCTTTGTTCCAAAATTAAATGAGAGGGTTGAAAATTTGGGAGGGTTGAAAAAATGATGAATGCCTAAGAATTAAGTTGGAAGGGTTGGTTGAGAGGGTTGGAAGGATAAAATGAGTTGTAGAGATATTATTGGTGGAATTTGGGAGGGCTGCTCATGTAGTGCTACATGACTCCGCCTACCCTTACCAATTTCTGTCCATATGTCCTCTTCATGCCTACATCACAGTATATTGTTAGAACCCATATACGCATAAACTAACACGCTGGCCTGAAATAGTTAAACAGCTGACTTATGAGTTTCATTTACTCAGTCTAGAAATTAACCTACTCAATCAGTCAAACCTTTATGCATAAGGTACAGTAGACATATATTGTTTACCTGACCGTACTGTTGGGATCCTTTCGACGAAAGATGCGGACAACTGTTGAGCACTTGCCCGTATGCGCCATCGGTTTGACACTCAACATGTACACCTACAAATGGAAGTAAATAAACTTGCTATAACAACGGTAGCGAGTGTATGAGATCACGGTTTTTAAATTTAATGTCCACATGTTCCTCACTTGTTCCAACTGTTAATACAAATAGCGTCTCAAAAACGTTATTTATATTCTTTGATCTTTCATTAGTTTTGTTAATGACAAATAAAAGAAATATCTTTTAGCAAATAATAAATACTAGCTTAAGTCTCTTAAGTACACATTTTACACTTCACATATTAACCAAGAATTACAAGTTTGCTTATTTAGTAACTTGTTTCTTTAAAAGGAAACTTTAATTCTAAAACCATTCCATGACATCATTGCATGCATCACATACAATATCTTTGATATATCTTGGTTAGATTTGCAAGATACATAGTTGACATTTGAGGATCTTGAATGATTTGGTAAGATACAACTAAGATATGGTAAGAGACAACTAAACCTTAGCTGTCACGTCCCACGGATCCAAATCATATAAAGGACGGATCCCTTGTGAGGGATCCGTGGGATCCGTGAGCTGAAGATCAGCTTGCCTATAAATAGGAAGCTGATCATTTAGCTCTTTCATCACTCATATAGCTTTAACACACATATTCATTTAGTACATATCTTACTAACATCATTCATAGTTGCATTTCACTTTGATCTTTCATTTTGTAGAAAAGAGATCAAGCATTCAAGGATCTACAGAACCGTAATCCTTTAGTTGCATTACTGTATGATATTGTAGTTTGTTTCACACATCATATCTTTCATTTGTAATCAGTGAGTGTGGTTAGTGGTTTAGTCCTTAAAGCACAAAGAGTGTTGGGAGTAGTTGTACCCGTGTAAAGAACTCGACATCTAGCTTAGTGTCGGTAAAGTAAATAGGCGACGTCAGGTTGGTTCTACCTTGTGAAAGAACCCGGTGTTTAGCTTAGTACCGGAAAAGGAAGTAAGCGACGTGTAAAGGTTTTCTCTGCCTAGAAAAGGAGTTTGTTTCTTAGTGAAAGATAAACTCTCGAGTAGGAAACTCGGGGAGTGGAGTAGGGCAAGGAAGAGAGTCCTTGTAGCCGAACCACTATAAACAACAGTGTCGTGTGGTTTGATCTTTCCTCTCTTTATCTTTTGTTTACATTGTGTGATTATTTATTTGTGATTGCTTCCTTTGAAATTAACATATAGTAACAAAGCAAATAAAACTTTAAAACGGTAAAAACTATTCAACCCCCCTTCTAGTTTTCCACACCAACATTATCAGCTGTAGATTGTTGCTCTACACCTCTGATGGCGGCATCAGCAGCTGCAGATGTAGTGTCTGCAACAACTATTGTCGGTTGACGTTTTGGTTGCAGCAGGACAGGAACATGTGGTCGTGGCGTTTGAGTTGCAATATCTAAAAAAAAGAAGAATTTGACACGTTAACTGAAAGTAGGCTGCTACATAGTTGCTTTAAATTGGAAACAAATGTTTGTCATACCAGTGAGCGAGTCAACATGCGCATTCGCGGTACTCTCAGCAGCAACAGTTGGCTGATACGGAGATGTAAAACCTGCGTAACCACGTATGGTTAACTACATAAAAAAACCATGGGAACTTGCAAATATAAGTATAAAAAAAATATAGTTTAACAAAACGCATCATAGAACTGAGAATTCCAATAATTAATATCATGTCATACCTACAAAAGGTTGAGGGCATCGCCTTTTGGGTGGCTGATCTTCAAAATGTTCGTGTGGTACACCGTCTTCCATTGCCCTTTTTCCTTTCTGTCTAGTAGTATACCTTCGATGGATACCAGTTGCAGAGGCATCTACACAGTCATTTGAACGCACGCGCAGCCACGTTTCAGACTGATCATGTACATCTAGAAACGGAAGTAAATAAAGTTGGTATAATAACAGGTACTGACTGTATCAAACCACAATTTTTAACTTTAATGTCCACATGTTCCTCACCTGTTCCAATATCATCAGGTGTAGATTGTTGGTTTGCATCTCCGGCGGACGCCTCGGCACGTGCATATGTTGCTGCAAGGTTCAAAATATAAATGTGTACTATTACTTCAAATGTACAATTTACACACGAATTGCAATACTCGGTTCAACAACTTTGTGATAATAAGCTTAAACAGTATACACCAAATTTATGTTTGTAACAAATCATAAGACTCTAGAAAAAAGAATGGGTCACCTGAATAAACAATATGCAAGTTCAGAGGGCTGCAAGCACAATCGATGATCAAAGGCATTTCTTAACGAATTGGGTAGCTTCTGATGGCACAATAACTGAATCAAATGCTCTGCAAGAAAGTCAATGGCACAGTCGATAGCAGGCCAAAGAAAATTAATAAAAATATACAAAAATAAAAAAAGACCTGCAGATCTTCAGCCAAATACTCATGCTTCATATACAAATCCATAGCCCGTAAAATACGTTGATTTCTGGCATCAACAATCTCACTTGTTGCAGTCAATTTCACTAACCTATAATGAAAACCCATAAATAAAAACATATCAATTAATCAATTAAACAAAACCCAATTCATAAAACCATGATACAAATCAATTTAACAAAAGGGTATTAAAAATTAACGATTTTTATTACTTGGTAACTGATTCAAGACTCATGGTTTGATTATTTGATAATTGGGTATGAGGGTTAAATTTTTTGTTCGTTTCAGTTGAGGAGGTCTTATCTATGAGGCGGTGAAGTGGAGGTTTCTGGAATATGGAAGAACATCTTCTGAGATATATCATGAATCGGTGAGTGTGAGGATGGATCAATGGTTGGGCCGAAGTAGACACCGGAAGTGGGCTAAAGCAAGTGGACTAAGTTTTGGCGGGAAAATAGGGGAAAAAACGGGGGCGTTTTACACGCTAATTATATATATAGGATAATAATACCATGATTGATTATCTTCTTGATGCCGTAAGTTACGTGTAGTCATATATGTTAATCACGTTTGATACTTAACCACCATTCATATTAAATAATTGGATTCTTGAATCTAAAGATACTTAAACAATTAAAGAGGACTTATTTTAATATTGCATAGGTTTCGTTTGATAATCTATAATTATAATTGGTTTTATGATATCTATAAAACTTGTAAATAATCGTTTTCGAAAATTTGTTATACGATCTTAATCCGTAACATCAAGTTTAGACCGCAATGTTATCATGCATTATGATGATTAAATTTTTAAGAACTTTTGTTTTGTTTTGTGCAAATCTTAATTTGCTTTTAATAAGATTTACTGTGGTTTCTTTGCGAAAACATAAATAAATTAATAATAAATCAATTGCCTAAGTATTAAAGTGGAGCATAATGGTGAGCTATTTGTAGTTTATGATCATTTACAATTTGTACGATATATAAAAGGAAGTGTGATCTCTTACAATTTTAACATGGTGCGTCTACTGCTAATTAGCTCCTGTTTATCAATATGAATTTCTTCATTGAAACAATATTTTGCCAAATGATTTGTTATCGCAAGCACTATTATATGCTCATTATATTAGTTTTATGCAAGTTGTTATATTAAAAATATTTGCTTATGATGCAATGTTAAACATTAGACAACTGATTTATGTGTTAGAACTTAGCAACACCATATATTCTCTAATATAAAGTCAAGTGCAATCAAAGCACGCGAGGTCATAAACTAGTTCTTTATGCGCCAAGATTCACATAAAGTTAAGTGCAGTTGAAGCAAGTAATATTCCCAAAAATCTCGCCAAAAAAAAAAAAAAAAAAAAAAAAAAAAAAAAAAAAAAAGCGAGTTCGGTCTCACAATTTCAGTGTTAGATCTGAATTAAAAAGAAAATATATAACGGTGAAAGATCCGTTAAATGTATGTCAAAATCTAAAAGAAATATTTGACCATCATAAGCAAGAGATTCTTGCAAATGTGAGCACATTTTTCGCAATATTAAGTAGTACATCTGAATGATGAAAAGAAAAAATGCGATGAGATGGTTAATGCCTCGAATATACTCATATATCGAGAACGATGCTTTGATATAAAAGAAATGGGCATGTTTTGAAAAAACACGATAAACCCGTTTACTAAATTTGCTCCATATTGTCGTGTTAAAAGAAACTGGTTGGCAACCTCAAGTTGCAACATAAATATCTCCATTCCCTCAAGTGAATGTGATAAAATGATCAATGTAAGATCTCCATTCCCTCAAGTGAATGTGAAAATATAATGATAAATGTCTAAAGATCATTTATCATGGTAAATGATATGGTCAAAGAAATATGAAATTGACAAACCACTAGTAGTGGCAAAATAAGAAAGGAGCAAACAAAAATGTGATTCATGTAAAATGCAATGTGATGTATGCAAAATACAAGTGTGTCAAATATATTACACACTATATTCATAGATGTAAGAATCTATGCAAACACAATTTTGCTCCGTAAAAGAAAATATAAACTTGTTACGAGGAATGAAATTTCATATTAATGATGCATTATATTCTCTTGCATCTTCCTCGACAAGCCATAACATAAGTTTATGTGCCAAAATTATATTATTATGAGGCATGACCGGTTGGACCATCCCGAGTCAATGATGATGCGAATATATAAAAGAACCATGAGTTTGTTCAATGATTTTTTTTTCATTGTCTTTATTGCTCTCGATAGAAGTTAATACTTCACCTACCACCATCAAATTAAAGTAAGGGCTCATTCCCTTATATTTTGGAAAATATCCAAAAGAGATATATATAAGCCTATACAAGTGTCATTTAGATCATTTTGATTTTAAAATCGATGCATCGTCAAAATGATCATGAAAGACGCAACATGAAGTTAGCGTGATTAGCGGCTCCGCTTATAAGAATGCGAGCACGTTTTTCATATCATATCTTTGGAAATGGTGGTTAGAAATTCCAAGTATTTGGTAATTATTAGAACAAGTGTTGAACATTTGTAGTTCATGTTCGTAAGCGAAATGCTTTTGTTGAAGCGTTTATAAACGTTTTCAATTTATTACAAAGCCAATAATTGTGAGAGCAAAATTCATGGTTTATGGGGCATGTTATTTAAATGATAGAACATGAATTTGCATCATGCCAAAAATTTATAATGATTCCTTCCCATTTAATGGTTTTTTCGGTCACGAACCATCTATCTCCCATCTAAAAGTCATGCAATTATGCGACTTATAGTGAATCCACCACAACGCAAAATGTGAGATATTGAGAATGATAATTCATTCAGGGGAAGAGAATAAGCAGTAAGAATTTGGAATGAATTATAAATAATGTAAATGTTGATCCTCACAACACTAATGGATATGAACTTGAAGTTCAAAGTGTAATTCATTTTTATGATCTAGAAAATGCCAGACATATTTGGTGACCTAAACAGAGTAACTAGATCTTTTATACGCTGCTAATGCTCCAACTTATATTTGTGTCCCAACTGGACAACCAATGATTGTTAATAATTCTATGGCACGCCTATTACGTGATAGAACAATCGATTCCAAATATAAATCCTTGAGTGATATATAAATGGAGCAAGAAGTTAAGATGGTCATATCGAGGTAATAAAGACCCCATAATAGTCTCATACTGAGACACTAGACAAGAGGATTCTAAAAGAACCTCGTATACATTTAAACTATGAGATCTCAATAAATGATATGATATAATGTCTAGTAAAATGTGGAATTGAAAAAGAATTGAATCGACGTCGATAGTACTATCGTATCTAATGATGCGCAAGATAACAAATTTATCACAAAATAGCGCTATAATAACAGTGAGGATCTTGGAAATAATCTTGCAAGAAGTGCAATGCTTGGCCATAATGTAAAGACGTAAGTAACTAGTGAAAGATTGAAGTCTCTTGTTATGAGACATATGGGAATTGAAGTCCGTACACATGAATGTGTAAACTTATTGGATTAATATATGTCTTTATAAGAAAGCGAAATTAATGTGCTGAATTTACATTTTCGCAAAGACGTGAAAATAATAATGAGACATGATCTCATGTTGTGGATCCAATAAGTATTTTGATATTATATAAGTCTGGCAATATGAGAAATATTGATATGCGTCTATAAGAATATGAGTAAGTGCTCATTTGATGTTGAGATTCCTAAAATGATATAAAATGCATGAAGCATGTCTCGTTATTTAAAATGCTTGAAGCATAAAAGAAAAATTCTTGAGTATACAACTTGATCAAGCCAAATAAATCATTGTATGAGATCAAGGAATATGAGCATAATTGTTACAATCGCCCTTAGTCAATATTTGTTAAAATGGGACATGAAATAATTATGTTTGCCCAAGAAATTTTATAAAGATACATGGATTTGACTATGGTATGCCAATGAAACTCCTTGAGAGTTTATGAAGGCGATTGAATGCTTAGAAACTAAATTTGAAATAAAGACACAGTTTGTCTTATTTTACAAATTGAACATTTTAAGGATGGAATCCTTAAACATTATTAAAGCTAAAGAAATATGATAAATATCTTTATATGGATATATGACGCTCATGTTTATGAGGTCACATGATGTTGAAAATACCCCTTTTAACTTTTAAAGATATGATCACAATATCTACTTAAAAGTGTCATACATGATATAGTATACCATTTACTTTAAATTTGTTGGTAATGTATAAAGTACACGGATGTACTTGAATGATATGTATGACGTATATTTAATCCTTATGGATATGCGAATAACAAGTTTAGAACATTTGTTCATGCTAGAACCAGAAATATTATTCTATTAAGACACTTGTTACGTTGATATTAATGAAGTTGGTTTATGATATTGTGTTGCGCCAACAATGACGCTCAAGTGATGTGATCATCAGGGGAAGGAAATACGCGTTGCACTCTTTTTCCCTTGACCATGGTTTTGTCCCCACTGGGTTTTCCTGGTAAGGTTTTTGACGAGGTAACATTCCTAAGCGTATGAAGGAATTATGTACTCTTTTCCCTTCAGTAGATTTTTATCCCATTGGGTTTTATCTAGTAAGGTTTTAGCGAGGCATAATCTTCAAATAAACATCCAAGGGGAAGTGTTATAAATAATTACGGAATGGATGTCCATATCCTTTTAATTGCTACATCATCAAACCATCCAAAAAGAATGCGTTTGGTTAAGATCGATGATTCAATACATCCAAGAAGAATGCGGTCTCAAGTCTATCAAAGGAAATCCAACCTTATTATATGAAGACAATGCGGCGTGTATGGCTCAAATCAAGGAAGGGTATATCAAAGGAGACAAAACAAAGCACATTTCTCTGAAGTTTTTCTTTACATATGATCTACAAAAGGATGGAGTTATTGATGTTTGTCAAATTCGATCAAGTAACAATTTGGCAGATTTATTCACAAAATCTTTGCCAACAAAGTTTTTGAGCAACTGGTTTGGAAGATCGTCTTCGACGCTTGAAAGATATACATTAATTTGAGGAGGAGTATTATGCGTACTGCACTCTTTTTCCCTTCATCAAGGTTTTATCCCATTGGGTTTTTTCTTGGTAAGGTTTTTAATGAGGCAGTTTATAGCGTATAATAAACGATGAATATCCAAGGAGGAGTATTGTAAAATATTATGGGCTTATGGGCTTATGTCTATTCATCCTAATCTTGATTAACAAGTTAGGGTTTTTACTTTCCCTTATAAATACATTCTATTGTAACCTATTGTGAGGATCAATCAATAATAATACTCTCTTCTCTTTACATCTCTTTATTCTTGTTTATTATATTTCACAACAGTTGTTAGCAAATAACAAAAATTGGATTTTGTTTACACATTCATTCAAAATCAATAAAGATATTTCGTTAAATAGTTTATATTTACTTCTATATCTTAATTTGGTCAAAGTGTAAAATATATTAATAACCAGTTTACTTATATGTCTTGTTATACGTGTTATGATTAGCTAAAATTTTTAAGGAAAGATGCTTGAGTTTTGTTTAGTAACTTTTCAATTCAAATATGTTTTCACACCATATGGCGCCTAATATCAAAGAAATAATCGGGCAACAAACAGCAACTTGCATTGCAAGCAGGGGAGTACGTGTCCCATAGCGAAAAAATGATAGTCTAATTTTTTATATATAATATTGAGCTATTTTTGTAATTTGTCCTTCTAACGAACCGATTTTTATTATAGTTTTTAAAAAGTATCAAAGTTTGTCTTCTCAACGATAACTTTTTGACTCCGCACCTAATTACAAACCTTGTATTTAGCCGAAAAAAAATTATAGTGTAATTTTTTTTTTTTTTTTTTTTTTTTTTTTTTTTTTTTTTTTTTTTTTTTTTTATAATATCTTGCTATTTTTGTAATTTGGCCTCTTAACGAACCGATTCATAGTGTAGTTTTTAAAAATTATCAAAGTTTGTCCCTCGAGAATAACTTTCTAACTCCGCCTTTTAATTACCAGCCTCGTATTTAGAAAAAAATAACAATAAAAGATAGAAACACCATATAATTACAAGTAGGTTTTAATCTTTCGATCATCGGTCCATAAATATAAAAATAATACTCTTGACTCGGGTTCAGTGGGTGGGGGTTTCATTCTTGAGTCAATAGACTCGGGTTCGAATCCCATCTCTGGCACTTTGCTCCCAGATAGGTACCCGCCTCCGCAAAACCTATGGGCTCACTGGAGAGACTTTGTGGATAAGAGCTCAAGAGTCTGAGAGTCTCGGCTCACTCCAGTTGGTGCCCCACTAGGCCAGGAGAGTTGGCCGAGTGGACAATTGCTGGTGCCAAAAGGCACACGGGATTAGGGTGTCCCTGCCAATTTACACATTTTTGTGGATAAAAATAATACTATATACTGCTTGTGGAAAGTAATTATCGCACAACAAAACTTGGCCACCAAGGACCCAAAGTCGGTTGGCACACAAACTATAAATATGGGCCTCTAGTACATAACCTAATCACGTAATACAAACCTCGATCGATATTCTTCATCCCTAAAAATCTACGAATGATTCATATGGATTCCGAGCTTTCATGCGACGACACCATCCTCGAAATTCTTTCCCCAACGTCTTTAAAAACCATCGATACCCTCCGTTGCACTAGCATCGAACTTGATACTCTCACACATGGCTCAGAAATTCTCGACATGTCCAGGAAAAGAAATAACATGGTATTTGGTTTCCTTGTAAACAACATGAGGAGAGGTACAAACTATATCAATGAGTTTGCACCTTCTCCTTTATCAAACAGTATTGATCTTCGTTTTTTACCATTTAATGCTCGTATCGTAGCATCTTCAGAGCAAGGAATCATTGTATTCGAGAGTCCTGATCCAGAAAATTTTAGGAATGTCTTCTACCATGTTTGTAAACCTACAACTAAGCAGGTTTCACGTTTGCCAAATCCGGAAACAAAGTATCTAACGGAGAAGGTTGCAATCACTGTCATGCGTTCGAAGACGACATTGCGATACATGATCGTCAGGTTATCTAATCCTAATTTCACGTAAGTTTCTATCTATTTGTATTAGGATTAAATATATATTTGCATGTGCTTATATAGCTAGAGGCTCTTTTTTGATTTTGTTAATACAGTGACCAAGAATAACTTCATTATGTAAAATTTAGAGAAAAGTTGGTTAAATCGTGTCGCTGACTCGCTTCAATAAATTTTCAGTGTTAATTAACTTTTTATGTTTATCTTCTTGCAGCCAAAACAGAATAATGGGTTTATAGATTTTTGAAGTGTTTAGTACTCCATGAAAAACTGATATTTATTCGTTTAAAATCATGATGTTTTCTTTCTTATTGCAGTGCTAATCTAGGGCCGAACGAACCAACCGAACCGACCGACGGACCGACCGAACCGAAGGACCAGCGGTCCGGTCTCGGTCTAGGTTTTTGGGCTAATTCGGTCTCGGTCCGGTCCGGTCCGGCGTACAAACCGACCATTTTGCCTTCTTGGCGGGTCCGGTCCGGTCCAGTCGGGTCTTCGACCGATAATCAGCCCTATGCTAATCAAGGACCTGATGAACTCTACACCTTAAATTGTGAAGTCTTTGACTCGAAAAGAATGACATGGGTACGGCTAAAGGCTTTAAAGTTGCCTTACGGTGTTTTCTTGGCTAACTCGCAAGCAATCACAACAAGAGGTTACATAAACATGTTGCTGACCAACGGTGATGTCTTGATGTTTGATGCCTATAAAGAAAAGTGGTCGCGTGTTTCATCTCCAGTTCCAGCCCTCGATGAATATCAATTTGCAACACCAATGCAACTAGTTAAGTGTGCAAGTAAGTTAGGTATCGCGTGGATGACACGGAATGCTAGTTGGGAGATTTGTGTTCTTACAAACGATCTGTCGTTTAAGAAGCTACATGTTTTCAGCAAGAAAGAAGATAGTGAAAGAGAGTCACTCGTGGCGTTATATGATTCTGATACAAGCATTATGGTGGATCACGATACTCTCATATTTCGCAGGTTTAGAAGTGGCAATGATATCAG
Organism: Artemisia tridentata subsp. tridentata; assembly: GCA_021014915.2. NCBI lineage: Eukaryota > Viridiplantae > Streptophyta > Magnoliopsida > Asterales > Asteraceae > Artemisia > Artemisia tridentata. The sequence goes on along the minus strand of CP139508.1, from coordinate 485,600,420 downwards.
TAAGGTCATATTGAGTGATCATCCTTATCAAATCTTCAACTTCAGATCAGATTTTGAGCCGGTTGATTTTTGATGCGTGCACAAAATGATGGACTTATATCAGGAGTTCTAATGGTTTTCGCTGTGAACAGACCATGCAAAGAAGGAGGTCATATTCTATGATGATCGTATTTATAATGCCTTATATCCTCCAATGTGTAATTTTGTTACCTGGCTCTTTACTATCATGTTTTAATACAAGTTTTGGTTTAATTTTTTTTTAAGAGTTACAGTGGGACGCATTGATATACAAATACTGTATGTAATTTTGTTTGATGTTTACTTTATAACATTTGTTAAATGAAGATGTTTGTCTATGCGTTGTGATGAAATTTATAGGTATAAGTGTTTTGATGAAAAATGACTTGCTAATTTAGTCGAGCTTGAATTATTATGAATATACGTGTCGGGGGGCAAGGTAGACAAGACAAAAATCACCATCTTCTTCCTCTGTTTATAAGTGTTACCTTGTTTACGTACACTTAAAATCACGTTAACTAAAACAATGATATTTTCAAACATAACAATGACCGTGCACTTACGATGAAAATTAACAACAAAACTACCCTCAGTATAAAAACATCAGTATTTAAAAACTCAATAATTTCGATGTTGTTTGTTTAAGTTGTTTACGTACACTTAAAGTATCAGTTTGGCAAAACTAGCTGTAAGCTATTAACTGTAAGCTATAAGCTGTAAACTGCAAAGCTGTTAACATGAGCTACAAGCTGTATCTTCTTTTCAATAAAAGTGTTTAGTAAGTTAGCTGTTAAATGTAGTTATAAGATGTAAAATGACATAAAAAGACATATTTATAATTGTAAACAAATGTTTGGAGGGTATATCAGTAATTTAAAGTTTTAACAACTCCAAGATGTTTAAAAAACTTTATGAATCAGCTTTTCATTTATGAGCTATTTGTTTAAAATAAAAGCTTGAAGTTGATGTATCCAAACGAAGCTACTTATTTTAGAGGAGATTGTTTTTGTAACAAAAATCTAACAGCTCCTCTAAAAGCTCTTGCCAAACAGGCCCTTAAAGTCATTAGTTATAATGTCCGTGCACGCACGAGGTTTTTTCTAAAATTTCTAATAATATATTTTTATCTATTAAAAACAAAATCAGGGGCAACATAGCCGAGTATCCAAACACTCAAAAGAGTTTATATGCACTAAACTAAAAAGTCCTGAAAACCCACAATAAGCAGATAAAGCACTTTTAATTAACAATGCTAAGCATCTTCAATATAGACATGTGGTCTTATCTATTTCATCAAGAAACAATAAGGATATTAAACACTTTCAATAAGCAATCTCAAACACCCTTAACTACTCCTATTTATCAGAAACACAAGTTTGTTCGTTTTTATCTAGTTTGCTCTTTTTTTATCTAGTTCATCATCATTCATTAAATACCTAACCCAATCAAGCAACAAAAAAAGCTTCTTCATATAATGAGTCATCAAGAGGAACCTCTGTCGTTTATTGTTTGGTATTGATTTGTAATTTGTTTTAATAATTTGAGTCTTCATTGTAGCATCAACTTTTTTCTTATAGTAAACTGCATAGTTCTTGTCAATTTTGGCACTAATAATCCCCCAATACTATTGGCAAGTATCATCATTAAGAAGCCAAATGTTTGACAAATTACATCCCTTTCCGAGTTAAATGACCAGTTTGCCCTATTAATGCTTTCCAAACCCCTCTAAATTTTTTAACACTACCCAAACCCTCTATATCTTTAATTTCTTCATCTTTGACTTCATATTCTCTCATACACAATTGCTAAAACTAAAATCATCGATCAAGTTCACTTCAATACCCAATAGTAAATAAATTCAAAACACATAACAAAAGTAGTTTGAAATATATCATTAAAATATAAACTTGAGTTGCGCAGCATTGCCAAAAGCTCATCACTTGTGCGAGAATGCGAGATGTTGAACTAAAATAAGACAATAATTGCTAACCAAAATAGCTAAAAATACGAAGAACCACCAAGATTTTATCATGTTCTTTATCTTTAAGAAGTCTCGCCAGACGCCAGCCTGATCCTTTTATAAGAAAATTTGTTCTACTCTCTTAATTCAATATCGGACTCCTAACATTACAAATGAATCATTGGTCCACAATATGATCAAGTATATTGAGTTGCGTATGGGATATCCATTCAACTCATGTTGCACTTTTGTTGACCTGAAAAATATGATGAAACCGTAAGCTTTCAACGCCATTCCTATTAGAGGCCATCCAATGCTTACAAAGAAGACACAATACTAAAAGAAATTGTGCTCTGTAAGAGCATTTAAGCAGAAGTGGAAATGAAAGAGTAGATGAATGCACACATCAATAAACATAGCAAATGGAAAAATATATAGTAGAAATCATTACCCTTAAGATGAATATACTAACATTATTAATATCAGATGGGTCTTTATGGAAGAACATAAGGATTCCATGCAATGAGAAAAAGACGTCAAATCATGTTAATCCCAGTCTAGTCTCTGTTGCATTGAAGAATAGATTGTTCATTAAACTTGAGAAGTTGATGGCAATATATAGAGTAAATTGCACCGTTCGTCCCTGTGGTTTAGGCTAAATCCCACCGTTCGTCCCTGATCTTTTTTTTTGCACCGTTCGTCCCTGTGGTTTATATATGTAGCACCATTCGTCCTTATCTCTAGAGAGATAGGGACGAACGGTGTTACATAGTTTCAGGCCAAATCTTTGAGATAGGGACGAACGGTGCTACATATATAAACCACAGGGACGAACGGTGCAAAAAAAAAAGATCAGGGACGAACGGTGGGATTTGGCCTAAACCACAGGGACGAACGGTGCAATTTACTCCAATATATATGATCAACAAAAAAAACATTTTTATGTTCATATTCAAAGTAAATGTTGTTCCATGACAATTTTAAACAAAAGATAGTTGTAAATAAGTATATATAGCTTCGATCGTCCAAGGATGGGAGTTTTCGGACATCTTGGATGCAAGACAGAAACATAGACAAAGCTATTTGATAGCATTGTACATAGTTCTATGGATGGAAATCTCAAAGGCATCGAAACAGGTTTTAAGTTCAACCTAAGACTAAATGCTCGCCACTTTAGTCTCTATAGCTTATAGTAGAAGGATCACAAAAAGATAGAATCCTGAGTCCATAAGAACTATTAATTTTACATATTGACATCAACTATTTGAGTAGCGAACACCATTATCTCAGATTATAATTATTGATTTCTTTAGAAGATCCATAAGTTACAGTTCCAACAAAAAACAAAATAACACTTTTGAAAACGTAGAGGGGGGGGGGGGTGAATACGTTACCGTTTTTAAAATCTTAAAACTTGTTGTATCAAATATCCGTTTAAGCTTGTTCTAATATGAAATATGTTTGTTGTAATTTATGACTACCATATACTTAAACACGTTGTCATCTAAGTATGATCATCAAGGCACAACACAAGCAATCATATAATGCAAACATAAAAGTAAAGAGTAAAGAAAGTGCAAACCGAACACGATGATTTATAGTGGTTCGGTCACGGAGCTCCTCTCTGCCCTACTCCACTCCCCGAGTACCCAACTCGAGAGTTACTTCACTAGATCAACAAGCTCCCTTCTCGGCGGAGAAAACCTTACACACGTCGCTTACACTTTTTCCGGTACAAAGCTAAATACCGGTTTCTAGTTCGAGGTAGAACCAACCTAACGTCGTCTATACAATTTCCGACACTAAGCTAGATGTCGAGTTCTTTTACATGGGTACAACCACTCCTGTCGTCGCTTAACCTTTTTCCGGTACTAAGCTACATACCGAGATCTTTACAAGGGTACAACCACTCCCGCTATGTTTTATGGCCCAACATAGAAACCTTGTGTTTTATGGCACAAACACATAAACCATCTAATCTAGTATGAATAGATTACAATGATGATCCATGACATAAATGAGTCATGGATATGAATGGCTAATCTAAATGAACTTCCATTGAAAGGAAGCCTTCAATGGATGAAGATCAAAAGCTCCCTAAACTTGTTGTGATGGATCTTCATATATGCATATGGTATCTACATGAACTTCTTGAATTAGAAGTCTTCAATCATTGAGGATGTCAAGTGGCCTTGAATCTTCATATGTTGGAATGATTTAGTGGATGATGACTTCAAGATCTTCTAACCTTCATGGTGGATCAGGAAGTATGCAAGCTTATGATGGATGATGACTCACGATCTCTGATCTAGCTTCACAGGATCATTACGAGTGTATGCTTACAACATAATGAAAGTTAGTAACATTATGATCATTATGTAAAGGGTGATTAATGTGTGTTTCTACATGATTAACTAATGATCTAAATGTATGCAAAGGGTAGAGGGAATGTGTGTTCTAGTTGCTTGAAACTATGGGTAAACAATGGGCTTCTATTTATAGGGAAACTGATTAAACAGTTGGCGGATTTGGCGGATCCCTAAATTTGGATCCGCCCTTGTATTGGTTTAGATCCGCCAGTGCTTGACAGCTAAGGATTTCATGAGTCTTTCCATATCTTTCCATATCAATCCAAGTCATGTCAAGATCTTTCAAAGTCAACTTAGTAGCTTGAAGATCTATACAAAATATATTACAAATCTTCCAAGATATTTAAGTGATGCATGCCATGATGTCATGTTAAATATTTCTAATATAAGAAATAAACATAAACATGAAAATGTATATATGTATGTAACATGTGTCCTAGTGATCATGTAGCATGTTGTTGGGAATTACAGATTTGAAGATTACAAAACCTACAAGTAAGAATGAAGAAAGAAGAAACAATAAGGACCTAATATGTAATAGTTAGTTAGCTTCCTTAGAAAGCTAGGGTTTTCTTGTAACCTCCCTCTATTATATAAAGAGGGTAGGCGTCTAGGTTACAGGCAATTCATTCATAGATAGTCTCTCCAATGAGAGTCTAGAAACGTATAGAGCGTGTAGTAGTAGTTTGTAGTAGTTTATTTTATAGTTTAATAAAGAAAACCTTGGGGAAACTTTGATTGTTCTTCTTATTATTATTCCGCTGTGCCAATCAATGTTTCTATAATCCTAGATGGGCTTGATCTTGGTTTAACAATTGGTATCAGAGCGGGTTGCTCTCGATATCTAGGGATTTACAAGGTTGTTATCGAAGAAGAGCAGTTTTGGAGCAGATTCGTTGAGAACAAAAGCAGATCTTGAAAAGAATTATTGTTGACAGATGCAGATCTAAAAATTCTGTGGTAATCGTTATTTATTTGATATCGAATTGTTTACTGATCGAGATGTATTATTTGTGAAGATTGATCTCGTACTTCAATTAATTAATGGTGATTGACTGATTCAATATTATACATCGTACAATAAATAAATGGGTCGGTGGAGGTATTGATTTATTTTGTCGCTTGCTGTTGATTGGAGGGTTCGATTAAAAGCATGAACCAAACGCACCCTAAGTGAATTGATGGCATGAATCGGTCAAACACGTTGATTGCTTGTCACTTGTGATTATGATTTGTCGTCATCTGCTAGTGATTGTGATTCAATGTGGTGTGAATTGATGTGGGACCGATGTCTGCTTATGATATATACGAATATCAAATTGCATTTGATCAGTCAATTCACAAACTGATCGGTGGAAAGTCAAATATGTGGAGCTGTTTGTGATTGCTTCTACCATATGTTTGTATCTGGGTATATTTTAAGTCTGCTGCTATGAAAGTTAATTCTGCTACTACGCTATTTTGATTCTGCTGCTTCATTAATTTTTCTGCTGCTCTCACATGGATTCTCCTGCTGCTTGAATGTTTCTGCTGCTCGGATTCTGCTGCTCTTGGTTAAGTCTACTTGTTAGTTAAAAAAAAAAAGAAGTTTGTACTGTTCGGTTTCTGCTGGTTGCTTTCGTTTCTGTTGGTTGGTTCCTCCTGGCTGTTCCTGCTGATAATGGTTCCTGCTAGTGGTTCCTTCTGGTGGTTTCTGCTGCTAGTGATGGTGGATTCAGTTTGTACTGCTTTCGTTATATTTTATTCTAGGTCCACAGACGCCCTTGGATCTTGGAAGATGTGATGCTTATGGCTTAGTTACTTTTATTCATTTGGTTTGGTGTTTACAAGTTGTTTAGTACATAACATGATAATGGTGTGGAAGGTCCGGGACCACACACACATTATTATATTGGTTTGATATGGGATCAACGGGGCGGTTATGGTGTGGAAGGTCAGGGACCACACGACCATAACTGAGGTGTAATAAACATGTCTTGTTCGCACTGAATCAGATACTTATCATCTACTTCAAGCCAATTAAAGTTCGAGATTCACAAGATGGTTAGTATACTTTTAAGGGGAAGCTTATTGATCATATACTTATCATCTACATGCATCACTTGAGGGGAAGCGTTTACGAGATGCACAAGACCCCTATTGGATGATTACAAAAAGGGGAAGAAGATTTATGATGTGCAACTTATTATTTGTGATGACATGTTTTAGCATTGTTTCTTCATGAAGATTGTTTTGTAATATCAAATAGGGGAAGATTGTTGAGAATTACAGATTTGAAGATTACAAAACCTACAAGCAAGAATGAAGAAAGAAGAAACAATAAGGACCTAATATGTAATAGTTAGTTAGCTTCCTTAGAAAGCTAGGGTTTTCTTGTAACCTCCCTCTATTATTAAAGAGGGTAGGCATCTAGGTTACAGGCAATTCATTCATAGATAGTCTCTCCAATGAGATTCTAGAAACGCATAGAGCGTGTAGTAGTAGTTTGTAGTAGTTTATTTTATAGTTTAATAAAGAAAACCTTGGAGAAACTTTGATTGTTCTTCTTATTATTATTCCGTTGTGCCAATCAATGTTTCTATAATCCTAGATGGGCTTGATCTTGGTTTAACACATGTATATACTAGCTTAACTAATATGCGTTTACTAAGATGTATCATGTTAGTTTGACACATAAAGTGTACTTATCCTACTAAACTTAGGAAACATGATGTACAAGTAAAAATACTTGTATATGCAAAATGTGAAATGAGGTTCTAAGTAGAATGGTTAGTCTTTTTAAAATACTTAATGACCTAGCCGTATTTTAAACATTCTAAATGGTTTGTTAAGAGTTTGATCATAATGCCACATAACAAACATGTACGAACCTGTGTTGTATCATACGAGGACTTGAGAAGTCGAGAGGTGTTGAATGTATGTTGAGACAGGATATGATTACAAGTAACTTGTACATTTTACGTTATGTATCAAGTTACATGTTTGTCATCAATCAAAACAAACGAGACTGCTTGCACTAACAATCTCCCCCTTTTTGATGATGACAAAATATGTAAACGTGATAGAAAGTAAAATGTAAAAAGTTACTTGTGTCCGTACTACCTTTAACATTACCTTCTCCGTTTACACTTTTCTCAACTCTTCTAGCCTATTACTTTCTCCGTTTACACCTTTCTCCCCCTTTTGTCGAAGCAAAAAGGGTGTGTCCTTGGAGTTAACTTCATTTCTCCCTGAAATGGCGAGCTTGCATCATCCCTAGTGAAGTTAAATAGACTACTCCAATCTCCTATGGTTGTTGCGTCCCCTAGGTTGTTAGCGGATCCATGGATCAAATTTAGATCCTTAACCTACATCAAGGTTAGTGGTGTGCAACATAAAAAGATATATGAAAAATGCATGATGAATGAAATGCATATAGCCAACGATACACATGGATAAGCCATATTGGACTATCTTCTCCTTTTTGTCGAAACACAAAGGTGTGTCGAAGAATGAGAATCATGATGAATGTGTGCATGCTCCCCCTTGATTGTAGCTCCCCCTTAATCAATACTCCCCGTTGCTAGGGTACCAACGTATATGATGTAAGGATTATGAATGCTACAAAACAAGGATTAGTACATGATATGCTCCCCCTTGATCAATACTCCCCGTTGCTAGGGTACCGACGTATATGATCCAAGGATGAAGAATCCTACAAAATAAAGGTTAGTATAAAACAATATTTATCCTTGGACAAGTATGTGATATACACCAATGCGTGTATATGATGCATTCTATAAAACAAAAATTAGCAAAAATTAGCATAATAGAGACTATGTCTTAAGACATATATGTCAAGATAAGCCTATAAAACAAAAATTAGCATAATAGAGACTATGTCTTAAGACATATATGTCATATACGACCAATGTGTATAGACGAGGCAATATGAGTACTAGACTGATAATTCTCCTGATTTGAGGATGTCAGGAAGCACCTACAATAAAGACGAAAAATAATCGATGCAAACTTCATCCTTAGATGAGTATGCTATATACGATCGAGCGTATATGTTGATGAACCTACAATGAAATGGTTAGTGCAATATATTTTATCTCAAAGAAAAATATGATGCAACATATCAATAATCTAATCACAAGCAACTTAAGTCAGATAACTATGATTATTTGGCAAACCATGTGATACCAATTGTGATACCGATTGTGATTATCTAGTAAAACATGTTATAAAGTGTGTAATCTTCTAATAAGAATTACAATCAAAAGAATATAATATGATAAAATCCTACAAAACAGTGCCTATGAGGAGGATATGAGTGATCCTAGTGTTGGTGTTAGTTTACTACTGATAACTTGATAACTAAAGATTGATGCAAGTAAGTTTTTCGCTAATCCATGGGGTTGATGATTAGTGAAAGAGGTGATGGAAGGTGGTGGTTATAATGAATGCAATGAATTCAGAAACTCTAATGTAAAGCAAATGCTATAAGAGTATTTGAAGACGGTTACGGTTATGATATTATCATCTACCAAAGATGATGAATCGTGCCATAGTAAATGCTCGAATGGAAATAAGAGGAAGTGAAGACAATGATCACTTAGGAATAGAGATTCCATATGCAACAATTAGAAATACTAGATATCTATATGCGGATGAAAATGTCATCATATGATGAGAGAGTGTTGGTTGGACCAACGTGTTGAGAATAATGGTTCTGTTTGCACTGACAATGATGTGCTTGATATGTATCAAGAATGAAACGAATGAGATCACATGATGGTGTTCTAGACACTGAAGATGTTCTAGACAATTAAGTTGTGAAATTAAGGTGAAAATCCTAGACTCGTTGGTTACGAGAATGTTGTTTGGTTTCTGAATGGTTAAAAGTTGACTAGGTACCCACGGATTGGGCGGAACCAAATTTTTGGTTCCTTCCTTCTTATCGAAGGGTGCCGTGAGACCAGAGTTGATTTTGTCACGTTTTGTCATTTTTTTATCAAATGAAGGTTCAAGCTAAGGTCTATTTACTTATAGCTATTGATTTGGTTTCACTAATCCTAATCAAAGTCTAATGAGCCTTAATGCTTTTTGTTTAAGAGGTTTGTCAAACACATGATGTGTTTTTCACTTGATGATGTACTGTGATGTTGAGCTAAGAAGGTTTGAGTAACTTGTGGTTTTGTGAACTGGTTTTAACTGAATGGTTTGAACCTACATGTCGGTATTTGGGGATGTAAGAAACATGACTACATGTTCTTTAATGCGAAAAGACAATTATGTGAATGAATTTTTCTCCCCCTTAATCGGTGGACATCCAACATAATGTGTAATGTATTGACTGAAGAATGACAATGCAAGCGATGAGCTTAGCAATGTTTTTGCAGATGTTTGATTAGCATACAAAGAACTTCATCCTTGAAGTTACGTAGCTCTTCTCTATCAATGCGAGATGATCGCATGACGAGGCATGTGGTATTCTCATGGAAGATGTATTGTTATAACTAAAAGATGGAGATGCTGTTAGGAAAGCGACAATACGATTTGGAGAGAGGTATGTTGAAAGATACCCAAACACAAATTTCAAACCTCTAAAACTTAATCCTATTAGCTTTAAACACTATATGCAAGTGAAAGGATCCCATAAACATATTACTAATCTAAGTAGCAATAAAGGGACAACAATTATGCAAAATAAGCATAACAAAGTAAGATAACAAATAATTTGTTATTAACCTATAAGACAAAGGTGTTAAACAAAACACTATATTTGACTACTAGACTAAAAGTTACCACATAGCATCAAGACAAATGACATAGTTTAAGATACTATATTGTGAAATTGTTTTGATGTTAGGCTTAGACACTTAAGCACACTAACTCATTAATTAACACAATGATTAAGAAAAACTTTTAAAAGTTTATTATCCCAGAAGCACTTAGACAAATTGCACACATGGCAAACAAATATTGTGACAAAGAAGTGAGACTACAGATTCATGCAAACCATTATAACATTTAGGAAGCATGCATCATATCATTTAGACTATCCTACGAAAAAGCTCAATGAATGTCAACGAAAGACAAGAGCTATTTAACACCATGTATTAGGAATGACATATCGTGAGTTAACAAGAACCATGTTAATATCATATAACAAGTATCATGCAAATCATGTTAACATCTAGTATATAAGCATGCAGACAAAACCTTTCGAAAGTTTACACATTTGACTATCAATCAAATAATTATCATGATAACGTCAAGACACTTAAACAGATTAAACAAATAACATGTAATCAACACATGTATATGTAATGCAAGTGATTTTACTAAGAAAAATCACATCTACTACTTGTTTGATTAATATTCCTAAGACAAGAATAAAATATCATCTTTTAATACTTACTTTACGCAAGTATAGGAATAAAGATTTTTCAAGTTGGAGAATGAATATGAGACTATTACTAGTGGTGCTCAATTTAGGCTGAACACGACCATTTTTATGGGTGATTCCACATACCCAACTTCTCTGCTGGAAGCAAACTCAATTTAACCGTTAGGTTAAATTGAGTTTCTAGTGCAATAAATTCTCCAGTAGTCATTCTCTTGTCTGAAAGATAGGAATTCCTATTTTTGCCTATCAAAGTATATAAAATATGATAGTTTACCAATTACTTGGCTTAATGAGACTCAACTATTTCTATTAAAACTAATGTGATGAAGATGTCATGTTATACACGTAAATTTGACAAATATGTGTCAACAGATTTTAATCTTTGTGTTTGGAATCTAAGGTTGAATGATCTAAAGGGTGACATCCTTTGAGTTGAGTTTAATTATGAGTTATGCAAGTGATTTGATCATCTAAGATCAAGACATGTATTTGTGTGTGGTAATGGGATATGTCAAGAACATTCTCAAGAAAGTTCTTTGGAACAAGAATCTAAATAGGTCTTGTGTATGCTCCAGAGATGTGGATATGCACAAGGTTTGACCAAGGTTTAATGTACGCTTGAAAGGAAATAGATACGTATGGTATCTTTCAACAAGTAAGATTTAACTCGTGCTCAATGAGGAAGATAGTTCATAGAACTAGTGGATGTTTGTTTTAAGATCATTTAGCCGATGAGGTGTAATGAAATCTCTTGTAACATAACCATTCATGTTGCAAAGAGAAAATGATGCATAGGATATATATTATCCTTTTAACAATATGAAAACTAAACATATGATATTTTAGGCATAATGTTTTCTGAAACATCATGTTTTCCTAAATGAAGATATACACTCAATGTGTTTGAATTGGATAGACCTGTTCTAAATAAACTTGGGGATGACAAGAAGAATTCACTTGAGTTTCTTATGTATACTTGATGAGTGTCTAAATACTCATCATTTTATGCCCATTTTAGACCATAAAAATACTGAAAACAGCCAAATACACCAAATATTACTGCAGATATCCTTGGTTTGTGTTTTTATGTGTTTTAGGTACTAAGGATTGAAAACGAGGCAAATATGGATAAAACCGAGCACAAGATTGAAAAAGCGTGAAAAGCCGAGGACGGGGAAGGAAATTACGAGTTTGGACCTGGAAAATGATCAAGATGTCAAAGTTGGTCCTTGGAGATAATTTTCAGACTTTACAAGAATGGTCCCTGGATTTTCAGAATGTGGCAATAGTGGTCCCTAAACTTAAAACCAAATCCTAAACCTAAACTAAAATTAAACCCACCTAAACCCTTTTACCCTATAACCAACCCAGCCCAAATTGAACCCAAGCCCAACAAATAACCAACCCGGCCTTTCTTTTTGAGTTAGCTAATACCCCAAGTTGACCCGGTCAACCCCTCCTTCAATACCACCCAATCCCGCCAATACCACAAACCAATACCAGGGCTTCTGACAAAAGCCACCCTCCCCCATACCCCTTTTCTGAAATACGCCTCCGACCTCCCCCCTCCTACTTAGCTACTAGTACAAAGCTTCACGTGCTCAGAAAAAAGCCAAATCCCACTAGTTCCTTTTTCCCGCCAAAACTAAATCCAACGATTGAGATGGACTTAGTTCAATCCAACGATTGGGAAATGCTCAGAAGACCCAGGGGAGACTTTTGGATTGGTATTTAAAGAAAAGAAGACAGAAGAAAAAGTTTGTCACTGCTTTAGACCATTTCTTAGTGTAAAATTTAGTTTAAATCTGTTTTCTAAATCATTGTAATTTAATTTTCAGTGTTGGTTAATTTTTAGAGGCTTTGTACTCCTTTGGTTTTATTTTAAGTTTTATTCAGTGTTAATTTCATTATTTTGTCAAAGTCAACTAAAGTCAACTTAGCTATTTGCTCAATCTCATGCTTCTTTTCAGTGTAATTTAAATTGTTTGTGCTTAATTATGTTTGTTTACTACATGGTTGCTTTATCTCAGCTTAATATGGTCTTGGTTAGTTTAATTGTCAAAACAGTTTTACTTAAAGGTGCGTTTGGGTTAAGCCAGAAATGGGTAGAAATTGAGGTGCACTGTTCATGTGCACCCCCATGAACTGTGGAAATGCTCTAATCCAGGTTAGTAAGTTAGTTGTAATTTGTTTTTAACTGTCTTTAATGTTTTGATAGGAGTTAGTTTGATTTCTAGAATTTTTAGCTCATGTACTGTTCTGATAATCCCTTAGGATTTAGATGTTTTCTGTGTTGTATTTTGATGTTGTTAGTTCCCTTTTAGTCCACATAATAGATAATCAGTAGTTGGTAAGGTTCCTTTAAGTCTAAATTAGTTTTGCTCAAATCTGCATATGCAGACTGCTTATGCAGCCCACATCTGCTTATTGCCTTTTTCAATCTCAATTTTAATCTAGTAACAGTAGGTCTTAGCTTCTGATTTTTGTTTTATAAGTAGATTGCAAGTTAGTCTTTATCTGTTTTTGCTTAAGTCTGAATTTAGAGCTTATCCTCTAGCTTATTTTAGGTCTGCTAAAAGCCCCTTTAAGCTGATTCAACCCTGCACAGTTTTAAGTTTCCTTGGGCCATCTGATCTAGGCTTAATTTCATTAAGCAATTGATGTCAAAAATTGGGCATTTTAAGTTTTAATGTAGCCTGTAGTAGTAGGAATCTTTTGCCCCCATAAGTTCTCATTTTCTAGCTTAATTGAGTGCTTAATTTAGGTCTGCAAGTAGGGGCTTAACTGCCTTTTCTGTCCTTATTTTGTTGCTGCACTATAGTGCTTCTTGGCTTATTCCTTTTGCTTATTTATGCTTAATCAGTTGTTTCAAGCTTTAATTAGTATACTAATCAGTTTCTGAGCTTTTTGTAATTTTTGGTAACCTTTAGCTTATTTTTAGCTTATTTGTAAACTGCTTATTTAGCCCATTCTGCTTATTATGGGTTAGACAGTTCTTATTTTATTTTTCCTAGATTTTAAATATAATTTTAGATTTACTTGAATTTTTTTTTCAGATTTTTCCAAATCAGTTTACTATTTTTAAATCATTTTATTAGTTTAAATTAGTTTTAAATTCATATTAATTAATTAAAAAGTCAAAAAAATATTTTTCTTTTTCCCAAAATTTTCTTTTGTCATTTAGTACGTAGGAAAATTATTTTGGCATCCGTAGAGTTAGTATTTTGTTATTTTGACGTTTTTAGATTCGTTCTTAGTTCCCGTTTTCAGTTTTCTTTAACGTTTTTAATTACGTATCCTTTAGATTATTGTTTTCTTTGTTTATTCAATCGTTTTTAATTTATGTTCACATATCGTAGCTTAGAAAACCAAAAATCCTTTTATTTCACCATTCAAACACGCAATCACGAATCGAGAACACGAATTCCATTCACGCCTTCGTTGGGGATAACGACCCGAGAATACAACTACCACTGTATTCCCACGGGAGAAATACTTGTTGATTCCGTCGGATAAATTTTTTGGCGCCGCTGCCGGGGAGGGCTGACGCGAATTTTGAATTCTCGTTTATCGTTGCGTGTTTTGAATCTTCGTAAATATTTTCTCATTAAAAAAAAAAAAAAAAAAAAAAAAAAAGTTCATTTCAAAATTTATTTTCCCTTTATATTTTTCAAAATGTTTCTAAAAAACCAAAAATATTCTTCGTATCCCTCTTATCCGTTTAATTCTTTTTCTCACCCTCTATCCTTTTAATTCTTTTTATGTCTTCATCTTACAACTATGGTTGTGAATGGTGTGGGGGACCTCTAAATGGTGGAAATTGTCCCGGTTGTAGCATTGTAAATTCGGGAAACGGGTTTGTCTATGACCAAAATCCCTACAATGAAACACCCGACCTTTTCAACCAACCCCCACAACATCATATGGAGACATACTTGTGTGAATTTTGTGGAGGTTGTCCTCATCCGGGATATGATTGTCGAATGGGAGACGTGCTTGTCTATGAGCAGAACCCTTATAACAATTAGACACCATCCGGATTTGACACATCTTCATATTATTCAACGCCACAACAGTTTTACTGTTGTGAATACTGTGGAGGTCCGCACTATAATTCCGATTGTCAAACAAGGACCCCGCTTGTCTATGAGCATGGTCCTTGTAACAATTATGATCATTCGTATCATGACTAACCTCCACAATATCAACCAATTCAAACGCAACCTCAGCCATTTCCTCAAGAATCATTCCAAGAAATTCATAATATAAGGAATGATCTTCTGGATTCTACTTTCAAAGATGTATTCCAAAAACTTCATAATGTGAGGAATGCATTTAATGCTTGGACTGCTAAACAGACCAAAGAAGATCGTCATGGTGAATCTATGGAAGATTTACTCGCTATTGAACGTGCAGCACATAACCGTTTCTTATTTAATCAGGCGTGCATACTCGATGACGAAGATGACGACGACGAGGAGAGTACTATTCCTTTGAGTGATATTATTTCTCAACTCCCTCAGTCTATTGCAATCACGTCCATCCTTCCCTCTCAGTCTAAACCCGAGGACTCTCTTATTATGGGGGATGAGCCTCTTAGCACTGTTCCTGAAAAGGAATCGGACGAATTCATGAAGTCTAGTGCTGAGAACCTTGTCCCAATCCCAAGTGAGTCTGAGGATATATCGGACAGTGAATGTGATTCGTCTATTTGTAGTGATCATCCTCTTGACACTACTGATGATTTTTTTGGGACGTTTTCTAACCCCCTATTCAATTCAAATGATGATTTTTCCTCTAGTGATGACGAATCACTTTCTGATGAGGACGTTTCAAATGAAAGTCTCGAAGTCCATTCAAATTCTCTTTTTGAATTTGATGACGAGTAATTTTTTAGCATAAATCCTCTCTTTGATGAAGAGTTAGAGAACGATGAGGTCAAGGACTCTATCACTCATAAACTTGATGATATGACCTCAATTCCTAATCCCGAGATTCATGAGGACATTCTTTCTCCGACATATGTGACGTTGCCCTTTGAGGATCGCCACTATATTGATTTCACATATGTCGTTCGAGTTTTTCTACCTTCCTTCTCTTATAAGGTAGATTGTCCTTTCATTCACTCGTTCGGGAGTGAAGACAAAGTTTTTGACCCCGGCATCTCAATTTATCATTCTTTTGAGCCGGGTGTATCTCATCGGAGTTGAACTTTCTTGTACTTCAATGTTTATCCAAACATCTTGAATGAAAGTCCGATGGAGATTTTCTTTTCCACATGCTCCCCCAAGAACAAATGAATTTGGGGTCGAGTCAAGCTAGTGACTCGGTTAACAAAAACATTAGCAACATGTAACACCCCCAAAAAAATCGGGTCCAGCGGAAGCAATCTTGTCACTGGGGTGCTACTCAATTGGTATCACAACACAAGGTACAAAGAACGGTTTTACCTTAACCGTTTAGAATAAAATTCATTATCAAAACATTGAGTTTACATCATCTGAAAAATAGTGCGGAAGTAAGGCCCAAAAATAATAAAGCGGTCCCAAATATATTCATCAGAGTCGTCTATGACCATGCCCCTTGCCAAGCGCCTCCAGAAATAAGCTATCATCTAAAACCTGAAAATACATGCTAAAAGGGTCAGCTTACGCTGGTGAGTTCATAGGTTTTCAAAAATCAACACAGTGGACCAAAATCAGAAAATCAAGTATGCTATGAGTGACTAGGTTGCAACCAACAAACCAAATCCCACGCATGGGAATATCCAAACATAATATCAATAATCCTGTAGGTGCACGCTACGAATGTCTCAGGCACAGGAGCCCTCTATATTAACAAACAGGCACAAGGAGCCCTCTATACTAGGCACACGAAGTCTACCTTAACAAACAGGCACAAGGAGCCCTCTATATTACCATAGTCAACTAGCATAGCAACCTATCAACAACATAAAATGGTTTTGCATCCATTCAAAAATTGTTTTGCAAGTTTTCTCCCCCAAGTTTAATTAAACGTTAATAAGAGTAAAAGTGGGGGCTATGAAACTCACGTAATGTCATCAAATAACCAGATCAAATATATCAGCCAAAAAGTCAAAATAGAGCAACCAGTTCACGTATTCCAAATAAACAGTCATGAGTTTAGTTAAAAATGAGCATGTATTCTCCCCCGAAAATAGTTAGAAAACCGGTAAAAGTAGGGGCCATGAACTCACCTTAGCCACAGCAATGCAAGAACACAACTGACACGACTGGCATCTAGAGCATATCACAACGGTCTCAAAACATACATCACGATGGTACAAGGAGGTACAAGCACAGCGGTACACAACGGTCTAGGATCGGCAGAACCTAATACGCATACGATTATCTCAAAACACGTCTCGCAAAATAATAAAGTCTATAAAAGACAGAGTGTCGTAGTTTTCGTGGATTACTCAGTTTTCAAAACTCATCAAAAGTTTAGTTTCAACGTTTCGTGTGGTGTGGTAAGAAGACATAGACTCGACATACAACTCACACCAAGGAGAAGAGACATTGACAAACTCGAGGGAATACTGACGAGAACTCAAACCAAAGAAGACAACTCTAGAAGTTTACGACAAACAAACACCTCAAATAGAATAAATCAGTTGTACGTTTCGACATTTACCCGTTATCCCCAAATAATTTGTATAAAACATAAATGTTTTTTTTTTAAATATAATTAAGTTTAACTAACAAAGTCAGTTTTCTCAAGTCTTTGAGACTTTAATAGAAATCAATTTCCTCAAAACAGTTTAATTGAATTTAATAAAAAGTATCCGTTGGTTATTAAACATTATTTCCTTATTGTGTGTCCGTTATGTATATGTATCATCCACATTCAAATCACATTTTCAAAGTCTATATCTCGTTAGTAAAATACATTTTGACACCATAATTTATAACCAAACACATCTTTTTCTATTTTATACTTATGGACTTGGCCTGCTATAAACCAACCGCACCCTTTAGTGGGCTATAGGCCCAATTCGGATCCAACACAACCCAAATGAGCTCCCAAGGGCTGTTAAACAATTCCAACAGCAAAACTATGATACTTACACAATCCAAATCAACCAAACTTTATTTTACCTCGAGACCCTAGGCCGCGAGTATGAACAACCAAACGAGAACAACAACATAACAATGGCAACGTTGACTCAACCACAACAACCATAACTCAACAATAATGACAACACAACGCCGAGACCCTCATGGTCTCGGCTTATTTCCCTTCGGCACCAAATACAAACCAAACGGACCTAAGTTCTTTCGTTCGACTCGATACACCACGACTCGTATCACAGCCAAAACAACACAATCCCATTTGAAAATCTTACCACACGAAACTACAAATAAAACATGTTTATATTCGGTTTTAATCACAAATCTAATAACGAGTTTTATTAGTTTAACATCCAAAATAAATCCGGTTTATATGTACTCATGAAAACAGTAACGAAAATGGGTATACTCAGTTCATTCCAAAATCAATAACTAACTAATAGTTTTCTCAGTTTGAATATAGTTTTTAAATCCACGACAAACAACAACATAATAATCGGTAATATCAAAATAAATAATAAAAATAATATGAAGTGGTTTTTTTTTTCCTCGAGTTACCATGTTGAGAAAAGTTTAGGAGAGGGAGGAGAACGGCGGCTGTGGTGGCGCGTCGTGACTGCCGTGGTGATATTCGAACTAAACAACCAAAACTACTCTCGATCTAAACATGTTACAGCAACAAGCTTGGGTCGCCGGAAAACTCACCGGAAAATTTATCAGTTACCGAAAAGAGGATAAATGAGGGTGGTTAGGTGGCGCGTGAAGCATAGGGAAATGATGAGGAAGACGAGATGATTAAATTGGTGGTGGCGGTGAGAGGTGGTGGCCGGCGGTGGAGTGCCTGTGACTGGTTTTGTTCGCCGGAAAAATAAGAGAGGAGAGAGGGAGAGTGAGGTGTCGGCTGGAGTGGAGAAATGGGTTTTTGAAACCCTAGAAAATTATAACAAGGTATATATAGTAGTAGCATATAAAGTAGGGTTGGGGTTGGGACTTGCGGTAAACCCTAGCGCGCCTTCAGGGACTAAATATGTCAATCTCTCCATATTTTTAACGATACGCAAACGAGGCAAATAAATCGTGTTATAAATATTTCCCGAGCACCCGAAAGTTATTCCATAAATTTTAAAATCGTTTTTTCCATTAATTTTGATTATAAATACGCATAGCTTTATTTCTCGTTGCCCGAATAAATTAATATTCGCGTTTAAAATAATTTTTCCAATAAAACGATTATTCATACGCCTCGTTTCTCACGAGAAATAAAATAACCAAAACAAATCGTCGGTTGTGCCAGTACGCGTTGTGTACGAATTTCACGTTTCGCGAGATAACTTCTCGTTTTAAAATCAAAAGAGTTCAGAAAAGTTTCGTTTATGAGAAACGGGGAAAGTCTCGTATAGAAATAACTCTGGAAATTTCCGGGTTGTCACAGCCTCACCTCCTTAACGGAATCGCGACCTCGCGATTCAATTCAAGTTACTCGTTACGGTTGAAAAGAAATGAGTATATACATACGAGGATTCATCGTCACGTTCTCACGTGAATTCAGAACCTTTTCATGAGTTTCGACGAGCTTTGTTGATAGGGATGCGACTTTACTAAAGTCGTACGATTTCACGGTTCATGATTTCAATAGGTTTCTCAACAAGGTTTAAACGTTCATCAATTTGGATCTCTCCCGAAGGAATAGCGGTTGCCTCATCGGCAAGTCGTTTCTTCACGATGCGCATACAAACGTTGCGAATACTGCTGAGTCCTGACGGTAGTTCGAGCCTGTGCGCTACCGGTTCACTCTAGCAAGGATTTCAAAAGGATCAACACAGCGAGATTAAGCTTTCCACGTTTACTAAACGTATCACACCGTCTCATGGTGAATCTTAAGCATAATCTAGGTTTTAACGGGAAATTCAAGAGATTTACGTCATTTTTCAGCATAGCTGTCTGACGATTCGTGAGCAGCTTGCAACTCGGTTCTGATCTGAACGATTTTCTCGGTAGTCTCGTGAACAAGTTCGGAGTCAGTAAGTTGGGTACCACCAACTCCTACCCATCAAGTCGGCGAACGGCACTTGCGACCATAAAGTGTCTAGTACGGTGTCGTTGAAATACTGGAGTCGTAAGTATCGCTATAAGAGAATTTGGCCAACAGGAGATGTCGATATTAACTATTGCCAAATTACGCAGGAACACAATATGTCCTTTAGCACTTGAATGATTTTTCCACTTTGGCCATCAGTCTGGAGATGATACACAATATTCATCTCCAAATCTGTTCTCATGGCTCTTTGGAGTGATTACCAGGAATCTGATGTGAAACAACTATCCCGATCAGAGAATGGTAAGAGTCGACACTCTATACCGAGTAATGATTTCATATGAGTATGGACGAGCAAGTTTGCCAATACTGTCGTTTTATTGATTAGAGAAGGTGAGTAGATTAGGTAGGATTATCAACAATTACTCTGGTAGCGGCGCGAGATTTACTTCCGAGGTTTCGTTTATGATAAAATTAATTATCTGGTAAGAAAGTAGCAAGGATCACTGATATTTCCGAGGGACGAGTGAGAAGTCTGGTGATTGTCCCAAGGAATCGCGGTTTCAGTTACTCCTTAGAGTCTCAAGATTTCTGTTAGGCGTGGAATCTCTGCCAAATAGAGAGTTTAGCGAGTTCAGAGTATAATTCTGAGAAAAGAAGTTGATTGCCACAAGCAATCAGTTGGTTGAATCGATAATGTACAAGGTACTCAAAACGGAAGGTACAACATTGATTGAACAGTTTCGATTAAACAATCCCGATCGGAAAGATGAACATCATCGATTGAGCACAAGGCTTAGAGTAGAGGCGACTGTAACAAGGCCACAACAAAATAAGGCCGAATAACAAATCCAAAACCAGGATGACGTACAAAATCGCAAAATCAAACAATCCGAATTCAATCAGAATCAAAACCAATCAAAACGTAGGCGATATCGAATCTAAACGTAGCCGAAATCAAATCCGAACGTGGCCAAAATCGAATCCAAACGAAGCCAAAATCAAATCTAAACGTAACCAAAATCAGGTCTAGTCGTAGACAAAATCAAATCTAAACGTTGCCGAAAATCAAATCCAAACGTGACCAAAATCGTTTCCAAACGTAGCCAAAATTCAAAACCAAACGTGGTCAAAATCGAATCTAGACGTTCCAGTAAGCTCGGACGGCTTATAACGCTCTCAAGGAGTTACAAATAAGTAACTCGGATTCAAACGGTGCCAATCGGATCTAACTCGACCCGATGCAAGATACGGCAAGACGACGGCAATAGGAATTCCATATAATGGAGACGTATAGCGATGCCAAGGGCATTACGGTTCATGCAGTGTTGTGATGCCAGTGTGTAGTATGTGGAAGTAAAATTCCAATGTCTGTGTACCCACGCGAAACGGTACCATCCCAAAAATCAATGACCAACCCGGACATAATTCCATTATAACTACTCTGAGTATTGCAAAATTCACCTCTGAGTCGGACATAGGTGATCAGGCTATGTCCCACTGTCCCTGGCTGAATATAGGTGATCAGTCTATATTCACCCGAGGTTCAATGAATTTTGGAAGACTAAGCCTAGTTACACTAGTAGTATGTCCATTATATCCAGAATCATTCTCAAAAATCACGAAAAGTATACAAACACGACGTTCAATAGTGAAATTACGCAAGGAAATAGCGTAACTCTGTGACAGGTTCGGTGCAAGTATAAGCATATAGAAATGCTTATAGTGAACAGCTAAAATGAACGGATATATAAAATATCCAAGAGTCAGGCACGCATCTCAACAAATATATAATCAAGTATCTCGTCAAATAACTCGTCAAGTATATCATGAACATCTCATCTAATATATCATCACTATCTCGTCATATCAATCATAACCTCAAACAAAATCATACGCGAGGCATCAGCTTGGCAGGCAGGCACGTGTCGGTCATAGGGTTAAGTTTTCGCCAAAAGTGGTTATAGTCCAGGTTTTTGAAAATAAACCCAGTTCTCTATAACCTAGGCTCTGATACCAATCTGTAACACCCCCAAAAAAATCGGGTCCAGCGGAAGCATTCTTGTCACTGGGGTGCTACTCAATTGGTATCACAACACAAGGTACAAAGAACGGTTTTAACTTAACCGTTTAGAATAAAATTCATTATCAAAACATTGAGTTTACATCATCTGAAAAATAGTGCGGAAGTAAGGCCCAAAAATAATAAAGCGGTCCCAAATATAAACATCAGAGTCGTTGATGAAGCGAAAAGTGTACCGCTTTTAGGGGGTCATTTAAGCCCTAAATCGTATTTATTTGATCAAATATTGCCCTAAATCGTTCCTTTTGTCATTCTAGGTACTTTGAAGAAGAAATCTGGAAAAGGAAGCATTTTGGACGTTTTTGGAGCATAAAAGTGAAGAAAACGACAAAGTCTTAAAATCGGCTGGAAAAGTACCTTTGACGGCGTCAGGGAATGTTCTAGACGGCGTCATGGCTTGGCAAAAGAGGTGGATATGAAAAATACACGTGACGCGCCAGAGAGTTTTGCAATGGAAAGTCTGACGGCGTCACCTTTTAAGATGATCAAGGCCATCACGGTTTAAGTTAAAGAGAGATGGCGTCAAGATCATTTCTGACGGCGTCAACCTTTGATAGGCCAGAGCGGATTTTGGAGGACTAAATAGGGACGGCGTCAGGAAGGCCATCCGGGAACCCTAGATACGGCGAGGTGACGGCGTCAAGATCTACAACGTGACGCCGTCAGCCCCTAAACTCTATATATAGTTTTGCAATTTTTTGTCATTAGTGTGCAACTTTGTGAGGAGAAACCCTAAGACGAATTTCTGCCATTTTTAAGGGTTTTCATACCCTTGGATCTCCCATGTTTAATTGAAGATAAGTATTCATTTAATCAATCAATATGTCTATGTGTTGTTTGATTATATCTTGTTCTTGTCTTTT
Source organism: Artemisia tridentata subsp. tridentata (assembly GCA_021014915.2). Taxonomy (NCBI): domain Eukaryota; kingdom Viridiplantae; phylum Streptophyta; class Magnoliopsida; order Asterales; family Asteraceae; genus Artemisia; species Artemisia tridentata. The sequence continues at coordinate 485,577,604 of CP139508.1, read as the reverse complement.
AATTAACATGCTAGGCTAGATTTATCTTGTGTTTGCTTAGATCTAATGAAACCTAACTATTGATTATTGGTTATTAGTGTGTTATTAATTGTATTGGATGATTTTTTATCGATGTTAGGCTTAAGAAAACTGGCTAACCTCCTATTCGGTAACTTGCTTGAACGTCTTAAGAAACATGAACCAATGCGTACTAAGGTTTTTATGGTTGTATTTAATGCATGAGCGAATTCTAGTGATCCCATGTTAGGAGCTTCTTAGCCGGCTCGACATAGGAGTGAAGTAGGAGCTTGTAGAGTTGGGGAAGTACGTACGCCACCCCACGATTGGTATTAAGGAATACACCCGTCATCCACGCAATTAATACACACTAATCAACCGGTAAAAGATAGTTAGGGAGTAAGGAAATCTAAGTAAACACATTTCTCCCCATATAAGTTTCACAGCCATTTTCATTTTCAGTTATTTTATTTTATTTGCATTCGTAGTTATTTGGGTTAGTTGACTAGCAACTAATTCCGCCCACTCCTTCAAACCCGAGATTTTACTTGCTTTCATAAAAAATTATAAAAATACAAAAAGAATATTCCCTCACACCTTAGACCTATTAGAATAGTTTTTCAATCCTAACGACACTATTCCCCTAGAGAACGATCAATCCCCCGGTACTTGCCACTTCACTATACTACATCGGTCAGGTACACTGCCTGGTGGGGATTGCAAGCCTTTTGAGATCCCTCGAGAGGTAAAACCTGTTGTAAGGTCGCAAAACCACGCATCAAGTTTTTGGCACCGTTGCCGGGGAATAGTTATTGTTTAGGTTGAATTTTTATTTTATTAGGTCTACTCACTAGATTCCTTTCTAGTGAGATTTTTATTTTATTTTTCTAGGTTTCCTTTAGTCTATCTTTTTTCTTCGTCTCTTTGTTCGTAACCATTACCATTCGACATCATGGAAGGTGGTATTATCCTTGATCCCAACAACCCACCACCACAACAACACCCACCTCCTAGAGCCCGTACCTTAGGAGACTACTCCCGTCCTAGCCACCATGGCTATCGGAACACCATTGAGCTCACTCAAGGAGCCAATGTCACTCCCTTGCGATCCGACACCATCCGGTTGGTGCAAAGCGGATGCGCATTCCATGGACTTCATTCTGAAGATCCTAATCAACATCTCAAGGACTTTCTCAAAATCATTGATTCCATAGACCTTGATGTTGCCACTCGAGAGACGACCCGACTGCGTCTCTTTCAATTCTCTCTGCGGGACCAAGCTAGTCAATGGCTAGAGCGTCTACCCGCAGGATCCATCACCTCTTGGGATGATCTCACCACTCGTTTCCTTGCTCAGTTTTTCCCACCAGGAAGAACTACCAAGCTAAGGAATGATATCTTGATGTTCCAACAACGTCAAGGCGAAACCCTCTACGAGGCATGGACTCGATTCAAGGACTTACTCCAAAAAGTCCCTCACCATGGCATAGAACTTTGGCTCCAAGTCCAAATCTTCTATGACCATATCAATCTCTCCACGAGGCAAACCATTGACCAATCGGCTGGTGGTAAGCTGCGTGATCTAAGTGCGGAACAATCATGGGCTCTCCTAGAAGATCTTGCTCTTTATGACAACGAAAGTTGGAGTGATCCCCGTGATTTGAATAAAACGGTCAAGGCAATATCTTTGCCTTCGAATAATTCAAGCACTTCCGACCGTAGGATCATAGAACTTGAAGACCAAGTCAAGTTTCTTATGAAATCCTACGAGGCTCCTAAACCTTCAAGCCAAGTGAACAAAATCACTTCTTCGTGTGAATTATGTAGTGGTCCCTACGACACTCGTGATTGCATGGAACTCCCCGAACAAGCTTTTGCGGACTACGCATCCTCGCGTACCGACGGAGCGGGAGACAAGTGGTACACTTTCAAACCCGAGCCAAACCCCTACGGTTATTCATACAACCCCTCATGGAAAAATCACCCAAACCTTAGGTGGAAACAAAACCAAAACGCACAACAAACCAATTCTTCCAACTCACCTAATCGTTTCCAATCAAGCGGTTCCAACTCGAACCGTACTTTCAACAACAATCCTTCCAGCAATGGTAGTACCAATAACTTTGAAGGATTGATGTCTCAATTTATGGCATCTCAAGAAGCTCGTTTAGCCAAGTTTGAAGCCGATTTCAAACAAAAACAAAGCGAGATGACCAATAAGATTGACACTTTGTTGAAAGCCCTCAATGACCGAGAAATGGGAGCACTCCCTAGCAACACAGTCAAGAACCCGAAACTAAACGTCAACGCCATCTCGTCGGTTTCGTCTCCTAGTTCTTGTCCACAATATTATTCGGTCAATTCCATGAGCACGTGTTTCAAACAAACCCAAGTCGTAGTTGAAACACCTCCCACTCAAAACCTTGACGAAGAATTCAAGGAGCTCCACCTTGAAAGTCCGGTTATTGATGTGTTGGATGAGAAGAAGCTCAAGTTAGGCGAAAAAGGGACCGCCTTCGTTCAAAACAAGCTACCTAAGAAATTAGATGATCCGGGCTTATTTGTTCTACCTTGCAAGATCGGTAATTCGGAGGCTTATGACACATTAGCCGATCTTGGATCCAGCCTTAACCTACTTCCGTTACCTCTCTACACCTCTCTAAAACTAGGAAAACTTGAAGAAACCGAGGTGATAATAGGCTTAGCGGATGGGAGTGTTGCTTACCCGGTTGGAGTAGTCAAAGACGTGTTAGTACACATTGGAAAACTAACCATTTTAGCCGATTTCCACGTCCTTGATATGGTTAGCGACCCTACATGCCCCTTGTTGATAGGTAGAGGATTTTTGGCGACCGCTAGTGCTATGATTGATTGTAAGGAATCTAAGATAGCGGTAGGAGAAGGTGATACTTGGTCAGTCTATGATGTGAAGAAACATGCCTATGATACTAGTGAGGAACCAACACCCCATTGGTTAGAATTAAATAGGAGACCATCTAGATATGGACCTTGGATCGATAGAGACTTCATAGGACCCCAACGCCCATTTTACCTAGAAGAGGACTTTGTGAACCGAACACATGCGGTAGAACAACTCTTGGCTAGGGACACCGAATTGGATCCATTTGAAGACCCTCTAGTTTTTAGGAAGATGATTGATTTCGTAGGAGTTTTGCCAATTAACCTAGGGATGAATAAGTGGACTTGTGAGGACGATGATCATAAGTGGGATTGGGATAAACCACCCAAAGATGGAGATGGGTCATGGCATATTAAGATGACATTGTATGACCCGGATGGAGAGAAGTTTCAAAAGATATATTGTACTAAGCGGACCAATAGGAAACTTCAATCCAAGCTTAACCCTAAAGACGTCCTCAAAGACGAGCTCACTTACATAGGGTAGAAGGACTTTGAGTCTAGCTACAAGACTCGTTAATAAAGAAAAGCGCTTCTTGGGAGGCAACCCAAGCTTTATTTGCTTTGTGTGTTTATTTATTTGTTTGTTTGATTTTATTTGTTTCCGTATGTATGTTTAATTTTTATTATTATTGATTCATGTTCAAAACTAAATTGTGAAAATGCTTTATCTTGTTTTTTAACTTCGTCTTAACTACATATAAAGGTATTTTGCAAAAGTTAAGTGTAAGGGAAATCCAAATCGGTTTATTAGAACACAAATGAACATGAATCGTAATAATAATAAATTAACATACATATTAGTATTTGTTTGAGTCAAATGCTTGTATCGAGTCATAATGATATTTCGCAGGAATTCCAGGAAGTAAGGTATAGGTTTTTCCAGAAATTTTCCGGAAACTTAACATGAGAATTCTGTCAGATTATTTCTGACGGCGTCAGGCATTACAACCTGACGGCGTCAGGTGTTAATTTTCTGAAATTTTTGAAAGTTTTGTTTTCATAAAAAGTTTTTATTAAATCTCTAACTTATAAACTCCAGGAATCAGCAAAATTATCATTCCACAAGCATTATATCCTTATATAGAATTTATCCCGCCGATGTTATGCAGGTTTTCGTGTTTGTTTTCTCAGGTTTAACAGGTTATTTTGGACAAGGAGATGTATATGGAATCAAGCTTTTGGCGATGCATTAGTCTTGAAGCTTCTACATTCTCTTAGAAGAAGATCTAACCATGTTACCCCTTATCCACCGAACGAATCAGGGGAGTATTTGATTTCATTCGTTTACCTTATTTACTTTTACATCTTGTTATTTGAACATTGGGGACAATGTTCATCTTAAGTGTAAGGGGGGGGTAAAAGCACGATACTTTAGAGAATGCTATTGCACTTGATTTTCGTTTGTTTAATGGTAGATGTGTAATAAAACTGAGATAAATACCTGTTAGGGCAATTTTAGTGCCAAATTTAAAATTTTTTACAACATATAGGAGTGAAACTTTGATCTTAATGAGCGTCTCACGGATAGGAGTTATATGACTAGCACAAAACCGTACCACTAAAAAATTTTCCACCCCCAAATATGTGAGGTTCGCCCCTAGAATTGGTAGGAAAAGCATTTATGCTATGATGTGTGTACCGGTAGCACTTAGATTCTAGAACTTGCGTTAGGACCATTCCGAGGCCACAAGTGAGACTACATTCGTGTAGTTAGATTTACTACATGATAAGAGGCATTATGATTAACCCATTGTTTTACACCTGTGTTTTTGTTATAATTACATTGGCTACATTGGTCAAGTAATTCTCCCACACCCTTTGCGTTGTACTCATTTTTAGTACACGATACCCCTAGTACACCCCTCAGAGCCTATCTTTTCGTTTCTAACTTTAAGCATTTTACTTAAAGGAAGAATTTGTTACACCCCACTTAAATGTACACCCAAATCGCCTTAGCCTACCTTGTATGCACTCATTTTTAGTGCATTATTGTGACAACATTTGTTTAAACCCCAAGTTAATTATCTAATTGATTACATGGTTGCTAAGTCGAGTCATATCCTTGTACATATTGTTTTGGGACGATTGGGACTCATGGGTAAAGTACTAGTGTAATGGAGTAATGGGGAAGAACAACATTATTACCCTCATATGTGCTAAATATTTTAAAAGTACTCCAAGTGTTTCGATTATCTTAATTCGAGTCACTAGAATAGTTATTTGTAAAGTTATGTAAAAGTTCAAGTGTAAGGGGAATGCAACGCCCCTATGATGTATTATTTTGGATGGTAGGGCAAGAGTGTATGAAAAAAAAAAAAAAAAAAAAAAAAAAAAAAAAAAAATCGAAAAAATCAAGAAAAATACAAAAAAAAATGAGAAAAAGAAAAATAGAAAAAACATACGGACTACCATCCCGTTTCATTTTATGTTTATTTTATGTTTTTGTTATTTTGTTTTTAGCTTAAGTCGAGTCTAGTCTTGGCTTAGCAACGCCATATTGTACATGTAATTAATCAAGATCTTTAACTCGCCACCAGTAAAATATCCCTTATCCAACAAATCCGTGTTTATCATATCCCTACACCTCACGTTATAACCCATGTAAAAGCCCTCTTTGATAGTTTATCTTAGGTGCTTACGCCTAGTGGAGAAGGTTTTCGATCCTTTCCCAAGCCTATGGTAATCTATTTGCTATGACAGGTAGTGAGAGATATTATCCGTTTTCATTTATGAGATTTATTTTGATGACACCTGAGAGATGTGAGTATCTAAACACTACTTGTGAGGTGCTAGTTTGTAATCTCCGTGCTTATTATGATTAAAGTGGAACGACTATTTGTTGTAATTACTTTTATATTAGTGTTAAATGACCCCTAACTTGTATTTTGATTAGAATAAAAGCGCATTTGCTTGAGGACAAGCAAATCTCAAGTGTAAGGGTATTTGATGAAGCAAAACGTGTACCGCTTTTAGGGGGTCATTTAAGCCCTAAATCGTATTTATTTGATCAAATATTGCCCTAAATCGTTCCTTTTGTCATTTTAGGTACTTTGAAGAAGAAATCTGGAAAGGAAGCATTTTGGACGTTTTTGGAGTATAAAAGTGAAGAAAACGACAAAGTCTTAAAATCGGCTGGAAAAGTACCTTTGACGGCGTCAGGGATTGTTCTAGACGGCGTCATGGCTTGGCAAAAGAGGTGGATATGAAAAATACACGTGACACGCCAGAGAGTTTTGCAATGGAAAGTCTGACGGCGTCACCCTTTAAGATGATCAAGGCCATCACGGCTTAAGTTAAAGAGAGACGGCGTCAAGCTCATTTCTGACGGCGTCAACCTTTGATAGGCCAGAGCGGATTTTGGAGGACTAAAGAGGGACGGTGTCAGGAAGGCCATCCGGGAACCCTAGACACGGCGAGGTGACGGCGTCAAGATCTACAACGTGACGCCGTCAGCCCCTAAACTCTATATATAGTTTTGCAATTTTTTGTCATTAGTGTGCAACTTTGTGAGGAGAAACCCTAAGACGAATTTTGCCATTTTTAAGGGTTTTCATACCCTTGGATCTCCCATGTTTAATTGAAGATAAGTATTCATTTAATCAATCAATATGTCTATGTGTTGTTTGATTATATCTTGTTCTTGTCTTTTAATTAACATGCTAGGCTAGATTTATCTTGTGTTTGCTTAGATCTAATGAAACCTAACTATTGATTATTGGTTATTAGTGTGTTATTAATTGTATTGGATGATTGTTTATCGATGTTAGGCTTAAGAAAACTGGCTAACCTCCTATTCGGTAACTTGCTTGAACGTCTTAAGAAACATGAACCAATGCGTACTAAGGTTTTTATGGTTGTATTTAATGCATGAGCGAATTCTAGTGATCACATGTTAGGAGCTTCTTAGCCGGCTCGACATAGGAGTGAAGTAGGAGCTTGAAGAGTTGGGGAAGTACGTACGCCACACCACGATTGGTATTAAGGAATACACCCGTCATCCACGCAATTAATACACACTAATCAACCGGTAAAAGATAGTTAGGGAGTAAGGAAATCTAAGTAAACACATTTCTCCCCATATAAGTTTCACAGCCATTTTCATTTTCAGTTATTTTATTTTATTTGCATTCGTAGTTATTTGGGTTAGTTGACTAGCAACTAATTCCGCCCACTCCTTCAAACCCGAGATTTTACTTGCTTTCATAAAAAATTATAAAAATACAAAAAGAATCTTCCCTCACCCTTAGACCTATTAGAATAGTTTTTCAATCCTAACGACACTATTCCCCTAGAGAACGATCAATCCCCCGGTACTGGCCACTTCACTATACTACATCGGTCAGGTACACTGCCTGGTGGGGATTGCAAGCCTCTTGAGATCCCTCGAGAGGTAAAACCTGTTGTAAGGTCGCAAAACCACGCATCAGTCGTCTATGACCATGCCCCTTGCCAAGCGCCTCCAGAAATAAGCTATCATCTAAAACCTGAAAATACATGCTAAAAGGGTCAGCTTACGCTGGTGAGTTCATAGGTTTTCAAAAATCAACACAGTGGACCAAAATCAGAAAATATGGTATGCTATGAGTGACTAGGTTGCAACCAACAAACCAAATCCCACGCATGGGAATATCCAAACATAATATCAATAAACCTGTAGGTGCACGCTACGAATGTCTCAGGCACAGGAGCCCTCTATATTAACAAACAGGCACAAGAAGCCCTCTATACTAGGCACACGAAGTCTACCTTAACAAACAGGCACAAGGAGCCCTCTATATTACCATAGTCAACTAGCATAGCAACCTATCAACAACATAAAATGGTTTTGCATCCATTCAAAAATGGTTTTGCATGTTTTCTCCCCCAAGTTTAATTAAACGTTAATAAGAGTAAAAGTGGGGGCTATGAAACTCACGTAATGTCATCAAATAACCAGATCAAATATATCAGCCAAAAAGTCAAAATAGAGCAACCAGTTCACGTATTCCAAATAAACAGTCATGAGTTTAGTTAAAAACGAGCATGTATTCTCCCCGAAAATAGTTAGAAAACCGGTAAAAGTAGGGGCCATGAACTCACCTTAGCCACAGCAATGCAAGAACACAACTGACACGACTGGCATCTAGAGCATATCACAACGGTCTCAAAACATACATCACGATGGTACAAGGAGGTACAAGCACAGCGGTACACAACGGTCTAGGATCGGCAGAACCTAATACGCATACGATTATCTCAAAACACGTCTCGCAAAATAATAAAGTCTATAAAAGACAGAGTGTCGTAGTTTTCGTGGATTACTCAGTTTTCAAAACTCATCAAAAGTTTAGTTTCAACGTTTCGTGTGGTGTAGTAAGAAGACATAGACTCGACATACAACTCACACCAAGGAGAAGAGACATTGACAAACTCGAGGGAATACTGACGAGAACTCAAACCAAAGAAGACAACTCTAGAAGTTTACGACAAACAAACACCTCAAATAGAATAAATCAGTTGTACGTTTCGACATTTACCCGTTATCCCCAAATAATTTGTATAAAACATAAATGTTTTTTTTTTTTTTTAAATATAATTAAGTTTAACTAACAAAGTCAGTTTTCTCAAGTCGTTGAGACTTTAATAGAAATCAATTTCCTCAAAACAGTTTAATTGAATTTAATAAAAAGTATCCGTTGGTTTTAAACATTATTTCCTTATTGTGTGTCCGTTATGTATATGTATCATCCACATTCAAATCACATTTTCAAAGTCTATATCTCGTTAGTAAAATACATTTTGACACCATAATTTATAACCAAACACATCTTTTTCTATTTTATACTTATGGACTTGGCCTGCTATAAACCAACCGCACCCTTTAGTGGGCTATAGGCCCAATTCGGATCCAACACAACACAAATGAGCCCCCAAGGGCTGTTAAACAATTCCAACAGCAAAACTATGATACTTACACAATCCAAATCAACCAAACTTTATTTTAACTCGAGACCCTAGACCGCGAGTATGAACAACCAAACGAGAACAACAACATAACAATGGCAACGTTGACTCAACCACAACAACCATAACTCAACAATAATGACAACACAACGCCGAGACCCTCATGGTCTCGGCTTATTTCCCTTCGGCACCAAATACAAACCAAACGGACCTAAGTTCTTTCGTTCGACTCGATACACCACGACTCGTATCACAGCCAAAACAACACAATCCCGTTTGAAAATCTTACCACACGAAACTACAAATAAAACATGTTTATATTCGGTTTTAATCACAAATCTGATAACGAGTTTTATTAGTTTAACATCCAAAATAAATCCGGTTTATATGTACCCATGAAAACAGTAACGAAAATGGGTATACTCAGTTCATTCCAAAATCAATAACTAACTAATAGTTTTCTCGGTTTGAATATAGTTTTTAAATCCACGACAAACAACAACATAATAATCGGTAATATCAAAATAAATAATAAAAATAATATGAAGTGTTTTTTTTTTTCCTCGAGTTACCATGTTGAGAAAAGTTTAGGAGAGGGAGGAGAACGGCGGCTGTGGTGGCGCGTCGTGACTGCCGTGGTGATATTCGAACTAAACAACCAAAACTACTCTCGATCTAAACATGTTACAGCAACAAGCTTGGGTCGCCGGAAAACTCGCCGGAAAATTTATCAGTTACCGAAAAGAGGATAGATGAGGGTGGTTAGGTGGCGCGTGAAGCATAGGGAAATGATGAGGAAGATGAGATGATTAAATTGGTGGTGGCGGTGAGAGGTGGTGGCCGGCGGTGGAGTGCCGGTGACTGGTTTTGTTCGCCGAAAAAATAAGAGAGGAGAGAGGGAGAGTGAGGTGTCGGCTGGAGTGGAGAAATGGGTTTTTGAAACCCTAGAAAATTATAACAAGGTATATATAGTAGTAGCATATAAAGTAGGGTTGGGGTTGGGACTTGCGGTAAACCCTAGCGCGCCTTCAGGGACTAAATATGTCAATCTCTCCATATTTTTAACGATACGCAAACGAGGCAAATAAATCGTGTTATAAATATTTCCCGAGCACCCGAAAGTTATTCCATAAATTTTAAAATCGTTTTTCCATTAATTTTGATTATAAATACGCATAGCTTTATTTCTCGTTGCCCGAATAAATTAATATTCGCGTTTAAAATAATTTTTCCAATAAAACGATTATTCATACGCCTCGTTTCTCACGAGAAATAAAATAACCAAAACAAATCGTCGGTTGTGCCATTACGCGTTGTGTACGAATTTCATGTTTCGCGAGATAACTTCTCGTTTTAAAATCAAAAGAGTTCAGAAAAGTTCCGTTTATGAGAAACGGGGAAAGTCTCGTATAGAAATAACTCTGGAAATTTCCGGGTTGTCACACAACACATGGGTGACAACCCATGTTTCTGACTTCTTTCTTTTTTCTGACCCTAAGTGTGGGGGGATTCCTCTACTGTGCTTTCTTTGTGTTTTTTTTTGCTCTTGTTTGCAGGTTTCCCTAAGATCGTGATGATTGATGCGCCTGTTTTCAATCCAGCCGCCCAATATCCGATCTTTTTGTTAACGTTTATCTAGGGATATCTTTTTAATCCTGTTTGTGAAAATGAGATTTCTGTCACACACTTGGCTATTAGTATTACCTTTTTACGTTCTAAGTGTCGGCATAATAGCCGGTACTTTGAATATTGAGGGCAATATTCAATTCTAAATGTGGGGGGGAATTCTCGCGAATTTTGTCACATATGTACCTTCTAGTGCCCTAGTACCCCCGTTTTGGCCAAAAATTTTAAATTTTTTGTCGTTTTTAGATAAGAAATTGCAATAAAAAAGTAGTGTTTAGTCTTGATTAGGTTAGAACAAAGGTAATCCCGACTCTGCCAGAGTGTTGATCTGGCTGCTTCCTTAACAGTTAGACTAAGGTTTTACGATATGTGCAAATGAAAATGCTAAGCGTAGAGTAGTTGGTTCTCTTTAGAGCTTATATAAGTAATCTATGGCTTTTCCTCCCAGTAGCTCCTAATCTGACTTAATTAGTGCTTATTTTCAAACATTTGAACACACAAAATCATTTTTTCATACGATTTTGAAAAATACTAGTTCAAAGATCTATTTAAACTTCGGAACAAGCATATGTCATAGTTGCAAAAGTTAAGTAATAAATGTATGTGCTAAAAAGCTAAGGTTCAAGATCAGCCCTTGGATCCTTATTTCTGGAAGGCGTTTAGGTCTTGGCTACCCTCTTACACCGGCCCTTGGACCCTTAATTCTGAAAGGCGTTAAGGTCTTGGAACTCTCCGTTGTAACGGCCCTTGGATCCTTTATTCCAGGAAGGTTTAAGGTCTTGGTTCCCGTGAAACTCCGTTAGTTTATATTGCACAAAATTAAGTATATATATATATATGAATGAAAAAAAAATGAAAAAAATAAATAAAAAGGAAATAAAATGGAATGATATTGCAAAATGCAATAAATTTTGAAGCTTGCTTGTTGTGAATTTTAAATCTATCTTTCAACTAGTATTAGTCAAAATTTTATAAAAACGTCGATTTTTGTTATCAAGATTTTGAAAATCAAGCACTGTCACCTAAACTTAAATATTTGTGGGAGTGAAAAGTTAAGTTTCGGCTTACATAGATTATTAGTATAAGTAGTGTTAGCATTTTACAAAAACATTTGCGCATTGAGTTTAAGCTTAGTTGGGAGTATAAAAAGAGGATGACGATTACAATTCCCTGGAGACACCCATTTTGTGTGAATCCCGTTCCATGATACCATTTTTGAAAATCAAGCATTTTATTTTAGTTCTAGTTTAAATTTCTTGTATTTAATAAAAAGTCGAAACGGGGTTTGCTTGGTCCTTTCATTACTTCATATGATCGGATTGCTAGGGACTAGCAATAGCTTAGTGTGGGGGATTGATGAGTGTGTAAATACTCATCATTTTATGCCCATTTTAGACCATAAAAATACTGAAAACAGCCAAATATACCAAATATTACTGCAGATATCCTTGGTTTGTGTTTTTATGTGTTTCAGGTACTAAGGATTGAAAACGAGGCAAATATGGATAAAACCGAGCACAAGATTGAAAAAGCGTGAAAAGCCGAGGACGGGGAAGGAAATTACGAGTTTGGACCCGGATAATGATCAAGATGTCAAAGTTGGTCCTTGGAGATAATTTTTAGACTTTACAAGAATGGTCCCTGGATTTTCGGAATGTGGCAATAGTGGTCCCTAAACTTAAAACCAAATCCTAACCCTAAACTAAAATTAAACCCACCTAAACCCTTTTACCCTATAACCAACCCGGCCCAAATTGAACCCAAGCCAAACAAATAACCAACCCGGCCTTTCTTTTTGAGTTAGCTAATACCCCAGGTTGACCCGGTCAACCCCTCCTTCAATACCACCCAATCCTGCCAATACCACAAACCAATACCAGGGCTTCAGACAAAAGCCACCCTCCCCCATACCCCTTTTCTGAAACACGCCTCCAACCTCCCCCCTCCTACTTAGCTACTAGTACAAAGCTTCACGTGCTCAGAAAAAAGCCAAATCCCACTAGTTCCCTTTTCCCGCCAAAACTAAATCCAACGATTGAGATGGACTTAGTTCAATCCAACGATTGGGAAATGCTCAGAAGACCCAGGGGAGACTTTTGGATTGGTATTTAAAGAAAAGAAGACAGAAGAAAAAGTTTGTCACTGCTTTAGACCATTTCTCAGTGTAAAATTTAGTTTAAATCTGTTTTCTAAATCATTGTAATTTAATTTTCAGTGTTGGTTAATTTTTAGAAGCTTTGTACTCCTTTGGTTTTATTTTAAGTTTTATTCAGTGTTAATTTCATTATTTTGTCAAAGTCAACTAAAGTCAACTTAGCTATTTGCTCAATCTCATGCTTCTTTTCAGTGTAATTTAAATTGTTTGTGCTTAATTATGTTTGTTTACTACATGGTTGCTTTATCTCAGCTTAATATGGTCTTGGTTAGTTTAATTCTCAAAACAGTTTTACTTAAAGGTGTGTTTGGGTTAAGCCAGAAATGGGTAGAAATTGAGGTGCACTATTCATGTGCACCCCCATGAACTGTGAAAATGCTCTAATCCAGGTTAGTAAGTTAGTTGTAATTTGTTTTTAACAGTATTTAATGTTTTGATAGGAGTTAGTTTGATTTCTAAAATTTTTAGCTCATGTACTGTTCTGATAATCCCTTAGGATTTAGATGTTTTCTGTGTTGTATTTTGATGTTGTTAGTTCCCTTTTAGTCCACATAATAGATAATCAGTAGTTGGTAAGGTTCCTTTAAGTCTAAATTAGTTTTGCTCAAATCTGCATATGCAGACTGCTTATGCACCCCACATCTGCTTATTGCCTTTTTCAATCTCAATTTTAATCTAGTAACAGTAGGTCTTAGCTTCTGATTTTTGTTTTATAAGTAGATTGCAAGTTAGTCTTTATCTGTTTTTGCTTAAGTCTGAATTTAGAGCTTATCCTCTAGCTTATTTTAGGTCTGCTAAAAGCCCCTTTAAGCTGATTCAACCCTGCACAGTTTTAAGTTTCCTTGGGCCATCTGATCTAGGCTTAATTTCATTAAGCAATTGATGTCAAAAATTGGGCATTTTAAGTTTTAATGTAGCCTGTAGTAGTAGGAATCTTTTGCCCCCATAAGTTCTCATTTTCTAGCTTAATTGAGTGCTTAATTTAGGTCTGCATGTAGGGGCTTAACTGCCTTTTCTGTCCTTATTTTGTTGCTGCACTATAGTGCTTCTTGGCTTATTCCTTTTGCTTATTTATGCTTAATCAGTTGTTTCAAGCTTTAATTAGTATACTAATCAGTTTCTGAGCTTTTTGTAATTTTTGGTAACCTTTAGCTTATTTTTAGCTTATTTAGCCCATTCTGCTTATTATGGGTTAGACAGTTCTTATTTTATTTTTCCTAGATTCCTAATATAATTTTAGATTTACTTGAATTTTTTCAGATTTTTCCAAATCAGTTTACTATTTTTAAATCATTTTATTAGTTTAAATTAGTTTTAAATTCATATTAATTAATTAAAAAGTCAAAAAAATATTTTTCTTTTTCCCAAAATTTTCTTTTGTCATTTAGTACGTAGGAAAATTATTTTGGCATTCGTAGAGTTAGTATTTTGTTATTTTGACGTTTTTAGATTCGTTCTTAGTTCCCGTTTTCAGTTTTCTTTAACGTTTTTAATTACGTATCCTTTAGATTATTGTTTTCTTTGTTTATTCAATCGTTTTTAATTTATGTTCACATATCGTAGCTTAGAAAACCAAAAATCCTTTTATTTCACCATTCAAACACGCAATCACGAATCGAGAACACGAATTCCATTCACGCCTTCGTTGGGGATAACGACCCAGGAATACAACTACCACTGTATTCCCTCGGGAGAAAATACGTGTTGATTCCGTCAGATAAATACTCCTCAAGAGTCATTGTTACTTGTTGGCTTTACATTTTAACATATGTTGTTAAAATATTGATTTAAGGTTTAATGAAACTTATGCAGAGGTTTGATTACAAAGTATTACCAATACTTTGATGACTTGTGAAAGTTGTACTACTTAAACCTAGTGGACAATGATAAACATTGAATGTGAGCATCATGCTCATTTGATGGTGAAGGTTCTAATCCTATAGGTGGTAAAGTATGGTTGAATATGTTTAACGCATACTTGATTTGATACGAGTGTTTGGACAAAGGGCTTTTTGAGCAATGCACTCAATGGATTCAAATGATGGTAAGGATTGAGGTGTTGTAGGGGTTTATTGTGCTATGGGTGTACTTAGGTTTCTTGGATGTTGAAGACAACAAGGATGGATACTAATTCTTATGGTTCACTAGTGGAAGAAGTGCTTAGTTATGTTTGTGAAACCTAGGAGCTGAATGTGACGGGATGAAGAACAAATGTTCTAGTTATGATAGGATAAGTGTTTTAACATACGTTGTTAAAATACTTGGGAGTTGATTGTTTCGGATATGACTTTTAATGACTACAATCGTAAGTCAGATATACTTGAATATTTCGGACGAAATACTTAAGTTGTCAATCCTACTTTGAGAAAAGGATGACAAGACTTGATAATTACATCTATAACCTAAGTGTGAGTTATGACTCGATGTAAATTGTCTTGAAGGATGACATGTTAACCAAGTGAGGCAACATTCGTGAATACAAGATAATATCAGTCATGAGTTGGGTTTGTAATTTGTGATATCTTTGCACAATGTGAGTCTGGTTTTGTTAGGAATTTGTCAATTTACAAATCAAGTTAATGGATAAGTAAATGACAGGTGGATGCAATGAATGTGTGTAATGATCATAAATGATCAGTGATCTAAGGATTGCAAGGAACAAATTTATGGATTCCTTCCTTTACGCAGAAAAGTATCTTTGGATCTTTTTTGTGAAATTTGAAAGTATGGTTAGAGATGATTATCCTATAGTTGCAAGTGAGATGTCCTAATCCTAATTTGAGTGAACATCAGTGAACATAATTCTAGTGATACGAGTGAGTGATCTCAAGTGAGGGATTAAATGAAAATTTGAAAAACTAGCTGTTAGTTCTGGCGGATCCAAATCACAACACTGGCGGAACCCTCTTTTTGGTTCCGCGGAATCCGTGAGTTCAGGACTGGCGGATCCAAAGCATACACTAGGCGGATCCAAAATTTGGGATCCGCCATATGGAGGTTCTAATTCTAAACAGAACATATGTCGAATTTTTCGTTACTTGTTCAAATTCCGAAAATTGTCCTCAAACATATGTAACTACTAATATGTAATAGACTAAAACTAAAAACACGGATTCTAACACACGTTTACACATAGATTAATCTGATGATAATAACTTACCATAAATGGATGTTAAGCCAAACAGTGGCTTAAACACGGAAACTTGATAACATCAAAGTGTTATCATCCTGCATTGTTATGTTAGTTCATATAAAAGTATAATACCAACATAATATCCTAATAACACAACAAGTCATCACATCATTTTTTGAAATTTTCTTATACCAAACACTCTTTCACAGATACTACATGTTTACACATTTTAACACTTGAAATTAAGTGAAGGTTTGTGCAAGACAATACATTTTAAGACACTAAACTAGTTTCACTTAGTTCACATTTCTAAGTAAGTTATGCAAGGTTTTCACATAACATATGCAAACAAAAATATCTAAGTCTATAAGTGAAACAAACACAGTTTATCAACTTAGTGCACAATATCTAGCAAATGTCCTATTATGCATAAAACAAGCAATTGATAAACAAGCAAATAAGTATCATGGCAAGACACTTATGTATTACAAATAAACAAGTACAATCACACCTATCAACAAGCAAACAACATGTATGTAAACAACTAGAACAAGTAGTCACATAGCATAAAAATATACTTTTCGTCATTTTGTGTTTAAATATGACGATGTATACCAAACTTGATTTGTTTCCTTTATATAAACCAAATTCTTTAGTTTCAAAAGAAATCATATCAATGTTCAAAGGATACCAACTTACATTACCCGACTCAAAAGTTAAAGTTACTGTGTCAAAATGAAACTTAATATTTTGAACAGGTTGTAGTATTTGATTTGTTTTACCTACTTAAATTTAGATTTAGGACATGAGATTATTTTTAAATGAAAGTAGACTTAATTCCCTTCAAAATGATAGGTGGCGCTACTTCTACGGACTTACGGTTAATTAGTTATGAATTTTTGAAGTTGGACAAAAACTGCATATAATACAGACGGATTTGGCGGAACCAAATCAAGGGATCCGTCCTTTATGTGATTTGTTTCCGTGGGACTCTGTACCAGATTCAACAAAACTCATATTTTGACATAGCGAATGTGTGTGGGACTTACTAGGTTAGCTAGTAAACTTACAATATACTTATTTAACATTATTTCTACTAATGTGACTTATCTAAACATTTACGAAGAGATTTTTCAACTAAATTAATAGTTATCTCAAACGCTCCTTTAAAACCCGTGTTTTTCGTAAATTAGCTTTACGCACACAATTTGACACTCAATCCTTTTAAGAAATCTTTTCTTTTATTTTTCAAGGATATCTTCAAGCTTGGATACAAAGTGATATCTAAAAACAAAATTTCTAAGTATACTAGGCGAAACATTTTTCATATTATATTCCGCTTCAATGGTAATTTGATACATGGATCGTACTCTATTTTAAAAACCATTTGTTTTGAAAATGAGAGCCACGAGGCTCTGATACCAATTATGAAAACGTAAAGGGGGGGGGGGTGAATACGTTACCGTTTTAAAATCTTAAAACTTGTTGTATCAAATATCCGTTTAAGCTTGTTCTAATATGAAATATGTTTGTTGTAATTTATGACTACCATATACTTAAACACGTTGTCATCTAAGTATGATCATCAAAACACAACACAAGCAATCATATAATGCAAACATAAAAGTAAAGAGTAAAGAAAGTGCAAACCGAACACGATGATTTATAGTGGTTCGGTCACGGAGCTCCTCTCCGCCTTACTCCACTCCCCGAGTACCCAACTCGAGAGTTACTTCACTAGATCAACAAGCTCCCTTCTCGGCGGAGAAAACCTTACACACGTCGCTTACACTTTTTCCGGTACAAAGCTAAATACCGGGTTCTAGTTCGAGGTAGAACCAACCTAACGTCACCTATACAATTTCCGACACTAAGCTAGATGTCGAGTTCTTTTACATGGGTACAACCACTCCCGTCGTCGCTTAACCTTTTTCCAGTACTAAGCTAGATACCGAGTTCTTTACAAGGGTAAAACCACTCCCGCTATGTTTTATGGCCCAACATAGAAACCTTGTGTTTTATGGCACAAACACATAAACCATCTAATCTAGTATGAATAGATTACAATGATGATCCATGCCATAAATGAGTCATGGATATGAATGGCTAATCTAAATGAACTTCCATTGAAAGGAAACCTTCAATAGATGAAGATCACAAGCTCCCTAAACTTGTTGTGATGGATCTTCATATATGCATATGGTATCTACATGAACTTCTTGAATAAGAAATCTTCAATCATTGAGGATGTCAAGTGGCCTTGAATCTTCATATGTTGGAATGCTTTGGTGGATGATGACTTCAAGATCTTCTAACCTTCATGGTGGATCAGGAAGTATGCAAGCTTATGATGGATGATGACTCACGATCTCTGAGCTAGCTTCACAGGATCATTACGAGTGTATGCTTACAACATAATGAAAGTTAGTAACATTATGATCATTATGTAAAGGGTGATTAATGTATGTTTCTACATGATAAACTACTGATCTAAATGTATGCAAAGGGTAGAGGGAATGTGTGTTCTAGTTGCTTGAAACTATGGGTAAACAATGGGCTTCTATTTATAGAGAAACTGTTTAAACAGTTGGCGGATTTGGCGGATCCCTAAATTTGGATCCGCCCTTGTATGGGTTTGGATCCGCCAGTGCTTGACAGCTAAGGATTTCATGAATCTTTCCATATCTTTCCATATCAAGCCAAGTCATGTCAAGATCTTTTAAAGTCAACTTAGTAGCTTGAAGATCTATACAAAATATATTACAAATCTTCCAAGATATGTAAGTGATGCATGCCATGATGTCATGTTAAATATTTCTAATTTAAGAAATAAACATAAACATGTAAATGTATATATGTATGTAAAATGTATCCTAGTGATCATGTAGCATATGTATACTAGCTTAACTAATATGTGTTTACTAAGATGTATCATGTTAATTTGACACCTAAAGTGTACTTATCCTACTAAACTTAGGAAACATGATGTACAAGTAAAAATACTTGTATATGCAAAATGTGAAATGAGTTTCTAAGTAGAATGGTTAGTCTTTTTAAAATACTAAATGACCTAGCCGTATTTTAAACATTCTAAATGGTTTGTTAAGAGTTTGATCATAATGCCACATAACAAACATGTACGAACCTGTGTTGTATCATACGAGGACTTGAGAAGTCGAGAGGTGTTGAATGTATGTTGAGACAAGATATGATTACAACTTGTACATTTTACGTTATGTATCAAGTTAAATATTTGTCATCAATCAAAACAAACGAGACTGCTTGCACTAACAACAAAATAACACTAACCCACAAAAAATGGCTATCATATGAACACTTAAACACTTTTGCTCTGCTAATTTCTACCAATTTTAGTTTTGATATTACTTGGAGTTAAGTAGGAAACAATATAAACAAGGTAAAACTTATAAACAGAAGTATGAATGAGCTTTTGGCAATGCTGCGCAACTCAAGTTTATATTTTAATGATGTATTTCAAACTACTTTTGTTATGTGTTTTGAATTTATTTACTATTGGGTATTGAAGTGAACTTGATCGATGATTTTAGTTTTAGCAATTGTGTATGAGAGAATATGAAGTCAAAGATGAAGAAATTAAAGATATAGAGGGTTTGGGTAGTGTTAAAAAATTTAGAGGGGTTTGGAAAGCATTAATAGGGCAAACTGGTCATTTAACTCGGAAAGGGATGTAATTTGTCAAACATTTGGCTTCTTAATGATGATACTTGCCAATAGTATTGGGGGATTATTAGTGCCAAAATTGACAAGAACTATGCAGTTTACTATAAGAAAAAAGTTGATGCTACAATGAAGACTCAAATTATTAAAAAAAATTACAAATCAATACCAAACAATAAACGACAGAGGTTCCTCTTGATGACTCATTATATGAAGAAGCTTTTTTTGTTGCTTGATTGGGTTAGGTATTTAATGAATGATGATGAACTAGATAAAAAAAGAGCAAACTAGATAAAAACGAACAAACTTGTGTTTCTGATAAATAGGAGTAGTTAAGGGTGTTTGAGATTGCTTATTGAAAGTGTTTAATATCCTTATTGTTTCTTGATGAAATAGATAAGACCAAATGTCTATATTGAAGATGCTTAGCATTGTTAATTAAAAGTGCTTTATTTGCTTATTGTGGGTTTTCGGGACTTTTTAGTTTAGTGCATATAAACTCTTTTGAGTGTTTGGATACCCGGCTATGTTGCCCTTGATTTTGTTTATAATAGATAAAAATATATTATTATAAATTTTAGAAAAAACCCCGTGCGTGCACGGGCATTATAACTAGTATCATTTAGTAAAACAAAACAAAAAACCAATGCCATATTAAGCAATTGCTTTATTAAGCTTAAGGGTCTGTTTGGTATGACGGAATAAAATAGGGACGGAATGGAATGAACGTCGTAATGGAATAAATAAAGTAATGAAATGACGCATTACGATTATAATTATGTTTGGTTGTTCTGATAAAATAGAATGTAATTAATAATAAAAAGAATAAAATAGCCTTTGATGATATATTTTTTTGTTTGATGGATAGTTAATAAAAGGCTTTTATGTAAATAAGATTTCATTCCAAGATGTAATGAAAAAAAAAACAAATGACCACTAATGAATGAAAATGGTGATTTTTGATGTAATGGGTGATTTCATATAATGAGTCATTGCATTACATAATTGTAAACAAACAAAATATTTTTCATTCCGTCATAATGGTCTTTTTCCTTCGCACTCTCATTACGATGTACCAAACACTACGTTAGTACGTTGTCCCTAAACAAGATTATTCTAGTGCACTCCAAAAAATTCGAACATATTTTCATTTTAAGAGAAATATATTATGCATAAATAACAATACAATTAGTTAAATCTAATCTAAAATGGGTAACACAAAAGCTCATTGGAAGATCAACAAAGTTGTTCGAAAATTACTAAGATCCAACAGTTAAGAAACACCCAATGTTAATTCTACCACCGATGTGCACATTTTGACGAAGCAAACACAAGGTCTTCGTTCTTCTCATATCGGCCTCCTCCGAAGGGGATGAAGTTGCATCGAAACAAACAAAAGCATTTCAAACGACCATGAACTAAGGTAATAAAAGGACAAATTTATTAAGAAAAATAAGAGATTACAATGTTCTAACCTCAAGATCATCATCAACATTTATTTGATTTTTCATTTCCATTTTTATATAGACAATGGAGAACAAATGAGAAGTAGTAGGCAATGGAGAATAAATGGTTTTTTATATATAGGCAATAGAGAACAAATGACAACTTTCAACAAATGCAAAAATCATTCCTATATTTCAATTCATTTATGTTTCATTCTTTCCATGTGTAGATTCATTTACGTTTCAATGTTTTCAATTCTTCAATTCTTTTAATTCTTGCCATGTATAGATTTATTTACGTTTAATTGTTTTCAATTCTTTCTATTCTTGTCATGTATAGATTCATTTGTTGTGTTCCCTAAGTCAACCATGTGATGATGGATAGCTAGGCAAAACATTAATGTGTAAACCCATAGTTCTGATAGTTTCCTTTATTAGTTTTGTAACTTTTTTCACTTTCTTGGCTTTTCACTTTTCACTTTTAACTTTTCACTTTTACCATTTTTGTTTTATAAATAGTATAGATATAGATAGATACTATAGATTAAGAACGAGTGTAGTGAAAACCGTGACGAAACGAGCGAAGCAAACCTACTCGTTTAGAAACATCGTAACTTTTTTACATTACCATCATCAAAAAGTTTGTCAAAGTAGGAATGTACATTGCCACTAGCAAATAATATGCCCAAACATTGAAAAAAACATAAAACCAAACAATCTTAATATATTTATTTAATTTCATATATAATCTTTGAAGTAATAAGCAAAGATATTACAAGCTTTTTTAAGCCCAGGTTTTCTCAAGATGCCA
This sequence comes from Artemisia tridentata subsp. tridentata, assembly GCA_021014915.2. Lineage (NCBI taxonomy): Eukaryota > Viridiplantae > Streptophyta > Magnoliopsida > Asterales > Asteraceae > Artemisia > Artemisia tridentata. Next base: position 485,555,873 of record CP139508.1, on the reverse strand, counting down.
AACATGCTTAAGAAATGGCAAGTTTTGTTTACCCCAGAACAATCCTTCTGGTCTCACTAACCAATAACAATGTTGAGTTTCAAATTTCCATTTATCAGAACATTTGCGAACAAGACCACTATCATACAAATGCAAAGTTTGATATTTCGAACCCCACCAAAACTCGCCATTGAAAAGAGTCCCCCATGTAGTACAAAAAGCCCAATCGTAAAGTCCGTTAAAAGGAAGAGTATGATTTCCGATATCATCATCTTTTGACTTCACATGAAACTTGATTTCTTCAGAGATATCGTTAATTACGTATATCCTCCATTGAGTAAGTATAAAACAATTTGTAGAGGTTGTTGCAGATGTATAAGTAACTGAAGATGTGGCCATGATCAACAAAACAGTGGCTAAGAAACCTTGCATTGTAATTTTTTAGATAAACTCTCACAAAAGGGTTTCTTATTTTTTGATATGTTGGTTTGCACTTCTAGCACTCAGAATGGTTAACCCGTGTTAAACTTTAACACACTGCCACATCAGCTTTAACCTTAATTAAAAAAACACCTCTTATCGTAACTCACCCTTAACTCACATGGGCGGTATGGTTAACACACCAAAAAAACATACCTTTAACCACGTTAAGGGGTTAACGTGCCCCTTAACGCAGAGCCATAACTCACTTGGGCGGTATGGTTAATACACCAAAATGTGAAACTTTAACGCACCCTTAACTAACCGATACGGTGTGCTCTTAAAGGAAATACACACAATTAATTGTCTTCCGTTTTCTTATTTATAAATATTGAAATCCATTCAACATTTAATTTTTTGATCTTTTTATATTTTTGTGATACTCCATAATCCATATTACGATAATCTAAATAAAAGTAATTGCTCAAAGTAAGACAACACTTATCTAAAAAAATGTCAATTTTTAGCCAAAAGTTCAATATAGATCTCATATTTGTCATAAATCTAATGAATCAATCTTAACCATTCATTTTTTTTATCAAAACAAAAAATGTAAACTTTCACCATTAAAAAAAAAAATTAAATAACTTGCAAACCGTTAATTGTTACACGAAAAAAATCATAGTATCGTGACGAGAATTAAATTATCTTTCTATAGATATGCATTATTATATATTTTCGACGATTTTTTTTTTTTTTTTTTTTTTTTTTTTTTCAAAATTTCCGCCCAGAAAAATCACACTTGATTTGTAAAAATCACATGTGATTTTTACAAATCATATGTGATTTTTCTGAGCAAATATATATATATATATATATATATATATATATATATATATAGGGTGGCGTTGTTGTGGTATATATATATACATGGTGGCGTTGTTGTGGTGTACACTCTTAAAGTAGAATACAATAAGCACACTTGTAGACCATTGGATCACACTTGTAGAATACAATAAGCACACTAGTTAAACCGATATTTTATCTTAGTTAAACGAGATTGAAATTTTAATGAATTCGGACCCTTTTTTTTTTCAGTCACATATACTTGTTAGGCATTAACTTGATACTAATCATGCTATATTTTGTTGTATCTTTTTAACATAAGAACACTAAGATACAGATAACAATACCAAAAAAATAAAAATAAAATAAATAAAATAAAAATAAACAACAAAAATGATTCAAACAAAAAATGATTTATGTACAACATAAATTCAACTTGAATACGATAATACTAACGAGAAAAGTTCAATATAGTTCTCATATTTGTCATACATCTAATGAACAAATCCTGGTCATTCATTTTTTTGATAAAAAAAAATAAACTTTCACATTTTTTAAAAATTAAATATCTTGCAAAACGTTAATCATTACGCGAAAAAAAATCATACCGTCGCGACGAGAATTAAATTATCTTTCTATTGATATGCACTTATATATACTTTCAACTATTTTTTTTTTTTAAATTAATCACATGTGATTTGATTTTTACAAATAACATGTGATTTTAACAAATCACATGTAATTTTTCTGGGCGGAAATTTAAAAAAAAAAAAAAATTATTCGAAAGTATAGAGAGTGCATATATATAGAAAGAAAATTTAATTCTCGTCGCGATGGTGTATTTTTCGTAGCTTGAAGATGATTAAGATTGATTTACTAAATATATAAAAAATCTATATTGATCTCAACTCTAATAGTAATAGTTTTCGCACTTTTTGACAACATTTTTATTTTTCTTACTTTTTTGTCTCATCATACACATTTTTTCTTACTTTTTTTTGTCTCCGAAGTCATAACACACTTTCATCTATTTTTTCCAAGCATAAGGTGCCTTTTACTACTTCTTCTTATACAAATTAAATACGGTGTTGCTTTTTATATACAAATTAAATCCTAATATTTAATAAAATTGCTTTTTTTTAAATACAAAATATGTTACATATCAAAATTTGAATTATTATTTTTTTACTCCTTCACTTTTTCTCATAAGAATTTATGACAAATAAATACGAGTTATATATATTGTAACATTTTAAAACCTAACATCATGTAAAGGATGTAAATTGAAAGTTACCATTTTTCAAAATTAATACACTTCCAATATAAGTTATTAATCATAACAAAATGACAAACACACTACAATATTTTCTAATTCCAATTCTAGTTATAAAGATCAATACTAAGCAATTGAAACAAATAAGTCATTGAGATGTTTATTAAATATTTAAATAAAAAATGAGCAATGGATGAAGGAAGTACCAACGTTTAATAAGATCGATCCATAGGGGTTTTTATGTTTGTTAATTTAGACTTCTACGAAGAAATAATATGTTTAAGTTGAGCTCGGGCTCGGCTCGTCAAATACTCGAGCCAGCTTGTGGCTCGTCGAGCCCGCTCGTTTACATTGAATGGGATATACTTTAACATAAAAAAACAAATAATAAGCTAAACGATTTTAATCCATGTCAAAATATCAACTACTAATTCAATTCTAATAAAAATTAGTTCTGCAGTTCTGCAATATGGCCATCAAAGTAATTAACAAAATAACAGACTTGAGTTTCTTTCATCTAGAAGTTAACAAAATAGCATTTTCAAAAACTTGAATTACTCTTTCATCTAGTTGTATATATTATATTATATATAACTAAAGTTTATATATATATATATATATATATATATATATATATATATATATATATATATATATATATATATATATATATATATATATATATATATATATATTATATATATATATATATATATATATATATATATATAAAATATAATATTATATACGAGCCAAACGAGCGAGCCACGAGCCAAGCCGACGTTGGCTCGGGCTCAGCTCGTTTACAAACCGAGCCGGCTCGACTCGACTCGTTTATAAACGAGCCGATTTCGAGCGAGCTTTTTTCGAGCTTTTTTCGAGCGAGTTTCGAGCAAGCCACGAGCCGCGAGCTTTTTGAACAGCCCTAGTGGTTGCTTAGGTTATAGAGAGATCGGTGTATGGAGAGGATTTTTTTTTTTTTTTTTTTTTAGGCAAAGTTTACAAATGAGTAATGTATTTTTCAATTTGTATTGGGTTAATGGCATGTTATAGCTACGAACTTTCCCAAATGTTCACATGTCAGTTATGAACTTTTTAAAATTCAACAATACCCATCAAACTTTCAAATTTTGTTTCATTATCAAATACGAACTTTAAAAAAATACCACAATACCCATCAAACTTTCAAATTTTGTTTCATTATCAGATACGAACTTTAAAAAAAATACCACAACGAGATGAGTTTTTTACATTGATAAAACAAAATTTGAAAGTTTGATGGGTATTGTTGTATTTTAAAAAGTTCATAACTGACATGTGAACATTTGGGAAAGTTCGTAGCTATAACATGCCATTAACCCATTTGTATTAGGATATGTTTGGCGTGGAGCGGTGTGAAGCTTTTTGGGGCGGTGAGCAATAAGTATTTTGAATTTTAGTGGTCGTTTAACAAAAGAGCGGTGAGCTTTAGCTAATTTAAAAATAAAACGAATTTTTCAATGCTTCTTTAAGAAGCGGTGATCGATAAACTGTGGCTACTGCTCACAGCTAACAGCAGCTATTATTCATAGCTGATAGCTACTAACCTACTGCTCACCGCTACTTTTAACAAACACACCCTTAATATGACTAACTTACTTTGAAAATGTCAAAGTTCACTAGTTATCAAATGCTTAACAATCTGACTAACTAGGGGTGAGAAAAAAATACCCGAAAAAATCGAAACCAAATTGAAAACCGAATCAAAATAACCGACCGAAACTAAAAACTGATGGTTTGGTTTTTTACTTTTCATATAACCGAATTTCGGTCCGGTTTCGGTTTTGATATAAAAACCGAACCATGGAAACCGAACCGAACCGTTTCATTAATTATATAATATTTTATTTATAAATATATTACTAATTACTAAATGACTAAAAGGAGGGATCAAATTTGAAAATAATTTGGGAAAACCAAACGTCTAAACATTCACCTATCCAGTTGCCTTGGGAACTAAAGGGCTTAACCCTAAATCTATCATCTTCTCTACTGAAATGAACTTTACAACCTGCATTGCCATTTAGCCATGGTGCAACTTTGATCACTTTAAGCTTTCATTTTTATTGGTAAGTATGTGTTCTTGTTGGGAATTATAATTTAGAGTTGATATGGACAAAAGATGAAAGATGAGGGACTTATGGAGACAAAGGGTGAAACTTCACAAATAATAAAAGATTGTGGAGCTTAGTAAAAGAAAGATTCAGAGTTCAAGATCCACTTGAAGACAAAGATAAAGAGTTATGGGTGCAACTGAAAAGGATTTATGAACCTGATAGTGGAGAATCAATGTGGAGATTTCAAGCACAAGTCGAAGATGTCTCTTGAAAGTTGTTTGATACGTGTGGAGTGCACAGAGTTTCTACTAAGGATGGCATAGAAATCTATATGTTAGTGGAAAAGGATTATCCACTCAGATTAAGTGTTTTAATGTCTATGTTGTATACTACAAAACTGAGGGTTGAAGAAGATTCTGAAATGGCAGATTTGTTGGTAACAAAGATTTTCAACCTTGCAGAACAAAGAAAGATTAGTAGTAAGAGACAGTTATGAAAGGTGTTTGGAAGAATCCCCCTCATATAGGAGATGAAGCTTAATTTGAAGAAACTTAGTGATTTGGGAAGAAATCATAATTTTAGGGGAGGATTGTTAGGAATTAAGCTTAAGCAGTTAGTACGGCTGAATGTGGAAGTTAGTACTGCTGATGAGTTTTGAAGACAAGAACAGTTAGTACGGTTGTATGAAGAAGTTAGTACGGTTTATGTTTTTGTAAAAGATAATTATAGAAAAGATATTGTGTATATCTTATACGATTAGGTGATAGTTATCCTGTAAAGGAATCCTTAGTATATAAAAGGATCTCCTAGGTGAAGGTTAATATATATCTAGTTTTGAGAAGATTCAAGGTTGTAAACCCTAGTACTATCAAAGAGTACTCGTATTATTCATTAATAATATTGAATCATTGAAGTTGAATTATTGTTTTCATTGTTCATTCACTGTTACATACAAATCATACAAAACACAAACAAATAGATCTTCTAAGTGCTAGCTAGTAAATTCCGCGTGCTAGACTAGACATCATTCAAAGTATCTATCTAACACAAGGAGTGTGTGTAGATCCGGTCAAGTGGTATTTTAAATCTTTTCAATAAGTTCATACGGCTTAATAAAAATTTTCCAGCAGTTTGTACTTTTAGTTAAAAGTTGATACGACTCAACTAGCCGTTGTAAAAATCTGTCAGTAATTAATTTCTAGCCGTTGGGGTAAAACCGTTATTCTGAAGCATACTTATAGGGATTTTTCTTTTTCTTTTTTTTTTTGAGATAATTATCTTTTTACCATAAATTGATTTAATATATTTCCCAAGATAATTTATCTCGTTCGCAAAATTCTCAAAACCCTAACAGTATCTATAAAAACCCAATTGGCTGCATAAAACATCAATTCCACTCTAAACGATCATCTTATTGCTATAATCTTTCACTCTTCATCAATAAAAATGGCTAATTTGGAATTTGTTAAGCGTCACAATCAGGTTGCATTTCTAGAGAAAACAGAGGAAGGAGATGGACCAAAATTTTATGAGATTGTGGATTTTCTAAACCACTCTCACATAAGGTATGCTCTAACCGTTTCTGCTACTCTTTATGTCTCTCACATCACACAGTTCTGGCAGAATGCTACTGTCTTGACTAGTGAAAATGGAGACTTAGAAATTCATTCTAAAGTGGGTGGTGTATCTTTTGTTGTTACTGAGTCTATACTTAGGAGACATCTTAAATTAAAAGACTCAGATGGTATCAACACTATGCACAACACCGAAATATGGCAAGAACTTGCCAAAATGGGGTATGATACATCCGAACACAAATTAACTTTTCAAAAAGGATGTTTCTTACCTCAATGGAGATTTTTGATACATACCCTTTTACATTGTTTAAGTCCTAAAAAGACTGCTTGGGAGCAGTTCAGTAGCAATATTGCTATTGCTCTCATTTGTCTGTCTACAAACAAGGTTTTTAATTTTTCAAAATTTATTTTTGAGGGTATGGCATCAAATGTCAACAGCAAAACCAATTTTCTAATGTACCCAAGGTTTGTTCAAACTCTTTTGAATAAAAAGAAAAAGATGCTTACAAAACCAACAGAAACTTTTGCTACTCCTAGCCTTCAATCAAAAGTTTTTCAAAACATGGCTATGGCTAGTAGGCTTTTTCAAGGAGTTGTAGTTCCATTGTTTTCAGAAATGCTTCAAACTGAAGTGGGTGAAGGTTCAGTATCACCAACTGATCCCCATCACACATCTACTTCAGCTCCTGAAAGGACCCAAACATCCCCAATTCACATCACTTATAGGAGAAGGACCACACCTAGTCTAACTAGATTGGTAACTAGATCCTTGCCCCATGATTCACCTCTCCTAGCAGGTAACACAGCTAGAAGTGATGAGGGTAGTACTTCACATACTGAATTGATGGAATTGTGTACCAAGCTAGTTGAGAAGGTAAAAACTTTGGAGGAAGAGTTAAAGAAGAACAATGAGGAACTCAAATCTCATAAAGCAAAGTTTTCCTAAGTCTACACCAAGCTAACTCTTAGGGTGAAGAAACTTGAAGAGCGGTTAAAGAAGAAAAAGACAAAGGTGGTTTTGGATTCTTCTGATGATGATGATTCAGATGATTCTGATGGTGATGATGGTGATTCTCCCAAACAGGGGAGGAAATCAGATAAAGGCAAGGGAGATGGATCAGGTTCTCACGGGAGGCAAAATGAAGAAGAAGAAGAAGAAAAATTTGATATGGGTTCTGGTAATGTTGATATGGAAATAGAAGAAACTACTGAGACACATGAAGCAGTTCAGACTGGTACTCAAGAAGCTGAAGAAGTTCTAACTGTTGAAGCAGTTCCAACTGCTGATACAGAGCATGAGACAGTTCCAACTGGTGATACTATGGCTGAAGAGGAATATGCAAGAAAAAGGGAAGATAAGGGTAAAAAGCCTATGACACTAGAAGAAGCTGCTCAAGAACAAGTAGAAAGGCTCAAGAAAACAAAACCAAGAACTCAGGCTCAAATAGACTATGATGCAGAGGTAGCTAGAAAGATTCAAGACAAGGATCTAGCTGATGAACAAGCTCAGATAGCTCAAGATGCAGAATTAGCAAGGAAGATAGCTGCAGATGATGTAAGGGATATAACTGAATTCATGGATAGAACAAGATCTGAAGAAGTTAATCAAGAGGAGTTCAATGAGCAACTACAATACTTGTTGGATTCTGATTTGATTGTGAGAGCTCATGCTGTAATGATTCTTAAAGACAAGGAGTTAAGTGAAGAAGAAAAGTCAGAGAAACTCAAAGAGTTCATCTTGTGAAAGAACAAAGAAGTTACTTGGAATGACTTAGTGCAGAGAATTAAAGAAAGGCAAGGGTCAGGACACAAGACAAAGTTGCCTGATGCGTGGTTTTGTAACCTTACAACAGGTTTTACCTCTCGAGGGATCTCAAGAGGCTTACAACCCCACCAGGCAGTGTACCTGACCGATGTAGTATAGTGTAGTGGTAAGTACGGGGGATTGATCGTTCTCCACAGGGAATTGTGTTCGTTAGGTGTGAAAGGCTACTCTAATTAGGTCTAAGGGTTGAGGAAGATTCTTTTTATGTTTTTATAGTTTTTATGAAAGCAAGTAAAATCTCGGGTTTGAAGGAGTGGGCGGAATTAGTTGCTAGTCAACTAACCCAAATTACTACGAATGCAAATAAAATAAAATAACAAAAATGAAAAGTGGTGAGAAACTTATGTGTAGAGAAATGTGTTTACTTAGATTTCCTTACTCCCTAACTATCTTTTACCGGTTAATTAGTGTGTATTAGTCGCGTGGATGACGGGTGTATTCCTTAATACCATTCGTGGGGTGGCGTACTTACTTCCCCAACTCTACAAGCTCCTACTTCACTCCTAAGTCGAGCCGGCTAGGAAGCTCCTAACATGGGATCACTAGAATTCGCTTGTGCATTAAATACAACCATAAAAACCTTTAGTACGCGTTTGGTTCATGTTTCTTAAGACGTTCAAGCAAGTTACCGAATAGGAAGTTAGCCAGTTTTCTTAAGCCTAACATAGATAAACAATCATCCAATACAACTAACAACACACTAACAACCAATAATCAATAGCTAGGTTTCATTAGATCTAAGCAAACACAAGATAAATTTAGCCTAACATGTTAAACAAAAGACAAGAATAAGATAGAATCAAACAACACATAGACATATTGAATGATTAATTGATAACTTATCTTTCAATGAAACATGGAAGATCTCAAGGCAAAAAGCCCTGAAAAAGTAGCTAAAATCGTCTTAGGGTTTTATCCCAAAATTCCACACACTAAGCTCTCCCTAATGACAAAAAATTAGAAAACTATATATAGATTTTTGGATCTGACGGCGTCACCTTATGGATTGTGACGCCGTCACCTCGCCGCTTTTAGGGTTCCCGGATGACCTTCTTGACGCCGTCCCTCTTTAGCTCTTCAAAAATCCATTCTGGCCTATCAAGGCTTGACGCCGTCGAACCTTGAACGTGACGCCGTCCCCTTATGATTTAAGCCGTGACGCCCTTGATTAAGTTAAAGCGTGACGCCGTCAGAATTCACATGCTATCTCACTGGCCCGTCATGAGTAAATTTCACGTCCAACTTTTCTTGCCAAGGCATGACGCCGTCCCATGTTAATTGTGACGCCGTCAAGAGTAACTTTTAGCCGATTCTTGAGACTTTGCCGTTTTCTTCACTTTGATGCTCCAAAAACGTCCAAAATGCCTCCTTTTCCAGATTTCTCCTCAAAAGTACCTAAAATGACAAAAGGAACGATTTAGGGCAATATTTGATCAAATAAATACGATTTAAAGCTTAAATGACCCCTTAAAAGCGGTACACTTTTCGCTTCATCAAATACCCTTACACTTGAGATTTGCTTGTCCTCAAGCAAATGCGCTTTTATTCTAATCAAAATACAAGTTAGGGGTCATTTAACGCAAACATAAAAGTAATTACAACAAATAATCGTTCCACTTCAATCATAATAAGCACGGAGATTACACACTAGCACCTCACAAGTAGTGTTTAGATACTCACATCTCTCAAGTGTCATCAAAATAAATCTCAAAAAATGAAAACGGATAATATCTCTCACTACCTGTCATAGCAAATAGATTACCATAGGCTTAGGAAAGGATCGAAAACCTCCTCCACTAGGCGTAAGCACCTAAGATAAACTATCAAAGAGGGCTTTTAAATGGGTTATAACGTTAGGTGTAGGGAAAAGGAAAACACGGTTTTGTTGGATACGGGATATTTTACTGGTGGCTAGTTAAAGATCTTGGTCAATTACATGTACTATACAATGTTGCTAAGCCTAGACTAGACTCGATCTTAAGCTAGAAATGAAATAACAAAATAACAAAAAAATAAAACAAACATAAAATGAAACGGGATGGTAGTCCGTATGTTTTTTCTATTTTTCATTTTCTCATTTTTTTGTGTTTTTCTTGAATTTTTTTTTTTTTTTTTTTTTTTTTTTTTTTTTGCATACACTTTTGCCCTACCATCCAAAATAATACATCATAGGGGCATTGCATCCCCCTTACACTTGAACTTTTACACAACTTTACAAATACTAATCTAATGACTCGAATTAAGATAATTGAAAAACTTGGAGTACTTTTAAAATTATTAGCACATATGGGGGTAATAAATGATGTTCTTCCCCATTACTCCATTATACTAGTACTTTACCCATGAGTCCCAATCGTCCCAAAACAATATGTACAAGGATATGACTCGACTTAGCAACCATGTAATCAACTAGATAATTAACTTGGGTTTAAACAAATGTTGTAACAATAATGCACTAAAAATGAGTGCATACAAGGTAGGCTAAGGCGATTTGGGTGTACATTTTAGTGGGGTGTAACAAATTCTTCCTTTAAGTAAAATGCTTAAAGGTCGAAACGAAAAGATAGGCTCTGAGGGGTGTACTAGGGGTATCGTGTACTAAAAATGAGTACAACGCAAAGGGTGTGGGAGAATTACTTGACCAATGTAGCCAATGTAATTATAACAAAAACACAGGTGTAAAACAATGGGTTAATCCTAATGCCTCTTATCATGTAGTAAATCTAACTACACGAATGTAGTCTCACTTGTGGCCTTGGAATGGTCCTAACGCAAGTTCTAGAATCTAAGTGCTACCGGTACACACATCATAGCATAAATGCTTTTCCTACCAATTCTAGGGGCGAACCTCACATATTTGAGGTGGAAAATTTTTTAGTGGTACGGTTTTTGTGCTAGTCATATAACTCCTATCCGTGAGACGCTCATTAAGATCAAAGTTTCACTCCTATATGTTGTAAAAAATTTTAAATTTGGCACTAAAATTACCTTAACAAGTATTTATCTCAGTTTTATTACACATCTACCATCAAACAAACAAAAATCAAGCGCAATTGTATTCTCTAAAATCGTACTTTTACCCTCCCCTTACACTTAAGATGAACATTGTCCCCAATGTTCAAGTAACAAGATGTAAAAGCAAAAAGTAAAGGAATGAAATCAAATACTCCCCTGATTCGCTCGGTGGATAGTGAAATTACACGGTTAAATCTTCCTCCAAAGAGAATGTTGAAGCTCCATGACTAATGCATCGCCATAAGCTTGATTCAAAACATTTCCTTGTCCAAAATAACCTGTTAAACCTGAGAAAACAAACACGAAAACCTGCATAACATCGGCGGGATAAATCTATATATAAGGATATAATGCTTGTGGAATGATAATTTTGCAGATTCCTGGAGATTATAAGTTGGAGATTTAATAAAAACTTTTTATGAAAACAAAACTTTCAAAAATTTCTGGAAATTAAATCTGACGCCGTCAGGTTATAACTCCTGACGCCGTCAGAAATGACCTGACAAAAATTTTCATTTTTAGTTTCCGGAAAATTTCTGGAAAAACCTTTACCTTACTTCCTGGAAATCCTGCAAAACATCATTATGACTCGATACAAGCATTTGACTCAAACACACACTAATCTGTATGCTAATTTATTATTATTACGATTCATGTTCATTTGTGTTCTAATAAACCGATTTAGATTTCCCTTACACTTATCTTTTGCAAAATACCTTTATATGTAGTTAAGACGAAGTTAAAAACAAAATAAAGCATTTTCACAATTTTCTTTTTAACATGAATCAATAATAATAAAAATTAAACACACATACGGAAAATAAAATCAAACAAACAAATAAATAAACACACAAAGCAAATAAAACAAATAATGCTTGGGTTGCCTCCCAAGAAGCGCTTGTTTTTGTTCGAGTCATGAGCCTGACTCTACCCTTATTTAATGGATAAAGGAGAGGTTTTCCCTACACTTAGGATTAAGTGCAGGTGATAGTAGCGATACACACCAGCTCGGTAGGAGTATGCCACGTGAGGAAAGAGTGGTGGATGAATTATATGCTCAAAGGGGTGTGCTCCTTTCATCATAACCTTGCCTAGTTCACTTTGGTCAATGGGTGATTTTGAGTTTCCTCCTAAAAAGGGATCATCTTCTATCAACTTCGAGAGACTCCTAGTTGGGAATCCATCTTGACCTAATAAACCCGGTTTAAACCCATAATGTTTCTTGTGATCAATCATGAATGGGTGATGTAAGTATGTAAGGTCATGTTTCACTCCTATATTGGCTTCCTCTCTACAAGGCTTAGAGTCTACTACCTCCAACATAAAACTACCCGGACTATATGGTTTGATGGGTGGATCGGGACCTAATTCAATTCCTAAATTTTCATCTAAGGATGGAAGATTAGGTAACGGTTTTGGTTTAGGCTCCGGTTCATCAAAACTAGGAACTTCCATTGAACTAAAAGGAAGGTTATGACTACAAGTATTCAAACCTATTTCTTCTAGTTTTGTTTCTTCCAAAGGTTCTACTTCAATTGGGGTTCCTATAGTCCCTTCTACATCTTCCGGGTAAGTCACGGGCGGTGTGTGTGCCTCAAATGATGGTAGGACTTGTGGGGTATTTGGCGGGCTTGGATTTTCTACTTTATCATCCATCTTATCAAGATCACCTATATCCTCAACATGTGTGTCATTATGATCCAACCCTAACATTTTCCCAAGTATCTCAAGTGCTTCTCTAGGCATCTTAACTTCTATATCCGAATCATAAGGATCATCCTCAATATTATGACTGCTATATTCAAATTGCCCAAAAGATTCATCATGTGTTTCTTGAGATTCATCATCATCGATCATAAAACCTAGGTCTTTTTGATCAATGTGATCATGTTCGGCTAAATCCTCCATCACATCAAGGTCACCTATGTGTTTGTTTTGTACTATGGCATTACACGACAACCACTTAGGTATCTCAACACTAATGTATTCATCCCCAAACAAACTTGTTTCATGATCCAGGAAATTTATATTCAATTGACTTGTACTAACGTTTGTTGGGTTGTCTACCCTATAATAATATTGGGCACAATCTTCTATGGCATCCCATGCTTCTTCAGCACTTAATTCCCTAAAGTCCCCATTGGCAAAATCCTCAATGCGCATTTGGTCATATTGGCCAACACGATAGTAAAAGGTTCGGGTTAGGGATGCTAAAGCGAAACTATGATGAGGGAATTTTCGGAGTAAATTTCTAAAACGAGTCCATGCATCATATATGGGTTCATCTCGATATTGTTTGAAATTCGAGATGTCAATAGGGTAGAATGGCCTTTGTGGTTGGTGGTATGGTGGATTCGCGTACTCCATAATGGTGAACGGAAGAGTCAATGGAAATTACGAACAAACACACAAAGAAAAAGATAGACTAAAGAAAACCTAGAAAAAGAAAATAAAAATCTCACTAGAAGGGAATCTAGTGAGTAGACCTATAAAATAAAAATTCAACCTAAACAATAACTATTCCCCGGCAGCGGCGCCAAAAACTTGATGCGTGGTTTTGTAACCTTACAACAGGTTTTACCTCTCGAGGGATCTCAAGAGGCTTACAACCCCACCAGGCAGTGTACCTGACCGATGTAGTATAGTGTAGTGGTAAGTACGGGGGATTGATCGTTCTCCACAGGGAATAGTGTTCGTTAGGTGTGAAAGGCTACTCTAATTAGGTCTAAGGGTTGAGGAAGATTCTTTTTATGTTTTTATAGTTTTTATGAAAGCAAGTAAAATCTCGGGTTTGAAGGAGTGGGCGGAATTAGTTGCTAGTCAACTAACCCAAATTACTACGAATGCAAATAAAATAAAATAACAAAAATGAAAAGTGGTGAGAAACTTATGTGTAGAGAAATGTGTTTACTTAGATTTCCTTACTCCCTAACTATCTTTTACCGGTTAATTAGTGTGTATTAGTCGCGTGGATGACGGGTGTATTCCTTAATACCATTCGTGGGGTGGCGTACTTACTTCCCCAACTCTACAAGCTCCTACTTCACTCCTATGTCGAGCCGGCTAGGAAGCTCCTAACATGGGATCACTAGAATTCGCTTGTGCATTAAATACAACCATAAAAACCTTTAGTACGCGTTTGGTTCATGTTTCTTAAGACGTTCAAGCAAGTTACCGAATAGGAAGTTAGCCAGTTTTCTTAAGCCTAACATAGATAAACAATCATCCAATACAACTAACAACACACTAACAACCAATAATCAATAGCTAGGTTTCATTAGATCTAAGCAAACACAAGATAAATTTAGCCTAACATGTTAAACAAAAGACAAGAATAAGATAGAATCAAACAACACATAGACATATTGAATGATTAATTGATAACTTATCTTTCAATGAAACATGGAAGATCTCAAGGCAAAAAGCCCTGAAAAAGTAGCTAAAATCGTCTTAGGGTTTTATCCCAAAATTCCACACACTAAGCTCTCCCTAATGACAAAAAATTAGAAAACTATATATAGATTTTTGGATCTGACGGCGTCACCTTATGGATTGTGACGCCGTCACCTCGCCGCTTTTAGGGTTCCCGGATGACCTTCTTGACGCCGTCCCTCTTTAGCTCTTCAAAAATCCATTCTGGCCTATCAAGGCTTGACGCCGTCGAACCTTGAACGTGACGCCGTCCCCTTATGATTTAAGCCGTGACGCCCTTGATTAAGTTAAAGCGTGACGCCGTCAGAATTCACATGCTATCTCACTGGCCCGTCATGAGTAAATTTCACGTCCAACTTTTCTTGCCAAGGCATGACGCCGTCCCATGTTAATTGTGACGCCGTCAAGAGTAACTTTTAGCCGATTCTTGAGACTTTGCCGTTTTCTTCACTTTGATGCTCCAAAAACGTCCAAAATGCCTCCTTTTCCAGATTTCTCCTCAAAAGTACCTAAAATGACAAAAGGAACGATTTAGGGCAATATTTGATCAAATAAATACGATTTAAAGCTTAAATGACCCCTTAAAAGCGGTACACTTTTCGCTTCATCATTGCCTACCAAGAAAGAAAAAGTCAGTTTCATGAAACATTATTTGAAGAATCAAGCAAATCACAAGATGAGTGACTTCACTGGAATGTCAGATGCTGAGATTGAAAAGACTTTCTTTGAAACATATGCAAGACTGAATACTTCAATCAAGGAGGATATCACAAGGAAAAAGAAAAGAGAACCACAAGTTCTGGAATCTGATATTGCAAAGAAATTGAAGTCTGGTGAAGAAGGATTGACCAATGAGCAAATCAAGAGTATGATGGTGATAGTTCCAGAGTCTACAAATATCAAACCATTAGAAGTCAAATATCCTATCATTGGCTGGGAAGTTTTCACTGATGGAAGGATGATGGGATGGAAGATCATGAGACTTGGAGGTATTACTGAAAGATACAAGCTGTTTGAAGATCTACTAAAAGGTTTTGATAGGGAAGATCTTAATCAGTTGTGGAGCTTAGTAAAAGAAAGATTCAGAGTTCAAAATCCACTTGAAGACAAAGATAAAGAGTTATGGGTGCAGCTGAAAAGGATTTATGAACCTGATAGTGGAGAATCAATGTGGAGATTTCAAGCACAAGTCGAAGATGTCTCTTGGAAGTTGTTTGATACCACTTGTGGAGATCGTATGCTCGAGGTTTGTTAGACCTCATCTAGGATTTAACACAATAATAATGAACAACAATATTGTACGCAGCGGAATAATCAAACGAATCATTATTATTGAACAAGGTTTGTCGAATGATTCTTGTAGCTTATACAAACTACAAACCCTAGGCATCCATTGGAGGACTTGATGCCTAGACACACATACACCTTTGATGACTACATTGTGGAAGACCTACTAAAACGTATTCCCTGTATCTCTTTATATAATAGAGATTAGGGTTACAAAGACTCTAAATATTACAATTAAGGTCATTTATCTTTGTCTTCATAAGTTTCCTTCATCTTTCATATTTTGTCAATATCAACTCATATTTAATTCCTAACAATTCGATATTATTAACCCTATTAGACCTGTTCACCCAAGGCCAATTAATTTGAATGATGGAGGTATTACTGAAAGATACACACAGGACTTAGAACACAAATATTAGACCTCTTCCCTGTTCCCCTTAGAACACACAGGACTCCCTGAATTTCAATTACCTGAGCTTAACTATGGTCCTCAACCCAAGAAGGATATAGTTGACAAACCTGTGTATGTAAGTACAAGTGATGCCTCACTTTCTGAGGATAAGGTGTCCTCAGCTAAGGACTCAGATGCTCCAACCATTGAGGACTGGACTTCTGATGATGAGGATGATCAGGCTGAGGTTAAGCCTATTAGTGTTAAGATGGAGGAACCAAAAGTTCCAAAGATGGTTAAAACTGAGACTGTTAGGCCTAGATCAAATGCTAAACCTTTTAGACCAACAGTTAGGTATGCAGAAATGTATAGAACCACAAACAAGCCCAGAGGTAACCAAAGGAATTGGAATGACCTCAAATCTCACCAACTAGGTGATGATTTTGTCTGCTATAGGAAAACTTGTTACTCTTGTGGTAGCTTTGACCATCTTGCAGCCTTTTGTGATAAATGGGTAACCAGGTATTCAACCCCTAGGGTGAACTTAGTAAGACCTCCCTCTCACCCTACAAATGCTAAGTTGATACCTAGGTCAGTTCTTTTGAGGTCTGGACCAAGAGAAGTTCGTACTGATAGACCAGCAGTTCAAACTGTCAGACCTATTAGACCTGTTCACCCAAGGCCAACAGTTCAAGGTGCACAAATAGTTTTTAAACCAGCACAAAAGATTGGCAACAGAACCTTTTATCACAGAGAAGTAGTGAAAAACCAAGTTTGGAAACCCAAGGTAACAACTACCAAGCCAGCAGTTCCAACTGCTAGCAGAATAGTTGGTACTGGTGTGAATAAAAACACTGCTAAGGGAAATATGGATACTGGAGTGAATGCATCAGCATGTTGGGTTTGGAGACCCATCAAACCCAATGGTGCTAAAATTGTTTTGAAAAGAATGAATTATGTTGATGCAAGAGGAAAGCCTAAGTCTGTTTTGGCTTGGGTTCCACAAGGAAATTAATTTTTTCTTTTTGAGTGCAATGTTAGTCATATACTTTTATATTATTTGTGGCTTGTTTCTTTGTTTTTGGACTAACACTTGCAGGTTTTGGATGAAAAGCATCAAGGAGTTAATATGTTTTGGACTGTATGGTGATTTGGAGCTGAGTGTGTTATCTGTGCACACAACAAATGGTCATTGGTTTACCGTGTCTAACCCACATAAGAACCAACTAGTCCAGAGCAAACGGTATCTGGTAAAGACTTCTCAAATCCGTTGATGGTTGACAATTTACCAAAAATTGTATGGTTATCAGCTCACCATATCTAACTGTGAAGAGTTGGCTAGTCCAAAGCAAACGGCTATTGGTAAAGACATATCAAATCCGTTGATAGCTGATAGTTTGCTAAAAACTATATTTGAGCCATGGTATTTTAAATTTTTTCAATAAATTCATACGGCTCAATAAAAATTTTCCAGTAGTTTGTACTTTTAGTTAAAAGTTGGTACAGCTCAACTAGCCGTTGTAAAAAAAATCTGTCAGTAATTAATTTCTAGCCGTTGGGGTAAAACCGTTATTTTGAAGCATACTTATAGGGATTTTTCTTGAGATAATTATCTTTTTACCATAAATTGATTTAATATATTTCCCAAGATAATTTATCTCGTTCGCAAAATTCGCAAAACCCTAACAGTATTTATAAAAACCTAATTGGCTGCATAAAACATCAATTCCACTCTAAACGATCATCTTATTTCTATAATCTTTCACTCTTCATCAATAAAAATGGCTAATTTGGAATTTTTAAGCGTCACAATCAGGTTGCATTTCTAGAGAAAACAGAGGAAGGAGATGGACCAAAATTTTATGAGATTGTGGACTTTCTAAACCACTCTCACATAAGGTATGCTCTAACCGTTTCTCCTACTCTTTATGTCTCTCACATCACACAGTTCTGGCAGAATGCTACTGTCTTGACTAGTGAAAATGGAGACTTAGAAATTCATTATGAAGTGGATGGTGTATCTTTTGTTGTTACTAAGTCTATACTTATGAGACATATTAAATTAAAAGACTCAGATGGTATCAACACTATGCACAACACTGAAATATGGCAAGAACTTGCCAAAATAGGGTATGATACATCCAAACACAAATTAACTTTTCAAAAAGGATGTTTCTCACCTCAATGGAGATTTTTGATACATACCCTTTTACATTGTTTAAGTCCTAAAAAGACTGCTTGGGAGCAGTTCAGTAGCAATATTGCTATTGCTCTCATTTGTCTGTCTACAAACAAGGTTTTTAATTTTTCAAAATTTATTTTTGAGGGTATGGCATCAAATGTCAACAGCAAAACCAAGTTTCTAATGTACCCAAGGTTTGTTCAAACTCTTTTGAATAAAAAGAAAAACATGCTTACAAAACCAACAGAAACTTTTGCTACTCCTAGCCTTCAATCAAAAGTTTTTCAAAACATGGCTATGGCTAGTAGGCTTTTTCAAGGAGTTGTAGTTCCATTGTTTCCAGAAATGCTTCAAACTGAAGTGGGTGAAGGTTCAGTACCACCAAAATGATCCCCATCACACATCTACTTCAGCTCCTGAAAGGACCCAAACATCCCCAATTCACATCACTTATAGGAGAAGGACCACACCTAGTCTAACAAGAGTGGCAACTGGATCCTTGCCCCATGATTCACTTCTCCTAGCAGGTAACACAGCTAGAAGTGATGAGGGTAGTACTTCACATACTGAATTGATGGAATTGTGTACCAAGCTAGTTGAGAAGGTAGAAACTTTGGAGGAAGAGCTAAAGAAGAACAATGAGGAACTCAAATCTCATAAAGCAAAGTTTTCCAAAGTCTACACCAAGCTAACTCTTAGGGTGAAGAAACTTGAAGAGCGGTTAAAGAAGAAAAAGACAAAGGTGGTTTTGGATTCTTCTGATGATGATGATTCAGATGATTCTGATGGTGATGATGGTGATTCTCCCAAACAGGGGAGGAAATCAGATAAAGGCAAGGGAGATGGATCAGGTTCTCACGGGAGGCAAAATGAAGAAGAAGAAGAAGAAAAATTTGATATGGGTTCTGGTAATGTTGATATGGAAATAGAAGAAACTACTGAGACACATGAAGCAGTTCAGACTGGTACTCAAGAAGCTGAAGAAGTTCCAACTGTTGAAGCAGTTCCAACTGCTGATACAGAGCATGAGACAGTTCCAACTGGTGATACTATGGCTGAAGAGGAATATGCAAGAAAAAGGGAAGATAAGGGTAAAAAGCCTATGACACTAGAAGAAGCTGCTCAAGAACAAGAAGTTGCTCAAGTACTAGAAAGGCTCAAGAAAACAAAACCAAGAACTCAGGCTCAAATAGACTATGATGCAGAGGTAGATAGAAAGAATCAAGACAAGGATTTAGCTGATGAACAAGCTCAGATAGCTCAAGATGTAGAATTAGCAAGGAAGATAGCTACAGATGATGTAAGGGATATAGCTGAATTCATGGATAGAACAAGATCTGAAGAAGTTAATCAAGAGGAGTTCAATGAGCAACTACAATACTTGTTGGATTCTGATTTGATTGTGAGAGCTCATGCTGTAATGATACTTAAAGACAAGGAGTTAAGTGAAGAAGAAAAGTCAGAGAAACTCAAAGAGTTCATCTTGTCAAAGAACAAAGAAGTTACTTGGAATGACTTAGTGCAGAGAATTAAAGAAAGGCAAGAGTCAGGATACAAGACAAAGTTGCCTACCAAGAAAGAAAAAGTCATTTTCATAAAACATTATTTGAAGAATCAAGCAAATCATAAGATGAGTGACTTCACTGGAATGTCAGTTGCTGAGATTGAAAAGACTTTCTTTGAAACATATGCAAGACTGAATACTTCAATCAAGGAGGATATCACAAGGAAAAAGAAAAGAGAACCACAAGTTCTGGAATCTGATATTGCAAAGAAATTGAAGTCTGGTGAGGAAGGATTGACCAATGAGCAAATCAAGAGTATGATGGTGATAGTTCCAGAGTCTACAAATATCAAACCATTAGAAGTCAAATATCCTATCATTGGCTGTGAAGTTTTCACTGATGGAAGGATGATGAGATGGAAGATCATGAGACTTGGAGGTATTACTGAAAGATACAAGCTGTTTGAAGATCTACTAAAAAGTTTTGATAGGGAAGATCTTAATCAGTTGTGGAGCTTAGTAAAAGAAAGATTCAGAGTTCAAGATCCACTTGAAGACAAAGATAAAGAGTTATGGGTGCAGCTGAAAAGGATTTATGAACCTGATAGTGGAGAATCAATGTGGAGATTTCAAGCACAAGTCGAAGATGTCTCCTGGAAGTTGTTTTTGATACGTGTGGAGTGCACAGAGTTTCTACTAAGGATGGCATAGAAATCTATATGTTAGTGGAAAAGGACTATCCACTCAGATTAAGTGTTTTAATGTCTATGTTGTATACAAAACTGAGGGTTGAAGAAGATTCTGAAATGGCAGATTTGTTGGTAACAAAGATTTTCAACCTTGCAGAACAAAGAAAGATTAGTAGTAAGAGACAGTTATGAAAGGTGTTTGGAAGAATCCCTCTCATATAGGAGATGAAGCTTAATTTGAAGAAACTTAGTGATTTGGGAAGAAATCATAAGTTTAGGGGAGGATTGTTAGGAATTAAGCTTAAGCAGTTAGTACGGTTGAATGTGGAAGTTAGTACTGCTGATGAGTTTTGAAGACAAGAACAGTTAGTACGGTTGTATGAAGAAGTTAGTACGGTTTATGTTTTATAAAAGATAATTATAGAAAAGATATTGTGTATATCTTATACGATTAGGTGATAGTTATCTTGTAAAGGAATCCTTAGTCTATAAAAGGATCTCCTAGATGAAGGTTAAGTGGATATATATATATATATATATATATATATATATATATATATATATATATATATATATATATATATATATATATATATATATATATATATATATATATATATCTAGTTTTGAGAAGATTCAAGATTGTAAACCCTAGTACTATCAATGAGTACTCGTATTATTCATTAATAATATTGAATCGTTGGAGTTGAATTGTTGTTTTCATTGTTCATTCACTGTCACATACAAATCATACAAAATACCAACAAATTGATCTTCTAAGTGATAGCTAGTAAATTCCGCGTGCTAGACTAGACATCATTCAAAGTATCTATCTAACACAAGGAGTGTGTGTAGATCCGGTCAGTTCTTATAAGTTACAATCACTTTAAACTTATAATCTAATTTTATTTTATAGAATTTATGTCAGCCTTCTGAAAAATCATGTTAGGACTCATGAATCCTTTGTCATGTATATTTTACAAAATATAACCGTTTATATTGATTTGGGCCCCATTCCAACGGATTTTGCATGGTTTTTACCTTGTCGTGCAGACGACGAAGGGTGGTTTGGCGAAGGATGGCGAGATCTTCTGGTGTCGCGGCGAGGCATGGCATATGTGCCACGTAGGAGTGAAGAAGCCTCCTCGTTGCCATACCTTAAGCTCTAAGTGCTCTAAAAAGAACAAATAAATAGACAATTAAAAAATGAGTTAAAGGAAAAATAAAAATAAATTATAAAGATAAACATTTAACAATAATATATATATATATATATATATATATATATATATATATATATATATATATATATATATATATATATATATATATATATATTAGACTTCAAAGCCCGCCCAATGGGCGGGCATGACTTGTAATTTTATACTGGATGGTTGTAATCAATTTTAAATCATGCCTTAATTTCGTTACATTTAACATAATAAAATATAAATACTTTTATACAAAAGCAATAGAACGCGCACTGCCGTTAGATTGTTTTTTATTGTCAATATTTTCCTCTTTCATATTCGCACACAATAGTCATTTACATGTTAACACATTAAATAACATTGCTTATACATTTTGATGTGAGCAAGTTATTTTATTCCATCATTTTCAAGAGAATAACTATTATTATTAAATTTAATAGACAAAAATATTTAAAAAAAAATGCGTGTTTGGATAAAGAAAACGTGAGTCTACATTATTGATCTTATATTTTGAGTTACCAATTGCATTCATGTATTGTATTATGCAAGTATATTTTGATGTATATAATATGATGGAATTTTATTTTTATTTTTATTAGTATTATTTTATGACATGAAATTCTGATTGTAAATTATTAAAAGAAACATCTTTGTAGAACATGCAAGTTGTGTAGGATACTCATTAATAGGCTATTCATATAGGCTTGCTATCTTATCAGTTATAATTACTCATAACTGCTATTCACACAAAGTATCATCACATTATCGAAAACACCAACATCTCACTGCTCAAATTATTTTTGCTCAGATCAACAAAAGGTGAACTACATATTCTTGATCTAATAGTTTTGTTCATGTTTTGCTAACCTTTGTTACCTGATTTTGGTATTGAAAGGATGAAATCTTGAATATTTTGATTGACTAATTGTATTATATTTATCTGTATATTTAAGCTAATATCTTGCAATCGCATGTTTTGTTTTTTGTGTTTAATTGTATGTTATAATTAACTTAAGTAATTATTTTATGTGTAATTTTAGGGATGAAATCTCGTTTATTAGAGCACCTTGAACACTAGCAGTATGATGTTCCGTTACATCAGTAACAATGGCAGTACCATGTTCTGTCCCATTGATGAACTCAAATAAGTACATTTTATTACCATCATTTATCCTATCTATTTGACTTGTTTTATTATATTATGTATGAGAATTGATACTTAATCATTTACTTTTGTAATTCTCAGTTAAAAATAAGCATTTGGTGAAACTAAGCGATTATGGACTAATTATGGAGCAAAACAAGCAAGAAGATAAAGAGTCTACTGAAATGTACAAGATCAAGACATTCTGCTCCAGATACGCCGCATCTTACTGATTACATACGGCGCATCACTATCAAGATTTCACCAGTTTCGATCCAAGATACAAGAGGACATGCGCCGCATCTGAGAATGAAGATACGCCGCATCTTCTGGCGGTGTACGAATATTCCTGAATATATTAATCTTGGACCCCACGCGAAGTTAAGTCAATGCGCCGCATCTACTTATTAGATGCGCCGCATCTTACCCTCAGACAGAAACTATAAATACCCCAAGACCAGACGAATTTCGAGAGCATATAATATATACGAAGGACGAGACAGAAACCCTAGGACGAATTCAGTCGAGGTAGCAGCACAAGACACACCTTGAACGAAGATACAAGAGCTGTAAGAAGGTCCTGCATGTATTTAATTCATAAAGTAGTTTTGTTTTATTGTGTTAGTAAACTTTAATTCATCAGGATTGGTGGCTTGTGTAATGTGACAACGGAAAGGTTGCACTCCCTTAAAACTGCTTTCCCATTAATTAAAGTTTATATGTTGATGTCTTTGGTGACTTTTATTAGTGCATTGATAACCTCTGTGTCTAGCTGAGCGTTGATCGGGTCGCCATGCCTCTGCCCTCGCCTATTTATTAGATCGCCTATGCATTCTATCGTCTGTAGAAAAGTAGGAAGAAAGATAAATAGGATAGTCATAAGTAATCATTAAGGGTTTACTCGCCGATAAGATTAGAGCCAACGAGAAAGGTTTAACTCTCGGTGCGTCGCATCGAACTATACACTTCATATAAAACTAGCAATAAAACAAGTGACAAGCTACTTAATTATCAGGACATGTCTTCTTATTGTCTCAAGTATTTATCTGTGTACGTGTGTGCTAATCGCTGATTCGTGCTCATTAGTTTAGTTTATTATTTAATCATAACCAAACCGTGCCAGTCTCTCAGGCTGAACCCCCCTTGCGTTAGATTAGTTGTATAGCTAACTTAAGATATTAAAATACTGATTAGAATAACTAGATAATACGTTCCACTCTTAGTGATCGACACTCTACTTACCATTATATTCATACTGACCGGGTACACTGCTCGTTAAAGTATGTGTGTTATTGATAAGTCGGCTAAATATAAATTTAAAACTTGAATACTGCTAAAACCACAACGACATACCGTGGGTATAAATTAGAGCATACGCACACGCGCATCACCCATCAGAGTTTAAATGAATCTGATTTTTAACCTTCAACACTGGCAGTATCATGTCCTATTACATCATTGACACTGACAGTACCATGTTCTGTCCTACCAGAGTTTAAATGGATTTGATTTTTTATTAGTTTGGTTTGTATTTGTTTGTTGATTAGTTGGAGTGTTTTGCTGATATTTGATTTTATTTCATACTCTGGCGGTATGGTTTCACGCAAACAAAGTTAGTAACATATTTTTGTTATGAGATGGATTACGCATATAAATTATAAACATCTAATGCTTAAGTAGCAAAGTCTCATGTGAAAAGTAATGAGGTTAATTTATTAAAAAATTATAACATAAGTCTTTATTGTAAATAATCTAAAATGATAACATGAAACTTAAGTATTTATTGTAAATAATCTAAGATGATAACATGGGAAATCGTGTTCCATTTGTTCATAATTCATCTTCGCTGTCATCATCACTGGTTGTTTCATAATCAGTGGATCCGTCATTGATAAAGTTGCTGACATCATCGTCGTTAGAGTCATAACTGACACTATACGCGGCTGAATTTATTTCCCACGTTTCTTCGTCAACATCGCTGATGTGGATGATTCTACCATGTACTTTTCCATCGATATCAGGCATCTCGTCCCACACGTCATTTTCAACCATGTTAGATTGGTAATCTTCATCATAATCTTCATCAATAGATGTATATCTTGAGTCGCCTATGAAATTATCGAGTATAAAATTATATAAACAAACTTTTAATTTAAAACATGTTTAACAATTTACAAACACAAATAATAATAAATTTATTTTTTAACAAACAACCTGTGGAAGAGTCTTCAACAACAAATTCATCAGGGATAGTATATTTAGGTTTACAATCTCGCGTGGGATAAGAGGGTTCTTTGAGAGCATTGATATTGACACACATGCCTGTTTCAGATACGTTGTTGTTGTTATCATGTTCATCATCCGTATCTTCATCATATAGCATATAGTTCCGTGAGAAAATGGGTTTCTACATACCAAAAATATAGTTAGTACTTAGCAACAGAGTATCTATTATGTGGACTATTTGGTTTACCTTATTGTATATGTTAGCTTAATAATGTGGGATTAGCAAGGATGTTTTGTTTAACATATTAGTTGGACTATGGAGGTTGTTTGGAATAACTCAAATATAGCATGTGTAATATATATGTTTTATAGAAATATAATGTACAAACATAAATTATTATTACCAATGGGTTTTTTCCCCCAGGATGATTAGCAGTCATAGTCTCCACACGCTTTGATCACATTTTTTTATCATCAATCGAAGTTAGATCTACAACTTTGCTTGCTTGTGGCTTTCCATCATCTGATGAATCCAGGTCAACAATTATGTTGTTGACTATTTTTCCGTTTTTAGCAAGCCTACGGCGTTTGTGTATAGGTGGGAGAGGCTGCAAGTAATGCAAAAATTGTTAGTTCCCCTGATTAATAAGTATCACATAATATGGATTACAACCATTTTTTATACCTCTTTGTTGTCACGTGTTTTTTGTATTTTTTTCATCATCTGATGAAACAACATAAAAAATATCGTTGCTAACTAACTTGTTGTCTTTAGTTGGTCTAAACCGTTTATGTGTTGTTTGATCAGCCTGCAACTATTAGATTGATATTTAGATTTTATAATAGATGAGCTCGACGTAATGAAAATTTTATGAAAATACCTCATTATCAGTTTGATTTTCGTAATAATCAAACTTGCATCTGTTCTTACGGGTCCCGGGTTTCGCCTTTGACAATCTCCGATTGTTATGTGTTAAACAAACAACCTAAACAGAGCATACAAAAATAAAAACCATTAAGTATTTTATGTTTACTACAATGCAAATTACTATGCAGTAAATTTTTTATATAATACCTCGTTATTGGTATCATGTAAATCAGCATCTTCATTGAATATTTTGCATACATATGGATTATGTGGTTTTCGCTTATTACAAATTGGAGTAGTTCGATATCCGTTAACACCAACAGCATAAATCTATAAATTTAACATTTATATTTAATTCGTTAAACCTAACAAAAACTATTATTAATAATAATAACCTTAGTTATGTTATAATACCTCGTCATCTGATAGGCCAACCTGCAAGTATTATAAAGATAATTAGATCCTGTGATATATTAATGGATATATGCTACATAATTTTAAGTTATAGATATAATCAATTGCTTGGTTGCATTGGTTGAGACGTTTACATGCTAACCTAAAGATGCATGTTCGAATCTCACTATGGTCATTTTGTAAAATCTCGAATTTAAGGGTTAAACATACGAATTTTGGTCAAATATTGCTTAGACGACTAATCATGCACTTAATCTACCACCTAAGCATGGATTAAGTGCATGATTAGTCATCTAAACATGGAAACGTCTCGACCAATAGAATCAAGCAACCCTATTGTTTTAAACATGTACCATTGTTCAAGCATTTATTTTAGCTAAAGATTATTGCTAAATAAGTATTCGTATATGTATAACAATTCATGATAATCTTATAAGGTAGTGCCTGTGGGTAGTTTAGAAAAAAAGTACTTAGACATGTTATGAAGGATACCTCTTCATCGTCCAATATATGAACACTGGATATATCTTTTTTGAACAAATCAAATTGTTCATCCTGCATTCATGCTAAACATAATCAGATAATGTGTTTCATATATAATTTAAATAAACAGTTAATTTAGTTATTGTACATCCTCATCATCTGATATGACGATGTTTGGTATATTCTTATCTAGCGAGCCATCGGCTGATGATGGAGGATGGTGGTGATCTGTTTTTGGATTACCCTGACAAAATTGTAGTAATTAGTATCTAATTCATCTGATAATTAACAAAACATATTCAACTTAAGATTATGTACCTTGTGTGATCTTCGGTGTGACATTGTTTGTATTTTATGTTCGCAATTTTTGAAGATATATATTCAATATGTGTTAATATATGGCTTTATTTATAGTGTTTGAAGGTGACCATATAATGGAAACCGAAAATTTGTTTCTCATATATTTGTTATAGATAAAGATTACGTTTACAATTTAAACGTTTTTTAGAGTTTACATGATTTATATCATGCTCTAAATATAGATTTGGAAATTCTACAAAATATTTGATTATCATAGCTTTATTGTATATAAAGATTACGTTCATTTGTGTATGAACATTTAAAAACGTTGTTAGAATTGATGGGGTATAAAAACAATTGACTACGTATATTTAAAGTGACAATGCGTTTTAATATAACTCTTATGAACTGGTTATAATATCAGTACCAAGTCGGGAACGTAGTAGTACAAAATTAAAATACATACTGGAGATAACTTAGCAGTACTACATAGCACATACGTATTGTTTATACCAGTACAAAGTACTCTTAAATATATTTTGACCCACATATAGTGTCAAAGTAGGTATATGATCTTAAATATATGCACAAAATATTTATACAAAATACATTCTAAACTTATCTTTCAAATCATATTTTCTATAAATTTATCATATTCTTGAAAAAATGATTATAATATGTATATATCATTTTAAAAATTCTTATTATCATGTGTATATAAATAATACGTTCGTTTGTGTATAAACATCTAAAAATGATGTTAGAATTGATGATGTATAAAAACAATTGACTACATATTTAAAGTGATAATGCGTTTTAATGTAACTCTCCGTAGCAGTACAAAAATAAAATACATACCGACGATAACTCAGGAGTACAACATGGCATATATTGGTTATATATCTTCTATAAATTAAACATATTATTGAAAAAATGATTATAATATGTACATACCATTTTAAAAGGACAGTATACACATTCAAGAAGTAGATATGTGTGTATATTCTAAATATGTGTATAATTTTAGCTGTTATCTATTATTAATTTTATTTCGATTACTTTTTGGAATGTTAGTATACATTTTTAATGTATATGTTAATACGTGAGAGACAAATAAGCAAGTGTTTGCAGACGAAAAAAAATAATTCATAAAAAAATATAACATATAAACAAAAAAAAAAAAAAAAAAAAAAGAAAAAAAAAAAAAAAAAAAAGCCTAACAATTAAATTTATGTATTTTTTCTTGATCATAGACGAACCGCCCCAGTCTCTGTTCTTCTTTTCCTGCTAGATGGACATGATGTTTTAAGCTTTGCAAAGTTAATGAAACCAAGTAAAAACCCTATGAAGTAAAGTTTGTTAAGCTTACCTGGTATTGTTTTGCTGAGGTTGAACATTTGTAGGAAGTTATATACACGAAAATAGGGCAATGAATCGACTTCACTTGACCCAAGGAATTGATAAGGTTGTTGTTTTAATTTTAAAAATTAAATGTGTACATATTCATCCTTCCAAATCTTTGGAAGTTGTTACAACTTCATTAAAGTTTGACAATCATTTCTTTAACATGGTTATAGTTATTTATGGTTTCAAGGTCGAAAATACATTTATTATAAGAATATAGTAGATTTTTTTTTAATTTTATAGGTAAGTATCGTGTATACATCCTTATCCCGGTTAATATTATTTTTAAACATCGCCAATGTTAATACTGCTGGTTACGTTAGTACTGCTGTATTTGAGATAATATAGTGTTATACATGTGGTTATCAATGCAATATTATATTAGTACCGCTAGATATACTTGATACTGCTATATCATTTTTTCACGTAATGATCAACGTTTGCACTGGTAGATAAAATAATGAAACTTAATATGAATAAAGCTTAATACGAATATCCACACACATGCAAGTTTGCAATTTGTAAATAAATTGTTCAAAAATATTAAAAAATGCTAATGTAAATTAATTGTCTTCTTGCTCCTCTTGATTATTAAGATCATTAGCTGGTGTTTCGTCATCCAGTGTCGCTGGTACACTGTTAACGTTGTCTGTCGTACGCTTGCCTACATCATCAATTTGAATTAAAGTGGCGTTCGTGGCACCAACGCACACTGCCGGACTATCATCCGTTGCGTCTATCGTTTCAACAACATCTTCGTTTGTTGGTTCCTGCTACATGTTGCGAGAAGATGTAAAAGATTAACTTGTATTGTTTGTTACAATTTAACGGTGTTTTTAGAAATTAAAAAATACAATGCACAATACCTCACTAATATCATTAGAATGTGTTTCCGATCCATCATCAGAACACACGGAATTGTACTCTAAACCTTCGTCTTCCTCGTCGTCATCCTATTTTGATTCATTCATAAGGATTAGCATATACTTGTTTATAAACACAAACCATTATTAGGTACATTAAAGGAAAAATGAATCAGACCTCTTCTTCTATAAAGCCATTCTTGAAATAGTTGATTATATCAACATCGTCCTTCACTTTCTCCGCTCTATATATATAACTATTGTTGTTGTGATTGAACTCAGAAAATAAAATTTTGAAAAGATACTTCGTCCCAATAATTTTATTAAGTGCATCCGGAAAGTATTCTTCTGTGTTCACGCCTTCGCCCTCCATTATCTCCCACGCTGTTAAATTTGTCATTTTGTGCACACTCTTGTCAAAAATCACGACTTGTGCAGTACCACTATGGTCAAATATGAGCACAATGATTTTGAACCTACATATATAAAATATTTATCACCGAACGCGAAGTATCCAAATATCCACATTATTTATTATATGTTTAAGGACAAATCCAAATAATATTATATATATATATATATATATATATATATATATATATATATATATATATATATATATATAGGTTGTTTTACATACCTGGAAGCAACGGCATATGTTTCTCCATGGTTTTTACAATACCACAACTGTTTCTTATTCCTTGTGCCCGAGTTGCGTTTTGAAACAATTGGTGTCACTCTTGTACTGCATGCTTTGCAACCCGTATAAACCCACCCACTTTCCTCTTGTATGCTATGTACTTCTGCATAAACTACACAGTGTGACTCTTGTATTTAGATACAAAAACACGTATAAACATTACTAACGTGGGTTTAATTAGTGATAAAATAATATTTATATTATACCCATAACAATAAATTTTGTTTTACCGGTTCAATGCTTCGAATTGTTCGAACTATTTGCTTCACACAGCCGTGCATGAACTCTGCAGGCGTAATAACACGGCTGCCAACTGAATGATCCTCAATTTTGAATTCACCTGCATCATACCCCTCCTGCTCTTCGTATCTGTGAAATGTATAAATAGGTTCCTAATAAATTTAACATGTTTTTAGTTTAAAACTAAAACACACATGTGCCGGTATCAATGTATATACCTTTTCCGGAAAGCCAACAATTGTGGCACATCCCTGTTTATGAATATTCTTGTGCCAAACAAAGCATTATGTATTGATGGCTTATCTGTGTTGCACAACAAATATAGACACTTTTAAAAGCTATTAATATGAATTAAAAATCTTAATTACGTAACCAAAAATTTAAAAGTCATCTATAAAACTTACTGTCCCAATATTTCACTTTCCCCAGCATCAAGAGGATGTCTATATGACCAAGCTCGTCACGTTTTTTGTCGTAGTCATTCCACATTAATGCCCAATTGTCCCAAAACGTACAATCAAGTCTCAGAGATCTGCATAAAATAGGGTACACTCAATATATGATTACAAATGAATACTATTCTATACACGTTATTTTATTTTAAACAAATAATAATTTATAAAATATAGTTACTCGGCATCTTCAACGACAATTGTCCTCCATAGCTTAGGACCGCCAGAATTGTTCAACGTCACTATTTTCCCAATAGCTACGACTGTACCAACAATATCTGGAAAAACATTTGTTATAAAAATATGCACATAAACATTCAAGTAACGCCAACTGTTGTATATAATTTTAAAAAAAACACATACCAACACAATCATGCTCGTGGTATTCATTATCTGTATCGAGAATACTTGAGAATGGCTCGTTAACGAACCCAACAAAGTTGTCATCGATGTGATCAATACGGGTAACCTCGGTTCCTTTATAAAAAGATATTTTCCACTAGTTTGGTAACAAAGGTAACCTTCCGGCATTCTCTGCTACTCCAAAATTAGAGATTATGTAACATTGACCTTCTCGTAAAAGAGGTTCAAATTTAAACATAAACTCTTTTTTGACATAGATTTGGATACGGTTCGACTGTACATATAGTTCAAATATCAATTTAACATATAATAAATATACACAAATATAGGTATTTACTAATTTCATCTGATATACCTCTTCATCCTGGAAAACACAGTCAAGACTGTAAGGATCGTGTTCTTCGTTAAATTTGTGTGAATGCCATACGGAGATGCACCTTCCTTTAATGGCCATGTTCACATTCATCGGACTGACATCTTTAATGAGAGTCATTGTTCTCTCTCTCACCACTAAAAAAAATTAAAAAAATATATATAGAAAACGCTGTATTTTTTTATATCACATTAAAATGAAATATGTATAATGAATCAACCATTTAAAATAAACCTGGCTTAGGACTTTTAATTGTGGACATACTCTTTCCATTGTTTTTACTTGGATGAGAATTAGATCCTACGAATACACAAAGAAATTATGACAATGTTATTTATATAAAATAAGTAATCTGGAACAGACATTATCCAGAATGTTTGTACAAAACCTGAAGGAAATTTTCCATAAGACGATGTGTGCATAACGGTTTTTTTGTTCCGGTGTGAAGGTGCGTCCGAAGATGTTGTTTGGTATCTCAAATCTTTTTGTTGATTTCTAATATAAGCAAATCTTTTAGAATCACCTTTTGAGTTTGTCGCCCCTAGCAACAATAACAAAACAAATTGTTGTATAACATATAACAATAAAGGTGCGAGTTTTTATAAACAAATATTCATACTTGATTGAGATTGAAAGTTGGAAGAATCAATCCTAGAGTTTTCATACATGGAGGTGTGTTTCAAAACAGCTTGATTGACTGGTAGATTTCCTTTTTAATGATCGAACAGATCCTATTATTCAATGGATATAGATTTACCGCAATTTAGAATGTACAAACATACTTAATGTGTATACTATAATCACAATTTATAATATGAACACGATTAGTTTAGAAACATGTTACCTTCATGAGATGGTTGTGACTCAAAAGATGATGAGACGTGGCCAAATCTGCCCTTTGCAGGTGGTTTAGATGCTGGAACAATTACGATTGTATAAATACAATGTATTACTGTATTAAATAAAAAAATTAATGTTCAATGTACTACCTCTAGCTTTAGCAACGACATCAGAAACAACTGTTCCAGATATACTACAGGGTGTATCACTTTCAAATATGGAATTATCCAATTCAGACGAAGAAGATGGCTGAACCAAACCTATATTTCCTACTAATTTAGCAGTTATAAATTGAGTAACATAGTATAAACATCATGTAAAATGTACATAAATAAAATATCAACAAAGTTACTGCAATAAAACATTGATGAAGCTAATACCTGTTGATCGTGTAACAACATCGGAAACATGGTTGGTTGATCTTGTACCTGTTGTATCAAAATTATAATGTGGATGATTACCAAATACAAAATCAACAACTTTCAGGGTAAAACAATACAAACTAATATACGATACATGAAAAACATATACAACAACAAAATACCTTGTGAAGGGGTTTAGGATGAACGTGACTGCCAGAGCCTTTGCTTGTTGTATCTGAAGGTGGATACAAATCATAAACTTATATGGTAAACTAAAACAAATTAATGTAGGATTCACGAAAACCTATATAAGAATAGAATACCTTGTGAAGAGGCTTTAGTATGTTTCTTCTGTATGGTATTGCTTGTATTTGCATCAGGAACTATAATCAATATATAAAGACGTTCATATAATAAAGCATTAGATTGATCCAACAACAACATAAATAAGAATATAACAACTTTACGAATAAATTATTAGTTAAAAAACATTCATGTGTTAAAACATCAAATTATTTACATAACATATGCTATCCTCATTAATGTATTACTTATATGCATTGTGTATTAATTTTAATATTGTTAATTTATATTAATAGTTTTTAATATTGTAATTTTTATGTTGTTGTTGTATAATCAAGCTAATATTTACATGCACCATCGTTTATTAACAAACAATACAAACACACATAAGCAGTATCAAATATATCGAGCAATACAAACACACATAAGCAGTATCAAGTATCTCCAGCAGTACAAACACACATAAGCAGTATCATGTACATCGAGCAGTACTACCAATAGAGTCTGGCAGTGCTAGCAAACTAATGATTAAATTACATTCTAATGATTAAATTACATGTAAAAAACATACCTCCCAAAGAAGCACTCATGTTCTTCTTGTTAGTTCCTTTTGCAAGCCTTGCAGAGTGTCTTTGGCCGTGCATAATGGCTATATTATTATCAATAGAGCTTATTGTTTTTTTGAGTTTATAAAAAACGTTTGTTAGGAATATAAATATTCATATGAAGGTTCGGTCACCCCGAGTATCTAATTAGCATTTATATAGCTCGTAGGCTTATTTATATTAGCTTAGTATTATTAGTATTAGTATTAATAGTATTAGTCGTATTTATATTTGTGGAGTGGGTCGGGGCTTTTCCCCACTGTCAGCTCACTCCACAGCCCACTAGGGGCACCAATATGTAGAAGTATAAATACCCCTTCCCACACTTGGGAAGGGTTGGAACTCTTGTAACCTTTCACACACAAGCTAATCTTATCCAGGTTTTTCTCTCAAAGGGTTTCCCACTCTCTCTCTCTAATTCTTCCACCTAACTCAACCATGGATCTAATCTTCCATGAACCAAGACCACCCGAATCATCCACACAATCAATATGGTTATTTCCTACAATTGGTATCAAGAGCCATGGTTAGGTTCGTTTGATTGTGTGCTTTCTTTGGTTCGAATTCTTTATGCTTAAACTGTTTTATGATTTAACTGTCCGAATCTTTTCAACATCGTTGGTCCTACTAACTGCTCTAATCCATATTTCCAAATCCTGATTTGTGTTATCCTCATGTGGGCCTCCAATGGACTTTATCCTTAACTGCACAAGTGGTTTGTTTAAACCTTTGTTTGTTGTTTTAAGATTTGTTTGTTGTTTTTGGTTCCAAATATTATGCTCAGATCTGTGGGTTTACATGTGCACAATATCAGTATGGGCTTTAAAATTCACATGTCCACTTTTGGGCTTTAAAGATTTGGTTGTTCATATGTGATTTCAAAACAACAAGCTAGTCAAGAATGCTCACGGATTATAATCACGTTTTATGCCGTATCATTCTTGGTTATTTTTATGTGTTTCGAGGCTTACTTGAGGCTCTCTTGGCTGTAAATGGTTTGTGTTACACTATCACTTCTTGGTTGCAATTTGTTGCATATAAATGGCTTGTTTTTGGTTGTGTATTGGGTGATGTTCTTGAATGCGGTTTGTGGTATTCTTGGGTGCAGTTTGGAGTGTAACCAAAAAGGGGTAAAAGACAAAAGTGTGAGTGTGACAGCTTTGACTGGTCAAACATGCGGTTTGTCCTGGACTCGGTTTGTCCATACAGTCATGAACTCGGTTTGTCCATTTACTCACGAACTCGGTTTGTCCATACTGTCATGAACTCGGTTTGTCTGCATAATCACGAACTCGGTTTGTGTATATAAAGTGTACTCGGTTTGTCTGCATAATCACGAACTCGGTTTGTGTATATAACCACGAACTCGGTTTGTCTATATGTTCACGAACTCGGTTTGTGTATATAAGGTGTACGCGGTTTGTCTGTCACTCGGTCAAACGGTCAAACGGTTAATGAGTTATCAAATAACAAAAGGAAAGAAGCAGTAAAGCAGACCCAGACCTAACAAACAACATTACAACGTAAATCCAAACAATCACAAAATGCTCTAAGATTACTGCAACAAAACTCAAGTATAACATCTAAATCAACTCCAACCCGAATACAAATCGTTCAAGATCAAACCCATCTTCTATTACACTCACTGATTATATACAACAATATAATGCTCGAATCATTTTACAACAACTAATTCAAAACTACATTATCACAACAAATCATAAAATCTAACCTACCTCTCTCAATCGTGACTTCAGTCTCCAGTTCGGTTTGTAACAAACTAATTTGTACAACAATACAAGATTACTTCTAATGAACCTACCCGAGACCTCCTCTTGGAGATCTTGAAGATGCGGCTTGTTTGTGGTATAAACGTGCTTCGGTTTGTGTTTGCCAGTCGGATTTGAGCTTAATGACTATTAAAAAGGGGTTGTGACTGAAAAGGTAGGGTAGATATTGTTTTTGTGAGAATCGATATTAAGGAGTTGTTGTTTGATTGTGTTGTGATTGATGGCTGAGTGTAATGGAGAGGAGATGAAAAGATGAAGGGGGTGGATGTTTCAAGAGACAAGTGATTAGGGTTAGAGTTATGTGTTAAGTGGGATTTAAATAGCCTTGTACTTAGGGTTAGAGTTATGTGTTAAGTGGGCTAATTTGGGCTATCCGGATTTTAATCATATTAAATTGGATCAGATGCACATGGGCTATCAAAGGGCGTGCAGTTTGTTGTTATTTCATATGATGTATCAAAGGCTACTCACTTTTTTTTGTGATTTGTTATTCGATTATTAAGTGAGTTGTGGCTGTGTTTGAATTTGTATGGTACGTATGTTGTGAAGTGATGAGTGGGGTTGATTAACATGGAATTGGGATGTTGGTGGAACGTCATGGGCTGAAAAGTCATAAACAAATAGTATTTTGGTTGGACTGTTCGGTTAAACATTGTGTTTGTTATTGTGAAATAATATTAGGCCTACAAGAGTGGTATTGTTGGACTTACTAAATTCCACGAGGATACACACTTCACGTTTTTTTTAATTGGGACTATGAATGTCTACGTGATTTCAGAGTTGTGGATTTGGCAGCATTGTCCTATTGGTGCCCGCGATTTAAGTGAGTCTGCAATTTGATGTTTACGATGTGAGTTACAGTTGACAAATTGCAATTTGATTAATTGTGATTTGTCAAGTTGCGTGTTTGACTTATTGCGACTTGACGGATTGCGATTTGACCAGTTACGATATGACGTTGCGAGTTGACACTTGCGATTTGACTTATTGTGACTTGGTTGATTGCAATCTGACTTGTTGCAATTTGACAATCTGTGACTCGACTTGTTGCGATTTGATCAAGTAGTGATTTGACTCCTGTGACTTGAATTTCGAAGATTAATATTGCACTTCACTCTTAACTGTTCTTGTTGATTTCACGGTTTCTCTTGTAGATTTTAGAAAATCCCGCGAAAGATTCGATTTCTCGGTTTAAATCTCAAGAGCTGTAAAATCCCGTGAAATTAATTTTGGACAAGTAGGCGGGACTTGGATTTAGACAAAATAAAACTTACGGGGTTTGACTATTTTTTTTCGGGATAAGTTTGTGCTTCAAGATCAGCAGGAATTGGGAAATTATGGTAACTTGGTTGGGTTGTTAATTCACGGGTTGGTGTACTTAGTGTCACAAACATCTCGGGGTGGATGGATGCACGATGTTTGTTGACCCTTGCTCAAGCGTATTTAAGGTGATTAGACCTGAATGTTCAAGAAGTGGATATATACAATAAAGGATGGAAGGTTGGGTATATATCACTACCTATATTTAAAGGAGTTACGTTGTTGTGCTCAATATAGGTTCTAAATCACAATTTGCAATTGAAGGTGATTAGACTTGGATGTTCACGAAGTGGATATATACAATTAAGGATGGAAGGTTGGGTATATATCACTACCTATATCTAAAGGAGTTACGTTGTTGTGCTCAATATAGGTTCTAAATCATAATTTAGTGCAAGTTTAAGTCGCGGACTTGTTCTTTATCAAGCTTCATCAAGTGATTGTTGTTTCTCAAGCTTCTGATGGGATTGTTGTTCAAGATCTTCTCAAGAGGTAGTCAGGCTTAAAGACAAGAGGTGAGTTGTTTGGAGACATGTTTTAACCTTTTACTCACTTTTAAAGTCATATGCATTTCATCAAGCGGTTTTGGCATATTACGAGCTTCAATGAATTGTTAATCTACTAAACCATTGATGATGAGGAAAGCAAGGGGTTACTACAAGAGAGTCTTAATCACCATCTTCGTTGCAGTAGTTTCATTTGTCTCTTTCCATGTTTTGTGCCTGTCAAATTCACAAACATCACGGACTCTCAGCTTTGGCAAAAAGGTCATTTCATGTCCTTTTTGAGGGGGAGAATTATCGCAAGTTTCCTAGAAGTTCCGTCTCCAGCGATGTGAATTTTAGCGGTTTCGGTTACAGCGGGTCAGATCGTAGCGATTCAGGATTCAGTGGTTCAGTCTACAGCAGTTTGATACTTACTGTTGTGCAGTTAGTTCTTGAATTTATTTCTCAGATAAATCTCAAGAACTGTAAAATCCTGTACACAGTACGACAACTATTCCACATCCAAGTAACTGGGTCAGACAGCTTTGTTTGATAGGACTGACTATGAGTCATGGGCACTTCTAAGAATTTGCGCATGTTTCTTCTCTTTTTGGCTAGTCAACAGCACAAGATGATCACGAAGTTAATCAGGTATTCTTTATTTG
This sequence comes from Artemisia tridentata subsp. tridentata, assembly GCA_021014915.2. Classification (NCBI taxonomy): domain Eukaryota; kingdom Viridiplantae; phylum Streptophyta; class Magnoliopsida; order Asterales; family Asteraceae; genus Artemisia; species Artemisia tridentata. The sequence goes on along the minus strand of CP139508.1, from coordinate 485,517,943 downwards.
TGATTGAAGTTGAATTTCACGAAGGCGTCTACTTATTTTATCTTGAAGTCGGGGTTGGTTGGATGCATGACCTTCAATGATAACTTGCTCGTGCTTGAAATTTAAGGTGAAGACTTGGGTTATCTAGTTACCAGCAGTCGGGGTAACTATCACTTAAGAGTTATTGGAGTACTCAGTGTCACACGTCAATGACGTTGTCGATAATCGCAAGAGGTGTTAATGTCTCATACTTTGGTTGGGTATTGAGCACTTAGAGATTTGCTTGGAGCATTAATTCTCTACACCGTTCTTCCAACATTAGTGCAAGCTTAAGTAACAAATTTGGGGACTTCTACTTCAGTTTTCAGTATTGGTATATCGGGTTTCCTTCATCAAGTGGTCACTAATCTGTGTACAAGGTTGGTTAGTTGGACAAAGGTTTTAAAAGTTGTGATGTGATCTGTAATCTTCACAAGATATTCTTTACCCAAACTGATGTTCACCTAAAATCAAAATCAGTCATGCCACATTCAATCTGTTACTGCCTCACGGTGTCTTCTTGATTTTGTAAAATCCCGAGAAAGAACCTATTTCTCGGTTTAAATCATAGATTTGTAAAATCCCGTGATGATGGACTATGCGCTCTTAACCATGATCGGGTTAAAACCATTATCAAAGTTTAGTTAAAGCATCACAAATGGCTGGATCAGGGCAGCTAATCGACAAAATGTGACTACGGCGTTAGATCAGTATTATTTATTTGAGGCTGAAGTGAAATTTCATGGGTGCGTGTACTTAGTATCTGAAGATATCGGGGAGGTTGGATGAAGATTCTTCGAGATCCTTGTTCGAGATTTCATCATTTTCAATGACGAGGACTTGGATATCTAGTTATTTCTTCTTTCTCTCTATTGCAAAATAACTATCACTTTAAGGAGTCACGTTGTAGTGCTCAGTGTCACACGAAGTTGTGGATATCCAAGAGGTGATGTACGTCTTATACTTGATGGTTGGTTGGTTGAAGAGTATAGAGTACTTAGGGATTCGATGTTGCACGAAGTCTCTACACCGCTCTTTGTCACGCATTAGTACAAGTTTAAGTCACAAGTTCGGGTTATATTACTTCAGTATCAAGTTCATCATATTGGGTTTTTCTTCATCAGTGGTCACGACATCAAGCCGACAGAATGATAATGGGGTTGGTAACGAGTTAGATGAGAGAAGAAGTAAAGAGAGAGAAATGACGTCTGTACAAGTCAGTGCAGGCCTCGTTCTTCATCATATGACGTCTGTACACATCAGTGCAGGCCTCGTTCTTCAACATTATGACGTCTGTACAAGTCAGTGCAGGCCTCATTCTTCATCATAATGACGTCTGTACACTTCAGTGCAGGCCTCGTTCTTCAACATTATGACGTCTGTACAAGTCAGTGCAGGCCTCGCTCTTCAACATTATGACGTCTGTACACTTCAGTGCAGGCCTCGTTCTTCATCAAATGACGTCTGTACACTTCAGTGCAGGCCTCGTTCTTCATCTAATGACGTCTGAATACATCAGTTCAGGCCTCGTTCTTCAAAGAAAAGAAAAGTGTACGCTTGAGTGCACTTTATCTTCAAAAGAAGAGGAATCTTCTTGTTTATGGCCATTCTCATCAACAAGTTTCATGCTCTTTCCGTGCTTTTTCAGTCTTCAAGTGGATCGGCGCGTATTGGAGTATATTTTATTCACGTATTCAACCAAAAATTGCAGTTGACAGGCATATGCAATTTTTTAGGGGGGGGAAAGGGTGAATAAACAACATGTTAGTCTTCAAGAACCGTCAAGTGGAGCTACTTATTGTTGATGGTATTCATATTCACTAGTTCAGTCATCAAAAATTGCAGTTGGCAGGCATATGCAATTTTTGAGGGGGGGAAAGGGTGAATATTAATCTACATGTTGGTTGATGATTAAGAACTGGTCATACGACTCCTGAATACGTCAGTTCAGGAGTCGTGCAAACCATGTTTCTCCAACACTACTTCTTCTGTCAATCAAGGTGTTGAAGAACATGGTCATGGAATGCTAATCTACATCGTCTCACGGGCTGGTAAAATCAGTAACAAAGGGTTTCTAGTCAATGCTTCATGTACACTTCATTAGGCTACATGTACACATCATGATGATGATTCCGATTAATCGTAACCATCATGGGGGAGAGAAATGTGTACACCAAGGACGCACAGCAGGTTCACGTGATCGGGCTTAATCATATATTCCGGTGTTGAGAACCGCAGAGATGATCAGTGGTTCAACTTGTTACCTTGGTATTTACGTTTCACTATTACGTCATGGGCTGATTAATCGTAACCATCAGGGGAGAGAGAATGTGTACATCAAGGACGCACAACAGGTTCACGTGATCAGGGCTTAATATCCAAGGATGGATACATACTATATATGATCAGTGGTTCAACTTGTTACTTTGGTGTTATACTTAAGACTGAAGAAGGTCGAGTCGTCAGTCTACTCTACATTCTCTGTTGGGTGTTATCATCTCATGTGTATGCTGCGGGCTGATGGGTTATATGTAAGGTTACTGGAAGGCATTTGGTGAGATGAAGATGATTGGTATCCTATTCCTCCACATTGGGCAATCTTGAAGAAGGTCGAGTCTTCAGTCTTCTCTACATTCAAGAATGTTGAGCTCTTTTCTTACAACTTGATATTTAACTTAATCCCATGACAGTTCTTGTTTGATGAGTTGTGGAGTTAAGTTAGGTTCAAGTTGTTCCGTAGTTTAAGGTTAAGTCCAACTTGATGTTAACCTAATCTCATGACAGTTCTTGTTTGATGAGTTGTGAGGTTAAGCTAGATTTCAGTTGAGGCTCAACTTAAACTACCGAAAAGATGCCTAAGGTTTTTGACGGAGTCACTCTAGGACGGGAGTGTTAGAAGATTAAAGACGGCATGCATTTGGTTATCAAAAGACTTCTTCATATTATGGGCATTCATCCAAAGTCTTCTTCCTATTATGGGTGTTCGTCAGAGGTTGTCAGATTGGGGGAAAGCACTAATTAGGGGAGAGTGAAAAGCCAGAATCATTCCCTGATTGAAAGTGCTCACATTGCTCTTCAGCAAGTCAAGTGATGAATGCGGTGAAGATTCAGAATGCTGAGGAGTAATGGTTTCTGGTTCGTATCCTTGTACATATATACTTATTCATATCTTATACCATCTTGTAAATAGATACATAGAAAATCTTGCTAATTGTAAATAGAGAAACGTAAAGCCAGAAAAACCATAAAAATTGAAAAATAGAAAAGACCAAAAATAGTTTCACCTAGGCATGTCTTCTGTTTATCGATAACATTTACGGACTTAGAAATGTCATTCAATAATGGCACGGGTCTTTAAATGAAGCTCGAGCAGAAGTTAAAATGAATGGTTAAAACATGTCTAAAATGGCTTGCTATTACTTTAGATAGCAACCCGCGCTTCATATTGGGGAAAGCATGTCGCCAAAAAGACGGCTGTTCCTCCAACTGGGTGATGTTCACCTGGGCATGGATTACTTCATATCCATGTTTCCTGATTTGATGTACGTTTCAGTGCATCATTTCTTGTAAAAGAAGAGAAATCTTCTTAGTATAACAAATAGTTTTCATTCTATGATTCTTCTGAAAATTATTTGTGAGACACTTGGTGAATATGTGTTGTATGAAATTTGTTTATACTTGGATTATGCATAAAATTTGTCACTCAATCAACGACTACAAAACCTCACGACAGTTCTTGTTTGATGAGTTGTGGGGTTAAGCGTGATTTTAGTTGAGGTTCAACTAGAATACGGGTCATTGATTGAGGGGGAGAGTGAATTCAAATTTTATATCATCAAACAGATTTATTGGTTAAATCATACTTGTTAGAAATGGTTTTGTAGTTAATGGGGAATTAGTTGAAGAGGATCTTGCTTAAATATATCAAATGACCAAGTGTGTTAGTTGCTAGAAAGTTTAGGACATTATGTGCAATTTGCTTATAGTTTCCTAGCTTTATGTATCTAGAAGATTCATTTGTGTTACTTTGGAATCCTCGTATAATCCCCAAAATGCTTTAAGACTCAAAACCTAAAAGAAGTTAGAAAACCAGTTGTGTTTGATGTTTTTGAATACTCCACTGGCATTTGTATGATCTAAATGAATGAGTTTCAAATGTCGTTTGACTTTTGTTGGTCGATTGCTGCATAATTGTTGTTGATATTGTGCATATGTTCACAGGATTCGCTTAGGTAGATTGCTATTATGTTAGAATCATGTTCCTAAGATCCTGAATTAAATATTGAAATCTGTGTGAATTGCCATGTTCATGATTGCTAATTGCTCTTCATGCTAAATAGTGGTTTGACGTAGTTCCTGATTGGGGTTTGATTATAAGATGAACTTGGTATTATAATGTGGCAAGCTGCTGAAGGGTAGCTATTAATGAATAGTGTATCTGTATGCATGCATATCTGTGTTGATATTGTTATGCAGATTCCATAGCCAAAATGAATGTGCCAGTTCCCATTCTAACCATTTGATCAGACGTTCAAACTCTATTGATTGGCTCGGAATTCACCACGACAACAACATCGGCAGCAACAACAACAACAACACTGTCATCACCGCCACCACCATTCATCTATTTTGGTCTCGCCAAGTGGGGATCAACGACATTTGCGAAAGACTTGTTGGTGGATGGATAATTGATGTTGACTACTAACTCAGAAAAGCGGGTGATTACATCATCTGCGCAAAAAGGTCAATATCATCTGTGTCATAATAATCACTTTGTGCAAAATGAGCAGTGAATCTCCCTCTTAGATTAAGGGGGAGCAAAGTATGTTTCATCATCAGAACATGTTAAACCTGACCACATTTTCTCCCATGTTTTCTAAATTATTTAAATCAATTGGGATCACAAATCTCAAAAGGTTTGAAATTTTTGATCGGGGGAGAGAATGTGATTTAAATATGAAACCTGATGAAAATGTGATGTTTTGGATTTAAGTGTAAGCTCTCCCATATGTGCTAAACTCTTTTGTATACCAAGGCACATATTGAGGGGGAGCAAAATGTTTTGGACATAAAAGTAAGCTCTCCCATGTGTGCTAAACTACTTTATATATCGATGCACACATTGAGGGGGAGCAAATGTTTTGTGGAAACAAAAAGGATTTGGCATGCATCTTATGTGAGCAAGGCTCAGACTTCACCAATGAATTGACGAAACTTGAACTGTCATCAATCGAAAGGATACGTCTTGGCCGGGTAATAATTTCAAGCTGGTCTAACCAGTGATGTAAGCGTGTCTCGAAAAAGATGTATCTGAGTAGAGTGTACCACTTCGAGAAACTTTCTGTGGACTTGACCAGGCCGGGTAATAATTTCAAGCTAGTCTAACTAGTGATGTAAGCGTGTCTCGAATCGGTCATGTTCACTGAAAGTTGATCAATTCAAAAAGTGCGAGCTCTACCTAACATGTGCAAATTTATAAAACAATCAACCGAGCACATGTTGAGGGGGAGCATTTGAAAAATATAAAACTCTCAAGTGTTCGCAAAAAATTGTGTTTCAGAATCATGAACACTTTGAGAGATTTTTCAAGGATTTGGTTTGGCAATCATGGATGAATATCAAAGACCGACCATTTTAATTAACGCATGGAGTTATAAGGATGGTTAGGTTAGGTTCAAGTTCCCATGATCCCGCCAGAGCCGGAGGGATCTACCCAGGGATAATCCACTAGTTAGTGTAGAAGTCCTTAGGTATGATTAAAAAGGAGAAAAGTGTGATTAAGGGAAGAGTGCCGACTGAGATGGAGCTAGTACTGGAACAAACCCAACAAGGTACTAGTAATGAAGTCTCGGTAAGCACTGAAGGGGTTGAAGAATGAAAAAGAATTGTAAAGATAAAGGGTGAAAAGAAATAGCCCTCCTTACAACTTAGGCAGAAACCGGGTCAATACATATGCTGTCAGAATCACATAGTTGATTGCTGGCATTGAAGACAAAGTATCATGGACCCAGTGATACGCTGCACAACCCTCCCTAGCCACTCAAGGTCCCTCAAAGGATTCTTGTTTCAATTGTCACGGAGTTCAATACATTCCTATCGTCTCTCTCACTCCGAGTTAGATGATATTGAAAAGGTGGCAGTCCTCTCCAAGCCTCCGCTCACTAAATCAAAACGCACTATAGAGTCTAGAGCCACGAGATGCATAAAAAGATCTCATAGGAACACGAATTATTTCTACACTGGGTGTTCAACATTAAGGACACCAGTTGTAAACTTATGAGTCCTACGCAGATCTTTGCAATCTGCCAGAACATTTATGAGAGAATCTACTAATGTAATTCTCAATGATTGAATGGAAATTCCTGCCAGGGTCAACATCAAGCAGCCCTGAAAGCAGGTCACTTCGGTAATTCCCTGTGGATTACGCTTAGTGATCACGGCGGTTTCAAACGGTCTACAGTCGTGGAGTGATCTCCAGCGACTCACCTAATCGTTGATGTGCTACGGTTCGATCTTAAAAAGCCCTCTGTGGGTTTTCGATTAGGAACGGTCTTGGTTAGGATTAGAGAGAGTTTTCACACTATGCTGTTAACAATCTCGAAGTCCGAACCTGTAAGTACCGGTCGATTTGTTGCTAACTGTCGTATGCAGGAACTTCTGGCGATTGTAGCTGTGGAATGCTGTAGCTGGTTGCTGTTGTAGCTGGTTGCAGAAAAGATGCCAATCCTCTACCACATGTTCACACTACATCATCATTGTAACTCAACAATGTCATGATTAACCTAAAAGACCTTTAACACGGCTTCTGCAAACTCTGATGCAAAAGATCATGACACCAAATAGTGTGAGCATGTCGGTTCAAAGATTTACACATCACGTGGAGACATACTACTGAAAGATGGCTTGAAGACACATGCTGGATGATATTTTCGAAGAATACTCAAAATCATCCAAGACAAAGGAAAGGCCATCAAAAGTTCACTGCTAAAGGCACAAAGATACAAGACGTTGAAGAATCGAAGACTACGAGCTATGAAGACAAGATCAGAAGATAAAATGCTAGAATTCAAGTTATTATTTCCGGGTGACCTCCCTTAGGGGGAGATTGTTAGGAATATAAATATTCATATGAAGGTTCGGTCACCCCGAGTATCTAATTAGCATTTATATAGCTCGTAGGCTTATTTATATTAGCTTAGTATTATTAGTATTAGTATTAATAGTATTAGTCGTATTTATATTTGTGGAGTGGGTCGGGGCTTTCCCCACTGTCAGCTCACTCCACAGCCCACTAGGGGCACCAATATGTAGAAGTATAAATACCCCTTCCCACACTTGGGAAGGGTTGGAACTCTTGTAACCTTTCACACACAAGCTAATCTTATCCAGGTTTTTCTCTCAAAGGGTTTCCCACTCTCTCTCTCTAATTCTTCCACCTAACTCAACCATGGATCTAATCTTCCATGAACCAAGACCACCCGAATCATCCACACAATCAAGATGGTTATTTCCTACAACGTTATAATATGAGGTATATATATGATGTATATATGATGTATTTATAGTGATAGGGTAGAACTCTGATCTTAAATATAGGAACAAAAAGTTTATAGAAAATACGCGTTAAAGTATAATTATGATGTTAAATATGGGAACAAAAGATTTATACAAAATACATTCCAAACTTATCTTTCAAACTATATCTTCTACAAATTAAAATTAAACATATCTTTTAAAAAAATCCGGGATACATGTTTAGAAAATACATATACCATTCCAAAAAATCCGCCTGGTAATCAAAGAAGAAGATTATAGTTATTTTTTGTGCGAGTTATATCACAAAATATAACTTGGTCTAATGGTAACATTGACGTATACTTAAGCTATGTAAACAACCCAAGTTCGAATATTTAGAATCTTTTTTAAAATTTCGGAATTAAAAGTCAACATACGAATTTTGTTTGGTCAAATGTTGCTTAGGTGGCATGCTTAGGTGGAATAAGAGCATGATTACTCATCAATCCAGCGCTTATTCATCAATCCTGCATTTGATGACGTCATACGCATCCTGTTATATATAATATGTATATATATATATATATATATATATATATATATATATATATATATATATATATATATATATATATATATATATATATATATATTACGCATTGACGTATACTCGTGCGTCTGGCATGTGATTGAAGATGATGAGAAAACCTAACGTTGTTAGCCGAATTGTACCCAATGCGTAATATTCTGTAACGTTAGGACTCGTCAAGTGAAATATCTCCAATTCTAGGCACACGGGGGTTCCTTTCCATTTTGCCCAAACACACTTTAACCAAAAAGAAAGAAAAGGGGGAAGAATTAACATTGCCAATTTTGTGGTACGATTTTTATGAATTGCTTACTTCAATCTACACATCTCTTTCAGTAGTTGTAATGTGATAATTACTTAACTCTGTTTTAGATTAAGGGGGTGTTTGGATTAGCTTATTTTGTGGGCTTATCAGCTTATTGAGATTTAGGAATGCCAATAAGCCTATTTTTTTTTTTTTTTTTGGAGTAAACTACACGGATGGTCCTTGTGGTTGGCTTTGACTTTCACGTATGGTCCCTTGACTTTTTTTGGCACTCCCAGTCCCTAACTCAGAAACTACTAACACAGATGGTCCCTTGACCAAACGTCCATTTGGTCAAGGCGTTAAGTTGTATAATCTTGAGGGTATTTTCGTCCGAACCAATTTTCATGCATAGAGCCTTGTGATTGCAGGCATTTAATACCCATCTTTTCATTTTTCCCTCTTCAATTTCTCTCACTACCAAATCTCACAAAACACAAACCTTAATTTAACCTAAATCTGATCCAAGTTCATCATCAATGCGACAATGGTTGGATCAAAAATGTGGAATGTACGGCAAGGAAAAGATGATTTTGATGTTCACGAAGTATATGGTATGTATCGATTATCATTTACTTGTTTTTATTTCATTGTTTGACTAAAAAACCTTAATTTGGTTTTCTTTAATTTTTTTGCAGCAAATGAACCTGATTTGTTTTCAATCAAGGTTCATTATGGTGGGAAGTTCACTGATAGGCCAGATAGAACCTATGAAGGTGGTTACTCTAACTTTGTGGATGTAGTAGATGTGGATGAGTTCTCTGTTCACGAAATGGATGCTATGGTGGAAGAGTTAGGTAATGATGGTCACTCTCTTATGTTTTACCACTTTCTTATACCTGGTGAGAGTTTGGACAATGGGCTACAACCTTTAGCTAGTGATAAAGATGTCCTTAACATGTGTAAATATGTTAGGTTAGGTCATAAGTTGATGCATGTATATGTTGAACATGAAAGGACCAACCGTGATATCTATTACGCATTGTTAGTGTCACCAAATAAGAAAAAGAGGTGTCTTATAGAGGAAATAGAAGAAGATGTACCAAGACAATCACCAACTGGAGTGATTAAGAGACTTAGGATTGAACTTGACAATAAAAAAGGTTTAGCACAAGAACAAGGGCAAGCAAGTGGTGGTGTTGCTGTTGAAATACCATCCCAAAGTCAGGTTAGTGTTGTTGCTAATGAAATACCCTCACAAACAGGTGACACTAGTCAAGTTAGGATACAAGATCAGGGTCAAGGTAGTGGTATTGATAAACAAATACCATCTGAAATTGGTGAGTCTAGTCAAGTTAGGCAGCCAGAGCAGGGTCAAGGTAGTGGTGTTGCTAATGAGTTACCTTCTCAAACCACTGATGTACCTAGTCAGTTTGTCAATGATTTCTACTCATCTTATGACCCTTACTTGGGTGATGCTGAGTTCAACCCTTTTGATGGCCTAGATGAAATTCTCCCACCTGAGACTGAGGTTAGGGTAGAAACAGAGAATGAGGATAGGGTAGAAAGTGGCCCAGAGAATGAGGATATGGTAGAAAGTGGCCCAGAGACTGAGTTTAGGGTAGAAAGTGGCCCAGAGATTACATTAGAAAGTGGCCCAGAGGTTGATAGTTCTGGGAATGAGAATGATCAGACAGAGGATGGGACAGATGATGAGACAGAGGATGACAGTGATGATAGTGACTACATTGTAGATTTAGACAATGATGTAAATGAAGTTGATGTTGACATGGAGAATTTCAGACTGAATGTGGATTTGGAAGCAGAATTTCATGGCTGTGATAGTGATAATGGTGTAGAAAATGTTGATGCTGATATTGATGATGTGTTTGATAATGAAGAATTTCTAAGTGGGTCTGAGAATGAAGATGAGTTTGATACACTTAGGAGAAGGAAACTCAAACAATTAAGGAAACAATCCAAAAGTAATAGGGAAAAGGATAGGATATTGATGTGTGCGTGTGTATTGCTCTAATTATTTATATCCACGGCAGCGGCCCCAAAGACTTGGTGCACGCGTGATGTCGTTGTGGTTTTAGCAGTATTCAAGTTTTAAATTTATATTTAGCCGACTTATCAATAACACACACTTTAACGAGCAGTGTACCCGGTCAATATGAATATAATGGTAAGTAGAGTGTCGATCACTAAGAGTGGAACGTATTATCTAGTTATTCTAATCAGTATTTTAATATCTTAAGTTAGCTATACAACTAATCTAACGCAAGGGGGGTTCAGCCTGAGAGACTGGCACAGTTTGGTTATGATTAAATAATAAACTAAACTAATGAGCACGAATCAGCGATTAGCACACACGTACACAGATAAATACTTGAGACAATAAGAAGACATGTCCTGATAATTAAGTAGCTTGTCACTTGTTTTATTGCTAGTTTTATATGAAGTGTATAGTTCGATGCGACGCACCGAGAGTTAAACCTTTCGCGTTGGCTCTAATCTTATCGGCGAGTAAACCCTTAATGATCACTTATGTCTATCCCAATATCCTAGAAAATAGAATAAACAGGCGAGGAAGGGGCATGGCGACCCAAGCAATGCTCAGCTAGACACAGAGGTTATCAATGCACTAATAAAAGTCACCAAAGACATCAACATATAAACTTTAATTAATGGGAAAGCAATTTTAAGGGGTGCCCATGGTTTTCCGTAGTCACATGGAATCGGCCCATCAATCCTGATGAATTAAAGTGTACTAATACAATAAAACAAAACTACTTAATGAATTGAATACATGCAGGACCTTCTTACAGCTCTTGTATCTTCGTTCAAGGTGTGTCTTGTGCTGCTACTTCGTCTGAATTCGGCTTAGGGTTTCTGTCTCGTACTAGGTATATTGCACACAAAATTCGTCTGACTTTGGGGTATTTATAGTTTCTGTCTGAGGGTTAGATGCGGCGCATTGACTTAACTTCGCGTGGGGTCCAAGATTAATATATTCAGGAATATTCGTACACCGCCAGAAGATGCGGCGTAACTCCATTTCTCTATGCGGCGCATGTCCTTTGCCGTCTTGGATTATAACTTGTGAAATCTTGATAGTGATGCGCCGTATGTAAGAAGTAGGATGCGGCGTATCTGGAGCAGAATGATCTTGATCTTGTACATTTCAGTAGACTCTTAACTTCTTGCTTGTTTTGCTCCATAATTAGTCCAAAATCGCCAAGTTTCACATAATACTTGTTTTTACCTGAGAATTACAAAAGTAAACATTAACGTATCAATTCTCACAGATAATATAATAAAACAAGTCAAATAAATAGGATAAATGATGGTAATAAAATGTACTTATTTGAGTTCATCAGATATACAAAACATACTTCTATGTGGGGCAAGAATTTGGTAGGGCAACTCTTAACTGCTGTAGGCATAGATCCAAACAATGGTATCTATCCATTGGCTTATGGGATAGTTGAAACAGAGAACCTTAATTCATGGTAATGGTTTTTGACTTGCCTTGGAGATGATCTTGATCTTTACAGAAACTCCAACTTCAATTTTATCAGTGATCGTCAAAAGGTACATTTAATTGTTTACAGAAACTTCAACTAAATTTTTATCATTATTTAAATGTATATTAATGTATCAATTTAATTGTTTATAGGGTCTTATACCTGCAATATCAAAATTGTATCCATGTGTTGAGCATAGATATTTTCTTAGACATATCCATGAAAACATGAAACAAAGCTGGAATGGAAGGGCATACAAAGACCTTCTTTGGAAAGTTGCTACTGCTTCAACTGTGCCATACTTTAAGATAGCAATGGAGGAGTTAAAGGCTTACAGCAAGCCATGCTATGATTGGTTAGTGAAGATTCCTCCACAACATTGGGCCAGATCCCATTTTTCAGGTACAAAAATGTTTACAATATATAAACTTGTTGTGTATACAACTTCACTTGTTTAGATAGTAACTAATTACAAGTATACTAACAGGAAGGGCAAAGTCAGATGTGTTGTTGAACAACATGTGTGAGATTTTCAATGGTAAACTAGTTGATGCAAGGGACAAGCCTATCATAGGGACACTGGAGTACATAAGGGAGTATCTTATGAGAAGGATTATGACAGTGAATAAAGTGATTGATAGAACTAGTGGTCCTCTCACACCAACAGCAGAGAGGTTGTTTGATGTTATAAAGAAAGAGGCTTCCCAATACACAGTTCAATGGAATGGAGGGGAACACTACCAAGTCAGTGGTCCTTGGGCAGATCAGTGTGTTGTAAATGTTACTGAGAGAAGTTGTTCATGCAGGAGGTGGGAAATAACAGGGCTGCCACGCAAGCATGCAGTGGCTGTTAACTTTGACATGGTGTTGAATAGGCAAGAAGTTGGCATACCAGAGACTTGGGTCCATCCTTGCTACAGGCTAGAGACTTGGAAGCAGGTCTACTCATTCAAGATTATGCCAATAAAGGGACCAAAAATGTGGCCTAAGTGTGATGTTCCATCAACAATCATTCCACCAGTTCACAAGGATCAACCTGGCAGGCCAAGGAAAAGGAGAAAGAGGTCAACCTTTGAGATGAAAGACAGCATGTCAATGGTTGCTTGTATGCACCATAAACAATATTTCCTTTTGGTAATATTTTTATTTATGTCAGTGGTTGCTTATATGCACCATAACCATGACTTCTGTGTTTGTGTACTGGATGATATCTCTTTTAATCCAATAGTTAATAGCTGCTAATGACAGCAAATTTTCCCTAAATCCTTATTGTGTTTGACTGTGTATTTGTATGATAATAGGATTGCTTTGTAATGCTTGTCTGTAAATGGGGTACAATTTGTATTGGTTTGACTTTATTAAAGTCAACTGTCATAAACTCAGTTGGTTAAATTGTGTATGGGTATGAGTTTGTATAGGTTTCACTTTTTAGAGGTTTGACTAAATTAGAATCAATGGGTACATTTTGAGTCTGCAATGTTCTGAATTTGGTACATATTTTGGGTCTGCAATGGGTACATTCTGTATGGGTATGAGGTTGTATGAATTGTATAGGTTTCACTTGCTTTTTTGGGTCTGCAATGTTCTGAATTAGGTACATATTTTGGGTCACATTATAAAAGTCCACTAAAAACCTCAAATCTTTCCAAAATACCAAAAAATGAGTTCCAAGCCAGAAATCTATGAAATTTCTTCAAATGACTCAACCTCCTCTGATTCAGTTTCTTCACCATGGTATACCTATTTTCCTACCACTTATTCAAACACTGCCACAAAGAAGAGTGAAGCAGCTAGGTCTTCCAAAAAAGTTTCAACCACTGTCTCAAAGAAGAATGAAGATGCTAGGTCTTCCAAAAAAGTTTCAACCACTGTCAAACCTCCTGTTGCCACTCAATCAATGACAAAAGGATGATTGTTGTAGCCCTTCCAACCCCGGAGAATTATGCAAAGATCAATAGAAAAGGGAAAGGGAAAAGGACCTTTACTTGAAGCATTCCCATCTATGTCTTTTGTTAAGAATGTATCACTCTATGTATGCATCTATCTATGTAATGTTAAATGCATCTATGAATGCATCTATGTAATGAAAGTCTAGTTGTTTCTGTTAAGAAAAACCTTCTTGTTTTCATTAATCATCCATGACAAAATACAACTTGGTTGCTTGTTACATGTCTAAACTTAACTTACTAACCTAACACTTACTTCAAAACATAATACTTCTTCATGATAGCAAAAGACCAGACAACATACTTTTTGATTTTTTCTACTTTAAAGCAAAAAGAACAACAAACAAGATCCAAGACCAAACAAGATACTTCTTCATTTTTGCACGGCCAGTTTGGGCTTCCATTATAGCTCGTTCAAGATTGTTCCTTGACCTTAATAAACCCAGTATGATTTCAAGAGAACGATTACACATGGGGGTGTCATACCAATCAATCCATCTATAGTGTGATCCCTGTTGAACAACATCACACCAACAATTATTTGCTTCACCTTAGTTTGATTCAATTATTTCAATCTTAAAGAAACTTACTTGAATCGGGCAAGAGTAAAAACGACGGCCTGGGTTAGCATTCGTCCAAGATGTTTTAACAATGGCAACTCTTCCACAATGGCACCTAACCATATCCATTGTTCTTGTAATATTTTTGTTTTTGAATTAGGGTTGATTTGAGGATTTAGGTTAAGAAAATGATCGGAATTATGTAGGTGAAAGAAAAAGGGCGGGAGTTAATACTCGGATTGCATTGGGAAGGGGATATAGCAGAGGAGAGAGTGGTTGGTACAGTGTTCGGACGAAAATACCCTCAAGATTATACAACTTCACGCCTTGACCAAACGGACGTTTGGTCAAGGGACCATCTGTGTAAGTAGTTTCCGAGTTAGGGATTGGGTGTGCCAAAAAAAAGTCAAGGGACCATACGTGAAAGTCAAAGCCAACCACAAGGACCATCCGTGTTTTTTATTTTTATATTTGGCTTACCCATTTGAGCTTATGGCTTGAATAAGCCATAAGGTTAAGTGGATAAGCTAATAAGCAAAAAAAAAAAACAGTGAGCTTATTGGCTTTCCCAAATCTCAATAAGCTGATAAGCCCATAAAATAAGCTAATCCAAACACCCCCTAAATATGTTGATAAAACAATAAAGAAGGTACACTTTTATAAGACGCGTAGCAAGTGTTCGACAAAATGCCTCAGTGAAATACTGGCTGTATTTCATTTTTTGTTTACGCACACAATCTGTTCCATGAAATTCCTAAATGAACAACATATACCTGTAAGAGGGTGTACAAACTAATTTACTTTAAGAGGGTCTCTGGGATTTGCTTATTTCTCTCTAGCTTATTAACAAGCACTTATCAACAAGCAAGAAGATGCAGGAGAACACAATAGATACAACTGACCGGATTTCAACGCTTCCTGACTTCATTGTTCACCACATACTGTCGTATCTTTTGGATGATCCAAAATCACTTGTTCGAATGAGTGTTTTGTCCTGGGAATGGTTTACTCTAACGGCTTCTTTTCCTATTTTGTATTTCCATTTCACCCGGGCGTGGTTTCGTTCGATTTCTAGAATGTGTGAAATTCACTATAATGTGGAGAAGTTTTATAAGTATGTTGAACATACCGTGTCTAGATTCTGCGAGCAAAACATCAGTGCACACACACTCGACATCTCTGCAAACATCATAAATCTTGAACAAAGAGAACTTATTGGACGCTGTGTTGATTTAGTTCTTGAAAAAGGCTTGCAAGTGATGGATATTCGTTTTGCTTATTATCCTGAGAATCTGCCAATGTTACGTTTGCCTAACACACTCGTATCTGCCTCTTCGTTAACATCTTTGGCATTGCATAAGTGTGAGTTGCCTTCGTCCTTGATGGTTGGTGTTGTAAAACTTCAGTCATTGAGGCTGTTTTCGCTTTCCCATCTCCCGATAGACGAGGGCGTGATCCAGTTTCTGACCAAAGGTTGCCCTCTTCTTGAAGAAATTTATCTCAGATATTGCTATGGTTTCAAAACTTTTTGTGTTAAAAGGCATCAGAATCTTCTAAAAGTTGATATTTGGGGTGACAAAAGACTTCTGCTTGAAAGAATAGATGTTGAAGCTCCAAATCTAAATTATTTTCTTTTAGTTTCAATGTTTATGGCTTACAAAAAAGACAAAGCCCCCTCTATGTTTATGGCTTCATGCAAAAAGCTAACAACATTTGTTTATAGCGGCTTACCATTAAAAAGATTGAGTGACTTCTTATCTAACTTCCCGTTCCTCGAGAATGTGTCTTTAATTCTTTCATCTCCTGTTGACAACCTGAGGTTGTCACATCATTTCTTGAGGAGATTAGAACTACAATCGGACTGTGATTTGGAAGAAATTGATTTAAATGCACCCAATTTACTTCTGTTCGAGTATTATGACGAAACCCACAGACACATCGAAACTATGTCAAGGAAAGGTTCATCCCTGGCCATAGGATATTTGAAATGTAGCACATACAAGGATTTTGACATTCTTTGGTTCCTGAAGCTGAGACGATTTCTGGAAAAGAATAGCATTTTCAAAGTTTTAGAGCTGGCTATTTGTTGGGTATCTTCTCGAATTCATTTATTTTATTAGCAATTTATGTGTATTTACTTGCTCCCAAACAATGATATAAAGTAATCCCTGACGCGAATTTGTGTTTACCAGTTGTCTTGCAGAAGAAGCTCATAGGTGTTGAGGAGTTAAAGCTCATCCAGTCGCCACCCTATGAACTTGAGCATGTTGAGCTGATAAACACGTACTACACAAGGGAATCATTCTTTTATGTAGCTCTTGTGGATGTTGTGCTTTGTTGTTGTCGGCCTCGATCTCAAACTATATGACTGTATCATTCTATTGACAAAGGTGTTGTTGTCGAGGTAAGATTTGTATGTACTTACATTGGTGAAATGTTAATTAGCCGTTTGTTTATATATCATGTCTTATCAATTGCACTTTCATGCTTTAGATTATGATTCTCGGCAAAAATAATGTTTTTAATATTTTTTCTTCAGTATACATATGAGAAACTGTTTCAACAAGAGTTTTGGAAAAATATTAAATCGTGTATGACTAGATTTAAACACGGGACTGAGGGATTGCACACTTTACGTATGAATGATCAAAGGAATAATTGATATATATATATATATATATATATATATATATATATATATATATATATATATATATATATATATATATATATATATTATATTTTAATTATTTGGACACAAAACGATAACTAACGGACGGACATTAAAGTAATTATTGGAATTGACTAATGACTGTTAGTAAATAAAAGAGGGGGTTAAGTGTTGAGTTTTGAAAGTTGAGGATGTATTAGACTCAAACTTGGAGAACAAGTTTGGTGGCTATATATACACCCTCAAACCCTTCAAAAGTGATGATACAATAATAACCTAAAGTCGTACAACAAAAACATGGTTGTTTGACAAGCCGTGAACAGTTCGACAATTAATATACCTTCAAAAGGTACGACACATATAATATCAAATCCTAATAATAATAATAAAGGTCAATCAACTTTATTATTCACTTAATGCTCGTACAGTAGATTTGACAAATGCTCGTACAGTAGCTTTGTCAAATGCTAGTTATGTACTGTAGGCTATGATATTTATTATGTCACATGGTATTTATCTTTACATATATATTGTATAGTATGTAGAAGAATGATTATTATCTACTTCTTTTTTAATATTAGATTCAAGGTTTATTAAACAAAATAGTTTTGGTTTAATAATCGTGTTCATTCACTAGCATCAACCTTTAATCAAGTAATAGTACGTGTGTTCGAGAGCTCAGTAATATCTTACTTTAGATATTAATCTTGGATTGTGGAACAAAAGGTAAGGTGTTCCACGTTAATCATGTTTGTTCTTGTTTGATTGTTCAAGGGAAGGAGATAGAAGATTTGATCCCTGTTCTTGCTAGGATCAAAAGGTATGTAACCATTTATTATTCGGTAATACTATTTATGTGTTAAATTAAAGATCCTGCTTCCGCTATTTGTGCTTTGATGTTTATTTATTTATTTGAATGTCAAGATATTTAAATCCAACAGTGGCATCACGAGCCAATTTAACATGTAATTGTTATTACCTAAACGCATAATAAAAATCGAATCTTGATTTGGATTTACATGTTAGCGATTTGTGTTTAGTTTAGAACATAAAAATATAAATCGTACATAATTTAGGGGGGGTTCGACCCTTCTTTTATTAAAAAGTTAGTTTTGTAACCCTAAATTAGGACATGTTATGTTTATGTGTTTATTTGAATAAAGGGTTACGTTCCTGGTTAATCCATGATGCTTCATGCAAGGTATTTATGGATTAGAGTTTGTTATAATTACTACATGTTTAGATAAATCTAAAATTAGGGAAGACCTAATTTATTAAATTAATGAATCAGTTATGTACAACGTGGTATATAATTATTAAAGCTTACGCGGCCAATTGTTGGTGTCTGTGGTCCATTGGGTAAAATGCGCTCGAAAACCAATGGGAGTTTTATTAATTATATATATAATAAATTACACATATAGATTATTAATAGGATTTATCAAAAGGTTTGCATGTGGCTATATGATTTAATTGTTAAGATTATATGCGTTATTTGTGTTTATTTAATTTTGTTAAAATTACCTGTCTTATTTATTTAAATTGTTCTTAAATTGTAAGCAAAAAGAGGGTGATTTTTGGTATAAAAATTAAATGGACCTAATAACTATGAAACCTTGATGTAGTAAATTATTTATTGCCAAGTCTTATGTGCCGATAGTGGTTCGCTTCTGATGTGCGTGTCGTTGTGTTCAAGTTTTAAAATTTATAAACACGATTTATCCAATTCTCTAATCACATATACGAGCAAGTATACTCGTCTGTGGTAGTAAAGGTGGGTAAGTCGAGATCGTCCCAAGGGAATTGGGGTTTAGGTTTAGTAAATAAGTTTTAGCAAAAAGGAGTGTCAATCCAATTTAAAGCAAATTCTAAAAACAAGCAAGGTTCAATCAATCAAAAACTAATATACTTGTGTGTAGTTTCCATGACAATTGTTTAGAGTAACCAATCAAGTTAGGTGTAACTTGTAATGATGCACAACTTAAAATGAATGATTCCCAATCAATGGTTTTTGTCATGAGAAATCATATCTAAGAATTCAATCTCCTAGTTAACTCCTTTCGGCCATGATTAACTATTACGATAATTCTATTAAGTCCTTTTTGTTGTTTGAAAGCATTTCTTATCTTAAGAATTCCTACGAATCCTTTCGGCCTTTTTCGTGATGAAATCGTTTCCAAATCCATTTTAATGAGTAAAAGTGTTGCTTGTCACACACCACAATCCATACTAATTCGTGCACTAACTTTTTGGAATAAAAACATAAAGAAAACTCCTTTCGGCCTTTGTGAATCTTTGAAATTGTTTTTACCAACCAATTAAGCAAGATTAGATTTTATCTCAACAAACTCATAAAACAAGATATGTTTTCATGCATCACTATGATAAGATTACTCCAACAATTGTCACATCATCCACACACAAGTATAACTAAATTACTCCATAACAATCATAATCAAACACAAGTAATTAACCAAACTTTCATTCATCATATAGTAAAAGTAAAAGTAGTTCAAGATAACTCAACAAGAAATACCTAATCAAGGAATTACAAGAACTAGAATTGTGGAACTATAGCAATCCACACTCCTCCAATCGCCTATTATCACACGTAAACAACTCCACACACGGACGCAACTCTTGAGACTCGAACTCAAGATCTCCTGGACGTTTTCACAGCAACTACAAGCTTTCGGGCAATAATAATAAGGTGGTGTAGCTTTTTTAGGTTATGTCACTTCCCCAAAAGAACTCTATTTGTAAACTAGCTAAGGGTTCCTTAAATAAGTGAGGAAACCATTATTCTTCAAGTAAAAACATCCCATATGATTTAACAGCCGAGAAATGATAAGCCTCAATGATTATGGGGCTTAAATTCACCATTTAATGCAACTTTGTAACTTCAGTGTCGGCCAACCGATCGGTATTTGGCTCCTACCGATCGGTTGGAGCTCTCGGTGTCTCAAACTTCACTCCATCCGAATCGGATGCGGGCAGCATCCGATCGGATGGATGACTCTGCCATGCAACTTTTATTTTCTTTTATTCTCTTCTCGTTACGTGCTTGATCCTTTGCTGTACCACTAATTTCTTTTATAGAACTTGATCTTTTCTTGATATATAAGGCATAGAAGTCTTGGTCTAATCAATTCTTTGAAGTATCATGTGGTCTCTTTCTCGTAATTCTCCTTATGTGCATAATCTCTTCATTTCTTCGTGTTTTCCTCCACTTTTCCTGTACTTGGCTATATTTACTTGCATACACACTTTTTCATCATTTAGCAACAAATACATGCAAATATAACCAAATATGATGCACAAAACTAGCAATAACGCACCTAAAAACATGTTAGATTTAAGCGTTGTCAAATCCCCCACACTTGAGTTTTGCTCGCCCTCGAGCAAGTCTAATTTTTAGAAAAACTGAACTCAATGGTATTTTCATTACGTTCATGAAAAAATCCTTGAAATGTATGCAAGTTAAATCGAGCTTTGTTAACATCACCAAGCACCTCACAAAGGAAATTTTAAATTCACACAACTCTCGATAGTAGATTTGATTGTAGATCACTCAATTGCTCAGACGCGATTCATGTCTCTTACCATAAGCTTGTACTTGTATCAAAACAACAAAATAAAACATCAAAGAGGTCTTTTATTTGGGTTTAGGCTTCAAAAGGGGTTTTGATTACCTAGCTAATGTATAGATATTTCATACAAGAACATCATAGCTCGCTAACAACGAATCCTTGTGTAGTCAAGCAACGGATGGTCACTAGATCGTGCCTTGGTTCGCTAACGACGTTACTTGCATAACGGATGGTCACCAATTTACTCACCAGATCGCTAACAACGCTTTTCAACTACCCAAAAACTCGGATGGTCGAATAAAGTAATTGGTAAGGGAAAGGGATAAGACATGGGAATTTGATTTGGTTCTATAAAAACAAACAAGAATCAAGCCCAAATTCAATCCTAACTCTTTACATCACAAATGATTACTCCACCAAACTTCTTCGATCATTATTCCGCATTTCATATAAACTCCATCTTCCATAATAGCTCCTTGAATATCTTATTTTCACACATACATAGCTCATTGGCTTTTTTTTTTTTTTTTTTTTTTTTTAATAACACCCCCACACTTTGGATGAGCACACGCTACAAAAAATATAAATAAGAGTAGCGACCTCCTTCTTCATTGGAACAACATATACACATACAAGGTGTGGTCAATTATGCAATCATCAAGAATAAATAGTTTCGAACTTCATTTGGGCTTGATTCGGGAAAGTCTAAGGTGTATGGTGCAATAATTTCTGGGTTAAATCAAAAGAAAAGATAGGCTCAAAAGGGTGTACTAAAGGTATCTAGCATATAATGCTAACAAATGGGTTCCAATTACTAAGGACAACTAACCAATGTGGTTAGCAAAAATGTATTGTAAACGGAAGGCCATTTGGTGAAAATCCTAATTTGCCTCTTATCATTTGAATATATTTTATTACTTGAAAGTAATTTTAACCGTAATGCATAACAAGTACAAGTTCTAGAATCGACATAATCACCGGCACACTCATACGAAATATAAGGCATGAATCCTCACAATTTAAAGTGGTGGTAAAATGTACTTAGCAATAGTTACCAAAAACTCTCAAAACTTGACTACATTCCAAATATTTTTTCAAAATAATCTTATTATTTACCATTGAATCAATTTGTCTATCAACTAGAAAAATCAAAGGCGAATAAATTCACACATTCTAGTTCTTGAAATCCAAAAATCTAAAATAAAAAAAAAATCTTTCCTATTTACTTCCCTCCCCCACACTTAAGTTTTGCATTGTCCTCAATGTAATAAAACGAACTTCAAAGTAAAGGAAATGGGAAAGAAAAATAGAAAAAAAATAAAACTACCCGGAAAAAAAATTAGCATAGGCCTAGTTGATCACAAGTAATCTCATGAGTTCTTCCAACTCCAAAAATTGATCAACACTAAGCTTCCGTCAACTCTTCCCCTGCAAACACTGCAAACTATGCTCGAAACAAACAAAACAAAATACCAAAAACAATAAACCAAACAAAACATAATAAAAATAATCCAAACAAACCAAAATTAAAACAAATAAATCCTACAAGAGTTAAAGTTAAAGTAGTAGAAAATAGAAAATAGAAAATAGTTCAACCATCATTGTTTTGAAACCATAATCATAATCAACCATCGATCACTCGTAATCCATGTCCGGATCAATCCTCTCATCTTCACTCTCTTCATTCTCATCACCCTCAAAAATTGTGTACCTTTGTCTTTTCTCTCCAGCACCCCTTGAAGAACCGCCCACATCAAAACTCGAACTCCCAACATTAGGAACTCTGCCATACACCGGCACTGGTTCAGGAAATGGTGCGTACCCAGGATATGGGTAAGGGTATTGGCCAGGATACGGGTCATACTCCAATGGGTAGGGTGGAACATTTGGTGGGTTGTAAGGAGGTACCTCATAATCGGCTTGTTGAGCCACATGTTGAAGCATCAGCATTGAGTAATCATAGTTGTAATTTTGCCTCAACATCATTGAATCTCTCCACACATCCCTTTTCTCAATCTCATTTAGCTCACGGTTCCAATCTCCCCATCTCGAGTCAAAACTACCCGGGGCATGAATATTCCCAACATGAGGTGGTGGTTGATATGGTTGTTGTTGGTAAGGCTGCTGTGGTGCTCCATGAGGTGCAGCCATTTGAGGCTCAATCCAAGCTCCCAACTCTCATGTCTTCCTATTTAATGCCGTATTAAAACTCCTCTCATCCCACGTCTCACTATCCAACATTTCTGAAAACTTTGCTAACTCTATATCCACATAATAACCCAATCTTTTTGCCAGCTTGGTCACATAGTGACCACCACAGATTGCACTATTTTCCTTGATTCCTGGTGCTCTCCTTGAAAGATACTCAGCTATTATCCAAGCTGCATTCCCATTCTTCTCCTCCAACAACTTCATCACCCAAAGATCCGGTTGATTGCACTTGTCTCGGCTCCCTGTCCTATGCAAAACACTCCAAGCTATCAATTTCTGTAAAATTCTCAACAACGGATTCCTTAGCTTTGATGAATTCCTTCGAGTACAACTTGGGTCACCAACACTGTTCCAATACTCAGCTAACCTGGCATAATCATTATGCCTCCTTACTAATCTCACAAAATGAGATGCAAACAATCGGCTTTTGATATCATCTGGCTCGTACAAGCCAAGAACAACGGCAAACTCCGGAAAAGTAAACTCATGCTCTCTACCACAGAGCCTAAACCAAATGCATTTGTCATTCATAAGATCCACAACCTTCCGCTCAAAGTAAAACGTGGAGAAAAACTCCAAACACCATTCACGGTTAACTTTCTCATGGATACTAAACGCATTCTCCCACGAATAATCCTCAAAACTAGAACCGTCTCCTTCATACACATATGTCATTCTCATCAAGTCCCTTAACTCTATCTCACATCCAAAATCATGAAATAAATCCCAATCGACTAACCTTGGAATAGCAAGCCTTCGCCCTTGTAACTTTGATAGGCGCTCACGAAAAGCGTGCCTCTCTTCACTGCTTAAACCACTAAACTTCAAATTCTCATTGCGCTCTGGATTCACAGTATACTTAACCTTCTCTTTGACATTCCTATTCACAAACTTTTTCACAATTGGATTACTAACTTCATGCGACGAACTCGATCCTCCTGCAAGAAATCTCTGTAGAAATCATGATTATTCGTTAGTATAAGAGTATAAGAAACAAGGTTAGATGATTAAGAAGTCCAAAAGATTCGTTTTGAAAATTTTCAAAAAGTTTTACCGAGGGCTCCATCCGATCGGTATCTCTCTCCATCCGATCGGATGGAGTTATGACCTTGTCCAGCCGATCGGTAGCAACTCGAAACCGAATCGGTTGTACTTACTGTATCCAAAACAAAAATTTTTCCTACTTCAAATCAATCCTATCTAGTCCCACTCTTCCTTATCCTGCATTTCATCAATCACTATAGTCTCTACACATCCCACTTATCTCTAAATCATATCCATAACATACTCGCATGATCAATCTTAGAACCTATGAACATATTCGAAATCAAACCTTATTGATGTTCTTATCCATAATGCATCATCCTAGGAACACTAATTAACATCTAAACAACATCTGGAAATCATTAATTTCTACCCAGAATCGATTCAAAGTTTTGACCCATATGATTCAAAAAAATAAATTAATTCATTCTTCCTCAAAACTTAATCAATCCATCTCATTATTTTTGCAATGATTTCCTCAATCATTTACCCATCTATTCCATAAAAATCATGCCTTAATTCGAACTACATCAAAAACGCCTAAATTTTGACCTAATTCAATCAACTCGAATTAAAACCTAATTGACACAAATTGATGATGTTACTTACTTGTTTTGGTGCCATTGATGATCCTTCAACTCTCCTGCAACTCTTAAAACTCTTCTAATGGTCGAATTAATGAACCCCAAGTGTGGTGGAATGAGTGTGTGTGTGTGTTTTTATGATTTTTGAAATCTTGGGTATATATACTTCACTCCATCCGATCAGTATTTCATCCAACCGATTCGGATTGAATTTTTGCAAAACTTCACTTTTTCTTTCTTTCTTCAATACTTTGACACTTGCAAGAACAAATGGAAAGTATTTGACTCCCTTAAAAGACTTCACTTTAAGTATGAAAAATACCACCAACACACTTATTCTCCCAACTTGTTATCCAATCTATCTCTACAACTTCTAAAACAAAACTTAACTCCATAGATTAAAATTTAATAAAACCACAAGGTAACCAAAAGGTCTTAAACTTAAATCAAACTTAAATGCAAAACATTAAACTACTATTAAAAATGCATTAAAAATAAATAAAACAAACATTAGCACAAGCCATGTGCTTTATTCTTCATCTTTTGCTTTTCAACCTTCAACCTTCAAAGTATTCATGCTTCAAGATGTCTTCACTTTGAAATTTGCCGGATAACTTTCGGTTAGTCATTTGTATTTTAAACTTCCTTGCAAAATTCCTTCCATCCGGGCAAACTATATCAAACTTCACATGCCATTCTCCATCACCTTCTTCTTTCTTGTAAACACTAGCTCCTTCGGGTCCCCATTCTAAATTCTTCAATTGAACCGGTAAGGATCCAAGAAAATCTGTCAATTTATGGAACACAAAAACATTCTTGAATGGGTTATAGAAAACCTCCATAGCTAATGCTCTTTCCAACTCATCTTCAATACCAAAGTAACTAGGGACAACCGGCCCATACTTAGGTCTTCCCTCTTCATCTCTACCAACTTCAAAACAACCTAAATGGTTTTCTTCTTCTTCATCTTCATACACTTCCTTAATAATCTTGCCTCTAGGTTTAGGATAATAGGTATGCTTCAAGATCCCATCACTAATAGTCATGGTACCTCTACCCATATCTATAATAGCTCCGCAAGTTCTCAAAAACGTTCTTCCTAACAACAATGGTAACTCCTTATCTTCGGGGATATTAAGCACAAGAAAATCGGCTAAGAAAGCTTGATATCCTACTTGCACTCTAACATTCTTCACTTCTCCCATTGCTTTTGCTCTTGAATTGTCAGCCATAGTAAGATTATATTGATTTGGTTGAGGATTACCAAGTCCTAATCTTTTGTACAACGGGTATGGCATCACATTCAAACTTGCTCCTATATCGGCCAATGCATACATTGCATCGGTTCCATTCACCTTAACGGGTAACACAAAATTTCCCGGATCGCTCTCTTTCTTAGGCAACCCATTTTCAACTATCCTTTCCCTTGCAAACTCATCAAAATTCTTATCCTCTAGCCTAGCTGTTGCCATCATAACCGCATCTAACTTCTTACGATAAACCATGTAATTGTTCAAAACTTCTATAACCGGCTTCTCTTCCATAAGCTCCTTAAATTTCATTTCCAAATTCTCCAAAACTGCTTCTTTTTGTTCTTGAGTCAATGGTTTAACTTCTTGAGGTGATTTGGGTGATGAACTAGATGAACTACTCTCATTCTTAGGGGTAGAGGGTTGGGTAAGTTTGTTAAGTGGTGTTTTCTTGCGATTAGCCTTTCCCATTTTAACAATCTCTCATCTTCCTTCCTTCTTCTCTACCATATCATCATCTACATCAATTCTCATCTCTCCCATAGCAAAATCAACCCTACATTTAGTTTTCACCATAAAATTTCTACCAAACATAACTTCCGGTTAACCCACATTTCCATATTCCAACACAACAAAATCAATTTTGAAAACATGACCATGAATATTAACATTCAAATCTCTCACTATCTTCCTACCATAATTCTCATAATCAAGCCTAACAAAGCCAAGATTACTAAGCATGTCTTCCGTAATGTAATTCTCACCATATTCCATATTAAGTTGAGCATCCCAAGCCTTAACTCCTTCCACACCACATGGTGTAGCATACCTCATAAATGGTACATCAAACTCTTTAGGTGGTGCTTGCGTAAACACAACCACTCTTTTCTCCTTAGGTAAACAAACACTGCTTTCGCCAACTTCTTCTTTTCTTTCTAAACCAATCTTAGCTTCATCCAAAATGCTTTCCAACTTCTCCAAAGAATCTCCTGAATCTCTCAACATCTCTTCCAAATGTCTCAAATATTCCGAAACATTGCTTAAACTCTCCATTCTACTTAAGCACTACTATAACATAACCACAAAACAAAAAAAAATCCAAACTATTAGCGTGAGGGTTAGTTATAATCGAACCATATCAAAATATCAAACCAAAGCAAGCTAACAAACAACTTCAAACTATCAAAACATCAAAACAACTAAAAATAAAAAATCATAAAATTTTTTACCGAGGCAACCATCCGATCGGTATCACCTTCCATCCGATCGGATGGGTAAAATGCAAAATACGAACTCTCATTAACCGAATCGGATGCGGGCAGCCTCCGATCGGTTCGATCGAAATTTTTTTTTTTTTTTTTTTTTTTTTTTTTTTTTTTTTAATAATAATAAGACTAAACTAATGACAACCTCTTTTTAACTTGTTTTTGTTTTTTTTTTTTGTTTTTTTTTTTTAAAAAGAAGAATAAATTAATAACTAAAACTAATTAATATAATCCTACAATTAACTATCAAGCATTAAACTATGTGATTAACTTTTAACTCTTCAACTAATGACCATAAAAACTAATTATAAACTCATTCAATGAAAACTATAAAACTACCAAACATTAAAATTAATAAATAAACTACATTAACTAACATTAAACATAATAAAACTTTCTAATACCCCAAATTAATTAACCTAATTACTCTACTAATTAAACACAATATTAATGAATCATAAAAACTGAAAATAAAATAACAAAAATTACTAAAAAAATATTAACGAGACCACCAACCGATCGGATGGACATCCATCCGATCCGGTTGGTCCGAACCAAACTTTTTTTTTTTCTTTTTTTTTACTTTTTTTTACTTTTTAACCTTAAAAAAAAAAAAAAAAAAAAAAAAAAAAAAAAAAAAAAAAAAAAAAACTTAGACTACTAAGCCCAACTACCAAGAAAATCTTAACAATTCCCCGGCAGCGGCGCCAAAAACTTGATGTGCGTGTCGTTGTGTTCAAGTTTTAAAATTTATAAACACGATTTATCCAATTCTCTAATCACACATACGAGCAAGTATACTCGTCCGTGGTAGTAAAAGGTGGGTAAGTCGAGATCGTCCCAAGGGAATTGGGGTTTAGGTTTAGTAAATAAGTTTTAGCAAAAAGGAGTGTCAATCCAATTTGAAGCAAATTCTAAAAACAAGCAAGGTTCAATCAATCAAAAACTAATATACTTGTGTGTAGTTTCCATGACAATTGTTTAGAGTAACCAATCAAGTTGGGTGTGACTTGTAATGATGCACAACTTAAAATGAATGATTCCCAATCAATGGTTTTTGTCATAAGAAATCATATCTAAGAATTCAATCTCCTAGTTAACTCCTTTCGGCCATGATTAACTATTACGATAATTCTATTAAGTCCTTTTTGTTGTTTGAAAGCATTTCTTATCTTAAGAATTCCTACGAATCCTTTCGGCCTTTTTCGTGATGAAATCGTTTCCAAATCCATTTTAATGAGTAAAAGTGTTGCTAGTCACACACCACAATCCATACTAATTCGTGCACTAACTTTTTGGAATAAAAACATAAAGAAAACTCCTTTCGGCCTTTGTGAATCTTTGAAATTGTCTTTACCAACCAATTAAGCAAGATTAGATTTTATCTCAACAAACTCAAAAAACAAGATATGTTTTCATGCATCACTATGATAAGATTACTCCAACAATTGTCACATCATCCACAAACAAGTATAACTAAATTACTTCATAACAATCATAATCAAACACAAGTAATTAACCAAACTTTCATTCATCATATAGTAAAAGTAAAAGTAGTTCATGATAACTCAACAAGAAATACCTAATCAAGGAATTACAAGAACTAGAATTGTGGAACTATAGCAATCCACACTCCTCCAATCGCCTATTATCACACGTAAACAACTCCACACACGGACGCAACTCTTGAGACTCGAACTCAAGATCTCCTGGACGTTTTCACAGCAACTACAAGCTTTCGGGCAATAATAATAAGGTGGTGTAGCTTTTTAGGTTATGTCACTTCCCCAAAAGAACTCTCTTTGTAAACTAGCTAAGGGTTTCTTAAATAAGTGAGGAAACCCTTATTCTTCAAGTAAAAACGTCCCATATGATTTAACAGCCGAGAAATGATAAGCCTCAATGATTATGGGGCTTAAATTCACCATTTAATGCAACTTTGTAACTTCAGTGTCGGCCAACCGATCGGTATTTGGCTCCTACCGATCGGTTGGAGCTCTCGGTGTCTCAAACTTCACTCCATCCGAATCGGATGCGGGCAGCATCCGATCGGATGGATGACTCTGCCATGCAACTTTTATTTTCTTTTATTCTCTTCTCGTTACGTGCTTGATCCTTTGCTGTACCACCAATTTCTTTTATAGAACTTGATCTTTTCTTGATATATAAGGCATAGAAGTCTTGGTCTAATCAATTCTTTGAAGTATCATGTGGTCTCTTTCTCGTAATTCTTCTTAAGTGCATAATCTCTTCATTTCTTCGTGTTTTCCTCCACTTTTCCTGTACTTGGCTATATTTACTTGCATACACACTTTTTCATCATTTAGCAACAAATACATGCAAATATAACCAAATATGATGCACAAAACTAGCAATAACGCACCTAAAAACATGTTAGATTTAAGCGTTATCAGCTTCGCACGGTAATTTGCTCCCAGGAGAGACTAGCAATTTAATAATTTACAACATATTTTTATAAGACTTAGAATCATAAACTTTTATTTGATTGATGCAACTGTACAAATGGTCGAAGCGGCGGACCTAATTGAGACAAACTATAAAGTGGGTATAAGGAGGCTTGACATTAAATTGTCATCCAAAAGGGGCGCATTTTTAATTAGCTTTCGGGCGGACGTTTGCCTCTCCGCTCACCTGTGCGTCAAATTAGACTTACCAAGTACACCATTATATGTACGAAGCATCTTAAGGCAAAGTTGTAAGTTACTCAACGCCTCAATTAAAACTTTGTTGATTTAACTCTTAGCGAATTGGTAATTAAAAAATGGTTTTGAAAACTTATGATACAAAGATGAGTGCATGCTTCTTTGTACATATTTTGATTCTCACATCAAAATAAATACCCTATAAAATTTAAGTCCATGCTATCTAATTATAAGAGACACTTGAAGTTAATATCTGGCGTAAGTGAGACCTTGACACAGATATTAATGACAAGGTAAATTACATGCTTTTATTGCCAGCAGATCAACTGAGTGTAATAAAATTATGTGAATTTACATGTTTCTAAATTAGACGACTTAATTAAGTTATAAGTGAGACCTTGAGACTTAAAGCATGAGATGGGAAGAAACATGCTTACATTGCTAATTATTTGGCAAATGTAATTCCCATAAATTTAGGAGTCGGGAAATTGTTTCCCGATTATTGTACGACAAGTTACCATCTTTTGTACTTTCACTGCTAGCAGATCAACTGATGTGATGGAACTATGGAAAGTTGGATCCTAGTTTTCAAGAAAATTAAATGGTTATATTGTATTTCCTGGGTAGTTTTCTTTTCTTGAAAAATTATTATAGAAAATACTAAAATTGAATTTTGTAAATTCATTTAATGTATTAATGCAACGTTAAAAACCGTAAACGTGGGGCATTCTTTTAGTGGTAAATTGATCTACACCCGTAGGGTTTTTGGTTAGAGTCAACTTTACTAAAAAAATAAACCAAGTCTACTTTCTTTGAGAAAAGTGAGACTTAAACCATATACCTTTTCATGAATGAGAATGGTATAATGGGAAAATTAGAATTGTCTAAATTCTAAGAAATAACTCATAGCAAAATTTTAATAGTTAAGAAAATTACACATTTTATGAGTTATTAAATTAGAAGCTAGACTAGTTACCGCAAAATTGGTAAAAGGCAAACTAGCACACTTTGTCTAGTTGTTGTGCTTTGACCACTTTTAGATGCTACATACCATTGTGGGGATGGTAGTCATATTAAGGAAGAAATTGCATGCCCAATTATTTCCAAGTTAATTGAATTGATGGATAGTCCATCATTTACAAAGTAGAATACATTCTTTAGTACCTAAGTAATTGTTACGTATGGGATTACTCAAAGGTGTAGGAAAGTAAATAGCACACTATTTGCTTTTACTGGTTATGAAACACTTATAATGTTGTCAAATCCAGTGGGAGCATTGTGATGTAATTACTGAATAACATATATTAATGTAATGATCTGTAATTCAGTGGGAGCTACAAGCTTGTTATCTTGGTAGTAACCCAGATTATCTCTAGAATGTCTTGAGATAATTACTTTCCAATTGTAGACACTTGTGGGTTTAAGGATAGTCATGTGCGTTTCCTTACTAGACAAGGTGGTTCTATATCTACGAATATCTATGACACAATCATATTGATCACATAAACAAACGATTGACAAGTTGTTTATCTGATACATGATGTTGTTCCATGCACAAGTGGGAGAAATCTTAATTGTGTGCAAGCAACAACACAAAGGAATATGATTTAAAGGATTCTCTTGACTGCAAGGTAAGAGAATTAATGTTTTAATGTGATTTATTCACATCTAATAAATAGAACACTTGGAATTAATATCTAGCGTAAGTGAGACCTTGACATAGATATTAATGACAAGGTAGATTACATACTTTCATTACTAGCAGATCAACTGATGTAATGAAACTATGTTAATTTGCAAGTTCTAAATTAGATTCTTATTAGAACAAGTGTCAATATGATAATGAGATTACTTCAAACTAAATATTTATGTATTATTGAAATGACATAAATAAATGAAGTAATCTAATACTACTTCAAATTTGAATGTTTATGTATTCTTGGAATGTCATAAATATATGAAGTAATAAATTAACTTGAAATACTATTGAAACCAAATTGTGGTGTTCATGATTACTTTAGTTAAATTTTATAGTAAAGATATAAATAGGTAGTCTTTTAATTGTTACAAGACTTATAATAAAGTAAGACGTTAACTTGTTATGTTTTTAATTAAGACATATACAAGAAGTCATTGAGTTGATCAATGATTTATAACGTAGATTGGGATTATAACAGTTTATGTCTTCTTGTTAAGACATGGACATGAAGTGACTTGGTTAAAAGTACTTATGTTATATAGCATGCAATTGGCTTGGAAATTCTATTATACCATTAAGCTGATTTAGTTGGTAAATAGATAAACCAAACAAAATATATTTATCTTACATATTGTAAGATTGTCTTACAATATAATCCTAATGAAATACATAATGTTTATGGTACGTTCAGTTAGGAAAATCAAACTCTTGTTATATTGTTTGATTAAAGATAACTATATCTTCCTTTCTTCAAAATTGTTATCAAGGTTAGGAAATTGAGTATGCATTGTATATACTCAAATTAAACTCCAACCTAGAAGATTAATAAGACACCATTTATTATGGAATGTGATGAATCACATTACACTGGTACAGATTCTGCCTATCGTCACACTGGAAATGCGTGACTATATGCATATAGTCACACACGTTTTTTTGGGTGTGTGTGACAAAAAGTCGCGCCACCGTAGTATCATATGGTCACATTGTTTAGTTTGTGGCCGTTTTCATCGAAAAAGAGTGACCAAAACCCGAATATGTGTGACTAATTAGGCACAAGTTTTGTTGGATTCATCAGTATGTGTGACTATTTCCCATCCTATGGCCACACAAAAATATAATAAATGTGACGTTTGTGATGATTTAGTCACACATCGTGTGTTGTTTTTTCGAGTTAGTTACATACAATTTAAAAAACAGTGGCCAAAAGTGTTAATAAGTGTGACCATATGCTGTTTAAAGTGAAGAAATGTGTACTATTGATCATCCAATGGTCACATGATTTCTTAGTTTGTGTGGCCTTTTGTAATATTTAGTCACACAAAGCATGTTTGCTTTGGGTATTTAGTCACATACAATTAAGCATAAAGTGGCCAAAAGTGTTAATAAGTGTGACCATATGCTGTTTTAAACTGAAGAAATGTGTATTTTGTGACTATTGATCATCCAATGGTCACATGAATTCTTAGTTTGTGTGGCCTTTTGTAATATTTAGTCACACAAAGCATGCTTGTTTTCGGTATATAGTCACATACAATTAAGCATAAAGTGGCCAAAAGTGTTAATAAGTGTGACCATATGCTGTTTTAAGTGAAGAAATGTGTATTTTGTGTGACTATTGATAATCCAATGGCCATATGAATTTTATGTTTGTGTGGCCTTTTGTAATATTTAGTCACACAAAGCATCTTTGTTTTGGTTATTTAGTCACATACAATTAAGCATAAAGTGGCCAAAAGTGTTGATAAGTGTGACCATATGCTATTTTAAGTGAAGAAATGTGTATTTTGTATGACTATTGATCATCCAATGGTCACATGAATTCTTAGTTTGTGTGGCCTTTTGTAATATTAGTCACACAAAGCATGTTTGTTTTGGGTATGTAGTCACATACAATTAAGCATAAAGTGGCCAAAAGTGTTAATAAGTGTGACCATATGCTGTTTTAAGTGAAGAAATGTGTATTTTGTGTGACTATTGATCATCCAATGGTCACATGAATTCTTAGTTTGTGTGGCCTTTTGTAATATTTAGTCACACAAAGCATGTTTGTTTTGGGTATTTAGTCACATACAATTAAGCATAAAGTGGCCAAAGGTGTTAATAAGTGTGACCATATGTGTTTTAAGTGAAGAAATGTGTATTTTGTGTGACTATTGATCATCCAATGGTCACATGAATTCTTAGTTTGTGTGGCCTTTTGTAATATTTAGTCACACAAAGCATGTTTGTTTTGGTTATTTAGTCACATACAATTAAGCATAAACTGGCCAAAAGTGTTAATAAGTGTGACCATATGCTGTTTTAAGTGAAGAAATGTGTATTTTGTGTGACTATTGATCATCCAATGGTCACATGAATTCTTAGTTTGTATGGCCTTTTGTAATATTTAGTCACACAAAGCATGTTTGTTTTCGTATATAGTCACATACAATTAAGCATAAATGGCCAAAAGTGTTAATAAGTGTGACCATATGCTGTTTTAAGTGAAGAAATGTGTATTTTGTGTGACTATTGATCATCCAATGGCCATAGAATTTTATGTTTGTGTGGCCTTTTGTAATATTTAGTCACACAAAGCATCTTTGTTTTGGTTATTTAGTCACATACAATTAAGCATAAAGTGGCCAAAAGTGTTATAAGTGTGACCATATGCTATTTTAAGTGAAGAAATGTGTATTTTGTGTGACTATTGATCATCCAATGGTCACATGAATTCTTAGTTTGTGTGGCCTTTTGTAATATTTAGTCACACAAAGCATGTTTGTTTTGGGTATTTAGTCACATACAATTAAGCATAAAGTGGCCAAAAGTGTTAATAAGTGTGACCATATGCTGTTTTAAGTGAAGAAATGTGTATTTTGTGTGACTATTGATCATCCAATGGTCACATGAATTCTTAGTTTGTGTGGCCTTTTGTAATATTTAGTCACACAAAGCATGTTTGTTTTGGGTATTTAGTCACATACAATTAAGCATAAAGTGGCCAAAGGTGTTAATAAGTGTGACCATATGTTGTTTTAAGTGAAGAAATGTGTATTTTGTGTGACTATTGATCATCCAATGGTCACATGAATTCTTAGTTTGTGTGGCCTTTTGTAATATTTAGTCACACAAAGCATGTTTGTTTTGGTTATTTAGTCACATACAATTAAGCATAAAGTGGCCAAAAGTGTTAATAAGTGTGACCATATGCTGTTTTAAGTGAAGAAATGTGTATTTTGTGTGACTATTGATCATCCAATGGTCACATGAATTCTTAGTTTGTGTGGCCTTTTGTAATATTTAGTCACACAAAGCATGTTTGTTTTCGGTATATAGTCACATACAATTAAGCATAAAGTGGCCAAAAGTGTTAATAAGTGTGACCATATGCTGTTTAAAGTGAAGAAATGTGTATTTTGTGTGACTATTGATCATCCAATGGCCATATGAATTTTATGTTTGTGTGGCCTTTTGTAATATTTAGTCACACAAAGCATCTTTGTTTTGGTTATTTAGTCACATACAATTAAGCATAAAGTGGCCAAAAGTGTTGATAAGTGTGACCATATGCTGTTTAAAGTGAAGAAATTTGTATTTTGTGTGACTATTGATCATCCAATGGCCACTTGAATTTATGTTTGTGTGGCCTTTTGTAATATTTAGTCACACATCGAATTAAACAAAGAGTGACCAATAATGTTGATAAGCGTGACCATAATACGTGACTGCATCTTTTAGTCACAGGGTTATTACTGGTATTTTTAAGTTAGTACTGTTGGAGCAGAGTTGCTACTGCTAGTACTATGCTAGTGCTACTGGAATGAGTATATTATATATATATAAAACAGAATCATAAACAAAAAGAAATTTGAAATTGAATAAAACTCGAATGTATATAACTGAACAGAATATACAATTGTAATGTCGTACATAATCAAATTCTCAAGTACTATAATTTAAAGACTTTTGACTCTTCGCCGGCATAGCTTGCTTTAGGGCTTCAATAGAGACATTACTTTTGCGCTTCGATGGTGCTGTTGGTCCACAGTTGTTGTCACTTTTCTTTTGCATTGTAGTTGGCAGTGTAACCTGTAGTAACAAAAGACGCTTGTATCAAACATTGAATTATATATAAAGAATTATATATATGTACGTTGAAAAAACACATGTATGTACCCAAAGCAACGATATTTGATTTCTTTAATTGCCACAGTTTGCAGTTAAATGGCTTAAAAAAAGAATTTTTGCATGTACATATATCAGAAATTATTTAAACAAAAGAATAACAAGAAACATGTTGAAATACATACTGTTGGCAGTGCTTGTGTTGGAGACACATTTTGTTCTGATTGGGAATCTGGAGGCCCGTTTTGTCGTGACTTAGGCTTTTTCTTAGGTCCGATAGTTTTAGCAGGTTCCTATATGTATATATAAAACACGTTACATTATATAAACAAAAGAATAACAAGAAACATGTTGAAATACATACTGTTGGTACTCCTTGTGTTGGAGACACATTTCCTTGCGATTGGGAATCTGTAGACCCTTGTTGGCTTGCATTTGAGGCTACTGGCAATTGAGATGACAAATTTAACTGCACCCCTTGTTAACTCAACTGTGCCATCAGTTGAGTAAGTATTCTTTTTGTTTCTGTAATCTCATTGGACAATTTCTTGATCTGGTCATCAGATTCTTTCTGCAAAAAAAAATATATGAAATGTTGGGATTAAAAGTCTTCTGGATGCTGTTAGAGTAACTGATGCTCTTATTTGTGTCAATGCTGCTCAGATGGAGTTAGTGATGCTCATGAACTTAAATTACAAATATGGCTAGTGTTTACCACTGCTAGTACACAATTTACTACTGCTAGTACACATTTAATCCTGCTGGTATATAAGCATAATAATAGAATTTGCAGTCAAACTTACAAGTGTATCTCCCACTGATGTGATCTCATCATCTGGAAATTCGCCATCGTTGTTTACCCTTCCTTTCAACCACATTATACCACGCGGGGGTTCTTCATCTGCTTCAATCTCTTTATTTTCGATCTAATAAACATCAAATGCATACACATGGAAAGTTAAAACAAGATAAACGAAAATATGAAGGTGCATACACATGTGATCTTACCATTTTCTCTTTCAAATAAACATATCCACCTCGTCCCATTTTATGCTGATAAATATTTTTGGAACGCGACATTTTAGCTTTATCAGCTATCTTCTAAAAACACAAAATCATAAGGCGTTTACATGAGGTAATGCTGCAAACTGAAAATTATGAAATGACATATAGACTTAAATAAAGATGACTAATTAAAACCTTGTATTCATCGGTGGTCATGTTGTTTACAAACTCGACCCAGTCTTCTGATTTCACAAATCGACTATACTTGGCAGGGACTTCATTCAGTTTGGAAGGTGTATTTAGGTGGGGCAAAATGTATTCTTATCTGAGCTTCGTTCTGAAAGTCCTTAGCAGTTTACCAAGATGAGTCATTACCAATTTTCTGAATGTCACGTCAACATCAAAATATCGCTGCAAAGATTAACACAATGTTGTTAATTAGTTGCACATAATGTAACTGCATAGATAAAATTATGTAGTACTGGGTTAAAAAATACAGTAGTATATATGTACAGTGATGTCAGTCCATAGTTTATCTCTTTCTTCTTTATTCACATTCCTCCAGGAAAGATTCTTCAAACCTATGTGCTCACGAACCAGATCTCCTAAAAAACTCGTAAACAGTGCTCTGTGTAACCCTGATACCCTATTCAATGCATCGAAGGTTACCTTGAGCTTTATTCCACCAGGGTTGCCATATTTCATGCGAAACTTAAATAGCCTGGTCATGCCTCTCTTAGCTAGTATCCGATCTGATTGGTTGGTTCCAGGCGCAT
The DNA here is from genome assembly GCA_021014915.2 of Artemisia tridentata subsp. tridentata. NCBI lineage: Eukaryota > Viridiplantae > Streptophyta > Magnoliopsida > Asterales > Asteraceae > Artemisia > Artemisia tridentata. Next base: position 485,480,673 of record CP139508.1, on the reverse strand, counting down.
CTAGATCTTCCTCATCAGAATACTTTTCGGATTCATAGTCTATGTTGATTATCATCATGTTCATTATCAGCAGGAAGCAAAAGATGATTATCAACAATGGGTTGAATTCCCATGACTCTTGAGTAACAATGGGTACAAGAAAATGATTCTGGCTTTGAGAGTAATGGTGATATAAGAATTGATTATTGTGTTTTCTTTGCAGTTTTTTTTTTTTTTTAGGAGAGAAAAGAGGGTATAGGAAGAAGATGAATCGTACCTTATTCTTGGTACCCGCTTCTAATTAATTAGGCGATTTCAAAATTTTGGATCAAAATTTTGGCTCCAAATTCTAATTTCAAAATAACAATTGAATTATTTTAAAAATTTGCCTTAAATTTGAACCTGTTTAGTAAAGCATAAACTTGAAAAAATCAAAATTTTGGCTCCAAATGTTATATATCATTATCTTAATCGCAAATCATGAACCAAGATCTAGAACAAAGATCATGAACACAAACTGCATATCAAATCAAGAACTCAATTTTACACAATTACACCAAGATCATGAACGCAACTTGACACCATTTAACACAAACTACCATTTAACACAAACTGCTACCATTAAATCATAAACCAACATGAAAAATGAAGAACACAAAGTGCAACCATTAAATAAATATGTGCAATCATCAAATCAACAACAGAAACTGCTACCATAAAATCTAACTGTGCAATCATCACATCAAGAACACAAATTGCTACCATTTAACAAACCAAAATACTATCATTACAGTTATAAAATAGATACAGTTAAACTACACTAGTTACCAGTTACTGCACCATTAATAATTACATTTATCCAAATTAAATATCAGAACTGCTACTACGTACCATATTAAAGTAATTATCCTCTAGTTCATAATAGTCGAGATGATCACCACCTTTACATAATTCTCAACACATTTAATGTACGAGAAGTCTTCTTCACGGCCATCGGTTGATACAACATCTTCTTACTCGTAACTGCTACTACGTACCATATTAAACTAATTATCCTCCAGTTCATAATAGTCGAGATGATCACCACCTTTACATAATTCTCAACACAACATTTAATGTACGAGAAGTCTTCTTCACGGCCCAACATTTAATGTACGAGAAGTCTTCTTCACGGCCATCGGTTGATACAACGTACATCTTCTTACTCATAACTGCTACTACGTACCATATTAAAGTAATTATCCTCTAGTTCATAATAGTCGAGATGATCACCACCTTTACATAATTCTCAACACATTTAATGTACGAGAAGTCTTCTTCACGGCCATCGGTTGGTACATCTTCTTAATTATACGGTAGTCCCAAGTTTGGGAGTAGCTTCAGAGGATTCATCTTTGTCATTTACCTACAAGTTGAACGAGTATATATAATGGATTAAGTCTTGAGAATGTGATAAAGGTAGCGAAACAACACTTATTAAATGGACCATTATTACCCCTTTTGTGTCAGCATCACCAGATTCTTCATCGCTAGAGAAATAGAAAGGGCTCTGTCTCTTCTAATCTGTGTTTTCCCATACCTCCTAATAGTTCAACATACCATATGTGTTTCAAAAAATTTAATTAATGGTATAATTAAGGTATACAACTTTAGCCACAAACACATAACAACTTTAGTATACCTTGTTGGAAATGATTTTGAATTTGGACCTAGTGCCGGAGGTCTCTTTGGAAGCAGCCTCTCTACTCCCGGGTTTACCTTGGGGTAGGGGTAGGGTCTGTCTACAGCCTACCTCCCCCATACCCTGCCCCGGCGGGATTGGGTTTGTTGTTGTTGTTGTTGTTTGAATTTTTGCCTTTGAACCTGTTAAAGCATAAACTTGAATAAATTAAAAATTCACACAGCTTTACATTCAACAATAAATTCACACCTTTTGTGTCAGCCATATCACCAGATTCTTCATCGCTAGAGAAATAGAAAGGGCTCTTTCTCTTCCAATCTGTGTTTTCCCATACCTCCTAATAGTTCAACATACCATTTGTTTCAAAAAATTTAATTAATGGTATAATTAAGGTATACAACTTTAGCCACAAACACATATAACAAATTTAGTATATACCTTGTTGGAAATGATTTTGAATTTGGACCTAGGGATTTTTGTCTTTGAACCTGTTAAAGCATAAACTTGAATAAATTAAAACTTCACACAGCTTTACATTCAACAATAAATTCACACAGCTTTACATTAGAATCGGTAACAACAACCCCAAACATCACCATTTATAGATCAAAAGCCTGTTACTAATTATTGTACAATGAATCATCAACTGATATGTGAAAACATTAAAAAACATACCTTTGTTGTCATTTGGATTCATTGTTTGCGTGTTTTTGTTTGCCACGTCTGTTTTTCAAACTATTACCATTAGCTAAATTAAAAGACAAAGATGAAATGAAAGGTGGCCCAGGATCCTACTGTTACCCGTGGGAATCCGCCGTGGGAATAAGAAGAATCAAGAATGTGTGTTTTGATTAGGGTTTATTGATTTTTGTGTCTGTTTACAATTGATCGGTAAAGGGATTAATTGGCCCTTTACTATTGATCAAGTGGTGGTTTGGTTTAATTGCCCCAGGATCCTACTGTTACCCGTGGGAATCCGCCGTGGGAGTAAGAAGAATGTGTGTTTTGATTAGGGTTTACTCACTTTTTTGTCTGTTTACAATTGATCGGTAAAGGGATTAATTGCCCCTTTACTATTGATCAAGTGGTGGTTTGGTTAGAGATGTGTAGAAAAAAAAAAGAATAATAGTTAAAAAAATAAATAAATATAAAAAAAAAAAATTTTAAAAATCTAATGGTGTTGACGTGGCGGTGAAAACCAACTATAGCCGACGGTTCGGGTTCGTGGCGGGTTTTAGTGTACCCGTACCCGAACCCGTTTATAATATACCCGTACCCGCCCCATATCCCACCGGATACCCGATTAATATTATCCATCGGTTTTTCGGGTTTCCTCGCGGGTATCGAGGTTATCCGTAATTAAAAGTTAAAGAAAATGAATATCGTATCAAACGATTTAACGCAACATATCGCAACGCAACGTACTCGGCACGATATTCACCAAAAAAATCAAATGCGCAAGAGGTTTCAAAAGTTAATCATTCTCATTTCAAAAAATAATCTCGTTTTAGCCTTTTAAAAGGGTTTGGTATCCTCATTCGTGTAATGGTAGAGAACACGGACTCACGAGTACTCACTTTAAAAAAACGAATAACCGAATTAATAGTCGAGAAGAGTATTGACAATAACTCGAGTCGAGACGAGATGACGAAAACAAGTCGAAGAGATAACTAACAACAAACATATCAAATAAGATGAGTCGATTGGTAATCGTCTGTATTTTCCCATAATCCCGTTTATTAGTACAAGGTATACTCATTTTATGATTTAAAACAAGTTTGGACTTACGACAAAATTAATCTTTGGAAATAACAAAATTTTGCCAAGACCCTTTCATTTATCGAACGTTTCCAATTCAAAAGACTTTATTGAAAATCAATTTCCCGAGTAATTTATAATATAACGAGTATTTATATAAACCCTAAACCCTAAACCCTAAACTCTAAACCCTAAACGCTAAACCAATCCGTAACTCAAACAATAACCAAACGAATAGTCCAATAAATCCAAATATGTTAGTGTACGGGTAGCATGTCTCGAATAGTCCAATATCCCTCGTGTGTTCCGTTTTTATCCCAAATGTCACACGAAAGGTTTTCAAAATCGAGATCCTCTTTACCATAGGATCTTAAGTAGGATCTCGATTTTGAAAACCTTTCGTGTGACATTTGGGATAAAAACGGAACACACGAGGGATATTGGACTATTCGAGACATGCTACCCGTACACTAACATATTTGGATTTATTGGACTATTCGTTTGGTTATTGTTTGAGTTACGGATTGGTTTAGCGTTTAGGGTTTAGAGTTTAGGGTTTAGGGTTTAGGGTTTAGGGTTTATATAAATACTCGTTATATTATAAATTACTCGGGAAATTGATTTTCAATAAAGTCTTTTGAATTGGAAACGTTCGATAAATGAAAGGGTCTTGGCGAAATTTTGTTATTTCCAAAGATTAATTTTGTAGTAAGTCCAAACTTGTTTTAAATCATAAAACGAGTATACCTTGTACTAATAAACGGGATTATGGGAAAATACAGACGATTACCAATCGACTCATCTTATTTGATATGTTTGTTGTTAGTTATCTCTTTGACTTGTTTTCGTCATCTCGTCTCGACTCGAGTTATTGTCAATACTCTTCTCGACTATTAATTCGGTTATTCGTTTTTTTGGAGTGAGTACTCGTGAGTCCGTGTTCTCTACCGTCACACAAATGAGGATACCAAACCCTTTTAAAAGGCTAAAACGAGATTATTTTTTGAAATGAGAATGATTAACTTTTGAAACCTCTTGCGCATTTGATTTTTTTGGTGAATATCGTGCCAAGTACGTTGCGTTGCGATATGTTGCGTTAAATCGTTTGATACGATATTCATTTTCTTTAACTTTTAATTACGGATAACCTCGATACCCGCGTGGAAACCCGAAAAACCGATGGATAATATTAATCGGGTATCCGGTGGGATATGGGGCGGGTACGGGTATATTATAAATGGGTTCGGGTACGGGTACACTAAAACCCGCCACGAACCCGAACCGTTGCCATCCCTAGTTACCGGCTATAGTTGGTTTTCACCGCCACGTCAACACCATTAGATTTTTTTTATTTTTTTTTTTTTTTTAACTACTATTCTTTTTTTTTCTACACATCTTGCCACTCTTAATTAAACCAAACCACCACTTGATCAATAGTTGGAAATATTGAGTTTGGAAGTTTATTATTCACAAAGCATGATATACAACTTGTTGTTGCATCAACTCATTGTACATGGAAAGTCAATACTTGGTAAAAGGAAATCCTAAAACTTCAATTGACACTTTACTTTTGGCGCGCGCCGTCGATCCTATTTCCCGCCTAAAGTCTTGGGAACCATTCATCTACCTCTCCAGCCTATTTATACCTATCGACTATAACACACACAAACACATATATCCCTTTCAATTCAAAGAAAACTTCAACAATGGCAGCAAATAATGTTACCTTTCAAAATGATACTGAAGAGTACGAGTGGATGTTAAACAACAATTTGTTGTTTGACGCAGTGTTAATTGCTTTCGGGGATGAACCCATTGCAGAATATGGGTCGTATAGGAAGGTAGATACATGGATGAGGGGTCAAATTTTGAACTGGCTGCATGCGCAAGACTTTTACTTGGATGAGGTTTGGGGATTTATCACCAATCACAGCCACCACTCACCATCCACCACTCACCATCCACCGTTCACCAGTAACCAATCACAGCCACCACTCACCATCCACCACTCGCCGGTCCGGCCATCAACAACGGAGGGAGGTTCATTTAGATCTAAATTAGGTAATTTTTTTAATTAGGAAATCATTTTTTTTATGCAATAATGGTGAAATTATATTATTCTCGAAATTGTTTTTTACAATTATAAAGATAGCAAATTCTGCCCACTATCCATTGTAATTATACACAAATGATTTGATGCTTATATTGGTTTAATTTGTGACTTGTAGGATATATAGTTTGTAGGGTATTCACTATGCAAGAAACACTAGTTTGAGGCTTGTTTATGGATCGAATGGACAAGAGCTTAGAGAGAGAAAGTGAGAGGTTGGGAGCCTTTGTAGAGAGAGAAACAAGATGATATTAGATTAGTATGAAAGGTCCAACCCTTCCCATGGGTGGGAAGGGAGTATATATAGTCTTACATAATATGTCCCTAGTGGACTGTGGAGCGAGCTGACAGAGGGTAAAGACCCGACCCACTCCACAATACTAATTAATAACTAAACTACTAATAATATTACTGATAATCCTACGAGCTATGATGATCTAATAAGTACTTGGGGTGACCGAGTCTTCAACTGAATATTCATATTCCTAACAATCTCCCCTAAGGGAGGTCACCCCAGAAGTAATGCTCTGAAATTCAGTACTTTTTCCTTGGATCTTGACATCATAGCTCGTAACCCTTGATTCTTCAATATCATAGATTCTTGTGCAAACATCTGTGATCTTCAGATGACTTCTCTTTTGTTTTGGATGAGCTTTGAGTAATCCTTGAAAGTGTCATCCCACTAGATTCTTCAAGTCATCCTTCAGTAGTAAAACTCCATGTGATGAAATATACTTAGAGCCGACATGCTCACACTTTATGGTGTCATGATCTTTAGCATCAGAGTTAGCAGAAGCTGTGTTGAAGGTCTTTTATGTTGATCATGACTTCTTTGATGATGATGTGGTGTGAGCATGTGGTGATGGATTGGCATCTTTTCTGCAACCAGCTACAACAGCAACCAGCTACAGCATTCCACAGCTACAATCGCCAGAGGTTCCTGCATACGACAGTTAGCAATAATTTGACCGGTACTTACAAGTTTGGACTTCGAGATAGTCAACAGCATATTGTGAAAACTCTCTCTAATCCTTACCAAGACCGTTCCTAATCGAAAACCCACAGAGGGCTTTTTAAGATTTTACCGTAGTAAATCAACGATTAGGTGAGTCGCTGGAGGTCACTCCACGACTGTAGACCGGTTGAAACCGTCGCGACCACTAAGCGTAATCCACAAGGAATTACCGAAGTGACCTGCTTTCAGGGCTGCTTGATGTTGACCCTGGCAGGAATTTCCATTCAATCATTGAGAATTACATTTGTAAATTCTCTCATAAATGTTCTGGCAGATTGCTAAGATCTGCGTAGGACTCTTAAGTTTACAACTGGTGTCCTTAATGATGAACAACCAGAGTAGAAATTATCCGTGTTCCTATGAGATCTTATTGTGAATCTCTTGGCTCTAGACTCAATTGTGCGTTTTGATTTAGTAAGCGGAGGCTGGAGAGAACTGCCACCTATTCAATATCATCTAACTCGGAGTGAGAGAGACGATAGGAATGTATTGAACTCCGTGACAATTGAAACAAGAATCCTTTGAGGGACCTTGAGTGGCTAGGGAGGATTGTGCAGCGTATCACTGGGTCCATGATACTTTGTCTTCAATGCCAGCAATCAACTAAGTGATTCTGACAGCATATGTATTGACCCGGTTTCTGCCTAAGTTGTAAGGAGGGCTTCTTTCTTTTCACCCTTTATCTTTACAATTCTTTTTCATTCTTCAACCCCTTCAGTGCTTACCGAGACTTCATAACTAACACCTTGTTGGGTTTATTCCAGTGTTAGCTCCATCTCAGTCGGCACTCTTCCCTTATACACATTTCTCCTTTTTAATCATACCTAAGGACTTCTACACTAACTAGTGGATTGTCCCTGGGTAGATCCCTCCGGCTCTGGCGGGATCGTGGGAACTTGAGCCTAACCTAACCATCCTTATAACTCCATACATTAATTAAAATGGTCGGTCTTTGGTATTCATCCACGATTGCCAAACCAAATCTTTGAAAAAATCTCTCAAAGTGTTCATGATCTTGAAACACATTTTTGCAAACACTTGAGAGTTTTAAATTTTTCAAATGCTCCCCCTCAACATGTGCTCGGTTGATTGTTTTATAAATTTGCACATGTTAGGTAGAGCTCGCACTTTTTGAATTGATCCACTTTCAGTGAACATGACCGATTCGAGACACGCTTACATCACTAGTTAGACTAGCTTGAAATTATTACCCGGCCTGGTCAAGTCCACAGAAAGTTTCTCGAAATGGTACACTCTACTCAGATACATCTTTTTCGAGACACGCTTACATCACTGGTTAGACCAGCTTGAAATTATTACCCGGCCAAGACGTATCCTTTCGATTGATGACAATTCAAGTTTCGTCAATTCTTTGGTGAAGTCTGAGCCTTGCTCACACCAGATGCCAAAATCCTTTGTTTTGTAAAAACCATTTGCTCCCCCTCAATATGTGCATCGATATACGAAAGATTTTAGCACATATGGAAGAGCTTGCGATTATGACCAAAACATTTTGCTCCCCCTCAATATGTGCCTTGATATACAAAATGGTTTAGCACATACGGGAGAGCATACATTAATTTCCAAATCATCACATTATATCAGAATTTCCTATTTAAATCACATTCTCTCCCCCGATCAAAAATTTCAAACCATTTGAGATTTGTGATCCCAATTGATTTAAATACATTTAGAAAAATTTGGGAGAAAATGTGGTCAGGTTAAAATGTATTCTGATTTTGAAGCATACTATGCTTCCCTTGAAACACCAAGAGAGTGTCACTGCTGATGTTGCACAAATTTGGCAAGGTGTCGGAAATTTGAAAAATTTAAATCAATCAACCACCTTGTGTAACATCAAGACTCTCTTGAAGAATCAAACAAGATAAAGAGTCTGATGTAAAGAAGACTTCTCTTCTTATCCACGAAATGACGCACTGAAACGTACATCAAATCAGGAAACATGGATATGAAGTAATCCATGCCCAGGTGAACATCACCCAGTTGGAGGAACAGCCGTCTTTTTGGCGACGTGCTTTCCCCAATATGAAGCGCGGGTTGCTATCTAAAGTAATAGCAAGCCATTAAGACATGTTTTAACTCATTAGTATAACTTCTGCTCGAGCTTCATTTAAGAATCCGTGCCATTGTTGAATGACATTTCTAGATACGTAAATGTTATCGATAAACAGAAGACATGCCTAGGTAGAACTATTTTTGGTATTTTCTGATTTTTCGATTTTTATGGTTTTTATAGGTTTTATATTTTTGTATTTTTCTTTTTGATTTAAGATATATACAACTATGTACAAGGATATAAGAAGACAATCCTTTACTCCTCCTTTTCTTCCTGAAGACACTTGAGGGTTTCAGGAGTCATGCTTTTCATGCCGAGGTGTGGGAGAATAAACTGAAACCTTTCTCTTGGGAGAGCCTTGGTGAAGATGTCAGCTAACTGAAACTCTGTCCTCACGAAGTACAGTTCCACAATTCCTTTTTCCACTTGTTCCCTGATGAAGTGATGCCTGATGTCGATGTGTTTTGACCTGGAGTGCTGAACATTGTTACAACAAAGAGCAATGGCGCTTTTGTTGTCACAATATAGGGGAATTTTGTTGTATGAGAATCCATAGTCCGAAAGCTGTGATCGCATCCAAAGGATTTGTGCACAGCAAGCAGACATAGCAATGTACTCAGCTTCAGTAGATGATATGGAAGTACTCATCTGCTTCTTAGAAGACCAACTAACCAACTTTTCCCCTAAAAATTGAGCTCCTCCTGAAGTACTTCGACGAGTGTCTTGACATCCCGCATGATCAGCATCTGCGTATGCCGTTAACTCCATTGTAGTGTCCTTAGGATACCAGAGACCCATATGAACCGTGCCTTGAAGATATCGGAAGATCCTTTTCACTGCTTCAACATGCTTCTTGGTTGGTCTGGATTGATACCGAGCACACATACACACAGCAAACAGAAGATCTGGTCTGCTAGCCGTGATGTACATCAAAGATCCAATCATGCTTCGATACTTTGTGATATCTACTGGAATCCCTGAAGGATCTTCATCCAGCTTTGTTCTATCAACCATGGGAGTGTCAACAGGTTCACTTGAATAGAATCCAAACTTTTTCAAGATCTCGTTGGCGTATTTGGATTGATTAATGAATATTCCTCCGGGACTTTGAGAAACTTGTAATCCTAAGAAGAATGACATTTGTCCCATCATAGACATTTGGAACTTGGAATTCATCTCCTTTGAGAAACTATCACATTCACTAGGATCTGTTGAAGCAAAGATGATATCATCTACATATATCTGAACCAGCAGTAGATGGTTTCTTGACTTCCTGGTGAAGAGTGTGGGATCAACAACACCCTTGGAGAATCCGTTCACTAGGAGGAACTTGGACAATGTATCGTACCATGCCCTTGGCGCCTGTTTTAACCCATAAAGAGCCTTCTTCAAGCGGTAAACATGAGTAGGATGTTCAGTATCCACGAATCCTTCTGGTTGACTCACATAAACTTCTTCCTTTAAGTCGCCATTCAAGAATGCCGTTTTGACATCCATTTGGTAGACTATCATATTTCGACTAGCAGCATTTGCCAGGAAGATTCTTATAGCTTCAATTCTAGCAACCGGAGCAAACGATTCTTCAAAATCAATGCCCTCTTCTTGTCTAAACCCTTTAGCAACTAGCCGTGCCTTGTTCTTTAAGACATCACCATACTCATCAAGCTTCACTTTGAAGATCCACTTTAAAGCAATGATCATTGCACGCTCCGGAGGAGGCACTAGTTCCCATACTTCAAGTCGATCAAATTCATGGATTTCATCCTGCATAGCCTGGAACCAGCAATCTTTAGTCATTGCTTTTTTGGCATCTTTTGGTTCGACTTTAGACAGTACGGAATTGAAGAAGCACCATAGTGCATCAGTGGCTAGTTGATTACGTGTGGATACTGGACGTGAGGGATTGCCTATGATGTTGTCGATTGGATGATCACTGGTCCATTTCCTGAGATGGTCGTGAGGTTGATGGTTGTGAACAGAAGAAGCAGTGCTGTGATCTTCAAGTAAGGATGTGTCTGATGAATGTTCAGGAGCAAATATGTTTTCAAAAGGAACCTCTTCAACAGGAGCAAAAGGATTAACTTCCAAAGAATTATTATCTGAAGATTCTTGCATTACTGGAGAAGTTTGAGTGTTTGATGATGAAGGCGATTGACTGGCAGCAGGAGCATTGTGACTGACTGATACTGAAGCTGCAGGGCCTTCTGAACCTTGTGGGGCTTGAACCTCATCCATAGGAATTATAGCTGGTTCACTCGGGATGGTTCCATTCGTTGGCTCAAAGTATTCATCAAACATAGGATCGAATAACTTCTTCAACTCCTCACATGTAGGTGGCACATAAGAATCTGCAGGCGTGGAATTCTGTACAAGTCCTGAACTAATGGGTCCAGGAGACAAAAGGTGAAGATCGGGTCCAGAACTGATTTGTCCTGAAACAGGTAGCTCACTCAGCTCATCGAACGTAACATGAATGGTTTCCATGATTTTACGGGTCCTTTTATTGTAGATTCGATACCCTTTACTGTCTGGTGCGTATCCAACGAAAATACCTATATCTGCTTTAGCTCTTAACTTTCCCAAGTCTTGACTATCGTTAGTTGGATAGCAAAGTGCACCAAACACACGCAGAAAGGAAAGATCTGGTTTCTTGTTATGAATTAACTCGAAGGGAGTCTTCTCATGAACCGGATGAATTAGGGATCGGTTTTGAGTGTAACATGCTGTTGCAATAGCTTCTGCCCAGAGAAACATCGGTGTCTTTGAAAATAAAAGCATAGTTCTTGCAGCCTCCACCAGAGTACGGTTCCTTCGTTCAACCACCCCGTTCTGTTGAGGCGTGCGAGGGATACTTTTCTGATGCGTGATGCCAATACTTTCATAGAAATTACTGAGTTGTTGGTTAACAAACTCAGTACCATTATCTGTGCGGATGATTCTGACAGTTTTATCTAGCCTTACTTGCAGCTGTTTTATCAGTTTAATGATAACCTCTGGAGTTTCGTCCTTGGTTCTCAAAAACTTTACCCATGTGAACCGAGAATAATCATCTACTATCACCAGAACGTACTTCTTTCCATTTATGGTTTGTATTCTCATTGGACCGCACAAGTCCATGTGGAGGGTGTGAAGAACTTCCAAGTTGGTGTTGATGGTTTTAGGCTTGTGGGTTTGTTTCTTGCTTTTACCCAGTTGACATGCAGAGCAGAGATGATCTTTCTCATATTTCAGTCTGGGCATCCCTCTAACAAGATCTTTACGGGAAAGATTATTTATGGTACCGAAGTTCAAGTGGTTCAAACGACGATGCCACAGCCATGATTTTGTTTTAGAGGCTTTAGAAAGCAAGCATATAGGAGAGGACTTCAACATTTCTTCAATCGAGATGGTGTATAGATTGGTGCCCCGACTGCCCTTGAGGAGATCTAAACCATCCAATTCCCTGACGAAACATGTATGCTTTCTGAAAGCCACTTCCAGATCTGAATCACAAAATTGACCCACAGAAAACAGATTGTGTCCTAGTCCTTCCACATAATATACCCTTGAGATTACACTATTACCAAACACATAATCTCCATAACCCATAATAGCACCAAAGTGGTCGTTCCCAAATCTAACTGTCCCGATAAACTTTTTCACGAAGTTCTTGAGCCGTGAGCGATCTCCAGTCATATGTTTTGAGCAGCCTGAGTCCAAATACCACAGGACGATTTGTACGACCTGCATTTGAAACCAGACAACAATGGATAACTGAAAAATGTGGATCCCCAAGTGCAATTGGGGTCCATTTGGTCAGCACACACATATTCAGGAACCACAGATTTCACAGATGCTACTATCTTTACTGAGGAGACAGAACTTGAGACAGGACAAGACCTAGATGGAAGGCATTGTGATTCTAAAGGCAGGATTCTACCTGTTGGTCTCCATTCCTTATTCTTCACAATTTTATGCATATTCATTTTAGGTAATGGTCTCTGTTTTCCTAAATTGAATTTCCTTCCAGTGGGTCTCCATTCCTTAACTTTCACAATTTTATGCTTATTCATTTTAGGTAACGTGCACTGTTTTCCTAAATTGAATTTCCTTCCAGTGGGTCTCCATTGATAGCCTATGCTAGCAAATGTTTTTCCTGTTGCTTTCCAAACCTTTTTGCATGCTTCAGTTATCCTACCATTCTTAACATGGGATGATGCAGAAGACATCAGGAAAGACACAACACATTCATCATGATTAGCAGAAATTAAACAATTGTCGCAAGTTTTACAGATAGCATTAGAATTCGAATTAATTACAGTACTTTTGATACTAGAATCAACACGATTCATCCTACTCATTGTAAACTTATTGTTCCTAGGTTGGGCTTCTACATTCTTCAAGTGATCATTCTTAGCTGGCGCAGTCCTATCTTTTCTCGCATTTTCTCTAGACCTTGACTCGCTAGCTTGGGTGTCACTTTTTACTCCTGTAGAAGCATCGAATGAAACATTAGTTCGTTTTTCTGTCACATGCCTTCCAGGTAATGATGTGTTGGGTTCTGATGTTTTTGGTGGTAGATCAAAGGCTACATGCTTGTTCTCAACAGTAGATGATGATGCAACAAATCTATCTCTATGTCTGCTAAATTTAGGAGTTGAACCTATGGCATATTCTAAGTTTTCCTGAATCCTTTTCGTGAGTTTGCAAGCATAGACAACTGCCTTATCAAGTGGCTTATCAGTCTTATCCTCTTCAACCACCTCACGAAGTGTGTCAAGGCCCTCTCTAAGATGATCGAGATATGTTTGATGGGCAAGGCTGTTATTTCTAAGCTTAAACGGAATATGCCCAACATCAACATCATACTTTTTACTATCAGTAGCCTTTGGTGCATCACAATTACAAGTGGTGCATGGCATTTTACCTTTCACCCAAACCTTCAGATTCTCAATTACATTTGTCAAAGAGGTTATTTGATCATTGTGATTGCTTCTTGTGACTTTAATAGAATCATATAACTCTTTGAAATGTTGTTTAACCTTTGAATTTTCTTCTCGATAACACTCATTTTCATAATGTAACTTATTTATGGTGTTTTGATATTGAAAATTTTGAGAATCTGAAGACGAAGGTTTATTGGTGCCATATACTTCACACTTGTTGGATTTTAATTGGGCAATTTGGGCCCTCAGCAGTCGAATCGTGTTCGTGTGAGCTTGAATTGTCTCATCTCGTTTGCTTAATTCAAAATAAGTATCAAATTCAGGAGCATCCAAGGATGTCTTGTCATTTGATATTTTCTGTTTTTCATTTAAATGTTGATATTTCAATTGCAAATTAAGAAATTCGACTTCCAATTTTGAAAAACGTTTAACCATATTATCATGGTCATCTTTTTGAATTTTTTCAAGCAATTTTAAATTCTCCCCCTCAAGCTCAACAACACGATTCTGGGTGACATTTAACGCAATAGCATACTCATTAAATTGACAAGCAGACAATGCAGAATCAGTGACAGTGTAAAATACATCTTGTGCAATACATTTAGCAAGCAAGTTGTCGTTAGTAATGAGTATGTTTTTTCTTTCAATCTCTCGACTCTTAAGTTCTATTGCATATTCATTCACCTCACTTTCCATATCTTTAAACACTACTTCCATTTCCTTTATTTCGGCTTTAAGGGCAGTTTGCAACCCTTCAAAATGTTCTTTAAGTAGTTTAAAGAATGGCATGACCTCAGTCAAGTAACACCTTTTTGCATGTTCAAAACACCTTTCCCCCTCAGTAATGCCAGTTGGTGTGATTCTCTTCTTACATGTTTTATCAAAATCAGCAAATAATTGCCAAAGCACATATAAGCTAATAAAGGTTTTGCATTCAGTGGGAAGAGACAAAGGCACCAGATTCCTAGGTGTATTGGGAGGATACACCGTTATGGATGCAACTTTTCTAATGAGGGGGGTGTTGGCCTTAAGTTTTTCTACCTTAAGTTTTTCATTATCTTGTTTCCAAAATATCTGTTCAGGTGTTAACTTCTTTTGAGGAGCAAACACAGTCAAACGATTTTCCTCATAATAATCATGGGGTTTGATTATTATTCGTCTGGCTATGCACTCGGGATCCCTCATTTTCTCATTCATTCTTTCCTTTGTTCTCTCACTCATCTCCTCTTCCTCTTTATAGTAGATAAGCTCAGGCGGGTCATGATTAGGCATAAACATCACATTTGAATCATTTAATGCAGGTTGGGCTATCTTAGCAATCTCATGAATAGCTAATTTAGATCTACCTACATTGTTTTCGCTATGCTTGTCACTTAACTTTCTGTGCTTATACATCATTTGAGCAGTCTGCCTGGTTTGGTCTTGGGTGTACAACTTATCTTCAAGCTTATTTTTTAACGTCTTGAGTCTAGAGAAATCATTTAAGAGTGTTGATTCTTTTTGTTTGAATTCTAGCTTAAGTGTATCAACACACTTTTGTGCTTCCTGTTTCTGTTTGGCAGACTGTTCTAGCTGACTTTTCAAAGAACTCAACTCTAATTTTAGTGTTTCTTCTCTTACTCTAGACTCTTTAATAAGTGTACTCATTTGACCTTCTAATTTCTGCTCTCGTTCATTAAGCTCAAATTTAGCACGCAGTTCATACATTGCCACTTGTTCTTTATAGATGTTTAGTTTCGTGATCAAGTTATCATCAGGGACAGGCAATTTGTTCTCATGGCACTCGCATGCATTATCTATATTATCCACATTATCTAAGGCACATACATTCCTCCTAACACAGACATCATTATTGACAAAAGATTCACCATTTGGTACATCAGGCGAGTTGTTGTGATTCAAATACTGTTCATATGAAATAATATTGCTATTTTCCATGTCAACATTACTTGAGTCAGAAACATTTGCCTGATGTACTTCTTCGGGATTCTTTTGTCCCTCGACAATATTATATGTGTCATAAATTTTTAGTACCTCAGATATCACGGATGCATTAGAAGGACCGGCTTGACGGGGAGATGAGACCATGGAAGACAAGTTAGCCATGAAGATTGTTTGAGCCGTAGGTTCATCATCTACATCAGAGTCATATGCATCACAGTCATCTGCCTTAAAGATGTTAGGATCATTAAGTGCTAGATCCTGAACAGGTTTCTCATCCACATCTTCATCAAAAGTATTTCCTCCATCTCCTGCCAAGAACAATAACTCTTCCTCATCCAATACCGCTCCATTCTCTTGAGCTTGCATTAACAGCATCTTGTCTTTGAAGTAATCTGATTTCTGAGGACGTTTAGGTTGATTGCAGTTTCTAGCAATGTGTCCAAGCCCCCCACAATTATAACACTTGATCTGTTTCCCTTGCCCCTGATTGGCATTCCCTGCTCTATTCTGCACATAACCTCGACCCATGTTTCTACCAGCTCTCCCTTGCACATTCTGAACCACAATTTTCCCATCCTCCACCATTGCTAGATTGCGTGGGTTGGAAGAATTCCTTAACTGATTGTTGGTCTGAGGGAGTGATGCTTGAAACTGTTGAACCAATAGAGATACTTGATTGGTGAGGTTGTCAATCATTTTGTCGGTCTGAGAGTAGCCTGAGTCAAGTTGTGAACTCATAGCAGGTACTTGTGAGTGAAGTTGGTGATAGCTTGGATTGGATGATGATTGGATTGTTGGTTGTATGTTTGTCATGAATGCCAGTGGGTCATTTGTAGTTGTAGGATTGAACTTTTCTCTCAGCACCCGATCATAGACAGCATGTTTCTCATGTTGTTGCAGGTAAGCATACAGCTGTTCATAGTTAGTATCCCTTAAACCTTTGTTGAGTTTGACGGCAGTAACAAATCTGTCCCATTCAGGAGTCATGTTGTTCACAAACTTTGAGTTAAGTTGGATATTGGGCATAGTCATTCTGATCATCCTCATATCATTCACCAACTTATGAAATCTGACATAGTAATCTGTGATATTTTCTCCTGGGTTCATTTTGAAATGCTCGAACTCATCATACAGCTGTGACTCACGATCTTCCTTTGTGAGTTCTGACCCTGCCAACAACATTTTAACGTTGTCCCACACAGCCTTGGCTTCAGTGTTGAAATTGATGAGCTTGTATACATCCTTTGGAAGACCTTGAATGACTATGTTTGAGGCTCTAATATCAGCATCATACCTCTTCTTTTCTTCTTCATTAAGATCATTGTAGTTTCTAGGTCTGTCTATGCCCCAAGTTACAGTCCCATCTTCACCAGTTGTAACAACGTCTCTGGTGGTACCCATCTGATAAGGTCCTTCGTCAATTGACTTGAGAATGTTAACACCATTATCTTTTCCCAAGCAGTAAAGTCTTATTCGTTGTGCCCAAGACTCATAATCCGTCCTATCTAGCATAGGTGGACGAGTGTCAGATCCTGCTGCTTGAATATCATCTGATGATGTACTTGATGTGGTAGCCATAGTAACTACGGGATTTTACAGATCTTGTGATTTAACCGAGAAATTGAATCTTTCGCGGGAATTTCTAAAATCACCAAGACACAAACCGCATACAAGTCTGAGAGACAAACCGAGTAGATTCCACAGAGACAAACCGAGTCTACACAAACCGAGTCTACACAAACCGAGTACACACAGCTGGGACAAACCGAGTAGGTACAAACCGAGTAAATTCCTCAGAGACAAACCGAGTCTACACAAACCGAGTACACACAGCTGGGACAAACCGAGTAGGTACAAACCGAGTAAATTCCTCAGAGACAAACCGAGTCTACACAAACCGAGTAGACTTTTCAGAGACAAGCCGAGTCTACACAAACCGAGTAAATTTCTCAGAGACAAACCGAGTCTACACAAACCGAGTATACTTTTCAGAGACAAACCGAGTCTACACAAACCGAGTACACGCAGCTGGGACAAACCGAGTCTACACAAACCGAGTACGCGCAGCAGGGACAAACCGAGTAGACACAAACTCCCAAGCACGTCGCTTTCACTACCTTTTGTCTTTTTGCCTAAACAAGTAATAAGACAAACCAAATCTGTGAATTGACACAAACCGAGTCCAAGATTACGTCCCAAGTAGACAAACCGCTGCCAAGAACACTTCAACAAATACCCACGAATTGTCCCAAAATCACCACACCGTTCTTAGATCTGTGAATCCAAACACCAAATACCACTCTAATACTATTCTTAAGCTAGAAAGTACAAAGTAAAACAACTTCTAATCACTAAACAAAGTACAAAATGAGATTTATGCTACTAATCAAACCGAACCAAAAAAAAAAAAAAAAAAACTTAAAAACTACAAATCGAACCAAGACAAAAACCTTAAGAGCTACACAAGTACAAGGTAAAACAACTTCTAATCACTAAACAAAGCACAAAATGAAATTTATGCTACTAATCAAACCGAATCAAAAAAGACTTAAAACTACAAATCGAACCAAGAAGAAAAACCTCAAAAACTACACAAATCCGTGAATACCAACTCTCATGGACCTAACCATGGCTCTTGATACCAATTGTAGGGTATTCACTATGCAAGAAACACTAGTTTGAGGCTTGTTTATGGATCGAATGGACAAGAGCTTAGAGAGAGAAAGTGAGAGGTTGGGAGCCTTTGTAGAGAGAGAAACAAGATGATATTAGATTAGTATGAAAGGTCCAACCCTTCCCATGGGTGGGAAGGGAGTATATATAGTCTTACATAATATGTCCCTAGTGGACTGTGGAGCGAGCTGACAGAGGGTAAAGACCCGACCCACTCCACAATACTAATTAATAACTAAACTACTAATAATATTACTGATAATCCTACGAGCTATGATGATCTAATAAGTACTTGGGGTGACCGAGTCTTCAACTGAATATTCATATTCCTAACATAGTTTTTTAAAGTTGTATTTTGGGTTTAACATGAATGAAAAATAGCATCTTCAACTTGAAAAACCAACTGTTATTACATAACAAAATTCTGCATACATAGATGCATTGTTGATTACATAGTTGATTACATACAAGGAGAAAACATAGTACTTATTACAGTAGCATCATAACATCAAGACTAGTAAAGCTCAGCTAATTGTCCTTTTTCCTTTACCCTTAGTGAGTTCAATTGGGCCTTTTCCCTTTCTCTTCTTTGCTTGGATTTCTTCCCTAGTTGCCTGATTTGGTAGGCATAGAACTTGTTCCCTTTTTCCTGGGATTGACAGAGTGTGAACTGGAGGAGGGTTTTTGGACATTGTGGCTTTTTTTGAGACAGCTTCATCTTCAAATGTTGAATGATAGCTAGAAACCAAGCTATCATTAAAAAAGCTACTGTTAAAGGAGCTAAAATCATCAAAGCTTGAGTCAACAACCTTTCCCTTAGGTGGTATTCTCTTATGAAAGCTACCTGTAGGAGGGTAGGGGAAATTCCAATCAGGTTTAGGAGACATTAGTCCTGATGAATCAAAGGATATTTCAATAACATTTGGCTTGGAAGTCATTGTGGATGAGGTTTAGTGTTTGACAGGTTTTTGATGGTGTAATGTTGTGTTTATGTAATGGCCATTTAAAGTAAAGAGGATCACATAGTTCAATGTATAAGTAAATGCCATTAAAGGCTTGGTTGGTATGTGTAGGTAACTTCCTGCATTTAGGTGTAATAAACAAAGTTTGACTTTCTTAAGTATATGCATTTTTGGAACTAGGCAGTACTAAACACTTGACATTGTAACTTTACAAATCAAAAGGCTGTTAGAAAATAATATTGACATTAACATAGCTGCATTAATATTTAACATCATATCATACATCTATCATTACCATTCGATGACACCACAAAACACAACAACATCAAAAAAACTACCAACAACATCAACCATGACACCACAAAACACAAAAGACATAAACATAGTCAACTAACATATCAACCACATCAGTAGTTCATTGATCCAAGCTTCGTGATAAAGTTGCCCAAATCACCTAGATGCTTATGCTTTTGGGCAATATCAACAAGCAACCTATCAGATGCCATCATGTCCTCCTCTTGCATCCTCCTTAAATCAGCAATGCTTTCAAGAGCAGAATCAAAACCATATAAAAGCTCTAACTCCTTGATCATCTTATCCCTATTGTTTATCAGCATTCTTTTCTCAGAAACCTTGTGCCTCAAATCATGAACTTCCTTGGAAGTAGCTTCAACCTGTCGCTCATAGTAAACTAGCATCATGTCTTTCACAAGCTTTGAGTTTGCAACTGTTGCCAATTCAGAACAAATCACTAGTTTAGTTTCCATATATGATTTTGATAACAAAAAATTTTGAGATTTTTTGTAATTTTTAAATTTTATTTTGGTTTGTTAAGAAGAGATGAAAATTATGAGAGGTATGTTGCTTTATATACAAAAACAATCAAGAAACACCTAGAGGAAGGAAGATGTATCGAGCCTAGCAATGTGAATAGTGTGTAATGATGAAATAGCCTTCCCCATAATTACTTGCAAGTTGCAAGTTGCAACAAAAACCATTAATACTATACTAACAGAGTATTATTTTAATTTTCACTTTGCAACAAAAACCATTAATACTAGATTTTACTAATGTATGGTTGTAATATTTTCAAAATAAACATTTTATCCCACATTAGAGTTAGGCCCAAACGTATCAAACATTTACAATTTTATATTGGTTTAATTTGTGACTGGTACTAGCAGTACTAACTTTATACTAGCAGTACTAAATTTCACTAGCAGCAGTACCTTTTGTACTAGTAGTGGTAAATACTTGGTTTACTTATGCACAAATGATTTGATGCTTATATTGGTTTAATTTGTGACTTGTAGGATACATACGTTACCATTTGACCTCAACAATAGCATGGACAAGTCTTGGATGAAAACTAGTAGGACCAAGAAACAATATATTGCTGGAGTACACGCGTTTATTAAGTATGCAGAACACAACTTGCAGAAGATGATGAACATCGACCCCACGAGGTAATAAACAACAGCTTAAGATGCCATGTCCGTGTATCTCATGTTTAAACCGCATAGAGCATAAAGTGGAGGATGTGCAGTTCCATTTATTCTGCCACGGGATTAATCAAAGCTACACAAAATGGGATAAACATGGAGAAAATGATGAGCAAGCAACAACTGCCCAAATACCTGTTAATGCTACAATAGAGGAGTTTGTTGACGACATGGATTTCGACATGGATTTTGTTCCAGAAATTCCAACATATGGCCCAGCAACAGTAAACATGGTTAATGCTACAAAAGAATGTTTTGATGAGGATAACCTTGCCAAGTTTCAACAACTATTATTAGACGCGGAGAAGCCACTTTACGAAGGATGTCCTGACTTCACAAAGTTGTCCGCAATAGTTAAACTACTCAACTTGAAGGGTAAGTATGGAGCTTCTGATATGTTCTTTACTGAATTACTAGGATTGTTGAAAAAGATGCTACCTGCTGGTAACGAAATGGTTGAAAAAACTTATGAGGCAAAAAAAACTAGTGAGAATGATGGGATCAGGATACAAAAAGATACATGTATGTAGCAACAACTGCATTCTTTACTGGAAGGTTAACAAGGAGTTGACTGTTTGTCCAACTTGTGGGACATCAAGATGGAAAGGTGGATAGTAAGACACATAAAGTGTACGAAAACATTCCGGCAAAGGTAATGTGGTACTTTCCAATTATACTAAGACTGCAACGCCTCTTTAAGTTAGAAAGTATTTCAGAAGATCTAACATGGCACGCAACAAAGAGGATAACAGATGGTGTTTTACGTCACCCCGCAGATTCACAGGCATGGCGTACCATAGATGAAAAATTCCCCGAAATTGCTGAAGATCCGAGAAATCTACGGCTAGGAATATCGGCTGATGGGGTTGACGTCAACTCAGGAAATAGGCATCACAGTGTATGGCCAGTTTTATCTGTCATATACAACCTTCCTCCATGGTTGTGTATGAAAAGAAAGTTTATCATGCTTTCGGTATTGATATCGGGATACCCGGGAAATGATATCGATGTATTTTTAGAACCGTTGGTTGATGATCTGCATACCTTATTCGAGGAAGGGGTTGATACATACGATGCTTCTAAAAAAGAAAACTTTAATCTGCGCGCCGTTGTGTTATGGATGATAAATGATTACCCTGCACTTGGTACATTATGTGGATGCCCATACAGTGGATTCAAAGGTTGTGTAGTATGTGGGAAAGATACACACTGTGTTAGACTTTCCGCCTCATCCAAGCAAAGTTATGCTGGACACAGACGATATCTACCATACAACCATCCGTTCAGAACGCAAAGGAAGGCGTTTAATGGACAAGAAGAACCACGTCATGCTCCAAATCCATTGACCGGGGAACAAATATACAACGAGGTACAACATATTGAAAATAAGTGGGGAAAAGGAAAAACCTCGAAAAACCAAGATCAAGATACCAGAGGCAGAGGTGGGAAGATTAAAAAGCAGAAAAGGAAAACAACAGAAGAAGAGGGTAGTTCAAGCCAAGCAAATGAAGCATATTGGAAGAAATTCAACATTTTGTATCGAAAGCTAAGGTATTGGAGGCATCATTCTGTTCCGCATTGTATTGACTTCATGCATGTAGAAAAGAATGTTGGTGAGAGTCTACTCGGAACTTTGCTGAATGTTCCTGGAAAGACAAAAGATGGAATGAATGCTCGACTGGATCTGGAAGAGTTGGGAATAAAAGAAGAGTTGTTTGCTAGGCAAGAAGCAGACAAAACAACACTACCTCCAGCAGGTTACACATTAACGAATGCTGAAAAAGACATCTTTTGTGAAACGTTAAGCAACATCAGGGTACCACAAGGCTATTGTTCAAATTTCTCTAGTTTGGTCAGCCTAAATGATAGGAAGTTCATTGGCCTTAAATCGCATGACTATCACATGCTAATGCAAGAGTTTTTACCCATTGCTATACGTTCAGTCATGCACCCACCTACACGATATGCTATTATCAGGTTTTGCTTTTTCTTTAAATCTATATGTAGGAAAGAAATCAGCTTGCAAGAACTAGATAAGATGCAAGAAGAACTTATTGTTACACTGTGCCTACTCGAGAAGTTCTTTCCTCCGTCATTTTTTGATATTATGATACACTTGACTGTGCACCTAACTAGGGAGGTAAAATTATGTGGTCCCATATGCTTTCGGTGGATGTATCCCTTCGAAAGATGTATGAAGGTTATTAAAGGACATGTGCGAAACAGAAATAGACCAGAGGGATGCATTGCCGAGGAGACTATCGCGGAAGAAACAATAGAGTTTTTTAGCGAATATCATAAAACCATGAAAACTATTGGTATCCCAGCTGATAAACATGTAACCAATGAAGTTGAGGACGGAAAGCCATTGTCGGCCGGCAAACCAAGTGAAGTTTCCGTAGAATCCTTTCAGAAAGCACATTTGTATGTAATACAAAATACAGATGAAATTCAACCGTATATCGAGTAAGTATTACTAACACATGTCGATTTCGTTGCTTAAAATGTTCTATCAAATATAATAATCAAAGACATTTATTTGTTTCAGGCGACACAAGGAAGTTTTGAAAGGAAAAAACCCGGATAAAAAAATTGCATTGCTGGAGAATGAGCACAGTAAATCTTTTGCTAAGTGGTTACTCGAAGAGGTAATTACTTGTATGTTGTTTATAATTGTTTGTTTGTTGCTATCATCATAATTGTCCCTCCTGTATATGACATTAGATAGAGGTCGACCAGCACACCATTTCATTATCCCAAACACTCCTATTCTTTAATTGTTTGTTTGTTGTTCCTGCAATTTAAAGGTAATATATACTTGTAATGAAATTCAGGTTGAGAGAGAGTTAGCGATATCCAATGACAGTGTATCAGAAACTGTGAGGTGGATATCATTTGGACCACGCGCCAGCATAGTGAAATACGAGGTGTATAACATCAATGGGTATACATTTCGTACGAAAAGTAATGATGGCATAGTTTACCAGAACAGTGGGGTTAGTGTTGAGTCAGTAGATGTGCACATATCCAAAAAAGAAGTTGCAACCATAAAAAAAACATCTTATTATGGGGTTTTACAAGAGATATGGGTACTAGATTACCGTTTCAGGCAAATTCCTCTTTTCAAATGTGATTGGGTTAATCGCAAAACTCATGGGATCAAACATGATACTCTTGGTTATACGTTGGTAGACCTGAATACTTTCGGCCACAAGGATGATCCGTTCATATTAGCGTCACAAGCAACACAAGTGTTTTATGTGAAAGACCAGGTACAGAAAAATTTTTCCATTGTCTTTAAAACACCTACCAAGAATTACAAAGATACATATGACGAAGTCGATGAGGAGTTTAGTACAGTCATTCACGAGCAAAATGAAAAAATATTGCCACGTGTATATAAAGAAGCCTTGGGAAAGGAATCACGAAGTGACTACTATCGAACTGACATTGAAGGTATTGTTATACGAAAATCCAAGTGAAGCATGTCATGCTGCATTAAGACTGCTAGTGTAATAGTTAACCCCGCTGGTTGAAGTTAAGACTGCTGCTCAAGGCTAAGTGCAAGGTTACTGCTGGTATTGTAAAGTTAGTAATGTTAGATGAATAGCTGTTTTAGTATTAAATAGTTGTTCCTGTAATTTAGCCTGTTGTAATGTATTTTGACTCAAAAAAGTCAAGCTTTTCAATGGCAATGAAAATTTTTGCGGTTTTCACTGTTATATGTCCACTTGCAGTCAAGCTTTATTGTATTTGCAGTTTCCATTTATCATGTATATGCACTTGCAGGCACTTTAGTAACATGTTACTTCATTATAAAGTTGAAAATTGACTTTAGAAAGTCAAGTAATCTGGTTCCAGCTAGGGGCAAGTAACATACTTACATACTACTGCATTAAACTAGATAGACTATAAAATCCCAGCATTGTAATGGGGCAAATTAAATGAAGAGTCATGACTAACAGTCTGAACTCAAAATATGACTCTATGATTTAGACACCTAAATAAATGCTTCATGTGACCATATGTAACATCTTGAATTTAGTCACACAAACACTCAATGTGACTAATATCAAGGTTAATGATAACTGAGTTCACATTTTGCTATACATATTAGTCACATGAATATTTCACAGTGTGACTATTTTCAATATATTGGTCACATATAATACCCTTATAATGTGGCCATAAACATAATTTAGATGCACATTTGTGGTATGGTGTGACTATTGTATAGCCTATAGTCACATGATTGTGCTACAATTAAGTGTGACCATACACATTAGGAATAGGCAGGCAAACACACACTTAACTTTAGACACACATATTAACTTACGTGACCATTTGTATCGAATTATGGTCACACTTAATCATGTATACCTATGGTTTAGTGTGACGATATATGACATTTGGTCACACTGTTCAAGTGTGTGACATATATTTGTCACTTTTAAATGCATATCGTGACTATGGTTCAAACTTACTTTTCAGTTGTCACACATTTCAAATTCATATGTGGCTAAATTTTCAACAAAAATTAGCAGTCACGCATAAATAATGTGTGACAAACTTGAGTATATGATTTAGCCACATACACAATTACTTCGTGTGACCATATATGGATTTTGGTCACACTTTTCAATTACGTGACATATATTTGTCACATATGTATATATATAGTGTGACTAATGTTTCAACCGTATTTGTATCCGTCACACGTCCCAAATTATAAGTGACTAAAAAATCAAAAAAAAATTTTACCAGATACGTATAGTCACGAAAATATTCGAATGTGTGGCTGTAGCCTCAGATGTAATTCCGAAATGGTCACACAAGTCGGATCAAGTGTGGCTGTTTATTTTATTCTGGTCCATTTAGTCACATAAAAAAGCGACTGTGTGGCTGTTCGAAAAACAGCATGTGTGACTAAATCCACATTCTGGCGTAGTGTTAAGTCTTAAAATTGAAGTTCTGAATTTGTTAAACTGCTTTTGAGTAGGTTATTAACAAACTTCGTGTGAGGAACTGTCAATGTGTATTTGTAATATCCCAAAAGAGAATAATTTTGTGTTGCTCTACTTGCTAAGTATTTATGGATAGTCTGTAAATTGCTAAAGGCAAGTGGGAGGTTTTATCTTGAAAAGATAAAATTACAAGATATATGATCTTCTAAAAAAATACACTAGCAAATGTCATGCTGAGGATTAAACATGTTAATGTTAAATCTCAAGATGATGGAATTCTCATTCATAGATCCGCAAGGATATCTCAAATATTTGTATAATATGTTGAGGATTATGAGTTAGAGGATTATGGTAAACCTGTTGATGAATTGCAAATATTGAATTTGGCAAGTTACTCATACTATGAATGATTAGATGCAGTCCATAAAGATAATTAGTTTTGGAAACTTAATTAATCTTGAACTCTATAGTCACACTATAGAATGAAGATGATTTTCTACAAAGGAAATGAAAATCCTAGAAATTTAAATTTCTGTGTAGAAATCATATGGACAAATTATGTATACATATTTAATGTATGAAAAGATTATCAAACACACTTAAGAAATTAACTGTGATTGAAATTCTTTCTAAGCATATTAAATGTATAAAGATTATGATTATCATTCTTAGTTTCATTTATATGAAATTAAGAATGGAATATCAAAACTCTTTCTTGAGTAATTACTTGTGCGAAGACGATAAGTAATTGAAATGAGTATTTGAATTCAAATAATCTTTGGAAGTATACAAAGTGCAATCATTTATGAATGGATTAATGCATGCATCTGGGGATATACTTATGTTTAGTTATTAAATCCATATTTTGATTTATAATTAAAATAAGGCAATCTCTTAATATTCCTAAAAGCTAGTGGGAGTGTTAAATTTATTTTCTTATTTCATATATGTTGCAAAACATATAGGAAGTAACATTCCATTAACATTAAATGTTAAGTCTTAATTTGGAATGAAACTTCACGTGAAGATTTAGAAAATACAACCTTGGGATATATGTTTATTATTTTAAACATAAGCGGTAAAATAATTGATTCTAATAAACATGATTATACTATTAGAAAGTCTAGATAGATACATATCTTTGAAAAGATATGACATGAATAAATCTAAGTTTGACGCAAGGATTTTTCATGTACATCATGTTGTTTGTTGTATCATGCTTGATGAAAGATGATTTGACAACATTAATATCTAATTGAAAGGTTATTAGATAACTAAGTGTAATGGATATGGTTGGATTTAGAATTAACATCCTCATCCTGGAATAGCTCCAAAATTCTAAGTATGAACCATATGGCAATTGTTGCGTAATTGATATAGCCAACAAATCTTGTTAGATTTGAAGGTATTAAACATTACACAATGGATATTAAAGTTTACGGGATTTTTAAAGAGCATATTGTTGTTTGCATACAATGATGCTGATAAGATTGAGATGACACTCAATACTAGTCATGGTCGAATTTCATCCTAATTAATGGCCATGTGTACTAGTTATGCTTAACTGTAAGCATAGTTGCATTTTACATTAAAGAATTAGAATACTTTAAACTATAAAAGGTTTGATAGTTTGCTTGTCATAAATTCGTGGTTGAGGATGTCACGTATTTTATGAAATATTATGTGGCATTATCAAGATAATTGACAGCACACATACAAGAACTTCATTAATTGAATTCTTGAAATAAGTATTCTCAAAATTCCCATAGATCAAAATTAGTTGATTTATGCTTTGTCAACAAGTATGTTTGACATGACTTGAGGCATAATTCATTAATTAGAATTATCATGCATTGATCTATTTTAGTGTTTGGATAATGGGATGTCTTTGACAGTTATTATTTTAATTAAATAAAATAATGGTTATGTTTGTTTATCATTTTCTTAATTATATATCTTATATTTGCATGTTTATATCCTTGAATATATTTATATATTCTAAACTGTCCGTTGCCAGTTAATGATATGGGAATATCATTAAATTAAGGTAAATCTGAGTATTGGTATAATATACTTTAAAGTATATTGATGCGTTGTCATACCAATTTCACATGATATTCAAAATGTTTGAGTATAGGACTTAATCCCGCCACATGAGTTTACTTTATGGATCTTGTCATCGAGTAAATCATGAGTATATAGTTTTCCTCAGACTTGAGATGCTAGATAACTGTCATGCATGTAGTGCATTTCTTTGATTCAATTTAACGCTATACGTAACGGGTAGCTATACGGATTATTTTGGGAAGCGTTGCGAAGTGCATGTGTTATGCTCGTAGTCAAGATAGAATTTGTTCCTTCAAATTGTTTGGAGTTTAATACTGTTGGGCCCCTCGTAGGGTTGACAAGATGTTTGTGTGGCCGCACCCAAGATCTCCCCTGAATGGTTCAGAAGATTTGGTAATCTTGCTCAATCATAAACAACGAGAAACACAATTATTAATAAATAATGACTTATATCCATATCTTTATTAATGTTGTATTAGAAACAAAAGGATAAGTATGATGATTAATCATCAAGTGGTTTTTCCAGGAGACTACCACCCGAGTTGTACTAGGGGCATTGGCGTGTTGCTAGACGCTAACCAATGTCATTACCCTTTTAATAGATTTCCAAGTGGGAGCTGTTAGAGTTTTGGAAAAATATTAAATCGTGTATGACTAGAATCGAACACGGGACTGAGGGATTGCACACTTTACGTATGAATGATCAAAGGAATAATTAATATATATATTATTATATATTTTAATTATTTAGACACAAAACGATAACTAACGGACATTAAAGTAATTATTGAAATTGACTAATGACTGTTAGTAAATAAAAGAGAGGGTTAAGTGTTGAGTTTTGAAAGTTGAGGATGTATTAGACTCAAACTTAGAGAACAAGTTTGGAGGCTATATATATACCCTCAAACCCTTCAAAAGTGATGATACAATAATAACCTAAAGTCGTACGACAAAAACATGGTTGTTTGACAAGCCGTGAACAGTTCGACAATTAATATACCTTCAAAAGGTACGACACATATAATATCAAATCCTAATAATAATAATAAAGGTCAATCAACTTTATTATTCACTTAACGAGGCAGCATGGCCCGTGCGATGCACGGGCTTTGTTAATCATAAAGTTTCATTGGTTGTGTAGTGAATTATCGTAGGTTGTTTTAAGAATGT
The DNA here is from genome assembly GCA_021014915.2 of Artemisia tridentata subsp. tridentata. Lineage (NCBI taxonomy): Eukaryota > Viridiplantae > Streptophyta > Magnoliopsida > Asterales > Asteraceae > Artemisia > Artemisia tridentata. Next base: position 485,451,843 of record CP139508.1, on the reverse strand, counting down.
GTATAATTACATAAAATGTATGAAGCACACAACGTCGTATTATCATTGTTAGGTTAATTCTAAAGTATGAAATTGACTATTGATCTTCGGGTTGGAATGTACGCTTCATTGTGGGTAAATATTTAAAGACTGTCTCATATGGATATCCTGCAAGAAAAGATGTTATGTAAAGTTAAATAGACATTTTATGTTATAAAAAGAGTATCAAATGTTTAAAAAACATTTTAGGTTATAAAATTGTAAAAATATTATTTGTATTGCAATAATGAAAAGAAAAGAAAGTATAAGAGATCTAATATATAATTAATTATTAAGATTATCAGTTTGACTTGTCTTATTAGCATATATTTCTCCTTTATTTACCTGTTTGAGCCATTAGACATAAATCGATATCATGTCTTCACTTCCCATGAACGTTCGTCTCCATGTGGTACGTTTCCCACAACCATTCTTGATGACCTAAAATGATAATTAATTAGCTTCTTGCTTCTCCATTGTCTTTAACTATGGTATTTTTTATGTAGGTTTAATTAAAGACGGAGATAGTAGGTATATGATTAGCTGATTTGAATCATCAATTGAAATTAGGTCAGAAGGTATTTTTGTTTTTTGAAATTATCTATGATGTTTATGTGTATTCAATATTGATTAAGATAGTAAAAATAATTGATTGACCCTGTTTGTAATTAAAGTGATTCAACACGATGTTGTTATACAGTTTTTAAGTATACCTTGGTGTGCTAGGGTAGGTGGTTAAAAGCCTCTTTATAGACAATGTTTCTTGTGTGATTCTTTAAGCTCTCATCGGTGTCTTCGATCATTAGGATTTTTAGTCCTTCTGGGGTTGTTACTCTTGATATCGCCACATATAGTTGTCCGTGGCTGAACACCGGTGCTGGTAAATATAGGCCCACAAAATCAAGGGATTGACCTTGACTTTTGTTTATTGTCATCGCATAACATGGTTTAATGGGGAATTGCCTTCTTTTCATAATGAATGGCCATTGATTCCTGTTTGATGTAAGGGTGATCCTTGGTATCAATACCACCGCGGCAATATTTGATCCGGTAATGATCCTTGCCTGAATCACAAATTCTCCCAAATGCGTGATAATGAGCCTAGTACCATTGCACATGCCTTGGCTTGGATTCACGTTCCGTAATAGCATTACTGGCAACCCTATTTTTAGTTTCAGGTTGTGTGGTGGCATCCCCTGAAATTTCAAAGAATTTAGAAACTCTATCGGGTATAATTGTTCTTGGTCGAGAGCATCTGTTGACCCTTTACAGATTTCGTCTGAACTTTTGTATGTCATAGTTTGACCTTCGAGTTTTTTAAACATATGTTCATTGATGTCGTCTGCATCATCATTTTTCGGTGTTAGTATTGCCCTTTCCCTTAGATAGTCTTCATTTGTTTGGCTTACAGTGAAGTCTGGAAATGTGTGCTTAACAATTTCTTCTATGGGACACCTCCATTCTTTAATGAGGAATTTGTCTGGTATTTTGATCCAAGTTGGTTCATCTTCGCATTCTTTCATTTTCGCTGGAACCTTTCCATCCCCCACATCTAAAACCCATTGGTTAAACTTTTGTTTATCTGTGTCAATGGTCCCATGGTTGTCATATTCATTTACTCTCATACTACGTGTGAGTTTAAAAACTTGACATTTAGGCCACAGTTTTGATCTGTTGATGCAAGAGCTGATTACTTCTTGTCTTTTTGCTTTTGGTATGACTGGAAGTATTTGTCTGAAGTCCCCTCCAAGCAACATAGTCATGCCTCCAAACATCCGTTTCCTGTTTTCCACGTTTGAATACCCTAGTATGTCTCTTAATGTCTTGTCTAGAGCTTCGAAGGCGTATCTCTGAGTCATGGGTGCTTCGTCCCATATTATCATTGTGACCTGTTTCATTAGCTCGGCTAGGTGTGTGTTTTGTTTGATTCCACATGTGCTATTTTCCATTAACTCAAGCGGTATAACAAATCTGCTGTGAGCTGTTCGGCCTCCTGGTAGAAGTAACGATGCTATTCCTGTTTCATTGTTTTTTTATAAATTAAAAGAAACAATTTATATGTGGTGCATTATATGCTTTAGTTAATAGGATGTTTTTTTGGTTGTTGTGTACCTGACGATGCAACTGCAAGAACAATCATCTTTTCTGATCTTATTCTGTAGATGATTGTCTTGTACAGGAATGTTTTCCCAGTGCCTCCTGGTCCGTAAACAAAGAAAAATTCTCCTGTTTTTTGTTGCACAGATGATATGACTTTGTCATATATTATCCGTTGATCTGGCTTAAGCGATGCATGAAGCTTTTCATGTTCGTCCTTCAGTTGTTGCATGTTGTAGCTTAACTCATCCTTGATCAGGCGATTGTCCATGTTTGTTAACAGTGTAGGGTCAGGCTCTGGAAGATCTTGAAAATCGGATAATGATTTTCCATTTTTGTGTAACAGTTCTTGTAATTCCAGCAAGCAGTAGTTTTGTGTCTGCTCATCTGTTAACACCAACGCTGGATACCTAAATTGTTTTCGCTTCTTATACAAAATATCTTCAGAGATAGCTTCCCACGTTTGGTCCCATAACCGGCGTGGGCTACTTAGGTCACAAAACAGCAAGATTGTCACGAACAAATCTCTTAGTTGCGTGCCGGAAGCCCAGAAACTTGCTTCCAATATAGCTTGTGTCCATTCCTTGTCGTCACTGATCAATCCCCAAGCACAGCAAGCTTCTTTAAATGTTAAATAGACCGTGTCATTGTGGGACCTAATTTTTTTGTATGACGTAGCCCCTTTAACAACGTTTAATAACATTCTTAAATAGTAGCGTTCGCCTGCTGTGGGGTGACAATAAATTACCTTCTGGTTTGTTTACCCTCAGTTGGCTTAAATGGAGTTGTTAACTGTGGACCCTTCACCAACACTTTCAGTCCCGGTTCCGTGTTGCAGCTGCTGTCTTCAGTTGCAGCATCATTGTCTGATAAAGTGGAATTGTTTATTGGAAACACGCCGGTGCAGGTAAAGCTCTCAAAGTCCCCATAATTATAATACGTGTGCGACCTTATCTCAAACACATGTTTTGTATTAAACAGGTTTGTCAAAGCATTTGGCAACACTGAGGATACATCTTCATCCTACACAGGATAACTGGTAAATACAAATTGTAGTTACATGATCAAATAAAGGAAAAACAGGCTGCATGAATACCTGTTCAAGTTCGTCAAGTAATGCCTTTGCACTTGATTTTGTCAACTCAGTAGCAGTTTCATCCCACATCACAACAACAGTCTGGTTGGTACCATCCTTGATTTCGACTTCAAGCCTAAACCTGTGGACATATTGAAGGAAACCATCAATGGTAAGCACCAAGGCATAAATTTCATATACAAACATTAGTAGCATAATATAACCTTGGTTTAGGGTAGTTAACAGCCTTATTGCAAGAATCACACCACATCTTCCCCTCGTTATGAGTTACCCCCTTCTTGCATTTTCCCCCGCCACACGCAGGGTAGTACCAACTGTTTTTCGTATGGAGTCCACAATTTCAGCCTCACAGAGCAACACTCCAGCCTGTGGGAAAAAAAAACTTTTTAATATTATAACATGTACTACCATATTACTTATAAAATATATCTGTGGTGATTAAAAAATAGAATACCTCTTGTCTTCTATCACGGCCTAAACCTAGCAATTCATCCAGTGTCCCTTGTTGAGACTTTTCCGCCGAAATAGGCACAACAACGTCGTCATCATTAACGTTGCTGACATTTTGAACCTTAGTTACCAACCAATAATTTTATGTAACAAATACCAAAATATGTATGACGATAGAAACCTTATCTGGGCCTTAAAAGTAACAATAGCCGGGATCTCATCACTATCTAGGATAAGCGTAGATGAACAGCTTGATATTCCTAGTTGCCCTGTAAGATAATCTTCATTTACAAAAGTTGCAAGTACAAATAATTTAACATTATACAACCAACATGGGCTTATACCTACCATTATAATATCTAGCACTCATTGATGTGAGAATGATTGTATACTTTCCAGTATGAGACGACATCATCTTGACCATTTTATCGCCCAATTTTCCCCACAGGGTGACCCTCACTGCACGACCCCTGCTTCAATAAAACACAGATTATGTGGACATGAATACAATATCTGATGATGCACATGTAGTTACTTAAATTAGTTAATACCTTTCATTTATAAGGGGAAAATCAATGTTCTTTGACCCAGTTCTTGGTTGTGAAGATCTTCCAACAGTTGTAACAAAACCAATCACATCTACAATAATCAAAAGATGCATATAAGCATATATTTACAAATGGAATATCTAGAACAGCCATAATTGTTATATATAAAAAGTGTTGTACCAATAAGATATTTTTTCTCTGTAGACTGGATACTTTCAAAGTCCATCAACTGAAACGGATGCCTTAAAAAGCCACCTACTTTGTTGCAGACTTTGCGCACCACTGTAGAACCATTAAGCTCAATCGCATAATCGTTGTCTCTGATTATGTGGTACTCATCTTTGCGGTGCACAACAAAAGACCTCATAGAAACCACAGAACCGGGTTGGATCTTCTCAGCAAAACAATGAGATATGTTGCTCTTCATGGTACAGTGCATGACATTTTCCTGCAAAGAAATCAACACAAATCAGGTAAGGAAACATTCAATCAAAATACTTAGAATGATCTAACAAAGGGACATTATTTTCACCCTCTCATCCGAAACAACAAAATCGGTGCTCAGGTATCTGCCATTAATATTATGCACATCCCATGTTCTGCAAATCATAACGACAATGGGGCCTTCATCACCCTCCTGAAGCTCATTCAATGCCTGATTTCGTACCTGTTTCTTGCTTACCTTAGACATAATGTTATGGTAAATGCAGGTGGGAAGTATGATGCTTTCTATGACACAAAAGTCTATTTATAGGAGTGGAGTCAATCAATGAAGGGAATATGGAATGAAGGTAGTTTTTCAAATGTTAATGTGAGATGTTTAAACTGCCAAAATAAATGACCCTGTACATATGCTTACCCTTACCTATTCCTATTTCCAAATGACAGGTACTAATCTATGAGGGAAAAAATGGACCTGTGCACTATAAGGATGGCCTGGAAAATGGACTGCAGGAATGGTGGGCTTAGTAAAAATTAATGCTACATTTCTTAAAAGTCCTTAAGATGGCCTGGAAAATGAAAAATATGGGCTGGAAAATGAACTGCTGGATTGGACTAACGAATGTACAATGGAAACTCAGAAAACCTCACAAAGTTTAACATAAACTCATAAACTCGAATGTACAATAGCTTTAAGCTTAAACCAATTATTTACATTAGGTTAAAGCACATATTTGAGTTTCTTGACTTATTGCATTAATGCTCACATTCAATATGGGAACTCAATCTTTATATATAATAGATGCTCGCACAGTAGATTTGACAAATGCTCGTACAGTAGCTTTGTCAAATGCTAGTTATGTACTGTAGGCTATGATATTTATTATGTCACATGGTATTTATCTTTACATATATATTGTATAGTATGTAGAAGAATGATTATTATCTACTTCTTTTTGAATATTAGATTCAAGCTTTATTAAACAAAATAGTTTTGGTTTAATAATCATGTTCATTCACTAGCATCAACCTTTGATCAAGTAATAGTACGTGTGTTCGAGAGCTCAGTAATATCTTACTTTAGATATTAATCTTGGATTGTGGAACAAAAGGTAACGTGTTCCACGTTAATCATGTTTGTTCTTGTTTGATTGTTCAAGTGAAGGAGATAGAAAATTTGATCCTTGTTCTTGCTAGGATCAAAAGGTATGTAACCATTTATTATTCAGTAATACTATTTATGTGTTAAATTAAAAATCCTGCTTCCGCTATTATGTGCTTTGACGTTTATTTATTTCTTTGAATGTCAAGATATTTAAATCCAACATAAACTACTTAAACAAGAAGGTGAGGGCCAAACTAATGTTAAGCATGTGCTTATTTCCTATAACAAACGTGAGCAACAGTTCAGGGACTTGAATTCATTGTTGAAAGAGCTATCTTTTGGTCAATCAAGCTGCAAAATCACCTTCATAAAGGAAGAAGGTACACTATTTATCCTTTTCTTTTGTCAACTATGGAGTAATAGAATTTGTATGTTTATACCACATTCTTTCGTCATCTTGTTAATATCCAAACAGTTTTCCAAGAATCATGATAATGGAGCGTGCAAATCGTGAGATTTCTTCATCAGTTGGATTGTGGAACGTATTTGTGATGACAAAAGTACAAAAAGTGACCAGTGCTAGTACAAAACTGGATTTTGTGTTTTAGTGCTTTGGAGGAGCGAGGTTAAAATATTAGTGATAATCCGATAGAGTGAACATGTTTAAGTAACTCTGGTATGATTAGTCTGCATTTTGTTGTTTGCATTTTAACTGATGGTTTTGAATCTTAGTAACAATGTTATTGCAAAGAGGGTGAAGGACAAAGGGCAAAATATGTTTTACAAAATGATGCAATTTTTACATTTTACTTTTTGATGTCCCGCAAAAGTGTTATTGGTTAAACCAATAATGTCAAGCCTTTCTAATGAACCTGGCCCGACCCATAGCTAGTTTGGGTTGCACTACTTTTGACGAGATATCAGCTCATATATGTAGGTCATAGCTAGTTTGGGTTGGCATTAGACGTGAAACTATTGGACTTTGAACTACGTTTGACCTTTTCAGTCAACACCCGATCAAAGTTCAGATATGATTTTTTTAAAAGTCCTATTATTTCCATCTTAGTTTTCAGAAATGCTACTTTTTTATTTTGTGTGTCAAAACTAATATAAGCATGGTTCACATTAACGCAAACTAGACCAGTTAATAGCATGCCTGACAACAAACTTGCCCATACTGTGGAGTTGCTAAAACTCGGCTTGAAAAGACAAAGACTAAAGTTGATTTAGGGGTCCCAAACCAGCCTTTGACCTAATTTATTTGTGAAAGCTACCATTGATGTAATTTAATGCTTGAAGTAGTTGCTAAGTACCAGTTTGTTAAGAGACAACCTTAAATGGCATCTCCTGTATTTTTGTCATGCGTCTGTGTGTAAAAGTGAGAAAATGCGAGAGAAATGCATGCTTGGCAACCACGAAACTAAAAACGTTTTTGTCACCCTACCTATATTGTACTTCAACCTATTTATCTTGTTACTTCAACCTATTATCATGTTAACATTAACGTTTCCATTTATGCTAAATCTATATTGGGGTGGTAATATAGAATCAAAAAGAAAAACTTCAATAGTTATTAGAGAAAAGATGCAATGTCAAGAATTGGCTGGTACAATTCATTGTTGTGTTGGAGTTCAGAACTAAGAATTTCAAGGGATTTCCAACGTTGCAGATATATGGGGTATGGTGATGAGAGTTTGGAAACGATGTATTACTTAGCTTCGTGAGATGCAAACTACTGGGGTCACGTTAAGATTGCAATTCAGTTAAAGATTCCTCCACAACATACGAGATCTATGGATTTCTATGTCCGATTTTGCCAACCATGAATTCAAGCCTAAGTTTTATCAGTTTTACAGTAGGAGCAGGTCTGTTGTCAAGTATAGGATGCTTGGTTGCGAACCACACTTACTTTACTATTCATAACATGTTTTTATAAGGGAAAATTCCAAAAGTATGCCAAAAATGAAATTTGGGTCCACAACTAAGTCAAGAATTTTGCAATTTCCTTATTTGGTCATGTGCGACCATGCTATTGCGTGACCCCATTCGTAATTAGACATGTGACATGACAAAAGATACCATTCTAATCATTTGGTGACACACTTGTCACATTTTGAATGGGGTCGCAGATTTGCCTTGCTCGACCGGCGGCTGTGAGACTGTGCGACCCATTCAAAATGTGACAAGTGTGTCACCAAATGATTAGAATGGTACTTTTTGTCATGCCACGTGTCAACTTTTTAATGGGGTCGCGCAGTAGCACGGTTGCACATGACCAAAATTGGAATTTGCAATATTCTTGACTACATTGCGGATACAAATTAAATTTTTGGTGTATTTTTGGAATTTTCCCTTTTTATAATATCTATGAACCGTGGTTGTTCCATTCTTAATGCTACGCATCTGGATGAACATAAGAAATAGAGAATATTCTGAAAATGGTACAAAAAGTCATGGTGAGATCACCATCTAGGCCAAAAAAAAAACAGCTCTTCTCAAAATTGCCATGTGCGAATGTGCGACTCTATTGTGCGAATGTGTATTTAAGTACAGTGGTAGGGGAGTGTTTTCCCATATATTCTCTTTTTTGTCTTATTATTAAACATGTTAAAAGACCATAATACCTCATTTTTTTATATAAAATAACTCCTCTTGCCTTCTCTCACTTTTTACTTTTTTTTTTTTTTTTTTTTTTTTTTTTTTTTTGTTCACACTTTTCTCTCTCTCTCTCTCTCTTTTTTCCGGTCACCACTCTTCTCTCTCTCTCTCTCTCCCCCCTTTTTTTTCCAATCAACACCACCATCACCGCCTGATCAACACCACCACAGATCCGGCTAAGAATATCAAGAACAAAACCCACAACTTCAAAAAAACCAAAATCCACCAAAAATACAAACACACAAACCCACAATTTCAAAAATATTGATTGGATCCACACTCCACGATATTCTTGTTTGGTAACTTGTGTACCCTAGTCAAAATCTTTAAAATTGCAGTTGTTCAAGACCTTAACCTCAAGTCAAACTATTAATATTAAGATAAGTAATAGCTTACTTGGATTATTCGAAAACATTAAGTGTTACCATACAACTTGGAGATGGCAGTTGGATTTTAATAGTGGGTTTCACGTGTGTTTTTTGTTTTTGTTGTTGTAGATCTGGGTTTAAATCGAGAGAGTTTGTGAGGGTTTTTTGTGTGTTCGGTTTCTAGATTTCAGATCAAGAGGTTATACCTCTTGGAGATGTGATGAAGTGTTGGATTTTTGGGTTATGTGGTGAGATTTTGGGTGTTTTTATTTTGTGTGTGTGTTTAGATATGTGTTTATAATCGAGAGTGGGTGTGAGTGTGGTGTAGCTGCTTTTTGTTAGCGATAAATCTGGGTTTTGTTTTTTATCGAGAGTGTTTAGCTGTGGTGGTGGCTGGCCGGATTTGGTGGTGGTGGTGGTGATGGGGTATTTGTGGTAAACATGTGTTTTTATATAAAAGATGATGGTATTTCGGTCTTTTAATACTGTCAATAATTAATAAGACAAAAAAAAAAAAAAAAAAAAAAAAAAAAAAAAAAAAAAAAAAAAAAGTGAAAAACACCCACCTACCACTATACTTTATTATTAAAAAAGTGAACACTTGTAGCACATTCAATGGAGTCGCACATTCGCACATGACCATTTTGAGAAGAGATGTTTTTTTTAGCCTAGATGGTGACCTCACCATGAATTTTTGTACCCTTTTTTGAATTTTCTCTAAGAAATAACATAGAGTTGTTTCAATACATATACCCTATTAATCATCTATCATTTAAATCCATAAGCAAATAATCATTATCAAACTAAAGGTGTTGCGGTCTAACGATATGTAAGTGGTTCATCAACTTAAAAAATTGTGGGCTCAAGTCTCTTCTAAGACATTTACGAGGTTTATGTGAGATAATAAGTGGTTTAACAGCATAAATAATATAATCAATCCCAAATAGATAAACAAAAACCAAAACTAAAAATAACGAGTAATATCTTAAAATACCTTTTTTCGTCTAGATAGTCATTCGGACTCGAATATGCCACATAGTTGCATGATCATAAACATAAAACAAAATCTATCATCAAATATAAAGAAGAAAAATAAACTCGTGTTGCAAGACACGTGAAGTGAGTTAACAAAAGTTGCAAGACATACTTCTTGACGGGAATTGAAAACGTAATATTTTCAAAACACAAGGACTCTTTCGTCATTTAACCAAAACCTACAATATAAATCTTTCCAGGTTATTTATCCCTTCAAAAATCACATATTCAGAAGAAAGAAACGATGAAGAAAAAAAATAAAAGAAGTCATCCAAAAAAAGGTACAATTTTATTTCATGAAAGGCACATTTATTTACGGTGGAGAGTTTAAGTTTTTTGTTATTTGTTTATCGCTTTAGATACTTTTTAATAGAAACTAATTTACTTTTAAAGGGGTCTGGGATTTGCTTATTGCTTTCTAGCTTATTAATAAGCAGTTAGTAACAAGCTAGCACTTGAAGAGAAGGTGTTTGTATTTACTTATTTTGTGAAAAAAAATATATATATATTAGATAAATTATGATTTCTTTGAATTTTTCTGTCCAAGGCATTTTTTGTAAAACAATAATATTAAATTTTATCTAAAATAAGCACTTTGAAATCAGCAATCCCAAACACCTCTAAGCCAAGTTTTGATGTAGAACGTGTAATGGAAACTATATTATAGTTTTTACTCTTTGGTGTATGAATGTTTATGATGCCTCTCTAGCTATTTTGACATAATGTGCAACTGTGTGATTTTTTAAAAAAACTTGTTCACTAGTTTGATTTATGGGATGTATCTTCATTAGGGTCAAGCAAGAAGATGGAGAAAAACACAATAGATACAACCGACCGGATTTCGATGCAGCCTGAATTTATTGTTCACCACATACTGTCGTATCTTCGGAATGATCCAAAATCTCGTGTTTGAATGAGTGTTTTGTCCAAGGAATGGTTTACTTTAACGGCTTCTTGCCCCATTTTGGATTTCCATCTAGGGGCGTGGCGTAACATGCAATTCCAAGGATCGGAGACGTTTTAAAGATATGTTGAATATACCGTGTCTAGATTCTGCGAGCAAAACATCAGTGCACACACACTCGACATCTCTACAGAATTTTTATATCTTGGACAACAAGAACTTCTTGGACATTGTCTTGAATTAGTTATTGAAAAAGGCATGCAAGTGTTGGTGATTGATGTTGCATATTGGGATAAGAATCTGCCACTGTTTCGTTTGCCTAACACTCTTATCTGCCTCTTCATTAACATCTTTGACATTGTATCAGTGTGAGTTTCCTTCGTCCTTGATGGTTGGCGCTGTGAAATTCAAGTCATTGAGGCTGTTGTCGCTTTCGTTTCTCCCAATAGAGGAGGGTGTGATCGAGTTTCTGACCGAATCTTGCCCCGTTCTTGAAGAAATTTTTCTGAACTCTTGCTATGGTTTCAAAACGTTTTGTGTTAAAAGACATCATAATCTTCAGAAAGTTGAGATTTACCGTGGGAGTAGACTTGAGAGAATAGATATTGATGCTCCAAATCTAAGTTATTTTCTTTTAGAGAGTAACAAAGACAAAGCCCCCTCTATGTTTATGGGTTCATACAAAAAGCTAACAACATTTTGTTATAGCGGGTTTCCATTAGAAAGACTAAATGATTTCTTATCTCATTTCCCGTTCGTCGAGAATATGTATTTAGACCTTTCATCTCATATCAACAACCTGAAGTTGTCAAATCAATTCTTGACAACATTACGACTAAACTCGGACTGTGATTTGGAAGAATTTGATTTATATACACCCAGTTTACTTTTGTTCGGGTATTATGACCGATACTCTAGTGTCAATATCACACGTTTATCAAGGAAGCACTCATCCATGCCGAAAGGATGTATGAAATGTTTTACACGAGATTCTGTTGACATTCTTTGGTACCAGAAGTTGAGAAAATTCTTGGAAAAGAATAGCATTTTCAAAGATTTGAAGTTGGATATTTATTCGGTATTTCTTCAAGTTCATTTATTTCTGCATTTTATTGGTTTTTACTTGCTCCCAATAAATGATATAAAATAATGCCTGACACAAAGTTGTGTTTACCAATTGTCTTACAGAGGCTGATAGATGCTGAGGAGTTAAAGCTAATCCAGTTGCCACCTTATGAACTTGAGCATGTTAAGCTAGAACACCAGCAGTGCTCGAAAACACTGCTTTACGTAGCTCTTGTGGATGTTGTGCTTTGGTGTTGTCGGCCTAGATCTCTAACTTTAGTACTATATTATTCTGCTGACAATGGTGATGTTGTCGAGGTAAGATTTATCTGTGTTTATGTTGGTTAAATGTTAATTCTCCATTAGTTGTATATTATGTCATATCCATTGCACTTCGAAATGGTTTAGATTCTGTTTCTGTGCAAAAGTTAAGAAGTATTTTTAATCTTTTATCTTCAGCATACATATGAGAAACTACTTCAACAAGAAGACAAGGGCCAAACTAATATTAAGTTTGTGATGATTTCCTCTTCCAAACGCGAGCAACACTTCAGTGACTTGAATTCATTGTTGAAAGCGCTGTCTCTTATGCAATCAAGAATCAAAATCACTTTTATAAAGGAAGAAGGTACACTATTAACCATTTTATTTTATCAACTAATTCCATTTACATGTGTATAACATATTCCCTCATCCTCTTGTTAATATCCAAACAGTTGTCCAAGAAGCAGGATAATGGAGTATGCAAGTCGTGAGATTTCGTGATCGGTTTGATTAAGAAATGTATTTGTGAGAAGCCAGGATCAAAATTTAGTGAAAATCCGATACAGTGATTGGTGAACACTTCTAAGTAACTCTATCATGATTACTCTGCTTTTTTATGTTTACATTTGAACTGTTGGTTTTGAATCTTAGAACAAGCTAGTCCAAATGACCTTTTTGAGGATGCATGGGCGATTAAACTTAAGCTTATTCAGTCATAAGTTTATGTGGGCTTATTTGACTACTCGTAATAGTAAATTTGCTCGGTTCAAACTCAAACTCAAACGCGTTATTTTGTCAAATACACTCCCATACACAAACTCAACTTGACTACACATGACGGAATATTATGTTTTGAATGTATTGTACGTGACCAAAGCTTGTGGATTCAAATTTATCAGTCGATGAACTTTTACTCTCTACACTAAACAATCACAGTTAAGGAATATTGTTGGCAAACAACAAATATAATTCTTTATATCTCAATAGAAAGGATAAAATAGTAACACTTGTCAAATATATTATTACTGTTGCCTCGACTGTGTATAACGAGTTTTATAGCATGTGATCGTGCCTTTCTTCACGCTATGCATGCATATTTCCCTTAATATATTCGTACAAACTGTTGATCATTTACTTTACCGTTTATAACATGCTTTCTATACCCTATGAATTATGATGGTGCATTTCGTATGCTATATGCATTTGTATGACCATAAGGAAGAAAAAAAAAAAGAGAAGAAAAGAAGCCTAGTTTCAACGCGCATGCCATTTAAATCTTTGAACATTTCGAATCTTGAACATATGATCAAAATATCAACATATACGGACAATAAAAATAAAAATTAAACAGAGTTACACATACTTACCGTAAAACACAATTTATCACCCAAAGGGGATAGTTTACCGGAATTATCCCCTTTAAGAAGCTGAAGATGTTATCGTGTAGTTGTTTGTATTTTGAGTAATCTTGTAACATTTGTTCATTGTTATTAATGAAATCTGTTATTCATTTACTCAAACTTCATGGACCAACACAAAGTTTTTTTTGGCTTACTTTCAATCACATCTTCCATTCTCTGTTAAACAACCAACATGTTATCGCCAAAAAGGGTTATTTGCAAGGGAAGTTGAGAAGAAAAATAAAAAATATGGAGTTACCGGTAGCGTCTGCAGCTGTTAAAGTCATGATATCGCTAGGTGACCGGACATTTTTGCTGAGCTAACAACCGAGGAATGGTCACGTTCAGCACCCATAGCCACGACAGCTTCCACACACTGAGCCGCTATCAAGGTAGTTGCAAATGCAACCTTCAAGCTAGTTTTCATCATCTCCTAGTCCTTTCTATGTCCCAATGAGGTGGCAGTAGCAGCTACAACTGAAGCAACAATAACACCAACACCAGCAACTGACAGTGGCGTTATGGGTTGTGCATTATATAAGCTCTGGTTTCTTCCTTTTTTTCTCTGTTTTTCTATCCTTTAACCACCTTCCAACTGTTTTCTCACCATCACCAGTTCTTTAAATGACTCAATGTTGCCACGTGGTGAAATTGAGTTCTCCTACTGGTCCAATTTGGTTTTATCCAAAGTACTCATTTCAATTTTGTGTTATCTCTTACTATATATAAGATTCAGTTGTAGCTAAATGCATAGTGAATAATTGTGTTTGAAGAAGCAACTCTCACACTGCTTATTCCACCATCAACTATAAAGATAATCATCAGCAAAACGTGAGTGTCCAAACACTCAAAGAGACGTTTACCTGTTTAATTTATTTTTGAAAAGCGACATAATGTGCGTATGTTTACCATTTTCATGCGATTTTTCAAAGTAATAATTTTCATAGCTATAAGACATTAAGACTAAGAACTTGCATTAAATACAAAAGCGGCGGAGATTATGTACATAACCTTCTTGAAGAGCTCTTGCGTGAAACTGTATTCAAACTACAAAGTCGACAAATGAGATGAGCATAATAAAAATAAGTAAATCAGAATGTATTTCACTATTGTCAACAAAAGGGCTTGTTTAACTTATGAATATGGTAACGGGTCCAAACAATATGCATGTCAAATCTGGTTTGGTCAACTAGGTTGACCCGTCAATGTTATTATAACGTCAAGGAATCAACTGTATCACCTAGACATAAAACGATAACTTCCACTTATCATCGAATGCAAATACCATGGTTCATATTACTTACAATATGCGTAGCTATATTAGGGGGTGCTGCAAGTTCACATCAATATCCAATACTAAAAGGCTTATACCACCAACACTAGCTAATATCAGTAAATCATATCAGCAAGCCTTATTTACCATTAGACTATACAAAATATGCTCCAAAGACATGATTCATGCACCTATTTTCTTGGATACAAGAACCCGCACACATAAGATTTTCTCAGATGACCAGGCAAAGCAAACAAGACTTTAGTTTTTACGGGATCCTTGTAGCAAACTTCAGCAGCCTTGCCAACTTCAGTCTGGGCTATGCCAACAGTAACAAGCTCACGAACAATTTTTAGCATCTTCTCATCAGTCAAAGAATCATGTTTATCAGCATTTGCAGTTAAACCATTAGCAGCAACACCATTCTGTGATCTACACATACATATGTGAAGCAAAAATATTATTTGTTGGAAACATATCTAAATGTAGATGACGAGAAGATATCATAAAATCTAAATAGCGGTAGATTTTCTTACTGTGAGAAAGATAGTTGTTTTATAATTCTTATTTTTTTTACCTCCAAAGTAACACGACTTCATATATTAGTTCAAGACCATTTTAAGGATATGACGAGAACATATCATATCATACAGTTAAGAATAACTTTACTTACACTGAAAACGACGATGTAGATTTATCATCATTGGAGGTCAGCTGATTCTCACTATCTACTAAAAAATACTTTGAGGACTGCGAAGGTTCTTGCGAGCTGGAAGATACTGACATCCTGGATCTTCCCTTAGCCGCAACCTGATTCTTTGGCCTCCCTCTTCTCCCATTACAAGATTTCATGTAAAAGCGATCTTCCTCGAATGCATTGACAGTTCTAGAATCTCTTAAATCTTCCGGCTAATTAACAAAAACCAAAAAAAAACTAGTGTGTATACTCTCCTTCACCAAGAACCACTCAAAAAAAGCAAAAAAATAAAATAAAATGATTCAAGTACAGTAAAGAATCATACGCCGTCCAGCTTTTTGTTAAACAATTTGGTAAATTTTGGTGAAGATAAAGATTTCCGATCACCTAACTTTTGGCCACGTGAAACGCCTACATAAATAAAATGGATATAAATGCATGCAAATAGAAACAGATAATGCCTAAATATATGTGTGTTTTAACTGCCTGTTGCTATTCCAGCATTTACAATGACCGACCATTTTACAGAACAGTATGCAGAACACCAAAACAGATACATACTTTTAACAGTAATCACGAGCACTATAAATTAACACTTAGAAGGTGTTTGCATTTGCATTTTGGTTAAGATTATATGATTATTAAGTTTGCAAAACGCATGTGTTTATTCTTATTTACGTTCATGACGTCCTTACCCTTACCCTATTTGCTCACATATATACCTACACACACTCAGTCGGGAATGGGATATGACTGTCCACATCCTAGGATTGGGATATGAGTGTCCACATCCTGCCTCCACAATACACCCTCCATCGGGATTGGGTATTGATGTCTTGTTGCAGTTGTTTGTTTAAAAACAGCAGACTATCAGAAAACACTATTTGGCACCCAAAAAACAACAAAACAACAACGGGAAAAGTGATAATCTGCATTTCCCCCTTTTCAGAAACCAGTTTGTGACCTGCTTATTTCCAAAACGACATTTTTCAAACGCATAATCTGCTCTGCAAAAGCAACACTAAACACCTTATATTCTCTACCATAAAAACGACGTTCAAAACGGATGTTCATAACCTAGCATATACACAAGAAACTTTCATAAAACCGCTAAGAAACTAGTCGTACCGTCATCTCTATCAGACACTTGTATCATCTCCGCACATTCATTATCAGCCTGTCATACCAAAAAAATTAAAAAAACAAATATTCGGAAACACGCGACCATCAACAAATACACAATGTACATTGCACAAGACTAAAATTGGGGCAAAACAAAACCTTTTGCATCACTTGTCGCTTAAGCCGTCTTTCGAGCTCATCTTCGTGTCGCTTTAAATTCGCCCTAAGCCTTTCGCCTCCATCGCTCAACTTACCACATAACCTGAGGTTATTTTTATTCCTAGCTATAGCCTCTCTTAACTCACGGTCACTTTTCCTAACTAATTTCAAATCTTCAGCTTCATAACTTTTTTCTTTCGGTTTTTTATTTGAGGTGAAGATAGTTTCCGGTGGACGATCGTCGCCGTCTTCCGTCGGTAAAAGTTTAGCCCAGTCAAGGGTGATAGGTTTCCGTTTGCAACAGTTGATTTCCATACGATTGAAGTGTATGTGAAATCGACGGTGGTTTTGTGCTGGTTATCGTGTGCGTGCGCTTTTAAAGGGGAAATAGAATTTTTATATACAAATAGCGGGGAATTCTACAAATAGCATGTTTTGTTTTGGGCTATTTTAGCCTAAAAAAGTCGCTTTCTCGACCTGGGAGTAGGGGTGTTCATCGGTTCGGTTGGTTTATTCGGTACGGGTTGTTCGGTTAAAAAAAAAATTTGAGTCATAACCGAAAATTGAACCGAACCGAAAATATTTGTGACCGAACCGAGAACCGAACCGAAGTTCGGTTCGGTTATGGGTCAAAACCGAAATTTTGTACTTGAATATTAAACAACATTTATATTTGCTCTAATATTGAACCATAACAGTCTTGCATACACATATTGATATGTATGTCAAATGATTAAACCTAGAGAATAGAACATACATCATCCAGATACATAAACTTTCCTAAGAAATAACTAATCATAGCACATGACCCCATGACGGTATGCCAAAATATATGCAAAATGACATACCTAGACAAGTTTTAACATCTATTGAACACAAAATACCCTAACATCATAGGACCTAGGGTTAGTCAAGTTATATTTTTTTAATTAATATATAAAAAATATTAAATATTAATTATAATTCGGTTTTCGGTTCGGTTCGGTTGTCAATATGCTAAACCCATAACCGAACCATAAACCGATTAAAATGTTCGGTTCGGTTCGGTTTTTACCAATTCGGTTCGGTTATTTTCGGTTCGGTTCGGTTTCGGTTTTCGGTTACTGCGGATATTACCCGATCCATGAACACCCTTACCTGGGAGCAACATGCGGCGTGTACTTTTTGGCCCTTAGCGAAAAGTCGTTTAAAAAGTCAAAAAGCAGCTTAAAATCTAGCAAAAGTCGCTTAAAAAAGTAAATTTTTTGCTGCAAAAAGACACAAATAGTAAGTCGCTTAATTGACAAAAAAGTCGCTTAAAGCGACTTTTTGAAAGTCGCTTATTTCTTGGGCTATTTTCAGAAAGCGACTTTTTTAGGACTAAAAAAGCCTAATACATTAATAAACCGGGCTACTTGTATATTTGGCCCAATTTTTATTAATAAAAGTTTATGTAATTGTATTTTGTGAATTAAAAACATGTTTGTAATAAAATTGTGAATTATTTTTATTATTATTTCTTTATTATTGTGAATTGATGTGTGCCTGTTTACATTTTAATTTTTTTTAGTAGTGTGCCGGGATTGAATTTTATTGTTGTTTTGTGGGTGAAGTAATTGAAAAAATATTTTTATTCGGGTTGTTCAGGTGAATTAGACTTTTTTTTTTTTTAGCTTAGGTATATGTGATCTAACAAGTATTATGATAGATGTCTTCGAGACTCTTTCATGATTGTCTCGGGGCCCTTTACCACCAGCTCTGAGCGAGAATTGAATATGAGGACCTAATGTAAAATTGCACTTCTTTCTAAACGTAAAGTGTAAACTATATACGTAACATGTCACTCCTAAAACATTATGTGTAAAGTTGTTAGTTCGTGTAATTATTTATTATGTATAATTGTAACATCTTTATAGTTTTATATATCAAACATAAATTTTTTGGGCCTTAAAAAAAGTGGGGCCATGAGAGATCGCCCACTTCGCTTATCCTCAAAAACGAACTTGCTTACCGCCTGAACATCGTAAACATACAGTTTATCTTAAAATGGTTGATACGACCTAAAACATAGGCTAGAGATATGTCTATAAGAGATGCGGATAAATAAAAAGTATCAAAGTGATAGTATTAATTGTTATACGAATCAGCACACACAAGTTATTATGCGTATAGGTTAAAAATTTCTATCATTGCTCTTTATTCATTCAATTATGGTATTTGATCATCTATAATTTACAAATATAAATGATGCGCACTATTATACTTGTCTCGTAAAAAGTTTTGACAGAAATAACAATTTACATCCGGTTTGTTTCATGCTAAAATCAAATGTATGATGGCCCCGCCAAAAGTACATGCTAAATTAATTTCCGATGCGTGTTTGCATTTAGAGGGCTGGGTATGGTGGCACCCGAATCATGCCAATCCAACGTGTCACCAAAACTGGCGCCGCCAGTTAAACACCCTATTTATTTATGTTATTGAGGTTAGGTTAAGTTTGCTTCCAATAAAACTTTTTCGGTCCCAAAATTATTATTCCCGTTTGACTTTTTCGGTCTTTCTTTCTCAACTTTGACTTTAAATATTTTTGTTTGTGTTATATAATACTTGATGAAAATTATACCAATGAAAAATACATTTAAAACTCAATTCATTCATATATTTTGCATCAAGTTTTATGTAATATAAACAAAAGTAATTAATGTCAAAGTTGAAAAATAAAGACCGAAAAAGTCAAATGGAGACTATAATAATCATTTACATACAATTTAAGACGGAGGGAGTACTATTTAATGTGAATGCGAATGGGTTATTACATGGTATAATAATCATTTACATACAATATAATACATCAACTAGAATATTTGGTGACCGTATTGCAATATAATTTTGTAGGGTATTCACAATGCAAGAAACACTTGTATGAGGCTTAGTTTTGGATTGAATAGAAGATATTCTAGAGAGAGGTAGGAGAGTTTGGGAGCCTTTGTAGAGAGAGAAACAATATGAGATTAGATTATCATGAAAGGTCCAACCCTTCCCATGGGTGGGAAGGGAGTATTTATAGTACTACATAATATGTCCTTAGTGGACTGTGGAGCGAGCTGACAGTGGGTAAAGACCCGACCCACTCCACAATATTACTAATAACTAAACTACTAATAATATTACTGATAATCCTATGAGCTATGATGAACTAATAATTACTCGGGGTGACCGAGTCTTCAGCTGAATATTCATATTCCTAACAATCTCCCCCTAAGGGAGGTCACCCCAGAAGTAATGTTCTGAATTTCAGCGCTTCTTCCTTAGATCTTGACATCATAGCTCGTAACCATTGATTCTTCAATATCATAGATTGTTGTGCAAACATCCGTGATCTTAAGATGACTTCTCTTTTGTCTTGGATGAACTTTGAGTAATCTTTGAAATTATCATCCTACTTAAGTCTCCAAGTCATCTTTCAGAATTAGGTCTCCATGTGATGAAATGTACTTAGAGCCGACATGCTCACACTATATGGTATCATGATCTTCAGCATCAGAGTTAGCAGAAGCTGTGTTGAAGGTCTTTTGGGTGATCATGACTTTGTTGAATAACAATGATGATGTAGTGTGAACATGTGGTAGAGGATTGGCATCTTTTCTGCAACCAGCTACAACTGCAACCAGCTACAGCATTCCACAGCTACAACCGCCAGACATTCCTGCATACGACAGTTAGCAATAATTCGACCGGTACTTACAAGTTTGGACTTCGAGATAGTCAACAGCATAGTGTGAAAACTCTCTCTAATCCTTACCAAGACCGTTCCTAATCGAAAACCCACAGAGGGCCTTTTAAGATCGAACCGTAGCACATCAATGATTAGGTGAGTCGCTGGAGATCACTCCACGACTGTAGACCGTTTGAGACTGCCGCGATCACTAAGCGTAATCCATAAAGAATTACCGAAGTGACCTGCTTTCAGGGCTGCTTGATGTTGACCCTGGCAGGTATTTCCATTCAGTCATTGAGAATTACATAAGTAGATTCTCTCATAAATGTTCTGGCAGATTGCTAAGATCTGCGTAGGACTCATAAGTTTACAACTGGTGTCCTTAATGTTGAACACCCAGTGTAGAAATAATTCGTGTTCCTATGAGATCTTTTTATGCATCTCGTGGCTCTAGACTCTATAGTGCGTTTTGATTTAGTGAGCGGAGGCTGGAGAGAACTGCCACCTTTTCAATATCATCTAACTCGGAGTGAGAGAGACGATAGGAATGTATTGAACTCCGTGACAATTGAAACAAGAGTCCTTTGAGGGACCTTGAGTGGCTAGGGAGGGTTGTGCAGCGTATCACTGGGTCCATGATACTTTGTCTTCAATGCCAGCAATCAACTAAGTGATTCTGACAGCATATGTATTGACCCGGTTTCTGCCTAAGTTGTAAGGAGGGCTATTTCTTTTCACCCTTTCTCTTTACAATTCTTTTTCATTCTTCAACCCCTTCAGTGCATACCGAGACTTCATAACTAACACCTTGTTGGGTTTATTCCAGTGTTAGCTCCATCTCGGTCGGCACTATTCCCTCATTCACTTTTCTCCTTTTTAATCATACCTAAGGACTTCTACACTAACTAGTGGATTGTCCCTGGGTAGATCCCTCCGGCTCTGGCGGGATCGTGGGAACTTGTACCTAACCTTACCATCCTTATAACTCCATTATATGAAATGCAATGGTTGGTCTTTGGTGTTCTTCCACAATTGCCAAACCAAATCTTTGAAAAATCTCTCAAAATGTTCATGATTTCGAAACATATTTTTGCAAACACTTGAGAGTTTTATATTTTTCAAATGCTCCCCCTCAACATGTGCTCGGTTGATTGTTTTATAAATTTGCACATGTTAGGTGGAGCTCGCACTTTTTTTGAATTGATCCACTTTCAGTGAACATGACCGTTTCGAGACACGCTTACATCACTAGTTAGACTAGCTTGAAATTATTACCCAGCCTGGTCAAGTCCACAGAAAGTTTCTCGAAATGGTACACTCTACTCAGATACATCTTTTTCGAGACACGCTTACATCACTGGCTATACCAGCTTGAAATTATTACCCGGCCAAGACGTATCCTTTCGATTGATGACAGTTCAAGTTTCGTCAATTCATTGGTGAAGACTGAGTCTTGCTCACGTGAGATGCCAAATCCTTTGTTTTGTTAAAAACATTTGCTCCCCCTCAATATGTGCATCGATATTAGAAAGATTTTCGCACATATGGAAGAGCTTGCGTTTATGACCAAAACATTTTGCTCCCCCTCAATATGTGCATTGATATATAAAATGGTTTAGCACATACGGGAGAGCATACATTAACATTCAAAATCATCACATTTTATCAGAATTTCCTATTTAAATCACATTCTCTCCCCCGATCAAAAATTTCAAACCATTTGAGATTTGTGATCCCAAGTGATTTAAATAAGTATAGAAAATTTGGGAGAAAATGTGGTCAGGTTTGAATGTATTCTGATTTTGAAGCATACTATGCTTCCCTTGAAACACCGAGAGAGTGTCACTGCTGATGTTGCACAAGTTTGGCAAGGTGTCGGGAATTTGAACAAATATGCCCCCCCCCCCCTCAATTAATGACCCGTTTTCCATTAAAGGAGCTGTAGTCATTCAATTGAGCGACGGGTATTTGTGAAAATTTAAATCAATTTACCACCTTGTGTAACATCAAGACTCTCTTGAAGAATCAAACAAGATAAAGAGTCTGATGTAAAGAAGACTTCTCTTCTAATACACGAAATGACGCACTGAAACGTACATCAAGTCGAGAGAACATGGATATAAAGTAATCCATGCCCAGGTGAACATCACCCGGTTGGAGGAACAGCTGTCTTTTTGGCGACATGCTTTCCCCATTGTACAGTGTGGGTTGCAGTATGAAGTAACTGCAAGCCATTAAGACATGTTTTAACTGATTAGTATAAATTATGCTCGAGCTTCATTTAAGAGTCCGTGCCATTGTTGAATGACATTTCTAGATCCGTAAATGTTATCGATAAACAGAAGACATGCCTAGGTAGAACTATTTTTGGTATTTTCTGATTTTTCGATTTTTATGGTTTTTATAGGTTTTATATTTTTGTATTTTTCTTTTTGATTTAAGATATATACAACTATGTACAAGGATATAAGAAGACAATCCTTTACTCCTCCTTTTCTTCCTGAAGACACTTGAGGGTTTCAGGAGTCATGCTTTTCATGCCAAGGCGTGGGAGAATAAACTGAAACCTTTCTCTTGGCAGGGCCTTGGTGAAGATGTCCGCTAACTGAAACTCTGTCCTCACGAAGTAAAGTTCCACAATTCCTTTTTCCACCTGTTCCCTGATAAAGTGATGCCTGATGTCGATGTGTTTTGACCTGGAGTGCTGAACATTGTTACAACAAAGAGCAATGGCGCTTTTGTTGTCACAATATAGGGGAATTTTGTTGTATGAGAATCCATAGTCCGAAAGCTGTGATCGCATCCAAAGAATTTGTGCACAAAAAGCAGACATAGCAATGTACTCAGCTTCAGTAGATGATATGGAAGTACTCATCTGCTTCTTAGAAGATCAACTAACCAACTTTTCCCCTAAAAACCGAGCTCCTCCTGAAGTACTTCGACGAGTGTCTTGACATCCCGCATGATCAGCATCCGCGTAAGCCGTTCACTCCATTGCAGTGTCCTTAGGATACCAGAGACCCATATGAACCGTGCCTTGAAGATATCGGAAGATCCTTTTCACTGCTTCAACATGCTTCTTGGTTGGTCTGGATTGATACCGAGCACACATACACACAGCAAACAGAAGATCTGGTCTGCTAGCCGTGATGTACATCAAAGATCCAATCATGCTTCGATACTTTGTTATATCTACTGGAATCCCTGAAGGATCTTCATCCAGCTTTGTTCTATCAACCATGGGAGTGTCAACAGATTCACTTGAATTGAATCCAAACTTTTTCAAGATCTCGTTGGCGTATTTGGATTGATTAATGAATATGCCTCCGGGACTTTGAGAAACTTGTAATCCTAAGAAGAATGACATTTGTCCCATCATGGACATTTGGAACTTGGAATTCATCTCCTTTGAAAAACTATCACATTCACTAGGATCTGTTGAAGCAAAGATGATATCATCTACATATATCTGAACTAGCAGTAGATGGTTTCTTGACTTCCTGGTGAATAGTGTGGGATCAACAACACCCTTGGAGAATCCGTTCACTAGGAGGAACTTGGACAATGTATCGTACCATGCCCTTGGCGCCTGTTTTAACCCATACAGAGCCTTCTTCAAGCGGTAAACATGAGTAGGATGTTCAGCATCCACGAATCCTTCTGGTTGACTCACATAAACTTCTTCCTTTAAGTTACCATTCAAGAATGCTGTTTTGACATCCATCTGGTAGACTATCATATTTCGACTAGCAGCATTTGCGAGGAAGATTCTTATGGCTTCAATTCTAGCAACCGGAGCAAATGATTCTTCAAAATCAATACCCTCTTCTTGTCTGAACCCTTTAGCAACTAGCCGTGCCTTGTTCTTTAAGACATCATCATACTCATCGAGCTTCACTTTGAAGATCCACTTTAAAGCAATGATCATTGCACGCTCTGGAGGAGGCACTAATTCCCATACTTCAAGTCGATCAAATTCATGGATTTCATCCTGCATAGCCTGGAACCAGCAATCTTTTGTCATTGCTTCTTTGGCATCTTTTGGTTCGACTTTGGACAGTACGGAATTGAAGAAGCACCACAGTGCATCAGTGGCTAGTTGATTACGTGTGGATACTGGACGTGAGGGATTGCCTATGATGTTGTCGATTGGATGATCACTGGTCCATTTCCTGAGATGGTCGTGAGGTTGAGGGTTATGAACAGACGTAGCAGTGCTTTGTCCTTCAAGTGAGGATGTGTCTGATGAATGTTCAGGAGCAAATATGTTTTCAAAAGGAACATCATCAATAGGAGCAAAAGGATTAACTTCCAATGAATTATTATCTGAAGATTCTTGTATTACTGGAGAAGTTTGAGCGTTTGATGACGAAGGCGATTGACTGGCAGCTGGAGCATTGTGACTGACTGATACTGAAGCTGTAAGGCCTTCTGAACCTTGTGGGGCTTGAACTTCAGCCATAGGAAGTACAGCAGGTTCACTTGGGATGGTTCCATTCGTTGGCTCAAAGTATTCATCAAACATAGGATCAAATAGCTTCTTTAACTCCTCGCATGTAGGTGGCACATAAGAATCTGCAGGCGTGGAATTATGTACAAGTCCTGAACTAATGGGTCCAGGAGACAAAAGGTTAAGATCGGGTCCAGAACTAATTTGTCCTGAAGCAGGTTGCTCACTCAGCTCATCGAACGTAACATGAATGGTTTCCATAATTTTACGGGTTCTCTTATTGTAGATTCGATACCCTTTACTTTCTGGTGCGTATCCAACAAAAATACCTACATCTGCTTTAGCTCTTAACTTTCCCAAGTCTTGACTATCGTTAGTTGGGTAGGAAAGTGCACCAAACACACGAAGAAAGGAGAGATCTGGTTTCTTGTTA
This sequence comes from Artemisia tridentata subsp. tridentata, assembly GCA_021014915.2. NCBI lineage: Eukaryota > Viridiplantae > Streptophyta > Magnoliopsida > Asterales > Asteraceae > Artemisia > Artemisia tridentata. The sequence goes on along the minus strand of CP139508.1, from coordinate 485,426,563 downwards.
TGAATTAACTCGAAGGGAGTCTTCTCATGAACCGGATGAATTAGAGATCGGTTTTGAGTGTAACATGCTGTTGCAATAGCCTCTGCCCAGAGAAACATCGGTGTCTTTGAAAATATAAGCATAGTTCTTGCAGCCTCTACCAGAGTACGGTTCCTTCGTTCAACCACTCCGTTCTGTTGAGGAGTGCGAGGGATACTTTTCTGATGGGTGATGCCAATACTTTCATAGAAATTACGGAGTTGTTGGTTAACAAACTCAGTACCATTATCAGTGCGGATGATTCTGACAGTTTTATCGAGCCTTACTTGCAGCTGTTTTATCAGTTTAATGATAACCTCTGGAGTTTCGTCCTTGGTTCTCAAAAACTTTACCCATGTGAACCGAGAATAATCATCTACTATCACCAGAACGTACTTCTTTCCATTTATGGTTTGTATTCTCATTGGACCGCACAAGTCCATGTGGAGGGTATGAAGAACTTCCAAGTTGGTGTTGATGGTTTTAGGCTTGTGGGTTTGTTTCTTGCTTTTACCCAGTTGACATGCAGAGCAGAGATGATCTTTTTCATATTTCAGTCTGGGCATCCCTCTAACAAGATCTTTACGGGAAAGATTATTTATGGTACCGAAGTTTAAGTGGTTCAAACGACGATGCCACAGCCATGATTTTGTCTTAGAGGCTTTAGAAAGCAAGCATATGGGAGAGGATTTCAACATTTCTTCAATCGATATGGTGTATAGATTGGTGCCCCGACTGCCTTTGAGGAGATCTATACCATCCAATTCTCTGACGAAACATGTATGCTTTCTGAAAGCCACTTCCAGATCTGAATCACAAAATTGACCCACAGAAAACAGATTGTGCCCTAGTCCTTCCACATAATATACCCTTGAGATTACACTGTCACCAAACACATAATCTCCATAACCCATAATAGCACCAAAGTGGTCGTTCCCAAATCTAACTGTCCCGATAAACTTTTTCACGAAGTTCTTGAGCCGCGAGCGATCCCCAGTCATATGTTTTGAGCAGCCTGAGTCCAAATACCACAGGACGATTTGTACGACCTGCACTTGAAACCAGACAACAATGGATAACTGAAAAATGTGGATCCCCAAGTGCAATTGGGGTCCGTTTGGTCAGCACACACATATTCTGGAACCACAGATTTCACAGATGCTACTGTCTTTACTGAGGAGACAGAACTAGAGACAGGACAAGACTGAGATGGAAGGCATTGTGATTCTAAAGGCAGGATTCTACCAGTTGGTCTCCATTCCTTATTCTTCACAATTTTATGCATATTCATTTTAGGTAATGGTCTCTGTTTTCCTAAATTGAATTTCCTTCCAGTGGGTCTCCATTCCTTAACTTTCACAATTTTATGCTTATTCATTTTAGGTAACGTGCACTGTTTTCCTAAATTGAATTTCCTTCCAGTGGGTCTCCATTGATAGCCTATGCTAGCAAATGTTTTTCCTGTAGCTTTCCAAGCTTTCTTGCATGTTTCAGTTATCCTACCATTCTTAACATGGGGTGACGCAGAAGACATCAAGAAGGACACAACACAATCATCATGATTAGCAGAAATTAAACAATTGTCGCATGTTTTACAGATAGCATTAGAATTCGAATTAATTACAGTACTTTTGATACTAGAATCAACACGATTCATCCTACTCATTGCAAACTTATTGTTCCTAGGTTGGGCTTCTACATTCTTCAAGTGATCATTCTTAGCTGGCGCAGTCCTATCCTTTCTTGCATTTTCTCTAGACCTTGACTCGCTAGCTTGGGTGTCACTTTTTACTCCTGTAGAAGCATCGAAGGAAACATTAGTTTGTTTTTCTGTCACATGCCTTCCTGATAAAGATGTGTTGGGTTCTGATGTCTTAGGTGGTAGATCAAAGGCTACATGCTTGTTCTCAACAGTAGATGATGATGCAACAGATCTATCTCTATGGCTGCTAAACTTAGGAATTGAGCCTATGGCATATTCTAAGTTTTCCTGAATCCTTTTCGTGAGTTTGCAGGCATAGACAACTGCCCTATCAAGTGGCTTATCAGTCCTATCCTCTTCAACCACCTCACGAAGTGTGTCAAGGCCCTCTCTAAGATGATCGAGATATGTTTGATGGGCAAGGCTGTTATTTCTAAGCTTAAATGGAATACGCCCAACATCAACATCATACTTTTTACTATCAATAGCCTTTGGTGCATCACAATTACAAGTGGTGCATGGCATTTTACCTTTCACCCGAGCCTTGAGATTCTCAATTTCATTTGTCAAAGAGGTTATTTGATCATTATGATTGCTTCTTGTAACTTTAATAGAATCATATAACTCTTTGAAATGTTGTTTAACCTTTGAATTTTCTTCTCGATAACACTCATTTTCATAATGTAACTTATTTATGGTGTTTTGATATTGAAAATTCTGAGAATCTGAAGATGAAGGTTTATTGGTGCCATACACTTCACACTTGTTGGATTTCAATTGGGCAATTTGGGCCCTCAGCAGTCGAATCGTGTTCGTGTGAGCTTGAATTGTCTCATCTCGTTTGCTTAATTCAAAATAAGTATCAAATTCAGGAGCATCCAAGGATGTCTTGTCATTCGATATTTTATGTTTTTCATTTAAATGTTGATATTTCAATTGCAAATTAAGATATTCAACTTCCAATTTTGAAAAACGTTTAACCATATTATCATGGTCATCATTTTGAATTTTTTCAAGCAATTTTAAATTCTCCCCCTCAAGCTCAACAACACGATTCTGGGTGACATTTAACGCAATAGCATACTCATTAAATTGACAAGCAGACAATGCAGAATCAGTAACAGTGTAAAATACATCTTGTGCAATACATTTAGCAATCAAGTTGTCATTAGTAATGAGTATGTTTTTTCTTTCAATCTCTCGACTCTTAAGTTCTATTGCATGTTCATTCACCTCATTTTCCATATCTTTAAACACTACTTCCATTTCTTTTATTTCGGCTTTAAGAGCAGTTTACAACCCTTCAAAGTGTTCTTTAAGTAGTTTAAAGAATGGCATGACCTCAGTTAAGTAACACCTTTTTGCATGTTCAAAACACCTCTCCCCCTCAGTAATACCAGAGGGTGTGATTCTCTTCTTACATGTTTTATCGAAATCAGCAAACGGTTGCCAAAGCACATATAAGCTGATAAAAGTTTTGCATTCAGTGGGAAGAGACAAAGGCACTAAATTCCTAGGTGTATTGGGGGGATACACCGTTATGGAGGCAACTTTTCTAAAAAGGGGGGTGTTGGCCTTAAGTTTTTCTACCTTAAGTTTTTCATTATCTTGTTTCCAGAAAATCTGTTCAGGTGTTAACTTCTTTTGAGGAGCAAACACAGTCAAACGATTTTCCTCATAATAATCATGGGGCTTGATTATTATCCGTCTGACTATGCACTCGGGATCCCTCATTTTCTCATTCATTTTTTCCCTCGTTCTATCACTTATCTCATCCTCTTCATTTGTGTAGATATGCTCAGGTTGGTCATGAATAGGCATAAGCATCACATTACCATCATATAGGGCTGGTTGAAGTACTTTCATGTCCCTAAGGATGGTTGACTTAGGTTCACCTATCATGATTTTACTATGCTTATCACTCAACTTTCTGTGCTTATGAATCATTTGAGCAGTTTGTATGGTTTGATCTTGTGTGTACAACTTATCTTCAAGCTTATTTTTTAACGTCTTGAGTCTAGAGAAATCATTTAAAAGAGTTGTTTCTTTTTGTTTGAATTCTTGCTTAAGTGTAGTTACACACTTTTGTGCTTCCTGTTTCTGTTTGACAGACTGTTCTAGCTGACTTTTCAAAGAACTCAACTCTAATTTTAATGTTTCTTCTCTTACTCTAGACTCTTTAATAAGTGTACTCATTTGACCTTCTAATTTCTGCTCTCGTTCATTAAGCTCAAACTTAGCACGCTGTTCATACATAGCCACTTGTTCTTTATAGATATTAAGTCTAGTGATCAAGTCATCATCAGGGACAGGCAACTTGTTTTCTTGGCACTCATATGCATTATCTAACTTACACGCATTATCTAAGGCACCTATATTACTTACAACACAAACATCTTTATTTACAAAAGAATCACCATTTGGTACATCAGGCAAGTTGTTGTGATTCAAATACTGTTCATATGAAATAATATTGCTATTTTCCATGTCAACAGTAGTTGTGTCAGAAACATCTGCCTGTTGTACATCTTTGGGATTCTTTTGTCCCTCGACTATATTATATGTGTCATAAATTTTTAGTACCTCAGATATCACGGATGCATTAGACGGACCAACTTGACGTGGAGATGAGACCAGGGAAGACAAGTTAGCCATGAAGATAGTTTGAGCCGTAGGTTCATCATCTACATCAGAGTCATATGCATCACAGTCATCTGCCTTGAAGATGTTGGGATCATTAAGTGCTAGATCCTGAACAGGTTTCTCATCCACATCTTCATCAAAAGTATTTCCTCCATCTCCTGCCAAGAACAGTAACTCTTCCTCATCCAATACCGCACCATTCTCTTGAGCTTGCATTAACAGCATCTTGTCTTTGAAGTAATCTGAGTTCTGAGGACGTTTAGGTTGATTGCAGGTTCTAGCAATGTGTCCAAGCCCCCCACAATTATAACACTTGATCTGTTTCCCTTGCCCCTGATTGGCATTCCCTGCTCTATTCTGCACATAACCTCGACCTATGTTTCTACCAGCTCTCCCTTGCACATTCTGAACCACAATTTTCCCATCCTCCACCATTGCTAGATTGCGTGGGTTGGATGAATTCCTTAACTGATTGTTGGTCTGAGGGAGTGATGCTTGAAACTGTTGAACCAGTAATGAAACTTGATTGGTGAGATTGTCAATCATTTTGTTGGTCTGAGAGTACCCTGAGTCAAGTTGAGAGCTCATAGCAGGTACTTGTGAGTGAAGTTGATGATAGCTTGGGTTGGATGATGATTGGATTGTCGGTTGAACATTTGTCATGAACGCCAGTGGATCATTTGTAGTTGAAGGACTTAACTTTTCTCTCAGCACCCGATCATAGACAGCATGCTTCTCATGTTGTTGCAGGTAGGCATACAGCTGTTCATAGTTGGTATCCCTTAAACCTTTGTTGAGTTTGACAGCTATAACAAATCTGTCCCATTCAGGAGTCATGTTGTTCACAAACTTTGAGTTTAGTTGGATATTGGGCATAGTCATTCTGATCATCCTCATATCATTCACCAACTTATGAAATCTTACATAGTAGTCTGTGACATTCTCTCCTGGGTTCATTTTGAAATGCTCGAACTCATCATACAGCTGTGACTCACGATCTTCCTTTGTAAGTTCTGACCCTGCCAACAATATTTTAACGTTGTCCCACACAGCTTTGGCTTCAGTGTTGAAATTGATGAGCTTGTATACATCCTTTGGAAGACCTTGAATGACTATGTTTGAGGCTCTAATGTCGGCATCATACCTCTTCTTTTCTTCTTCATTAAGATCATTGTAGTTTCTAGGTCTGTCTATGCCCCAAGTTACAGTCCCATCTTCACCAGTTGTAACAACATCTCTGGTGGTACCCATCTGATATGGTCCATCGTCAATTGACTTAAGAATGTTAACTCCATTATCTTTTCCCAAGCAGTAAAGTCTTATCAGTTGTGCCCAAGACTCATAATCCGTCCTATCTAGCATAGGTGGACGAGTGTCAGATCCTGCTGCTTGAATATCTTCTGATGATGTGTTTGATGTGGTAGCCATAGTAACTACAGGATTTTACAGATCTTGTGATTTAACCGAGAAATCGAATCTTTCGCGGGAATTTCTAAAATCACCAAGACACAAACCGCCTAGACAAATAGCATAGACACAAACCGAGTTCACACTGTAGAGACAAACCGCGTAGACACAAACCGAGTTCACACTGCAGATACAAACCGCGTTGACACAAACCACGTATGCGCCTTAGAGACAAACCGAGTTCACACTCTTAGAGACAAACCGAGTTCACACTGGAGATACAAACCGCGTTGACACAAACCGCGTATGCGCCTAAGAGACAAACCGAGTTCACACTGGAGATACAAACCGCGTTGACACAAACCGAGTTCACACTGCAGAGACAAACCGCGTTGACACAAACCGCGTATGCGCCTTAGAGACAAACCGAGTTCACACTGGAGATACAAACCGCGTTGACACAAACCGCGTATGCGCCTAAGAGACAAACCGCGTTGGCACAAACTTCCAAACCCGTCACTTTCAATGCTGTTTGTCCTTTTGCCTAAACTAGTAATAAGACAAACCGCGTACCCGATGTGACACAAACCGCGTTCAAGATCGTCCAAAATACACAAACCGCATTCAAGAACACTTGAAAGAAAAACACTCGAATCACCCAAAAACACCAAACAAACCTTAAATCTGTGAATCCAAGCACTAAATACTACTCTTATACTATTCCTAAGCTAGAAAGTACAAGGTATAACAACTTGTAATCACAAAACAAAGCACAAAATGAAATAAATGAAACTTAACAAATCGAACCAAACAACCTCAAAAACTACACAAATCCGTGAATACCAACTCTCATGGACCTAACCATGGCTCTTGATACCAATTGTAGGGTATTCACAATGCAAGAAACACTTGTATGAGGCTTAGTTTTGGATCGAATAGAAGATATTCTAGAGAGAGGTAGGAGAATTTGGGAGCCTTTGTAGAGAGAGAAACAATATGAGATTAGATTATCATGAAAGGTCCAACCCTTCCCATGGGTGGGAAGGGAGTATTTATAGTACTACATAATATGTCCTTAGTGGACTGTGGAGCGAGCTGATAGTGGGTAAAGACCCGACCCACTCCACAATATTACTAATAACTAAACTACTAATAATATTACTGATAAACCTACGAGCTATGATGAACTAATAATTACTCGGGGTGACCGAGTCTTCAGCTGAATATTCATATTCCTAACAATATAATTTTGTTTTATATTAGGTTTTTAATATGTAAGACTGGGCGTAATGGTGAGCATACATGACTGCGATCATCATTGCCACATCAGCGAAAACTTTCTTCATGATCAAGTTAATGTAATAAGTCGACCGCGATAATCACCAAAAACATACCTACTTAAATACAAATATATCTCACAAAAACAATTTAATAAACACACACAAACAAAGAGGGAATGATTCGGTCATGCAATCAACCGAGTCTCTAAAATCCCTTGAGGACACGTCCTTCAATTGGGGGCGTAATGGAGATGACCAAGTGTGACCGAGGATGACCAAGTGCAGATGACCATCCATTACGGATGGTCTTAAGATGCGCGCGCACATAACAGATAAAATCGTACAATGTTTATCACATCAGTCGATATACCCCTAAAAACAAAAACAAATAGTAGCTGCAAAGTTCACAGCTGTCATCCAATGCATATATCCTGGTTAATTAACTATCGATTTGATCCAAAACATTACGTAGCAAATGTTAATGGGGTGCCGGCAGTTCACGTCAAAATACAATATACAAAAGATATATCCCCAACACTAGCTAGTTTATATTGCTTAAAAGACCCCTCGCGTACCAAAAGATGCTTCGTACAAACAGGAAAAAGGTAAGACTTTAGTATTGACAGGATCGTTGTAGACTAGTGGCAACTTGCCAACATCACTTTGAGATTATGCCAAGATCACAAAGTCAATTCATTGGTGAGTTTTTGCTTCTTGTCATCAGTCATAAATACAGTACTAGGTAATGCTACAGCAACATTAAATACGTATTGTATTCACTGCATGAGCATAACTGATAACAGGCTTTGTTACAGTCTATAAAGTCTCTGCTGGTTTTTTTTTTTTTTTTTTTTTTTTTTTTGAACGGTAACGGGACGGCTGCCCTTGAACCTCAGAGCCTAATAGCGTTAGGATGTGCTCAGGGAACAGCGGCCGTGCGTCTGAGAACCACGGGGGAGGGAAAACCCCCAACTAAGCAGCCTGTAGGCACTACACTTAATTGGGAGAAAACCTTGCCCCCTCCAGGATTCGAACCTGCGTCAACAGGAACAACCCCTTCATTGAAGGACTTGGGATACCAACTGAGCTAGGCTCCGTTGATAAGTCTCTGCTAGCTTATCTGAAATCAAAATCAACAAGTTAAGTAACGCCTTCAATGTGCTTTCAACTGAAAGTTATTATAAAGGTCCATGCGTTATTAATCTTATAAAAGTATAAGTGACTATGCTAAACCTACCTTCACATTCCACATAAATAAATCAATTGGGGCAAAACAAAACCTTATTCAGCAATCGGCGTCTTTCAACATCTTCGTGTCGTTCCAAGCTTTGCGTAATCCTAGCAATAGTTCTACACTGAAATTTATATCACGAGTCAAATATTTTAGCTATGTTAGGTCATCAAGAATAAGCAAAGAAATTGGAAGAAATCAATAAGACTTAGTTACCATGGATCCAATTCTTCCATAAATTGAGCTCTAGTCTGAACCGGAGGATCCTCGTCCACAAAATTATAATTCGGTCTCTGTTAAAAGAAAAGAAAATACTAGAGATTATAAGAAAAATCATCAGAAGTACTGTGGAAATGACCTAATACACTGCACTACTGCTTGCAACTTAGTAGTCATCTATTCAAATTTAATATAATAACCAGCTGCCTTGCGCAGTTGGCCACCAGCTACCTTAGAAGCCTGGGCCCAGCCATGTGATGTCTTGATCCAACAAAGGACGCGAGTTCGAATCCGTTCCGCAACATGGTTGGGTATTGGGTGGAGGTATTTCACACGCATCAAACCTTTGCTGGGTAGAGTTGAGGTGTCTCTGCCAATCTACACTTTTTGATCCAAATTTAATATAAGTTTGTCATTATTACGTGTACGTCAGTAGTCATCAAGTTATAGCTAATGATAGTTTGCCATCACTCACATCCATAACAATATCTGCTACCACAAGCTAATTGACCTCATCCAAACTCTAATGATTTATAGCAACAATAGTCGCAATAAATTTGAAGAAATGAGTCAAATGACAATAAATGAATAAGAACGTAACATTCTACTCATTGAATGAGCAAAATTGATACTATGTCCTATAGTTTCGTTTGTTAATCCTATAAGTCATTCATTCTCCTCCACTTATATTTCGTGTCCAAGTATAAACAAGAAAGAAAAAAGCTATATGTGTGTCTGCGACCAAATATCTCAAATCCAAACACATAAACCAAATAGTAGATTAATAACAGAGCAACTAAACTGTTGTGGGTAGATAAAATATAGAAAAATGCGAACAAATTGTAAAGACCAAGAATCGTCTTTTAAGACCTTCTGGAGGTCGAGGTTGATCAAAATGGAAGAGATGCATGATAGGTTTTAGTGAGAGAGTAGAGAGAAGGTGGAGATAGTGAAAACCGGATATTATTTCTATGGATAATGATTTTCAGCCACACCCCACAAGTGAAGACTTGTGGGGTATTTAAATGCCATACAAGACAACTTTAAGAGTATTACATTATCAGTCCCTGCACTTTATGCATTCTAGTTGTCTATTTCCAATTCACGTAAATATCGCCCAGCTTCATTTCTAACAATCTCCCTCCAGCTGGAGATATACGTGAATTGGTTACAATGATTCCTAACAAGTACATAAAACGATGAATACAATGCTGAGGTTGTAAGATCCTGCGAAAAACCCTTGTAGTAATCTTAATGATTAGTGATAACCTTGTAATATCATTTAATAAAGCCATTTTTACGGGAAAATTTGAACTTTTCTATTATCGTTTATTAATAGCACGATGCATTATATATATACATTGTATACACAAGCACGAGATAACACTTCCGTTGCAACAAAACATCCTCACAAGCAACAACAAGCAATCGTACTCACAACAAAGACCTAACGTATCTATTATAGTACGTGTAATACAAAATCACTTACACCACATTACACCAAATATACTTAACTAAAAGTTATTACAAACACTAATAATAATCTTAACATTAAACTACAAACCGATTTTGACTCTTAATGTTCGGCCCACATAATCCAACTAGCCATCAAATTAACACAACCCAATTATCACCAGCCCATGTTCGCTCTTTTCTTTCCTTGGTCATTTTTAAAACCCGATCGTATGCACCTTTCACAAAACACACTTAACTAAAATCTATTTTACATCTAACACACTTAATTAAATAAACCCTTTAATGATCCTATATTACTACTAAACAAGCCTTACTAATCGGCCCAACAACTCCACCCAACCCACCGAATTTTCACAACCCAACACCCCACTTTAATTCTATTTCTTTCCTTTGCATTCTTTTTAAAACTCGATCGCTACTACACCTTCAAAAACCCGGTGGCATTTTAAATGTCGAACATAAACATTACATATTTTTATATTTTGAATACACCACCCAACTAACTACCATAATGCAAGGACACAGCTAGGAATATCAAGTATTCGCATAGTAACGAAACCCATTTTAAATGTCCTATGTTCGACTCGAACTTATAAAAGTAAGTCACGAAACACAACCGAATTACACTCTACTTTTTCCTATAATCTTTCAACCATATTACCAACTAAATGTGATACTTCAAATGAAAAATGAACTAGAACCACGACTCCTAGCTCGATATGCTCAATCTTGTGTCAATATGATATAAAACCGAATGAACATGAAACTCCAAGAACTACAATACAAAAACCTAGCTACCACTACTCACTACACACTCAATCTAGGAAAGAATTATACAAGTGTCCCATAGTTACAGTGCCTTCAATCATTGAGTCAATTAGTCATGGAGATATGAAGATATTTTGTCTATAAAAACCCTTCATTCGATCTCCTATCTTTTCCCTATCACCTATCACTCTCTTTCACAATCAATACATTCCTTAAAAAGTCAAGTAACTTTCTGTCGTGGGGTTTGGAAGCAAATTTAGTAGAAGCATAGGCGTATAAAGTTGTTCGAGTCCACTGCTTCTCCTTGTGTCTCACTTGATCGACCACAGTCCTTCACCACCTTTATAAAGGTGTGGTATGAACTCTTTTTTTCATTCTTTGCACATTACACATCACTTGCATGCATCATTTCTTCATTCGAACATATAACTAGTACGCATACATTATATAGCTTCCATGCACAAACGTATAATATTTTTGTGTTCGTATCACATGCATCAAGAAATGGGAATAATAGAGCCTCACTGTGAAGGTTTGAGAAAACACAACCCACACCACCCTCACTGTTAGAAACTACATGGTATGCAACTGTTTTAACATTCACAACTAAACCCTCACTTCATGCAAATAACACCCATATCACACTAATTCAAACTCGAACTCAAACTATAACCCTCACGCCAAACCAGTTAAAAGGAGATAGAAAAACATCATAGAATTTACTAGTCAAAAACTTGTTCGAACTACCCATTTCACGTTTAATTTATTTCGAAACATTACGCGTAACAAATAAATATAAGTGCATGTCTCGAATCACAACTTAATGAACTCCAAATTCCATGAATGTAACGTCAACCATGCACTCTCAACGACACTCAAAGGGACATGGTTCTTAAGCTACTCGACTAGTGTAGGAAAGACTTAGAAAAATATGAACCGATATCGGGTCTAAGATTTTGCGACAAGACTACAAACTAAAATTATATCTTTGGATTTTTAAACACAACATTTAAATATTTTTGCACCTTTCGATAGTCTACATGGCTTAGAATATTTTTCATATTCTAAGATTCCACTCATAATCTCGTCTAGACCTTTAAATCGAGCCATGTAAAGTACTACTCGATCGAGTATTTAGAAACAAGTAAAAATCTAAGTATTATAACCAAGAAAAACAACTCGACCGACCTAACTCATGAACCTTTTATGTCAAATTCATGAAAGTAACATATATATATATTTTTACTCCTCTCGATAGTACCCCTGGAAAACTACACTTTTCGTAATATAACTTCAATTGTATAAGTTTCCTAACACGTACTAATTAAATCATTTTACTTGCCCATCGCTAGCCAAAACTTAGAAATTTAACTATAACCTTTCGGTTGGGCCGAATCAAAGCCCAACAAGAAATTGCGATAGAGAAGTCCAATAGGCCCATGCAATATGTTTTCAGAATCAGAAAAATAGCCCAAGTCTAAGCCCAAAACAGTTTACACGCCCTCGCCTCTAAAATTCTTAATGGGCCTTAAGTAGATTCGATACATGGCCCAATAATGTGAAAATAGGCTTTTTTCTGAAATAAGAAGTTGAAATAAGTTAAAATGAACTTAATAAGGTTATAGAAAATTTCAGAATATTTTTTCCGTCATTTTTATGCAAAAAGGACTAAAAATGTAACGCGATCTAACTGGAAGGACCAAAACTGCCAAACTGTGAAACCTAGGGACTAAAGCTGTGAAAACAGTTTATAAAGGACTTAAATTGACATACCATTGAACTCCAAGCTTTGTATGGACATATGGACAAGATTCGGACTATTATTGGACTATGGACTTAACCGAGGACTAACGATGCAACGCGAGCCACAGTTAGGGTAAAGGATGTAAAATCTGGGAAGAACAAGTACTAACAGTTATAACTTGACATTGTTAGTTTTTTTTTTCATTTTTCATTTTTGGCACCACACTTATATCTCATATGCATTTTACGCATTCTATTTGCATATTAGTTAATTTTCAATATTTAGTAACATTTCATATTAATATTTCATATCAATTCATTTACTCATTGAAGATATGATCTTACGAGAGCCCGAGTACCATAATCATATATAATAACACCTTCACCTTCAACGATTAGATCGTTGTTAATCATCACCTACCATTCATACACACACACCACTAGAAATTAGTCAGATTCTCAGTTATTTATATATTTACCAGGTTTCACATCGAAGTTATTATAATCACCTCTGAGTTTATTGTCACCATCACCAGTAACGCTTAAGGTGAGTCATGGCCTCACTTTTTAAACTATTTATACTTTTTAAACTCCGTGAGGGGGATACATGCTATAAACAGATCACAAGTATTTTTCTGTATGCTACCTGACTTGATATATGCCTAAGTTACCATATTGCCACAAGACCCTTTTATCATGAGCCATTAATCACTGCGGTGAACGTGAATATAATGAATAGATCTATTAGAGGTTGACGACCTATCCCACTAATACTGTGACGGAATGCTTTTTGCTAGTCGTATTAGTCGCGATGCATTATATTTGAGAGAAATAGGAATTGGCAAATCACCTATTACACGAGGGCAAAACTTTCATCATTAATTTGGTGGACACCTCCGTTTATGCGGTACTTTGTTAACGTTTGCGTGTCATGAGACTTAGGGCAATATATGAACTGCGATATCAACTTTTAAACTGATTGTATCTTCAATACAATCTTACTTGTGAATCGAACTGATATTTAAATTACAAACTCCATGATTTCACTCAACATTATGTTGACTTTTAAGCATGTATCTCAGGGAACTAGAGGAGCAAGGCAAGGCATGGAGCAGGCGTACCCTATCTTAAATAAATGGTGTAAAATAAAGTTGTAATTCAGTTAAATTGATGTTTCTTTGGAGAAACCTTAGTACTCTGATGTAACGCTTTGTAACTGAATTTGTATTATGGACCTATGTAAATTAAAAATGCCGCCTCAGGCTGTTTTACTATGATTTTGTTTTCGATCCTCACAGTAACACCCAAATTAATCTTCCGCTGCTATATTAAAAATTTGGGGGTGTTAAAGATTGGCATCAGAGCTTCGGTTATAGAGAACCAAATGTTTTCAAACGTTGGACTATAACTACATTTTTCAAACAAATTAATTATACACCATGTTACCTTAAGCCCTCCATGCCTGCTTGCTGCCGCACTCGGTATGTTACACATTAGGATTATCTTATATAAGCCTCTGCATACTTGAAAGTACTATGCACAACTAGATCATTTCATGCTTATATTACACCACTTGATGTTAGTAATTACTTATTTTACCATATATGGATTATTACAGTACCATGTCATTCATCACCCACTTTAGTGTATCATCGGAGCCGGACTCCGAGGGATCATTAGCATCAGTCACGTCCCCCATACTTCCGGGTACTGTAGCACCAGAGGTTATGCCTGACGCGATCGAGCCCTTTGTGGAGGGTGGAGCCGCCGCCATACCTTTATTAGAGGACCCTCATGTGCCAGCTTTGCCAGCACCTACGTTACCACCACATTTTGTTTATGACACCTACTCTCCTTTCTATATACCACCCCCTGTCGACTTGTACTATGAGAGTCAGCAATGGCTTCCTGCTGATGATTTACCCGAGCCCCATCATGTTGCACCTCCATTACCACCTGACCATTTGCTTGACATACATACCCAGACATATCCACTACCACCTCGACAGCGGGATCCGATTCCTGCAGAGGATATTCCTTCATCGAGTAGACCTCGCATATTAGACCAGATACACCCATCCTCACCATCACTGCCTTACCCACCTGGTTTCACTCCCCCAGCTCAGACACATGATGCTTGGGAAGGATTTAGACCAGTAGTCACCCACACCCTTATACCATCTACAGTAGTGACACGACTCGAGAGTCACGGAGAGCAGATTGATTCACTTCTTCGGATGATCGACCATGTGCCATTGGATTCCCCAGGGACTATCAGTGATACTCTGCATAGGTTGGCTTCCAACAGAGCAGTGGTACAGCAGTGCTTGAGACAGATGCAGACAGACTTGGCAGATACCCGTTCCCACGCGATATCCATACGTAGAGAGGGACAGGACTTAGCTTGGGAGGCTCACCTGGCACAGCGTAGAGCTGACACATTGGAGAGACTCATGGGAGACATACAGATGGAGCATCAGGCTGAGATACAGAGACTCAGAGACCAGATCTCAGAGCTCACGAGGCGTACGGATAGACCTGAGCAGTAGACATAGTTAGCATGTTGTATAGTTTGAGACATTGTAGTCTGCCGCATGTGGCAATTAATAAAGACTCTTGTATCGTTTTGTTGTATAACTCAACTGATCAAGTTATTAATGTTGTAATGTTGGTAGTAATGTACTATATATCTGTTAACTTATGTATTATGGTTGTTCGTATGCACTGTAATTGTATCCAGACATGTCGTGATGTTACCTGTTATTATTATGATTCTCTAATTGTGTAAATATTGTAAAAACCTGAACACATATAATATGGTAATATGAAGAGGAAGTTGATGAACTTCAGTTTGTATGATTAAATCGATTGTTCCTTAACAATCTCATATCCGTAAATGAATAAATTAAAGAGGCATCGTAATTGTGGAAAATATTCAATTTAACCACCATCTCACACCATGATTACATTGTGCATGTACTCAACTATTCTATCCACATTCTAAATTTGTATTCTTGTGACATTAATAGAAAATGGTACATAGCGAAAACGAAACTACCAATCCTACCGTAGCACTGACGCTTGAGGAGGTTCGAAGAATGATTGATGATGGCATCGCCGCAGCACGCGAGGCCGATGCAGCAAACCGCTCAAGCAATACTATGGGAGCAACAAATGAAAGTGAGGCATCTACACCACGTAAATGCACTTACAAGGAATTCGTAAGTTGCCAACCAACCACCTACAGAGGCGTAGAAGGAGTGACGGAATTAGCACAGTGGTTTGAATGCATGGAAACGGTATTCATGAGAAGCAACTGTGCAGAAAACAACAAGGTCACTTTTGCCACTGGAACCTTGAGGGGAAATGCACTATCTTGGTGGAATGCTACTGTCAAAATAATGGGTACCGAAGCAGCATTTCAAATCTCATGGACCGAACTGAAGAATAAAATGCTGAAAAAGTACTGTCCCCGTACAGAGGTCAGAAAGATTGAAGATGAATTTCACCAGTTAGTGGTGAAAAACAATGACGTCAGTGCATACAACCGAAGGTTTCAAGAATTATCTCTTCTGTGTCCACACATAGTACCTGACTTGGAAAAGACGTTGGAAAAATATGTGGAAGGACTACCTCCAAGTATTGAGGGAGACGTCACCGCATCACACCCACTGTTAATACAAATAGCGTCTCAAAAACGTTATTTATATTCTTTGATCTTTCATTAGTTTTGTTAATGACAAATATAAGGAATATCTTTTAGCAAATAATAAATACTAGCTTAAGTCTCTTAAGTACACATTTTACACTTCACATAATAACCAAGAATTACAAGTTTAGTAACTTGTTTCCTTAAAAGGAAACTTTAATTCTTAAACCATTCCATGACATCATTGCATGCATCACATACAATATCTTTGATATATCTTGGTTAGATTTGCAAGATACATAGTTGAAATTTGAAGATCTTGGATGATTTGGTAAGATACAACTAAGATATGGTAAGAGACAACTAAACCTTAGCTGTCACATCCCACGGATCCAAATCATATAAAGTACGGATCCCTTGTGTGGGATCCGTGGGATCCGTGAGCTGAAGATCAGCTTGCCTATAAATAGGAAGCTGATCATTTGGCTCTCTCATCACTCATATAGCTTTAACACACATATTCATTCAGTACATATCTTACTAACATCATTCATAGTTGCATTTCACTTTGATCTTTCATTTTGTAGAAAAGAGATCAAGCATTCAAGGATCTACAGAACCGTAATCCTTTAGTTGCATTACTGTGTGATATTGTAGTTTGTTTCACACATCATATCTATCATTTGTAATCAGTGAGTGTGGTTAGTGCTTTAGTCCTTAAAGCACAAAGAGTGTAAGGGAGTGGTTGTACCCGTGTAAAGAACTCGACATCTAGCTTAGTGTCGGTAAAGTAATTAGGCGACGTCAGGTTGGTTCTACCTTGTGAAAGAACCCGGTGTTTAGCTTAGTACCGGAAAAGGAAGTAAGCGACATGTAAAGGTCTTCTCCGCCTAGAAAAGGAGTTTGTTTCTTAGTGAAAGATAAACTCTCGAGTAGGAAACTCGGGGAGTGGAGTAGGGTAAGGAAGAGAGTCCTTGTAGCCGAACCACTATAAACAACAGTGTCGTGTGGTTTGATCTTTCCTCTCTTTATCTTTTGTTTACATTGTGTGATTATTTATTTGTGATTGTTTCCTTTGAAATTAACATATAGTAACAAAGCAAATAAAACTTGAAAAACGGTAAAACTATTCAACCCCCCTTCTAGTTTTCCACAATTGGCATCAAGAGCTACGTTACTTAAGATCTTTAAAATATATTGTATTTTAAAACTTAAAACGATCCATGGATTTTGAAAACTTTAAAGAAGGGCAATCTATGCAGAGACCACCTCTATTTGAACCAAATTGTTTTATTTATTCGAAAAATCGCTTTGAGACTTATGTAAAGTCAAAGGACATAGATCTATGGTATATTATAGTTGATGGTGATTACAAACCTATTAGTAATAATATTTCGGGTGGTCGGGATTAAGGAGCTTCTCTTACTCGTCACAGTGATGAGCAAAAGAAACTAATTGCCAAAAATAATGAAGCCAAAATGATGCTTTATAATGCCTTACCTAAGAAAGAATATGAAAGAGTTTTCATGTGTAAAACGGCTAAGGATATTTGGCAATCTCTTATTATCACACATCAAGGGAACTCACAAGTAAAAGATAACAAAATTGATCTTCTTGTCCAACAATACGAACAATTTGTTATCTCTGAAGATGAGACCATTGATAGTGCGTTTGCTAAGTTCAATACTATTATTACATCACTTAAAGCACTTGATGAATCTTTTTCTAGTAAGAATTTTGTCAGGAAATTTCTAAGAGCACTCCATCCGAAATGGAGAGCAAAGGTGACAGCTATTGAAGAATCTAAAGATCTCTCAAGCATGACACTGGATGAGCTCATAGGAAACCTTAAAGTTCACGAAATGATTATGGAAAAAGACTCGGAAATTGTCAAAGGCAAAAAGGAGAAGATTAAGTCTATTGCCTTAAAAGCCAAAGTCGAGTCAAGTGATGATGATGAGTCTTGTTCAAACAGTGATGATGAAGAGTATGCCATGGCCGTGAGGGATTTCAAGAAATTCTTCAGGAGACGAGGAAAGTTTGTAAAACCACCTCGTGATGAAAAGAAATCCTCTCGGAAAGATCGTGACGATAAGAAAGGTAAGGTTGATAGGAAATGCTATAGGTGTGGTGACTCCAGTCACTTAATAGGAGAATGTCCAAAGACCAAGTCTCAAAGAGCCTTCGTTAGTGGAGCTTGGAGCGATAGTGAAGGAGATGATGATGATGAGCCTAAGAACAACGAAATGGCACTTATGGCTAATGACACAGAAGAGGTACATTCTGATTCATACTCCTTGGTATGTGTTAATTCACATACCTTTTCATAGCCAAATATCGACCCAAATAGACTATTATTGCTAACAAATGCCAAAGATTGTGTATTTTTGTGTTTGTGATCGTGCAGGTACGGATATTTCATTTATGGACATAAAATCAAGAAAAACCGTAAAAAACGAGCACGAGAGTGGAAGGAGTGTCGAAAGTCAAAGCTGGTGATCTAAAAGTCAAAGAAGAGCTCAAAACATCCAAAGTAGCCCTCAAAGTTTGATAGATTGGCAAGTTTGACCCTTTGTGAAGTTTGAAGAAAAAGTCAATTTTGGCAGAAGCAGCCCTTGCACTTTCAGATTATTACACTTTTGGTCCTTATTCCTAAATCTATTAATACATAGCCTGGTCCATTATATATATAATCCTAAACCCATTACCCAATCACCGAAAGCCCAACACCAAAGTTAAAATACCCCAGCCCACTTTTATTAATACCAAAGCCCAAACCCAAACTTAACCGACCCACCCCTTTTAAGACCCGGGGTCAAAAGTTATACGATAATCGGTCAAATAAAAATAAAAAAACCCACACACACCATTCCCGCCCCCAATATTTACCCCCAACCCAGGCAACCATGAACCCTAATTTTCCCTCCCATCTAATTAAGGCAATTAAGGGCAATTGGGTCAAATCGTACGCTTCTAGAAGAATGTCAGACTTGTCAGGCCTTGTCAGAGCGAAGAAAGCACACGGATGGCTTATGTGGCAGCTGGCTATTGGTTGAGACACCTCACTACACCTCAATCCAAGGGCCAAGATACACGGACTATGATCAAAGGGCTAAGAAGAGATGAAAAGAAGCACACCACCCTCATTAGGATTGCCAGCTTGCCATTCTAGCAGCTTCTACCCAACGGATCCAAAGCTTCTCACTCTTATCCTCACTCATCTATAAATAGGAGCCTTATTCTCATAGTTTTGGTATGTAGATTTTAGTAGGGAAACTCTGTCATTTTTAGTTTATGAATTGTAGTTCTTAAATTTTCATTGTAACTTTGAGATTTTTAGTTAAAGAAATTTTTCTTTTCATGTTCAATTCGATCTTGTTACATTTTCATTGTTACTTTGAGTTTAGTTTTTAAAGTTTGCCAATAGCTTATTCAAAGCAGTTTCAGCTTAATTGTTTCTTTGTAACTCTACTTTGTTCAATACAATTCAAAAATCCAAAAATATATAAAAAATACCTTTAAAAAAAATGTTCACACAGCTTCATTAAGCTGTTTTTAAACTTGCATTAGCTTATGTAAGCTTTATAGCTTATTATAAGTGATAATTAGAGTCAATTCTGTTTTAAAATTCAAAGTTCCAATTTGGTCAACGAAAGTCAACCACCAGCTTATTCAATAAGCTGAGCTTATTCCAGAAGAAGCTGATAGTCTAGGAGGAGAAGTGGAAGCTCCTAGCCTGTCTAAAGACAGGCAAGCATAGTGAATCCCCTCTGTTCATGCTGAGGGGAAGTGACCTTGTGAGTTTCAACTTTCATTTTTTATTCAATTCTGCAGCAGTAGCTTAAGGTAGTTTAGATTTGATTTTATTAGTTAGTCGTTGCTTATTATTGCTTATATGGTCTGAATATTGGTTGATAGTAGTAGTTTACTTTATTTTGCATTTGATTGGATTGAATTTTGTTGGCAAGTTACTTGTACTGTTTCATTTAGTGGATTATATATGCATGATTTGAATCTAAGTATTTGAGGTCTGATATTGGAGTTTTGATGTGTTTTTGATTGCATTTGATAATGAAATGAGGTTGTAGTTTGGATTGTAAGTTTAAATCTCATGGCTGCTTCTTATAGATTTGATATCAGTGGGTTAATTGATGTTTGAATCATGGAGTTTGACTGAGTTCTAGGAGATTGAAAGTGGTGTCTAAAGTTTACTTAGCTCACTTAGGGTAATATTAGATTAATTCAAGCATTAATTCAGTAGGAACTTGTATTAAAGTCTAAGTTGCTTGTTAAATTGGTGTCTGCTGTGATCTGCTGTTCTTAGGGGACTGTTTTGCATGATTTAGTTAGAAAATTAGTATAAGCTTGTTAGACATTCATCAAATTAGCTTAAACACAAGTAGATTGATAGATTTGAGTAGCTGAAATTCATTTTAGTCAACATTAAATAGCATATAATTAGTCAACTTGTTCTATTTCATCAGCACATACTGAGTACTTAGCTAGATTCATGCTCTTGTTTGATTGATCATTAGTGGTTGGAATTTAGTATGGATTAGTGTTCTAAGTAGCTTACCAGCTTGTAATTCTAGATCAATAAGAAAATTCTAATTTGGAGCTCATTAGCTTATCTCAAATTAAGCTCAAAGTTGGTTGTCTGCTATATGTCTGCCCTGTTTTTTTTCAGTTTTGAGCCAAGTTCATGAGTAGTTTTCTTGCAATCTATTTGAGTTTAGTGAGAGATTATTGGGGCAAAAGCTAGTCAATATAGTTGTTCATTAGTTTCTACTTTTGGTTTTGACTTTTCAGCTTATTTGGTTAGCTTAATTGAGTCTTATTGTGAGCTTATTGGACTGTTTTCAAGAAGAGTGTATGTTAGGAATATAAATATTCATATGAAGGTTCGGTCACCCCGAGTATCTAATTAGCATTTATATAGCTCGTAGGCTTATATATATTCGTTTAGTAGTATTAGTATTATCAGTATTATTAGTGTAGTAATATATATTCGTGGAGTGGGTCGGGGCTTTCCCCACTGTCAGCTCACTCCACAGCCCACTAGGGGCACAAATATTAGGACTATATATATAACCCTTCCCACACAAGGGAAGGGTGGAACTCTTGTCACATTTCACATAGTTAATCTAATATTCAGGTTTCTCTCAAGGGTTTCCACCTCTCTCTCTAACTTCTCTCTAAACTCAATCATGGATCTAATCTTCCATGAGCCAAGACCACCCGAATCAACCACACAATCAATATGGTTATTTCCTACAATTGGTATCAAGAGCCATGGTTTCATCTTGGTCAGATCTGTGGTCAGTGGCTTTATATTCGGTTGGTCAGATCTGTGGTCAACTTTGTATAAACTGTTTGGTTAATATGTTGTTTCGATTCATCTCACTGTGGTTGAATCATGTGTTAAATATGCTTTTGCCAAATTGTCTAATACTACATATCATGGTGGGCTTCATATTTGGGCTTCATATTACAAATCTGCTCTTGTATAAAATGGTTTGATTTGTTTTTGATTGTGTGTCGTACACTGCTTCTGTGGTCAATGATTTGATTTGTTTTTGATTGTGTGTCGTACACTGCTTCACGTGAGTTTTTAAATGTCAAACACTTGTGTCTATTTAATTCTGCGAATCACATGTTGCTAAACAAATCTCATTCATCAATTGTGACTGTCTTGCGTCTCTTACTTTTGCTTTGGGCTTTAATAGGTGGGCTTTAATTGTCCACTAATACCATAGTATGTCCGGTGGTATACATTTGTGGTTATCTTAATGATTTCAACGGTAAGAATTATTTTTGAATGATGAATGGTTTGGGGCACTTTCTAAACTTTTGTTGTTATACACCATTAGTTTTAAAGTCCTGTACATCTTTGTTTCGTTTGGGCCTTAGGTGCTCATTGAATTTAATATGCGATTGTGGTTACACTTTGGTGTTCAAAATCATTGATTCAAAGTGAGACGCTTGTTGAGTGATATAAGATCTGTCACCCGTGAAGTAACATCATGTGTTGTTGGTCTTGTTCGTGTATCCTATTGTTGTATAGCATGTAACAGTTGGTGATTTGTGGTGATATTTGGTGGTTGTTGCTTCTGGGAGCAGCAGATATGATTGTTCTTGGAATAATGTTCATAGTTGCTGCTGGTGTCCAAAGAGTGAAAATTGTTCTTGAAGGCGGTTTGTCATAAAAGAGAAAAACACAGATCCGGATTTTAAGGAAAGTACGAAAGTGACAGCTTTGACCAGTCAAATGCGGTTTGTCCTGGACTCGGTTTGTCCTGGACTCGGTTTGTCTATTGGCTCACAGACTCGGTTTGTCTGTTCAACCCTGGACTCGGTTTGTCCATACAGTCACGTACTCGGTTTGTCTGTTTGTCATGGACTCGGTTTGTGTATATGAGGTGAACGCGGTTTGTCTAAGACTCGGTTTGTGTACATAAAGTGTACTCGGTTTGTCTATACTTAGGAACTCGGTTTGTCTATCTGTTGTGGATGCGGTTTGTCTACCAAACCAGTAAAAGTCAAACCGAATCATAGATAAAGAAGAAGATGAAGCAAATTAACAAACTATGAACACTAAACCATACTGAACCACAGACTCTTTGAACCTCAGCCACAACCAATCGAACACAAAACCAAATCTAAACTAACCTCACGACAGCAACATCACTATCCTAAATCAAGACTCGTACTCAAATGTATTATACATTCACAAATCTCAGACTTAGCTCATGCTTATTGAGGATACATCAAGACCATCGAATGTCCAACACACGAAAATCATTCATCACAGATTTGTTTGTAACATAACTTCATGTATATTCGACTCTAACAAGATAAAAGAAGATAACAATAATGTTATTTACTTTTCTTTCGGTCGATCAATGATACAACAACATAAACAACAACCACCCTATCTAATCTATTCCCTTCTCCACACTATAACATAACTCGAAAATTCAAAATGACAAACAAGATCTCAGTTTAATTCGTGCGTGAGGTGCAATAATCTTCAAAACCTTTAAAAGATAATTCACACGAAAAGGATAACATCATAGATCTTATTGAAGCATTACTTCTATTTTATCCGAAAACCACAAAGAAAAAGACAATAACAACAATGTTATCATCTTTCCTTTTATTCGGTTAAAACAAGAATCGAAACAAATATAATCAAACCTACCTGAGACCCTCAAGGATCTTGAAGCTTAATCGAATGAAACATCTCCAAAAAGGGTACATTCGGTTTGTCTTTGTGTTTCTGATTGAAGTAACTAATCAAGTAAGAATGGGTGGATGTTATTCGATTTAATGAAGAAGGTGGAGAGGATGGAGGCGCATGATTTATGATGGTGATTAGGGTTTGAGGGGTTGTGGATTATTGGGGTTTGGTTGAGAGAAGTAATGAAGATTGGGGGCGGATTAGTGAGATTAGGGTTAAGTGAAGTTTAAGGAGAGTGTGTTATATACCGGATTATTAGGGTTAATTGGATTTGGGTTTCAATTGGGCTCAATTTGGTTGTACGCGTAAATTGCATCCGGGTTTGTCTTAGTTGGGCTGATGATGGGTGGCATCACATGAAATGACTCTACTTGGGTTGTTTTGGTTGGACTTAACATTGGACTTATTTGTTGTTAACAGATAACTCATGATAGCTAATGTTGAATCATTGGAATGTTGAACTTTGGGAGCTCATCACAAGGACGACTTTGCTTGTTGAAGGCTACATTGATGATTTCGTGCTGTTATTTGTTTGTTGATGATAATTTTGGTACTCGGTGGACATCTTTGGGTAGCATTTTGGGAATGGATTAATTGAGTTTTCTGGATATTACTGCGAGATACCATTATCGGACTCATGTAAACTGTCAAGGCTCGTATTTGGGTTTATAAATGTCACCATGATTATAGTGTTGTGGATTTGGCTGCACGGTCCTATTAGTGCCTTCGATTTAAGTGAGTCTGCAATTTGATGTTTACGAGTTGAGTTACAGTTGACAAATTGCAATGTGATTAATTGTGATTTGTCAAGTTGCGTGTTTGTCTTATTGCGACTTGACGGATTGCTATTTGACCAGTTACGATATGACGTTGTGAGTCAACACTTGCGATTCGACTTATTGTGATTTGGTGGATTGCAATCTGTCTTGGTGCATATTGACAATCTGTGACTTGGCCTGTTGCAATTTGATCAAGTTGTGATTTGACGTTTGTGACTTGAATTTCGAAGATTGGTATTGCACCTCACTCTTGGGTATTCTGGTTGATTTCACGGTTTCTCTTGTAGTTTTTAGAAAATCCCGCGAAAGATTCGATTTCTCGGTTTAAATCTCAAGAGCTGTAAAATCCCGTGATATTAATTTTGGACAAGTAGGCGGGACTTGGATTTAGACAAAAGAAAACTTACGGGGTTTGACTATTTTTTTGGGATAAGTTTGTGCTTCAAGATCAGCAGGAATTGGGAAATTATGGTAACTTGTTTGGTTTGTTAATTCACGGGTTGGTGTACTTAGTGTCACAAACATCTCGGGGTGGATGGATGCACGATGTTTGATGACCCTTGCTCAAGCGTATTTAAGGTGATTAGACCTGGATGTTCAAGAAGTGGATATATACAATAAAGGATGGAAGGTTGGGTATATATCACTACCTATATTTAAAGGAGTTACGTTGTTGTGCTCAATATAGGTTCTAAATCACAATTTGCAATTTAAGGTGATTAGACTTGGATGTTCACGAAGTGGATATATACAATTAAGGATGGAAGGTTGGGTATATATCACTACCTATATTTAAAGGAGTTACGTTGTTGTGCTCAATATAGGTTCTAAATCATAATTTAGTGCAAGTTTAAGTCGCGGACTTGTTCTTTATCAAGCTTCATCAAGTGATTGTTGTTTCTCAAGCTTCTAATGGGATTGTTGCTCGAGATCTTCTCAAGAGGTAGTCAGGCTTTAAGACAAGAGGTGATCTGTTTGGAGACATGTGTTAACCTTTTACTCACTTTAATGTCATATGCATTTCATCAAGCGGTTTTGGCATAATACGAGCTTCAATGAATTGTTAATCTACTTAACCATTGATGATGAGGAAAGCAAGGGGTTACTACAAGAGAGTCTTAATCACCTTCTTCGTTGCAGAAGTTTCATTTGTCTCTTTCCATGTTTTGTGCTTGTCAAATTCACAAACATCACGGGCTCTCAGTTTTGGCAAAAAGGTCATTCCATGTCCTTTTTGAGGGGGAGAATTATCGCAAGTTTCCTAGATGTTCCGTCCCCAGCGATGTGAATTTTAGCGGTTCCGGTTACAGCGGGTCAGATCGTATCGGTTCAGTCTCCAGCGGTTTGAATCTTAGCAGTGTCGGTTACAGCAGGTCAGATCGTAGCGATTCAGGATTCAGTGGTTCAGTCTACAGCAGTTTGATACTAACTGTTGTGCAGTTAGTTCTTGAATTTATTTCTCAGATAAATCTCAAGAACTGTAAAATCCTGTACACAGTACGACAACTATTCCACATCCAAGTAGCTGGATCAGACAGCTTTGTTTGATAGGACTGACTATGAGTCATGGGCTCTTCTAAGAATTTGCGCATGTTTCTTTTCCTTTCTGGCTAGTCAACAGCACAAGATGACCACGAAGTTAATCTGGTATTCTTTATTTGTGATTGAAGTTGTAGTTCTCGAAGGCGTCTACTTATTTTATCTTGAAGTCGGGGTTGGTTGGATGCATGACTTTCAATGATAACTTGCTCGTGCGAAAAAATTTAAGTTGAAGACTTGGGTTATCTAGTTACCAGCAGTCGGGGTAACTATCACTTAAGAGTTACTGGAGTACTCAGTGTCACACGTCATTGACGTTGTCGATAATCGCAAGAGGTGTTAATGTCTCATACTTTGGTTGGGTATTGAGCACTTAGAGATCTGCTTGGAGCATTAATTCTCTACACCGTTCTTCCAACATTAGTGCAAGCTTAAGTTACAAATTTGGGGATTTCTTCTTCTGGTTTCAGTATTGGTACGTCGGGTTTCCTTCATCAAGTGGTCTCTAATCTGGGTTCAAGGTTGGTTAGTTGGCCAAAGGTTTTAAAAGGTTGTGATGTGATCTGTAATTCTCACGAAATATTCTTAACCCAAACTGATGTTCACCAAAACCAAATCAGTCACGCCACATTCAATCGGTTACTGTCTCACGGTTTCTTCTTGGTTTTGTAAAATCCCGCGAAAGAACTTATTTCTCGGTTTAAACCATAGATTTGTAAAATTCCGTGATGATGGACTATGCGCTCTTGACCAGGATCGGGTTAAAACCATTATCTAAGTTCAGGTATTACATCACAAATGGCTGGATCGAGGCAGTTAATTGTCAAGATGTGTCTACGGGGTTAGTTCAGTATTATTTATTTGAGGCTGAAGTGAAATTTCATGGGTGCGTGTACTTAGCATCTGAAGATATCGGGGAGGTTGGATGAAGATTCTTCGAGATCCTTGTTCGAGCTTTCAATACAATGACAAGGACTTGGATATCTAGTTATTTTTTTTCTTTCTCCCTACTACAAAATAACTATCACTTTAAGGAGTCACGTTGTAGTGCTCAGTGTCACACGCAGTTGTGGATATCCAAGAGGTGATGTACGTCTTATACTTGATGGTTGGTTGGTTGAAGAGTATAGAGTACTTAGGGATTCGATGTTGCACGAAGTCTCTACACCGCTCTTTGTCACGCATTAGTACAAGTTTAAGTCACAAGTTCGGGTTATTTTACTTCAGTATCAAGTTCATCATATTGGGTTTTCTCCATCAGTGGTCACGACATCAAGCCGACAAAATGATAATGGGGTTGTTAACGAGTTAGATGAGAGAAGTTGTAAAGAGAGAGATAATGACGTCTGTACAAGTCAGTGCAGGCCTCGCTCTTCAACATGATGACGTCTGAATACCTCAGTTCAGGCCTCGTTCTTCAAAGAAAAGAAAAGTGTACGCTTGAGTGCACTTTATCTTCAAAAGAAGAGGAGTCTTCTTATTAATGGCCATTCTCATCAACAAGATTCATGCTCTTTCCGTGCTTATTCAATCTTCAAGTGGATCGGCGCACACTGGAGTATATTCTTATTCACTTGTTCAACCAAAAATTGCAGTTGACAGGCATATGCAATTTTTGAGGGGGGGAAAGAGTGAATAAACAACGTGTTAGTCTTCAAGAACCGTCAAGAGGAGTTACTTATCGTTGATGGTATTCATATTCACTGGTTCAATCATCAAAAATTGCAGTTGGCAGGCATATGCAATGTTTGAGGGGGGGAAAGGGTGAATATTAGTCTACATGTTGGTTGATGATTGAGAAATGGTCATACGACTCCTGAATACGTCAGTTCAGGAGTCGTGCAAACCATGGTTCTCCAACACATCTTCTTCCTCTATCAAGGTGTTGAAGAACATGGTCATGGAATGCTAATCGAGTCTCACGGGTTGGTATAATCAGCAACAATGGGCTTCTAGTCAATGCTTCAAGTACACGTCATCAGGCTACATGTACACATCATGATGATGATTCCGATTAATCGTAACCATCATGGGGGAGAGAAATGTGTACACCAAGGACGCACAACAGGTTCACGTGATCAGGGCTTAATATCCAGAATGGATAAATACTATAGATGATCAGTGGTTCAACTTGTTACCTGGGTATTATCGTTTCACTGCTACGTTATGTGCTGATTAATCGTAACCATCAGGGGAGAGAGAATGTGTACATCAAGGACGCACAACAGGTTCACGTGATCAGGGCTTAATATCCAAATATGGATACATTCTATAGATGGTCAGTGGTTCAACTTGTTACTTTGGTGTTATACTCAAGACTGAAGAAGGTCGAGTCGTCAGTCTACTCTACATTCTCTGTTGGGTGTTATCATCTCATGTGTATGCTGCGGGCTGATGGGTTATATGTAAGGTTACTGGAAGGCATTTGGTGAGATGAAGATGATTGGTATTCTATTCCTCCACATTGGGCAATCTTGAAGAAGGTCGAGTCTTCAGTCTTCTCTACATTCAAGAATGTTGAGCTCTTTTCTTACAACTTGATATTTAACTTAATCCCATGACAGTTCTTGTTTGATGAGTTGTGGAGTTAAGTTAGGTTCAAGTTGTTCCGTAGTTTAAGGTTAGGTCCAACTTGATTTTAACCTAATCTCATGACAGTTCTTGTTTGATGAGTTGTGAGGTTAAGCTGAAATCAAGTTGTTACTGGGCTTAAATTTGTGGTCTAGTTTAACCTCATGACAGTTCTTGTTTGATGAGTTGTGGGGTTAAGCTAGATTTCAGTTGAGGCTCAACTTAAACTACCGAAAAGATGCATAAGGTTTTTGACGGCGTCACTCAAGGACGGGAGTGTTAGAAGATTAAAGACGGCATGTATTTGGTTATCAAAAGACTTCTTCATATTTCGGGCGTTCATCCAAAGTCTTCTTCCTTTATGGGTGTTCATCAGAAAGGTTGTCAGATTGGGGGAGAGCACTAATTAGGGGAGAGTGAAAAGCCAGAATCATTCCCTGATTGAAAGTGCTCACGTTACTCTTCAGCAAGTTAAATGATGGAAGCGGAAAAGATTCAAAATGCTGAGGAGTAATGGTTTCTGGTTCGTATCCTTGTATATATATACTTGTTCATATTTTATACCATCTTGTAAATAGATTTATAGAATTCTTGCTAATTGTAAATAGAGAAACTTAAAATCAGAAAAACCCATAAAAATTGAAAAATTAGAAAATACCAAAAATAGTTTCACCTAGGCATGTCTTCTGTTTATCGATAACATTTACGGACTTAGAAATGTCATTCAATAATGGCACGGGTCTTTAAATGAAGCTCGAGCAGAAGTTAAAATGGATTCTTAAAACATGTCTAAATGGCTTGCTATTACTTTAGATAGCAACCCGCGCTTCATATTGGGGAAAGCACGTCGCCAAAAAGACGGCTGTTCCTCCAACTGGGTGATGTTCACCTGGGCATGGATTACTTCATATCCATGTTTCCTGATTTGATGTACGTTTCAGTGCATCATTTCTTGTAAAAGAAGAGAAATCTTCTTGGTATAACAAATAGTTTTCATTCTATGATTCTTCTGAAAATTATTTGTGAGACACTTGGTGAATATGTGTTGTATGAAATTTGTTTATACTTGGATTATGCATAAAATTTGTCACTCAATCAACGACTACACAACCTCATGACAGTTCTTGTTTGATGAGTTGTGGGGTTAAGGGTGATTTTAGTTGAGGTTCAACTAGAATACGGGTCAGTGATTGAGGGGGAGAGTGAATTCAAATTTTATATCATCAAACGGATTTATTGGTTAAATCATACTTGTTAGAAATGGTTTTGTAGTTAATGGGGAATTAGTTGAAGAGGATCTTGCTTAAATATATCAAATGACCAAGTGTGTTAGTTGCTAGAAAGTTTAGGACATTATGTGCAATTTGCTTATAGTTTCCTTGCTTTATGTATCTAGAAGGTTCATTTGTGTTACTTTGGAATCCTCGTATAATCCCCAAAATGCTTTAAGACTCAAAACCTAAAAGAAGTTAGAAAACCAGTTGTGTTTGATGTTTTTGAATACTCCACTGGCATTTGTATGATCTAAATGAATGAGTTTCAAATGTTGTTTGTCTCTGCTGCTTAATGGTTGTTGATATTGTGCATATGTTCTCAGGATTCGCTTAGGTAGATTGCTATTATATTAGAATCATGTTCCTAAGATCCTGAATTGAATATTGAAATTCGTGTGAATTGCCATGTTCATGATTGCTATTTGCTCTTCATGCTAGATAGTGGTTTGACGTAGTTCCTGATTATGGTTTGATTATAAGATGAACTTGGTTTTATAATGTGGCAAGCTGCTGAAGGGTAGCTATTTAGGAATAGTGTATCTGCATGTATGTATATCTGTGTTGATACTCTTATGCAGATTCCATAGCCAAAATGAATGTACCAGTTCCCATTCTAACCATTTGATCAGACGATCAAACTCTATTGATTGGCTCGAAATTCACCTTCAGCAACAACAACTTCAACAACAACAACAACACCTTCACCTCCACCACCATCATTTCAACAAAGAAGTACTTACTCAGATCTCGCCAAGTGGGGATCGACAATACTTGAGAAGATTTGTTGGTGGATGGATAATCGATGTTGACCACTGACTCACTCAGAAAAGTGGGTGATTACATCATTTGAGCAAAAAGGTCAATATCATTTGTGTCATAATAGTTAACTTGTGCAAAATGAGCAGTGAATCTCCCTCTTAGATTAAGGGGGAGCAAAGTATGTTTCATCATCAGAACATGTTAAACCTGACCACATTTTCTCCCATGTTTTTCTAAATTATTTAAATCAATTGGGATCACAAATCTCAAAAGGTTTGAAATTTTTGATCGGGGGAGAGAATGTGATTTAAATATGAAACCTGATGAAAATGTGATGTTTTGGACTTAAATGTAAGCTCTCCCATATGTGCTAAACTCTTTCGTATATCGATGCACATATTGAGGGGGAGCGAATTGTCAAAAAGGATTTGGCATGCATCTTATGTGAGCAAGGCTCAGACTTCACCAATGAATTGACGATAGCTAAAGTCAGTAGTCGAAAGGACATGTCCTGGACGGGTAATAATTTCAAGCCAGTTTATCTGGTGATGTAAGCGTGTCTCGCAAAGGACGTGTCTGAGTAGAATGTACCGATTTCGAGCGATCTTCCTTGAATGTGATCTGGACGGGTAATAATTTCAAGCTAGTTTACTAGTGATGTAAGCGTGTCTCGCGATGATCATGTTCTTGGAAAATCAATCAATTCAAAAAGTGCGAGCTCTACCTAACATGTGCAAATTTATAAAACAATCAACCGAGCACATGTTGAGGGGGAGCATTTGAAAAATATAAAACTCTCAAGTGTTTGCAAAAATGTGTTTCAGAATCATGAACACTTTGAGAGATTTTTCAAAGATTTGGTTTGGCAATCGTGGATGAATACCAAAGACCGACCATTTTAATTAATGCATGGAGCTATAAGGATGGTTAGGTTAGGCTCAAGTTCCCACGATCCCGCCAGAGCCGGAGGGATCTACCCAGGGACAATCCACTAGTTAGTGTAGAAGTCCTTAGGTATGATTAAAAAGGAGAAAAGTGAATGAGGGAAAAGTGCCGACTGAGATGGAGCTAGTACTGGAACAAACCCAACAAGGTACTAGTAAGGAAGTCTCGGAAAGCACTGAAGGGGTTGAAGAATGAAAAAGAATTGTAAAGATAAAGGGTGAAAAGAAATAGCCCTCCTTACAACCTAGGCAGAAACCGGGTCAATACATATGCTGTCAGAATCACTTAGTTGATTGCTGGCATTGAAGACAAAGTATCATGGACCCAGTGATACGCTGCACAACCCTCCCTAGCCACTCAAGGTCCCTCAAAGGATTCTTGTTTCAATTGTCACGGAGTTCAATACATTCCTATCGTCTCTCTCACTCCGAGTTAGATGATATTGAATAGGTGGCAGTTCTCTCCAGCCTCCGCTCACTAAATCAAAACGCACAATAGAGTCTAGAGCCACGAGATGCATAATAAGATCTCATAGGGACACGAATTACTTCTACACTGGGTGATCAACATTAAGGACACCAGTTGTACACTTAAGAGTCCTACGCAGATCTTAGCAATCTGCCAGAACATTTATGAGGGAATTTACAAATGTAATTCTCAATGATTGAATGGAAATTCCTGCCAGGGTCAACATCAAGCAGCCCTGAAAGCAGGTCACTTCGGTAATTCTTTATGGATTACGCTTAGTGGTCACGGCGGTTTCAAACGGTCTACAGTCGTGGAGTGATCTCCAGCGACTCACCTAATCGTTGATGTGCTACGGTTCGATCTTAAAAAGCCCTCTGTGGGTTTTCGATTAGGAACGGTCTTGGTAAGGATTAGAGAGAGTTTTCACAATATGCTGTTAACAATCTCGAAGTCCGAACCTGTAAGTACCGGACGTTTTATTGCTAACTTTCGTATGCAGGAACTTCTGGCGATTGTAGCTGATTGCTGTTGCAGCTGTTTGCGGTTGTAGCTGATTGAAGTTGCAGCTGAATGCGGTTGTAGCTGGTTGCAGTAAAGATGCCAATCCTCTACCACATGTTCACACTACATCATCATTGCAACTCAACAAAGTCATGATCAACCTAAAAGACCTTTAACACGGCTTCTGCAAACTCTGATGCTAAAGATCATGACACCAAATAGTGTGAGCATGTCAGCTCAAAGATTTACACATCACATGGAAACATACTACTGAAAGATGGCTTGAAGACACATGCTGGATGATATTTTCGAAGAATACTCAAAATCATCCAAGACAAAGGAAAGGCCATCAAAAGTTCACTGCTGAAAGCACAAAGTTTCAAGACGTTGAAGAATCAAAGACTACGAGCTATAAAGACAAGTTCAGAAGAAAGAATGCTAGAATTCAAGTTATTATTTCCGGGGTGACCTCCCTTAGGGGGAGATTGTTAGGAATATAAATATTCATATGAAGGTTCGGTCACCCCGAGTATCTAATTAGCATTTATATAGCTCGTAGGCTTATATATATTCGTTTAGTAGTATTTGTATTATCAGTATTATTAGTGTAGTAATATATATTCGTGGAGTGGGTCGGGGCTTTCCCCACTGTCAGCTCACTCCACAGCCCACTAGGGGCACAAATATTAGGACTATATATATAACCCTTCCCACACAAGGGAAGGGTGGAACTCTTGTCACATTTCACATAGTTAATCTAATATTCAGGTTTCTCTCAAGGGTTTCCACCTCTCTCTCTAACTTCTCTCTAAACTCAATCATGGATCTAATCTTCCATGAGCCAAGACCACCCGAATCAACCACACAATCAATATGGTTATTTCCTACAGTGTAAAAACTCAACTGAACTGTGTATAAGCTGTTTTCCAGCTTATTCAAGCTTGTTTAAGCTCTTTCTTTTCATTAAAATTAGTGTTTGTTAATTGTAGTCGAATTACAAAAGAAGAAAAATAAAAAAAAAATAGTATAGATAATTTGTAGTAACCAGGAATCGAACCTGGGTTACTTTTTAGTGTAAAACGTTTTTTTTTTATTTTCAGCTTTTTACAAATCAGTCCCTAGGTTTCAGTTTTAACATGTTCGGTCCTTGTCTTTGTTTAAAAACGTGTTGAGTATTAAAAATAAGTTTTAGATATTACAATTCTGGTCCTTGTCTTTTATAAAGTCTAAAATAGTTTCAGTTTTTACACTTTTAGTCCCTAAACTTTTATAAACTTTTGTTTTCTTTATTTTCTTTTATAAAATCAGTTTTAATAAATTTCATTTTCAGTCCCTTGAGTTTTTAGCTTTGCACTTTAGGTTTATTTCTTCACTTTTAGTTTTATAAATCTCGGGAATAGCCCGGGACTTGCGTTATTTTATTTCTTTTTGTGTGCTTTTATTTGTTATCGTAGATTGCTTTTAATTTTTCATATTTTAGTTTAAACAACACCAAAATAAACTTTCACGTTCACTTATTCACTTCACATATTCACACACCGATTCGACTTATTCGCCGTCAAACCTTCGTTGGGAGAACGACCCGGGGAAATTGTATTCGTTACAATTTCTTTGGACTCAAAAATATATTACATCACTCCTCTATAGATGACGAAACCTTAGAAATAGAATATAACAAACTGTGTGACGTTACTTTAAAAATCATAAACAAAAACAAGTTTTTGAAAACAAAGACAACACTTTTAGAAAATGAAGTATTTTGGCTTAAAGAAAAAGCAATACGAATTGAAAAAGGTAAAGATAGTAAAGAAACGTGTGTGTCTTGTCAAGAACTAAAACTTGAATTAGAAACCTTAAGAACCACACAGGAAGATTTGATCAAACAAAATTCAAAGTTTAAAAGGTTTGATAAAAACATAAGTTGTGCAGATGAAATAATGAAAATGCAAAAACTACCTCATGATAAAACAGGACTAGGCTTTATGAAACTAGGAACCTTAAGTGATTATAAGGAACAGACTGTGAATAAAACTGATTCAACCAAGTTGGACACTCACGGATCCGACGGATCCAAAAATTTGGATCCGCCAAGTGTATCCAAAGGATCCGCGGGTACTGAAGTTGAACAGAAGGTTCACAAAGTCGACCGTTCCGAATTTGTTAAAGTTACTAAGAAACCTAACAGTAGTATAACCAATAATAAACATAAACCAGCAGTATCTTTAGGAAGAGGACAAGCTAGAAATGAATATAGAGTTAAAACGGATCAACAGAGACCTCAAATGAGTTTTCCCAAACACCCCTTTCCAAAGAGTATAGTTAATCCACAACATACTTATCAAAATAATTGGAACCATAACATGCCTAGAAACTTTCATGGTCCTAGCTATATGTCATGGAACAATGGTCCACCATTTACATACATAAACCATGATAATGTCATGTTTAACCCAAACGGACCCATGAGATATTGGGGACCAAATGCTTGAGTCTTTTATGAACTTAGGTATGCTTGAAAGTTGATCTTGAACCTGATGAGTGGATCAAAGATAGTGGGTGCTCAAGACACATGACGGGAAACAAAAATATTTTCTCAACCTACCAAGTGTATGACGGAGGTAATGTCACATTCGGTAGCAAGCTTAAAAGTAAAATCATCGGAAAAGGTACAATCTCTCATGACTCTCTGTCTATTGATGATGTTGCTCATGTAGATAATTTAGGTTTTAATTTACTTAGTATAAGTCAATTATGCCGCAAAAAGTATAACGTCCTTTTCAGTGAAAATGGAAGTAAAATACTTAAAGATGGCATAACCGTAGGAAAAGGTGTTTTAAAGAATAATGTCTATGTTATGAAATTAGATAAAACACCTAAAGATAAGTTATGTCTTACCTCCTTGGACGAAAACTCAACTCTATGGCATCGACGCTTAGGTCATGCTAATATGAGGCTTATTCAATCTTTGTCATCCAAAGAACTCGTTAGGAACCTACCCAAGTTGAAATATGACCAAAACTTTTGTGATGCTTGCAAAATTGGAAAACAAGTACATAGTAGCCATAAGGCTAAAAACATGGTATCTACATCTAGATGCCTAGAATTATTACATATGGATTTGTTTGGCCCGTCGGCTATACAAAGTTATGGAGGAAATTTTTACACTTTAGTCATAGTAGATGATTACTCTAGATATACATGGACAAAGTTTTTGAAAACTAAAAATGAGGCATTCGACAAATTTGAAATTCTAAGCAAGAAAATTCAAAATCAAATAGGAAGTAATATAGTATCTATTAGAACTGACCATGGTCGAGAATTTGACAATGAAATTCAATTTGGAAATTTTTGTGATAATAATGCAATAACTCATAATTTCTCGGCTCCTCGTACACCTCAATCTAATGGTGTAGTAGAACGTAAAAATAGAACAATTCAAGAAATGAGTAGAACTATGTTAAATGAACAAAACATACCACAAAAGTTTTGGTGTCACGCTGTAGATACTTCTACATATATCCTAAATAGAGTTTTAATTAGAAAATTTTTAAATAAAACTCCTTATGAAATTTATCGAGGCAAAAAGCCTACATTAGGATATTTTAGAGTTTTTGGAAGCAAGTGCTTCGTTTTAAACACAAAGGATTATCTCACTAAGTTTGACCCAAAGTCGTATGAAGGTATATTTCTTGGGTACTCACAAAACAGTAAAGCATACATTGTATTAAACAAAGAAACATCAAGAGTCGAGGAATCGTTGAACGTAACATTCAACGAAAGTCCACCTCCCTCTAAGACATCACCTTTGGTAGATGATGACTTAGTTGAAAGTCAAATGGTTAATGATATAGAAAACATTGAAAATGACAATGAACCAGTAAAAGGAGAAATAGTCAATAATAAAGAAACTAAAAGTCATCCATTAGAAAACGTCATAGGAAAACTTAATGAAAGAACATTAAGATCCAAAGCTCAAAATGAAAGTAATTATTTTTGTTTTATTTCAACCATTGAACCTAAAAATATAGACGAGGCAATAAAAGATGAATCTTGGGTAATTGCTATGCAAGAAGAACTTAATCAATTTATTAGAAATGATGTTTGGACATTGGTCCCTCCACCTAAAAACCAAACCATAATAGGCACCAAATGGGTCTTTAGAAATAAAATGGATGAAAAGGGTATTATATCTAGAAATAAAGCTAGGCTAGTAGCTCAAGGTTACAATCAACAAGAAGGTATAGATTACGATGAAACCTTTGCACCCGTAGCTAGACTTGAGTCTATTAGAATATTACTTGCATATGCATGTGCACATGATTTTAAGTTATTTCAAATGGATGTCAAAAGTGCTTTCTTAAATGGTCTTATAAATGAAGAAGTATATGTTGCACAACCTCCCGGCTTTGCCGACTTTGAAAAACCAAATTATGTTTTCAAACTTAAGAAAGCTTTATACGGACTTAAGCAAGCACCAAAGGCTTGGTATGATCGACTTAAGACCTTCCTAGTTGACCATAAGTATACCATGGGCCTAGTAGATAACACTCTCTTCACCAAGAAAAAGGGATCACATATTATCATAGTCCAAATATATGTGGATGACATTATATTCGGTTCAACTTGTCAAGAGTTATGCAACGATTTCTCAAAAATCATGCATGACGAGTTTGAAATGAGTATGATGGGGGAACTAAACTTTTTCTTAGGTCTCCAAATTAAACAATTAGAAGATGGGATATTCTTCAACCAATCAAAGTATATCAAAGATATGCTTAAGAAGTTTGGTCTTGAAGACTCAAAACCCATGAGAACACCCATGTCCTCCGAAACCAAACTCACTAAGGATGAAGAAAATGAATCCGTAGATAGCACTAAATATAGAGGAATGATTGGTAGTTTACTCTATCTTACGGCTAGTAGGCCTGACATTATGTTTAGTGTTTGTCTATGTGCGCGTTTTCAAGAAGATCCAAAAACTTCCCATCTTGAAGCCGTTAAAAGAATATTTAGCTACATCAAAGGTACTACACACTTAGGATTATGGTATCCCAAAGGAACGGGTGTAGAAACCATAGTGTATACTGACTCAGATCACGCAGGTGATTATGTTGATAGGAAAAGTACTAGCGGTATTTGTACTTTTGTAGGATACTGTCTAACATCATGGTTCGCTAAGAAACAAACTGCCCTCGCAATCTCAACAACAGAGGCAGAGTATGTGTCTGCAGGAAAGGCGTGTCAACAAGCACTGTGGATGAAACAAGCTCTCGTCGACTATGGAATTGAACTCAACAACATTCCCATTCTTTGCGACAACAAAGGTGCTATCGATCTAAGCAAAAATCCAGTCCAACACGCTAGAACCAAACATATTGAAATACGCCATCACTTCCTTCGCGACAATGTACAGAAGGGAATCATCTCAATTGAGAAAGTTTCCTCAGAGGACAACATTGCCGATATTCTCACTAAACCACTTAAACGAGAACCTTTTAATTATCTTAGACTTGGATTAGGATTAATGGAACCTAGTGACTAGGAGAAACATTAGTATAACATTAGTTTAGCCACACACGACACTAAACCAAAACATGTGTTCTGAATCTGCGGATCCAAACGACAACAAAGACGGATCCTTTGTTTTGGATCCGCCGGATCCGTCGCATGTTGTGTTCAGTTTATTATTAAATAAACAAGAACAACTACTATTCATTCCTCACTCCAAAACATATCACCTTACTACATTCGACACACACTTAATCTCCATCACATTTTAGACCATTTTTTTCCACAAATTTGTGCTTCTAACATCACTGTAAGTATTCTTATCATATT
This sequence comes from Artemisia tridentata subsp. tridentata, assembly GCA_021014915.2. Classification (NCBI taxonomy): domain Eukaryota; kingdom Viridiplantae; phylum Streptophyta; class Magnoliopsida; order Asterales; family Asteraceae; genus Artemisia; species Artemisia tridentata. The sequence goes on along the minus strand of CP139508.1, from coordinate 485,388,513 downwards.
TATACTCCTGATCTGCGTCTAGGATTTCCATTTCATGCACAAAACCAAAACTTGGGGTATATGCATAATTCTTGAAAAATCATGAAGCATATTTATTGCATTATACTTAAAAACATGTTTTTCTTAGTTAGGAATTGCATCTCATAGCACATTGTCTTAATTTAACAAAAACCCCATGAAAATTTTTCACTAAAATCTTCTAACGACTAGGTAAAATGATTTTTTCTTACATTGTTCATACAAATGCAAAAACGTTTTCTTTTAGACTTCACTTGCATAATGTCTCTTGAATGCTAAAGGGAATACATAACTAATATGTATTTTCGGGTACATTCAACCGTAGCTACATTGAAATAGGAGCGTTTGGGTTATCTCTCGTTTGTAAACAAAATTTGCATAAACTAATTTTTCTTGCATCAAAAGGAGTCGAGATAACCGCACCTCCACATTGTCCCCATGTAGGCACACACTAGGAATTTTACACTTCCTTTGATCATTTTAACTAAAACTATGTAACTTTTTGTACTTATGAAAATCATGCCTCCCGCAACCAACTACGATCACAAGAAAACCGTTAACTACTTACCCAAAGTCCACAAAACCAAAGGTCTAACCAATGCCCAAATCGAAATTTTCAAAGCCTTAGAGAAAAAGTATGTCCATGAGGGTAGAGCCGTAGACTCATCGTTCTATGAAGGAACACAACTTAGGGAACAATTAGCCGCAATTCGTTTTGATTCTATTTTAGATATAGATGAACCAATTATTCCTAGGTTCATACTTGAGTTCTATGCTAGTGTAGGTCTTAGTTCGAGTGATGAAGGTTACTTAAGTCTTCATTTTACTCTAAATGGAAATCTTGTCAACATCCCTCTTGATCAATTTGGTGAGGTCTTAGGAATTCCAAGCCAAGGGACATGTATTTACTCAGACAAATGGTCCTTAACAATCTTAGACTCCAATCTCGATAGGACGGCACCATATGCCACTCCTCTCGAATCAAAAGAAGTGATTAGGGAACATCTCTTCATTCCTAAGAACAACCCTACAAGAATGTTTCGTGGTCGTGAAGTTGCTAGAGATCCATTTGCAATGGAGCTAAATGAACTAAAACCCGAATTCAAGAAGATGGAGGATGTATTAAGGGCAAATGTGATGTGCACCATAGGAAACCGTGATCATATCAATGCTTGTTTATGTCACATGATGTACAACATCTCTACTCATCAACCCTTCAATCTTGCTTATTATGTTGCCAAAAGAATGTGTGACATTCCGGTTCAAAGCAAGATTGCAATGCCTTATGGTATGCTCTTAACCCGACTTTATAGAGCCTTTGCACCCGCTCGTCCAAACCATTTAGGCTTTGTTCCGGATTACAACGAAATTGAACATACCTTCGTTCCTTTGAGCGACTTTAGGGTTAGTGTTGATAAGGGCAAACGTCCTCGTGTACCAACATCATCCTCATCATCTTCAATGAGTGAAGATGATGGATTGCCAAATTCTAGGATTCCTCCACCCGAATACTTGAGCCATCTTCCTCCAATTCAAAATGAATCCGCTGAGTATCGAAACATCAAAGGAATGGTGAAGAATCTGGGTCGTTGGATGATGAAATTACACAAGGGGATGAAGAAGTTGAAGAAGAAGCTGAGTTGATGGAGTGTTTGGTTTTAAACAATGTTGGATATTGTGTTGTTAAACTTCTATGTGTCTAGAATTTATCTGATAATACTTGTTGTGTATGTGTAATAACTAACACTTGCAGGTGGATAACCATCATGGTTATCAATTTTCCGGGTTATAGCCAGTGTTTGGCATAACACCTAAAACGGTAAGTTTCTAAGTACGGATTAAACTATGTGCAATCATGTGTTAATGTTATCATATTTAGTTGTTTTGCTATACATATTAGATGTTATGTAAGGTCTAGGTGAATTTTTGGGTTTTCGTCGAAAAACGAGAAATATGACATATGTTCTGTTTAGTTTTTAAGTATTAGGCATACGGATCCGGCGGATCCCAAACCAGGGTTCCGCCAAGGCTTATCGTTGGATCCGCCATCTGCCAACCTGCAGATATGGCGGATCCCAGAACATAGTTCCGCATTTGAATCCACTTGGATCCGCAGGTTTCCCAGTAAAATTATAAAACTTTTTCGACTTATCCCGATCCTTACATCTTAAATGTTTAGTATCACTTAGGATTCATTCACTCATCATAATTCCTCTTAAAATTATTTAGGAATTCTTAGAAACTTAGGAACTAAATTTCCCACCAAAATTTAAATTTTTGAATTTTAGGTGTGAGTTACCAAACTGATACAAAGAAGGAACCCTTTTTAGGGATCCGTCAAATCCGTGGAAATATCAAATCATCAGATTTTCCACTATCCTCTTGTATTAACTGCATATCCAAAACATATTACTCAACCAAAGCTCAATGGATTGACTTCCTTGATATGACCTGCACAAATTTTTGTTCCAAATCATTAGAAACCAACATTCTCTATTGGATTCACATCAAATCCAAACACACAGACTCACAAACCTTCTGTCTATAAATTAGCACTTTAGGATCTTCAATTCACATCACAACCATCTCTTCTCCTGTACATTTTAGCTATCATACTTCACCTAAAAGTCTCAATGACAAAATCACACAACTCCTCTACATCCAAGCCACTAAAACGAACAGCCCGTATGAGTGTCGAACCTTGTTGTTTCATCAACATTCACAACTCATCCTCTGAAGAATCATCACCACTCAACATATCCTCACCTATTGCTAGTGAAAACTTCCTTACTTTATCCACTCCAACTCCCTCACATGTAGTCATAAAAACACCACCTCCTACCATTACTCCTGTAGCAACCACACCACCACCCGCTCCTGCTCCCGCTCCATCACAGTTTGAGAAGTCTGCCTCATCACCGTCCTCACCAAAACTCCAACCCATGGAACTATTTAGGACACCACCAACATCTCCACAACCATATCTTGAAGAGTTAGAAGATCTTCCACCTCCATCCACCAATCCTCCACCAATAAGTCTTGAAAACTTAGAACCTATGCTATTTCATCCTCTCCATCCGGAGATTCATGGTCCTCTATACCGTGAAGCACCACAACCTCGTCCACAAATACCACCACTATCACCAACTTCAACACTCATTGCCATTGATGAAGCAATGTGGAGCAACATTCCTCAAACACAAGAGGAGATAAGTGCGGAGTTAAACCAACTCTATACTCTCTCGGGTATGGTTGACCATCGCCTTCATGAAGCAATGGACATTCAAAACATTCTTATGAACTCCCTCCAAACACCACAACAACCATCAAACAACAACAACAACCAACCACCATCACCACCACCACCACAAAACTTGGAGCCTAGTCTTCCTCCCGGCTTCTCAAGTCATGATTGCGCACACTGTGAGAGAACGGCTCACTTGGCCCAAAGGACCAACATCTTGGTCCATGAGCTTCAAAATGAGATGAGGTTCATCTTGAACCATGTTCTTGAACGTTTAAACGCAATTTCTCATCCTCCTCAATAGGAGCTTTTTAGAATAGTTGTTAGGACCTTTTAAATTGTTGCTTTAGGACTTTTTATTTTCTTTCTAGAATGTTTTTTTATTGTTCTTGTAACATCATTTCATACTTGTGACTTTTGTCACAAAATTTTTCAATATCTATGAATGTGATGTTTTATGCTTATGAGTGATCAACATATTGCATATTATCATTATCATTGTGAACTAACATTCTTATATAGCATATATTATACCTTGATTATGATTGCATTAGGTACAAATAATGATCAGACACTTACTTTGACTTTTAAAAGTCAAAACATATTGAAAGGCTTGTTTGGAAGAATACTTCACAAGCATTCTACTTCTTCATTGAAGTCATTCATTTCTAACACTTCATTTGCAGCATATCATACCCTTCATAGTATACGTTGGTACTCGAGAAGTGAGGAGTATACATCAAGGGGGAGCATCTCATAAGCATTTCATATACTAACCATTTGTTTTGTAGATTCATGCATCATTTCCTTGATTACTCCATCTAGGGGGAGTATAAAACAAGGGGGAGCTTTAAAGTTCTCAAAATCGCATTCCGCTACGCTACTCTTTTTGTTTCGACAAAAAGGGGGAGAAAGGAACTAAGTTTGCATCAACTGTGATTCATCACAGTACATACATTTTTTACAAAACCTTTCTTTAATAAACAAACTTAATATATATTTTTAAGAACTCATGCTATATTTATTCTCTTGCTCAAAAATATACCTTATGTTTTGTCATCAACAAAAAGGGGGAGATTGTTAATACAAATAGCGTCTCAAAAACGTTATTTATATTCTTTGATCTTTCATTAGTTTTGTTAATGACAAATATAAGGAATATCTTTTAGCAAATAATAAATACTAGCTTAAGTCTCTTAAGTACACATTTTACACTTCACATAATAACCAAGAATTACAAGTTTAGTAACTTGTTTCCTTAAAAGGAAACTTTAATTCTTAAACCATTCCATGACATCATTGCATGCATCACATACAATATCTTTGATATATCTTGGTTAGATTTGCAAGATACATAGTTGACATTTGAAGATCTTGGATGATTTGGTAAGATACAACTAAGATATGGTAAGAGACAACTAAACCTTAGCTGTCACATCCCACGGATCCAAATCATATAAAGTACGGATCCCTTGTGTGGGATCCGTGGGATCCATGAGCTGAAGATCAGCTTGCCTATAAATAGGAAGCTGATCATTTGGCTCTCTCATCACTCATATAGCTTTAACACACATATTCATTCAGTACATATCTTACTAACATCATTCATAGTTGCATTTCACTTTGATCTTTCATTTTGTAGAAAAGAGATCAAGCATTCAAGGATCTACAGAACCGTAATCCTTTAGTTGCATTACTGTGTGATATTGTAGTTTGTTTCACACATCATATCTATCATTTGTAATCAGTGAGTGTGGTTAGTGCTTTAGTCCTTAAAGCACAAAGAGTGTAAGGGAGTGGTTGTACCCGTGTAAAGAACTCGACATCTAGCTTAGTATTGGTAAAGTAATTAGGCGACGTCAGGTTGGTTCTACCTTGTGAAAGAACCCGGTGTTTAGCTTAGTACCGGAAAAGGAAGTAAGCAACGTGTAAAGGTCTTCTCCGCCTAGAAAAGGAGTTTGTTTCTTAGTGAAAGATAAACTCTCGAGTAGGAAACTCGGGGAGTGGAGTAGGGCAAGGAAGAGAGTCCTTGTAGCCGAACCACTATAAACAACAGTGTCGTGTGGTTTGATCTTTCCTCTCTTTATCTTTTGTTTACATTGTGTGATTATTTATTTGTGATTGTTTCCTTTGAAATTAACATATAGTAACAAAGCAAATAAAACTTGAAAAACGGTAAAACTATTCAACCCCCCTTCTAGTTTTCCACACCCACAAACCCTCGAAGCCGCATTCGTATTTGCTCAGCGAATGATGAGTCGAGTGCTTAAACGAGGTTCTAACTCCACAGTCATTGGACAAAAGAGAAACTCCGATAACCATGACAGCAACAACCGGAACAGCAACAGTTATTACAATCACAACAGGAACTACCGCAACAATGACCGAAGTAACCGCAACAGAGACTACCAGCAAAGTCGAAACGATAGACATCAGCAACAAAACCGCCGACAAGAAGCCGCCAGGACTTATGTGGCTGCACCTACTGAGGGAAAAATGTATGCTGGGACAAAACCCCAGTGTAACAAGTGTAAGATGCATCATGTCGGACCCTGCATCGCTGTTTGCGGAAATTGCCGAAAAATAGGCCATGTGACCAAAGACTGCAGGGCTACAGGGGCAAATGCACAACCAGTAGCAGTGAAGTGCCACGGTTGTGGTGAGACGGGTCATTACAAGAGTCATTGCCCGAAGAACCCCAACAATGCTACCCGCGGGAGGGCCTACATACTGGGAGATGGAAACGCACCACAGAACCCCAACGTCACAACGGGTACTTTCTTACTGAATCAACATAGTGCTAAAATATTATTTGATTCTGGAGCCGATAGGAGCTTTGTATCTACTTCATTTGCTTTATTGCTTAATATCGCGCCTGTAGAATTAGATACCTCGTACGAAATTGAAATAGCCGACGGAAAATTGTTAAACACCAACACCATACTCGAAAACTGCACCTTAACCCTCCAAAACAAATCATTTCCAATCGATCTCATGCCCATCCAACTTGGAAGCTTTGACGCAATTGTGGGCATGGATTGGTTATCCAAACATCGTGCCCGAATCATCTGCGACGAAAAAGTTATCCAAATCCCCATAGACAATGAAACGCTCACCGTTCGTTGTGACCACTATAAAACCCAACTCAATATCATCTCGTACATCAAAACGGTGAAATACATAAACAAAGGATGTCACGGCTTTTTAGTTCAAGTAACGGAAGATAAACCGAAAGAAAAAGAAAAACGACTAGAAGAAGTGCCAGTTGTAAATGAGTTTGCAGAAGTATTCCCTGAAGACTTGCCAGGTATTCCACCAATCCGGCAAGTAGAATTTCGAATCGAGTTAGTGCCTGGAGCAGCACCCGTTGCAAAAGCACCATATCGATTAGCCCCTTCCGAAATGAAGGAATTATCTGAGCAGTTGAAAGAACTGTCAGATAAAGGATTCATCCAACGCAGCTCATCACCTTGGGGAGCACCAGTCTTGTTTGTCAAAAAAAAAGACGGAACATTCCGAATGTGCATCGATTATAGAGAGTTGAACAAACTCACAGTGAAAAATCGATACCCATTACCAAGAATTGACGATCTATTTGACCAACTGCAAGGATCGAGTGTTTACTCAAAAATCGATCTAAGATCAGGATACCACCAATTAAGAGTCAGAGAAGAAGACGTTCCCAAAACAGCCTTTCGAACACGATACGGACATTACGAATTCCGCGTAATGCCATTTGGTCTTACCAACGCACCAGCAGTGTTCATGGATCTAATGAACCGCGTATGTAAGCCATATCTGGACAAGTTCGTAATTGTATTCATCGACGACATTCTGATCTACTCACGTAACGAAAAAGAGCATGCTGAACACTTGAGAACCATTTTGGGTTTACTCAAGCAAGAAAAATTGTATGCAAAATTTTCAAAATGTGATTTTTGGATATCCACCGTTCAATTCTTAGGTCACATCATCAACAGTCAAGGTATTCACGTTGACCCCGCCAAGATCGAAGCAGTCAAAGGTTGGGCTTCGCCTACCACTCCAACTAAAATTCGACAATTTTTAGGACTCGCTGGTTATTATCGAAGGTTTATAGAAGGTTTTTCCAAAATCGCAAAACCTTTGACAGAACTCACTCAGAAAAACAAGAAATATATCTGGGGAGAGAAACAAGAATTAGCATTTCAACTCTTAAAACAAAAACTCTGTGAAGCACCAATTCTAGCGCTACCAGACGGGAGTGACGACTTTGTAGTATATTGTGATGCATCGCATCATGGTTTAGGTGCGGTACTAATGCAAAGAAACAAAGTCATCGCTTACGCTTCTCGACAACTCAAGAAGAATGAGGAAAATTATACCACTCATGATCTGGAATTAGGAGCAGTAGTATTCGCTCTTAAAATGTGGAGACATTATCTATATGGTACAAAGTGCACGGTATTCACCGATCACAAAAGTCTTCAACACATACTAGATCAGAAGGAGCTGAACATGAGACAGCGCCGATGGCTGGAACTACTCAACGACTACGATTGTGAAATTCGCTACCACCCCGGTAAAGCGAATGTCGTGGCTGACGCGTTGAGCAGAAAAGAGAGGATCAAACCTCTTAGAGTTCGATCGTTAGAAATGACAATTTATTCACCACTCCCATCTCAAATTCTCATAGCTCAATCGGAAGCTCTTCAGGAAGAAAATCGAGTTCACGAGAAAATTAAGGGCATGCTAGAAAGTGAGAACGGATTCAAACGAAGAGCCGATGGAATGTTATGCTTCAAGAAAAGATGCTGGATTCCTCTCTATGGAGGTATTCGAGATTTTATCATGCATGAATCTCACAAGTCTAAATATTCCATTCATCCCGGATCCAACAAAATGTACCAAGATCTCAAACAACTTTACTGGTGGCCAAACATGAAAGCCGACATTGCAACATATGTTGGGAAGTGTTTGACTTGTTCAAGGGTCAAAGCCGAAAGTCAAAAACCATCTGGACTACTTGTACAACCTGAGATACCAGTATGGAAATGGGAAAGAATCACTATGGATTTTATTACCAAGTTACCAAGAACGTCGACCGGATATGACACCATTTGGGTTATCGTCGACCGCTTGACCAAATCAGCTCATTTTCTGCCTATCAAAGAAACTGACGAGTTGGACACACTCGCTCAGTTGTACTTCAAAGAAATCATAATCCGACATGGAGTCCCAGTCTCTATCATTTCAGACAGAGACAGTCGATTCACTTCAGGATTTTGGCAATCCTTACAGAAAGCCCTCGGTACTCAATTGGACATGAGCACCGCCTACCATCCTCAAACTGATGGACAAAGTGAAAGGACAATCCAAACCTTGGAAGATATGCTTAGAGCATGTGTGATTGACTTCGGAAAAGGTTGGGACAAACACTTACCATTGGTTGAATTCTCGTACAACAATAGTTACCAAGCTAGCCTAAAGGCTGCACCTTTTGAAGCACTTTACGGAAGAAAGTGCAGATCACCTATCTGCTGGACGGAAGTTGGTGACATGCAGCTTACCGGACCAGAACTAATCCACGACACGACAGAGAAAATATTCAAAATCAAACATCGTCTCCAAGCCGCTCGTGACAGACAAAAGAGTTATGCTAAAAGTTTCGCCCTGGAAGGGAATGATACGCTTCGGAAAGCGTGGAAAACTCAACCCAAGGTACATTGGACCATTTAAAATCCTCGAGAGGATTGGCCCAGTTGCCTATAAGTTAGAACTTCCAGAAGAACTCAGTAGGGTACACCCTACATTCCACGTATCCCAACTTAAGAAATGCCTATCGGACGAGACTCTCGTCATTCCGCTGAAAGAGATTAAACTGGACGACAAACTTGTGTTCACAGAGGAACCCGTAGAGATAATGGATAGAGAAGTTAAGCAGCTCAAGCAAAGCCGTATTCCTATTGTGAAAGTAAAATGGGACTCCAAGAGGGGACCGACATACACATGGGAACGCGAAGACCAAATTCGCGAAAAATATCCACACCTATTCCCGTAAACCACTCTTATTAGCCATCTTAGACTTGAATTCCGGGACGGAATTCGAATGAGGGAGGAGTACTGTAAGATCCTGCGAAAAACCCTTGTAGTAATCTTAATGATTAGTGATAACCTTGTATTATCATTTAATAAAGCCATTTTTACGGGAAAATTTGAACTTTTCTATTATCGTTTATTAATAGCACGATGCATTATATATATATACATTGTATACACAAACACGAGATAACACTTCCGTTGCAACAAAACATCCTCACAAGCAACAACAAGCAATCGTACTCACAACAAAAACCTAACGTATCTATTATAGTACGTGTAATACAAAATCACTTACACCACATTACACCAAATATACTTAACTAAAATTTATTACAAACACTAATAATAATCTTAACATTAAACTACAAACCGATTTGGACTCTTAATGTTCGGCCCACATAATCCAACTAGCCATCAAATTAACACAACCCAATTATCACCAGCCCATGTTCGCTCTTTTCTTTCCTTGGTCATTTTTAAAACCCGATCGTATGCACCTTTCACAAAACACACTTAACTAAAATCTATTTTACATCTAACACACTTAATTAAATAAACTCTTTAATGATCCTATATTACTACTAAACAAGCCTTACTAATCGGCCCAACAACTCCACCCAACCCACCGAATTTTCACAACCCAACACCCCACTTTAATTCTATTTCTTTCCTTTGCATTCTTTTTAAAACTCGATCGCTACTACACCTTCAAAAACCCGGTGGCATTTTAAATGTCGAACATAAACATTACATATTTTTATATTTTGAATACACCACCCAACTAACTACCATAATGCAAGGACACAGCTAGGAATATCAAGTATTCGCATAGTAACGAAACCCATTTTAAATGTCCTATGTTCGACTCGAACTTATAAAAGTAAGTCACGAAACACAACCGAATTACACTCTACTTTTTCCTATAATCTTTCAACCATATTACCAACTAAATGTGACACTTCAAATGAAAAATGAACTAGAATCACGACTCCTAGCTCGATATGCTCAATCTTGTGTCAATATGATATAAAACCGAATGAACATGAAACTCCAAGAACTACAATACAAAAACCTAGCTACCACTACTCACTACACACTCAATCTAGGAAAGAATTATACAAGTGTCCCATAGTTACAGTGCCTTCAATCATTGAGTCAATTAGTCAAGGAGATATGAAGATATTTTGTCTATAAAAACCCTTCATTCGATCTCCTCTCTTTTCCCTATCACCTATCACTCTCTTTCACAATCAATACATTCCTTAAAAAGTCAAGTAACTTTCTGTCGTGGGGTTTGGAAGCAAATTTAGTAGAAGCATAGGCGTATAAAGTTGTTCGAGTCCACTGCTTCTCCCTGTGTCTCACTTGATCGACCACAGTCCTTCACCACCTTTATAAAGGTGTGGTATGAACTCTTTTTTTCATTCTTTGCACATTACACATCACTTGCATGCATCATTTCTTCATTCGAACATATAACTAGTACGCATACATTATATAGCTTCCATGCACAAACGTATAATATTTTTGTGTTCGTATCACATGCATCAAGAAATGGGAATAATAGAGCCTCACTGTGAAGGTTTGAGAAAACACAACCCACACCACCCTCACTGTTAGAAACTACATGGCATGCAACTGTTTTAACATTCACAACTAAACCCTCACTTCATGCAAATAACACCATATCACACTAATTCAAACTCGAACTCAAACTATAACCCTCACGCCAAACCAGTTAAAAGGAGATAGAAAAACATCATAGAATTTACTAGTCAAAAACTTGTTCGAACTACCCATTTCACGTTTAATTTATTTCGAAACATTACGCGTAACAAATAAATATAAGTGCATGTCTCGAATCACAACTTAATGAACTCCAAATTCCATGAATGTAACGTCAACCATGCACTCTCAACGACACTCAAAGGGACATGGTTCTTAAGCTACTCGACTAGTGTAGGAAAGACTTAGAAAAATATGAACCGATATCGGGTCTAAGATTTTGCGACAAGACTACAAACTAAAATTATATCTTTGGATTTTTAAACACAACATTTAAATATTTTTGCACCTTTCGATAGTCTACATGGCTTAGAATATTTTTCATATTCTAAGATTCCACTCATAATCTCGTCTAGACCTTTAAATCGAGCCATGTAAAGTACTACTCGATCGAGTATTTAGAAACAAGTAAAAATCTAAGTATTATAACCAAGAAAAACAACTCGACCGACCTAACTCATGAACCTTTTATGTCAAATTCATGAAAGTAACATATATATATTTTTACTCCTCTCGATAGTACCCCTGGAAAACTACACTTTTCGTAATATAACTTCAATTGTATAAGTTTCCTAACACGTACTAATTAAATCATTTTACTTGCCCATCGCTAGCCAAAACTAAGAAATTTAACTATAACCTTTCGGTTGGGCCGAATCAAAGCCCAACAAGAATTTGCGATAGAGAAGTCCAATAGGCCCATGCAATATGTTTTCAGAATCAGAAAAATAGCCCAAGTCTAAGCCCAAAACAGTTTACACGCCCTCGCCTCTAAAATTCTTAATGGGCCTTAAGTAGATTCGATACATGGCCCAATAATGTGAAAATAAGCTCTTTTCTGAAATAAGAAGTTGAAATAAGTTAAAATGAACTTAATAAGGTTATAGAAATTTTCAGAATATTTTTCCCGTCATTTTTATGCAAAAAGGACTAAAAATGTAACGCGATCTAACTGGAAGGACCAAAACTGCCAAACTGTGAAACCTAGGGACTGAAGCTGTGAAAATAGTTTATAAAGGACTTAAATTGACATACCATTGAACTCCAAGCTTTGTATGGACATATGGACAAGATTCGGACTATTATTGGACTATGGACTTAACCGAGGACTAACGATGCAACGCGAGCCACAGTTAGGGTAAAGGATGTAAAATCTGGGAAGAACAAGTACTAACAGTTATAACTTGACATTCTTATTTCATTTTTCATTTTTGGCACCACACTTATATCTCATATGCATTTTACGCATTCTATTTGCATATTAGTTAATTTTCAATATTTAGTAACATTTCATATTAATATTTCATATCAATTCATTTACTCATTGAAGATATGATCTTACGAGAGCACGAGCACCAATAATCATATATAATAACACCTTCACCTTCAACGATTAGATCGTTGTTAATCATCACCTACCATTCATACACACACACCACTAGAAATTAGTCAGATTCTCAGTTATTTATATATTTACCAGGTTTCACATCGAAGTTATTATAATCACCTCTGAGTTTATTGTCACCATCACCAGTAACGCTTAAGGTGAGTCATGGCCTCACTTTTTAAACTCTTTATACTTTTTAAACTCCGTGAGGGGGATACATGCTATAAACAGATCACAAGTATTTTTTTGTATGCTACCTGACTTGATATATGCCTAAGTTACCATATTGCCACAAGACCCTTTTATCATGAGCCATTAATCACTGCGGTGAACGCGAATATAATGAATAGATCTATTAGAGGTTGACGACCTATCCCACTAATACTGTGACGGAATGCTTTTTGCTAGTCGTATTAGTCGCGATGCATTATATTTGAGAGAAATAGGAATTGGCAAATCACCTATTACACGAGGGCAAAACTTTCATCATTAATTTGGTGGACACCTCCGTTTATGCGGTACTTTGTTAACGTTTGCGTGTCATGAGACTTAGGGCAATATATGAACTGCGATATCAACTTTTAAACTGATTGTATCTTCAATACAATCTTACTTGTGAATCGAACTGAATATTTAAATTACAAACTCCATGATTTCACTCAACATTATGTTGACTTTTAAGCATGTATCTCAGGGAACTAGAGGAGCAAGGCAAGGCATGGAGCAGGCGTACCCTATCTTAAATAAATGGTGTAAAATAAAGTTGTAATTCAGTTAAATTGATGTTTCTTTGGAGAAACCTTAGCACTCTGATGTAACACTTTGTAACTGAATTTGTATTATGGACCTATGTAAATTAAAAATGCCGCCTCAGGCTGTTTTACTATGATTTTGTTTTCGATCCTCACAGTAACACCCAAATTAATCTTCCGCTGCTATATTAAAAATTTGGGGGTGTTACAGAGGTAGAGCAGTTTCCTTTTGAGGATGTTTTCACAGCTCTTGATCTTCTCGAATCTTTCTCAGCTTGCTTGAATTACTTGCAGAATCACTGTAATGACCTAATTGGGTTATTACTCCCTCCCAATTAGTAAGGCATTTTCTTTTACATGCTCCCTCCCAAATTGACAACCCGTTTGATATAGCTTTGATGCTTGTAGAAGAAGTTTCTCTGAAATCTTGCCAAATTGTCTTCAGTCTCTTGCACAGCGGAAAATGGATTATAGACTGATGACTTGTAACTTCTTCACAGGTTTCTTTGGGGAGCATCATATCGACATCTTCAGCTCACTTAGAATGCTTCCAGTTCTTCATAAACAGCCCCGATGTACACATTTCATACATTTCTCCCTCCAGGATGATGACGATCTTTCGGACTCATCCTACATATGTGTACATAGACATATCAACTAGAAGCAACAAACAAATCAATACCCCATGAGTTGATGTCGATAACTATTCTCTCTACGATTCTCTTAGGATCAATCTCTTCTCAAACCTCTTGTATCAAAACAACGGCTTTTTGTAGTGACTGCTGATGGAGAAACCCATTATGACGAACTTGAGGCTGAAGTAAAATAACCTAGGCTTGTGACTTAAACTTGCACGATAGTGTGACTAAGAACCTATACTGAGCACTACAACGTAACTCCTTACAGCATAGATCGTTTCATATACCCATCCATCCTTCCTTAACTGTATATGAACATCTCTTGAATTATCCACATCTTTGTGTGACACTGAGTACTACAACATATCTCCTTTAAGTGATAGTTAACTAGGTCTTCGTCCATCCTCCCCTTGACCTATGAAAACAAGATAACCCAAGACTTAATCACTATTCTATAAATGCTCAAACAAGGATCTCGAAGAATCATGCATCCAACCAACCCCGATATCTTCAAGATACTAAGTACACGTACCCGTGATATTCCACTTCAACTTCAAATAAGTAATAATGAATCATCCTTGTAGTCACAGTTGATAATTTAGCCATTGTCATTTGATTGCGATTCTTGTTCAGGATCTTTTCGGCTATACGTGGTGATGTTGAAGGTGTAGGCCAAAAATATCATTTGTGATTTTGGTGTGAAATATGCCATAAAATGACATTCTAATGATGCTGGAAAATTTTGAGTTTTAGAAATTTTTACGCCGAAAATTCCCCGAAAAATTCGAATTTTGGCCAAAAAATTTGAATTTTGGGCCAAAATTTTCACTCTTGTACCAGAATTTGAATCTCGCGTAAAAATTGACCGTTAAGTCATTCCTCAAATTTAAATTTTACTCAAATTTTCCTGCCAAAAAACCTTTTTTTTTTTTTTTTTTTTTTTTTTTTTTTTTTTGCAATTGCGAGATGAAGGTCCAATTGCGAGAGGAGCTTGAATTGCGAAAGATTGTTGAATTGCGAAAGCCAGCATCAATTGCGAGAACAATTGCGATAAAATCCCAATTGCGATAAAACCTCAATTGCGAGACCAATTCCGAAACTGAATTGCGAGATCAATTCCGACACTGTGAAGCAATTGCGAAGCTGTTATGCAATTTCGAAGAAGTGGCAATTGCGAGAGAGTTCAATTGCGAGGCTGTCAGCCAATTCCGAAGAAATGACCAATTCCGAAGGAATTACCAAATGCGAAACTCAGTTGCAATTTCGAAGAAGTGACCAAATGCGAGAGTTTTGGCAATTGCGAGAATTATCAGCTTACCAACTCTTGACATTTAGCCACTTTTTCTCTTCCCCATGCTTTATCAGACTGTCTTTCACCAACTTTGACCAATAATTCACAAACCAATGAATATTCTAATTAAAATATCCAAGAACACATCTTCCAAAATCTTGTATAATTTCTGTCGATCTAAATACTTAGAACACAAAAGAAATTTAGCCATAAAACACAAGATGTGTGTGAAGAACAATCGCAGATCCACAACCCAACTCGTTAGAACATCAACAAACACAATCTTACCTTCAAAAATTAGTGTTCGAATCCAAGAATAAACCACAAACAGCCACGAATTTAGAAGAACAAAAAACTCAACAGTAGGTGTTTAAAGAACAAAGATCAAACACAAAAAACTTCAAAACTGCTACTGATGAACAGTAACGAGCAAGAACACACCAAAAAAATCACATTTTTTACCTCAAACACACCACGATTCGCCCCCGGTTAGCTCATGATACCAATTGTAAAGACCAAGAATCGTCTTTTAAGACCTTCTGGAGGTCGAGGTTGATCAAAATGGAAGAGATGCATGATAGGTTTTAGTGAGAGAGTAGAGAGAAGGTGGAGATAGTGAAAACCGGATATTATTTCTATGGATAATGATTTTCAGCCACACCTCACAAGTGAAGACTTGTGGGGTATTTAAATGCCATACAAGACAACTTTAAGAGTATTACATTATCAGTCCCTGCACTTTATGCATTCTAGTTGTCTATTTCCAATTCACGTAAATATCGCCCAGCTTCATTTCTAACACAAATAACTGAAAGCAGAATAACTGAAAATAGCATGAAAAAACGATGGCAATAACTTACAGTTCTAGGCCCTAAATTGCTTGAAGGTGGAACTTGAGGGGAGTTTGGCCTGCCAAAGTAACACGACTTCATATATTAGTTCAAGACCATTTTAAGGAGATGACGAGAACATATCATATCTGTTGGGTTTTAAAGGTTTCTTGAAGTTACTGTTGCTTACATTATTAAGACAGCTCAGGTACTTCAAAAGATATACGACAAGTCATTAATGTTGCTAGTTATAAAGTTAATGCTGCTTATGGAAGATTAATGCTGCTACAAGATTAATACTGCTAGAACAGATAGTTAGTATTGCTAATACATTATTAATGTTGCTAGAGTATTAGAGTCGGTTATTATGTATAGTATGTTTAGATAAGTATAGAAAAGATTTATCTTGTGTAGAAAGTTATTGTAAGCTGACTAGGACTCCTTAGTCTATAAAAGGAGGATCTAGGGCATAGATGAATATACGACTTTAAGATAGAAAACTTCAAGGTTGTAAACCCTAATACTCAGAGAGTATTTGTATTATTAATAATATTGAAGTGTTTAGTTTGATATTCATTGTTCATTGTTTCATTCGTTATAAAGTTCTTCTTAAGATCAAATACAAGATTCCGCATTGTGTTTGATAAGTTACAAGACAGTTTCTATACATAGTTGTGTTAGATTTATCTAGCATAGCTAAACCTTTACAAGCTAAGGGATTCGATCAAGTGCTCAACTGGGATCAACAAGTGGTATCAGAGCTTGTGATCTAGAGACTGTGAATCAAGAAGAACCTGTTGCAACTCATCTCACTGAAGAAGGAAGACATGGACTCAGAATCTACTCACATGATTACTGCATCAAAGGTCCCCATGCTCAAGCCTGAAGAATATGAGCTATGGGGAATGAGGATAGAGCAGTACATCCAGATGGTTGATTACTCTATGTGGGAGGTCACAGAGACTGGTAATCAACTACCTAAGACTGAAACTTCTGCTGAAGGTGTTACCATTATAATGCCTATCAAGACTGCTGAAGACAAGGCACAAAGAAGGCTTGAAGTAAATTCAAGTGATCGATTGGTACACTTAGAGAGATGAGAAGTATGTATGAAAACCGAATGAGAATATATTAGATTAGAGAGAGAGAGAAAGAGATGGAGAGAAAGAATACAAGATACACACACACTATCACCTATTCACCTCTAAAGCACACATGAAAATGAGGTAGGAGTGTGTGTTATATAGGTACAATGTCACGCCCTAAGGCTTTCCTATGGGCTTTGGTTAGGCTTTACATGGATTGGACTATTTTAAACAATACATGAACTTACCTACTTAGTCCAACCATAAGCCCTATATATCACTATTCTATTACATTAAATTGACACACTACAAAGTTGTTAAAAGGTAAATGACCATCACTTTATAAATGCTAACAATCTCTCCCTAAGGGATGGTCATTCTAATGATGTGTCGATATTTATAGAGATGAGAAGCTAGGGTTTTTATGAGACTTTAGTCATCATGTGTGGTAATATGGGGACATGTTGAGGTGGCTAGATCAAGTTGGGTGCCAATTGTGAGGAGGGGGAGGGGTTAACGTGAGGTGGTGATGTGTTTTGGTTTAGTTCCATACATTTTACCTACCTTGTTTATCTTGGGTGAGACATGGTTATGTGGATGAATTTGGGACTTAGAAGGACATGTTTGGGTAAGACTTGGTTTAGGATTAAGTAAGGTATTAATTTGGTTTGAGTTTTGTGGGTTTCGAACTAGGTAAATTCATTGTGGATCGAATGGCTTCTTATAATGGTACATAGGGCTATGGCATGTTGTACACTAGGGTTTAGGGATGTAACATGGTTGGTTTAGGGTTTAGTTTAGGTATTTGTTGAGTAGAAAAATAATTAGGGTTTATTTATTTTATATTTATGTCGAATTAGTGAGAAACAAAAGGAAAATGGTTTGTGCTCAAAAGGGTTGTTCTATGGCTTAATAAGGTTGTACTAGGGTGTATGTAATAGGAAAAAAATATATTTTTAATGTTTGGTTAAGTTATATTAATTATATGTTAAATTTACTAGATTTAAAAGCATATAATGAAATTTTAGGTTTTTGTGCATTGAACACTTGTACACTGGGTTTTAGAGACTTGTACTAATATTTAGTGAGTTTAGAAAATTTATTTTTTTAAAGTTAGTGCATGAAATACTTGGACAATGTGCTTTAAAATGAATACATTTAAGGTTATAATAGGATTTTTATTAATATATAGTTTTTATGCATAAATGACTTGTACATTGCCTTGAAAGACTTGTACATTTATATTTTGTAAAAATTATATAGTTATTAATTATGGTTTGTGATTTTATTACATAAAATCATGATTTAATAAAATTAGGGTTTGTATCGGGAGTTAAAGTGAATTTAGGGTTTCTGTACTTTAGAGGCTTGGACATTAGCTTGGATGAGTTGTACTTTAGTGTTTTAGGGTTTAGTTATTCATATTCATTGTTATAATGGTTTAGGGTTTCGTAGAAACCCTATTAGATAAGAAATGTTTAGTTTGTACGTTTGTTAACGAATTATCGTAAAATGGCAAATGGTATATCGTAGGATTTTATATAGAAATGTTTATATAAAATAAGCATTAAGTAAGTTGATGTTGGTCTGCATGAGAGCACATTTATCGAGGATGTGAGTTACGTCACATTAGATAGTAGTTATGATCAGATAATAAAAAAAATAATAATAAAATAAAATAAAATAAAAAATAAAATTACACGTAGAAAAATGATAAGTATTTTGTAAGATAGTTTATTAAAATGTGAAAATTTTACAGTGGTTACATTCTAGCAGCTAGACATAGATTACATCTGGATAGTTTTGAGGCATCTTAGTCTGCTGCATGTGGCATTAATAAAGGACCTTGTAATCATTTTGTTATGTAACAAAATTGATTCAAGTTATTAATAGATGATGTTGGTTATGATTTACTATATGTTGATGTTGATTTATGCTACTGTGGTTGTTCATGTGTTTTGTGATTGTATTCAGAAATGTCGTGATGTTACTTGTGATTGTCATGGTTCTTAAAAAGATACAAATGAAATGAAAATACAAACACCTAATAAAGAAAATTTCAAAAGAAACTTGATGAATATAGAGAAAGTTGCTTTTGTAAAATGATAAATCACTTTGTTCCCCAACAATCCCACACCAAGAGTTGATCATTTACCCAACCATGTCGTGATTCTATGATTTTTCCATCACATTGTGACAATATTGTTAGGAATTGTATACAAATTCCCTGGTACTCAGTGTATTCTAACATGATCACTATGTGAGTTCTAAATCTGTATTTTCTTGTGGTATTAACAGAAAATGGCTTTTATAAACTGCCTCCCAAAAGGGGGAAAAACACCAAAAGCAAAACATCTCCAAGAGGGAAATCTGCAAATAAGATTACAAGTAAAACTACAAACAACAAAATAGAACTACAAAGTTACATCAATAATGGAAGGATAGAAAACAGGGAACATTTTATTCCACTGTTAGAATTCTAAAGCAACAAAAGTAGTTAGGTTTGTGTAAAGATGTCTTCATTACAGACCGAGTTTCAAGACACTACATTTGTTTGAACGAATCTGTTACGCCACGAAAAGTATATAATTCTCGAAAGTACAAGGACTCTCTTTGTAATATACCCAAATCCTAGTAGTTAAAAGGTACAACTTAAATCTAACTAGTTTTATCCAAACACACTTTTTTTTATATAAAGAAATGAAAATGTGATTCATCTGTCAAACTCATTTCACTCCAAAAATCACCATTCAAAAAACAACACTTCATTCTGATCAACAAAGGTACAATTCACATTTTATTTATTTATTTATCTTATTGAAATAGCCGGGTCTTGAGCGGATATAGCCGGGTTTTGAGCGGATATAGCCGGGTCTTGAGCGGATATAACCGGGTCTTGGCCGGAATAGCCGGATTTTGAGCGGATATAGCCGGGTCTTGGCCGGAATAGCCGGAATAGCCGGGTCTTGAGCGGATTATTTTATTTTATAGTGTTAATTTTTTCAATAAGTACTGTTTACTTTAAAAGGGTGTCTGGGATTTGCTTTTTTTTTCTTTTTTCTCCAGCTTATAAATAAGCAGTTATATACGACTTCAAAATAAGGTTTCAAGTAAGAACTTTGAAACAAGTAGAAGGGAATTAGATGACACAAAACTGCTTATGCTTAAAAATTAAGCAGAAACAATAAAAACACCGCCTAAGTTATGTTTCATAGTAGAACTTGTACTGGTGTATCACTTATTTATGGCATTCTTAATTTTGATGTAATGCGTGATCTCACATTTTAAACTTAAACTAGCGATTATGTAGTTTTTCTATTACTTGTTCACTAGTTTGAAGATGAAGGTGAAGCATTTGCTTTCAGTAGGGTCAAGCAAGAAGATGAAGGAGAACACAATAGATTCAACAGACCGGGTTTCAATGCATCCTGAATTCATTATTCACCACATACTGTCTTATCTTCTGGATGATGCAAAATCGCGTCTTCGAATGAGTGTCTTGTCTAAGCGATGGTTTACTCTGACGGCTTCTTTTCCTATGTTTTATTTCCATTTATGGGAATGGTTCCGTTCGATGTCTAGAAAGTATGATTATGAGTATATTGAAGAGATGTTTTATAAGTATGTTGAACATACTGTGTCTAGATTCTGCGAGCAAAACATCAGTGCACACACACTCTACATCTATGCAAATGTCATAAATCTTGAAGAAAGAGAACTTTTTGGACGTTGTCTTGATTTAGTTCTTGGAAAAGGCTTGCAAGTGATTAATATTAATTTCATTTATGATCCTGTGAATCTGCCAATGTTTCGTTTGCCTAACACACTCTTATCTGCCTCTTCATTAACATCTTTGACATTGCATAAGTGTGAGTTACCTTCATCTTTGATGGTTGGTGTTGTGAAATTCAAGTCATTGAGGCTGTTGTCGCTTTCGTGTCTCCCGATAGACGAGGGTGTGATCGAGTATCTGACCAAAGGTTTCCCTCTTCTTGAAGAAATTTATCTCGTAGGTTGCTATGGCTTCAAAACGTTTTGTGTTAAAAGGCATCAGAATCTGCTAAAAGTTGTGATTTTCTGTAACAAAAGACTTCTACTTGAAAGAATAGATGTTGAAGCTCCAAAACTAAGTTATTTTCTTTTAGATATAAGTAACAAATACAAAGCCCCCTCTATGTTTTTGGGTTCATGCAAAAAGCTGACAACATTTTGTTACCGCGGGTTTCCATTAAAAAATTATAATGACTTCTTATCTAACTTCCCGTTCCTCGAGAATGTGGTTTTAGACTTTCCATCTCCTGTTAACAACCTGAAGTTGTCAAACCATTCCTTGAGGGAAATACGACTACAATCTTATTGTGATTTGGAAGAGATTGATTTAAATGCACCCAATTTACTTTTGTTCGAGTATTGTGACCGAATTTATTTTGATAATTTCTCATCTTTATCAAGGAAGCACTCATCCATGTCGAAAGGATGTATGAAATGTGAGACAACAGAGTATTTTGACATTCTATGGTTAGAGAAGTTGAGGAAATTCTTGGACAAGAATAGCATCTTCAAAGTTTTGAAGTTGGTTGTACATTGGGTATTTTCTCGAATTCATTTATTTCATTAGCAATTTTTGTGTATTTACTTGCTCTTAAACAATGATATAAATTAATGCCTGAACAAAGTTGTGTTTACCAATTGTCTTACAGGATATCGTAGATTTTGAGGAGTTAAAGTTGATCCAGTTGCCACCTTATGAACTCGAACATGTTGAGCTCTGCGTGTGGAAAATACCGGTTTATGTAGATCATGTGGATGCTGTGCTTTGGTGTTGTCAGCCTCGATCTCTAACTTTAGAACTGGATCATTATACTGACACAGGTGATGTTGTCGAGGTAAGATTTGTGTGTATTTACGTTGGTGAAATGTTAATTATCTGTTAGTTGTTATATTGTGTCTTATCCATTGCACTTCAACATGGTTTAGGTTCTGTTTCCAGGCAGAAATAATGTTTTTAATCTTTTCTCTTCAGTATACATATGAGAAACTACTTCAACAAGAAGATGAGGGCCAAACTAATATTTACTTTTCCAAAGATGAACAACACTTCAGTGACTTGAATTCATTGTTGAAAGCACTGTCTCTTGATCAATCAAGCTGCAAAATCACCTTTATAAAGGAAGAAGGTACACTATTTATCCTTTTCTTTTGTCAACTAATACAATTTATATGTGTATAACACATTCTTTCCTCATCTTGTTAATATCCAAACAGTTGTCCGAGAAGCAGGATAATGGAGTATGCAAATCGTGAGATTTCTTCATTAACTGGATTGAGGAACGTATCCGTGATGACAGAAGTTCAAAAAGTGTGACCAGGACTAGTAGAAAATTGGATTTTGTGTTTTAGTGAACGCCTTTAAGTAACCCGATTATGATTACTCTGCCTTTTATGTTTACGTTTGTACTGACGGCTTTGAATCTTAGTAAGTCTACATGCTAAAGCCCATTAAACAACGTTATGAACGATCACCAAATTCTGGTAGCGTCGAGTCATTTGTGTGGACCCAGTAGGCGTGAGTCAAGCTCCTAAATTTGTGTTATCCTCCGTGAACGTGGAGCTAATTCTAGTGGTGTCATGGTGGTATGCAATTGCTTGACAGAGGCTGCTTGTCTGCTGAACTTATTGCACTTAATGGGATTTCATGATCAGTTGGATTAAGGAATCTATCCGTGATGACAGAAGTACACAAAGTGACCAGTACTACTAGAGGATTGGATTTTGTGTTTAGCGTTTTGGAGGCGTTAGGTGCAACATTTAGTAAAAATCTGATATAGTGATTAGTGGACGCGTTTAAGTAGATCTATTATGATTACTCTTCTTTTTGAGGTTTACATTTGTACTGATGGTTTTGCATCTTAGTGACAATGTTTTGTCTTATCCTAGAAAGCATAAGTGTATGATCCTCATTATGTTTGGTTGGAATACGTAACGAGCCTCTGTGTGTTTGGTCGTATAAGTTATTTGAAATCATCTTCTGTACTTTTTGCTTCTGGTGGCGATCCGTTTTTAGGTGTATGCAGCGTCATATTCTGTGGCTTTTTGGTTAACCATTGTTGTGTGATTACTATAAAGCTTATAGGCAGTCTTTGACTCGTGAATTGTAAACAAAGCACATTCAAGTAATAAGTTGTTTCTTTGGCCGATCGATGAAAACATGTCAACCAGATAACATGTAAGGCGCTTTTTTTCTTAAAGTGTTAATTTCAGCTGTTATATGTTAGTAATCTTGTTTTCTTGCTTAATTTATGTTACGAGTGTTTTTTTTATCTGTGCTGAATTTTGTTCTCAACTTACTGATTTACATATCATCATATGTGCAGATTTAAGGGTGGCTATGTTAATGGGCCAAATGAAACCCAAAAATACTCTAGTTGTCAAAGCCCATTGATGAAAAATACTTATTGCTCCTAACTTAGGAGTCCTACGTATGCACATACTGACATACATATTCAAACTCATGACCTAAATTTGTGTTTGGTAGAGTGGTAGTCATGCAACATATCATCTCACAACATTATTATTGACATTTAAGACAAACCGCAAAAACAAATAAACAATGTAGGTAATATTAAGTGTATTGCTACTAGAGACAAAATAATACTAGAGACAAAATAATAACAACATGAAAAACATAAAAGTGTAGAAATAATACCGTAAACAATTTGATTGTCGAGACTCAAAAACACAAACAAGGAAAATGTTGAGGCCTGTGATGCTCACAGTTTCTTTAAGACATATTCGTCCTCTTCACGGTACTTGAGAATCGTGAACGTCTATCTCCCAGGATACAACAAAAAGAGAAAACCCCGTCAGCACAAACGGGTTATCAAGGCGAACAAAAAACGTGTCTTCCTTCTATTACGAACGGATACATACAAAGTCAAGATGAATGGTAAACTAAGGAAAGGAGTGAGTTGTTTTACTTGGTGTATTGAAATGAGAGAAGAGCTCTCAATATATAGGTGAGGAGGATGAAAGAAAAATGGTCCAATTAACTATCACAATCAATCCTACTAATGGCTCATGAACATAGAATTAAATTGGTCGTTACATATGAACAAACATTAATCTTGCTCTAAAGCCCTATTAGTATATTTGATGACCATCAATTGTCATTCAAACCCAAATATTAACCATACGAGGCATGCAGAACCCGTGCTACGCACAGGCTTTTAATCTAATTGTTAATTGCGCGTATTGTTTTTGTGTATTGTCGAGTGAATTTGTATTTTTAGTTTGGTATGTTGTATGAAACATTTTTATTTTGTTGTTTAAAAATATAAAAATGGTTGATATTGTTTTGGTTTTTTGGTCTTTATATTTTCTAAATGGGGTTGTCGTTATTAAATTGTCATACGCTTGATGTAATTTCCTTTGATTGTTTTGGCCTATTACGTAACCCAACAATAATTTTGCATTATATGATTTTTGCATGGTAATACGAAGCACACTGGCTTTTCCTTATTTGTTATAGTGTAATTTGCGTTAATTATTTTTTTTATTAGGTTCGTAAGTTATGATTATATTACATCTGTTGTAAGTATGCCATTAGTTGTTTGGTGATTTTTATATTTAATATTTTTATAACATATTAGTATTTATTTATAAAGTTTATGATTAAAAACTAAAGTTAGCTTCATCTCATTTTATTGTACAACTAATTTCATTGGAAATTAACATTGAAGTCTAACTAATATTAATAAATTTTATCAATAAACTCAATTCCAAATAGCTAACCAAATGAATATTAATTAATACACTATTAATAATTCCTAAAACCTTTTGGACTCCACTATTATGTCTTAAACTTAATTTTTTTAATTTACAAATGGGTTCGAGCAAAAATTATGTACTTTTCCTTTTATATTCATTATTCAAGTTGCATGCTTACATATACTAATCACGCTAAAAAATATCATTTAACCATTTAAATGTTGCTTTACATATATGCTCGTGCACATTTTCTTGAATCAATTCACACATGTGAGCTACATCAATAGAAAACACACATAAATTACTTGTATATGAAAATGCATTAACATAATACATATATCTATATATATTGCATTAGGTTAAATTATCAATTATTCTTGCAACATTTTCAACTTCATCTCAATCAATAACCAACTTTTAATTCTCTACTAATTACTAAATATCATGTGATCAATTCCGGCAAGCCTTGCACTTCCATCTTGATGTTGTATATACTTCACATTAAATGCACTGGTTTTGTTTTTCGATAAAAGTTTGAACTTTTGCTTATGTTTAAAACTCAACTTTTTTATTTGATATTATAATTTACAAATGGCTTTAAGTCAAAATTATGTATTTTTTCCTTTCTATTCGTTACTCAATGTGATATTTTTAATATGTTGTATTTTGCTATTATGGCAAACTCATTTAATGGGCGTCAATATTGGTTTCTTACTAATGATTCTACATATAGAAAAAGAAAACACTTTGCGATGCGCGAACCTTCTTCTTTTCAATAATAATTCAATTGCACACAATAAATTCATTCTAATATTTCTCAAAGAGCATTCGAAAGCAACTACTTACATAAACTAATCACACTAAAAAGTATCATTTAACCATTTAAATGTTGCTTTACATACATGCTCGTGTACATTTTCTTGAATCAATTCGCACATGTGAGCTACATCAATAGAAAACGCACATAAATTACTTGTATATGAAAATGCATTAACATAATACATATATCTATATATATGCTTATCTATAACGATCACCTAAATATGTATGAAACAAAGAAAATAGTTGGTATCCCAGTCTTTGGTTCCATTTATCTGAGCATGCATTATCTTGTGTGAGTTGCATGATACCTGTGTATGATAACTAAATTAAGAAAAAAAGAAGGCCGGGTTAATTACAAAGATCTAAAAGATGTGTGAATCATGTCCTAAATGTTGCAAAAGAGAATTTACATACCGCTACCAACAATCAAAGATCTAAAAGATGTGTGAATCTGTACATACTAAATGTGATTTTGGCCGGTTTATATAGGCATGAATTAGGTTATATCATTAATTATTCTTGCAACCTTTCGCAACCCTTGCACTTCATCTAGCCGACTTTAATTCTATACTAAATGCCATGTGATCAATTCGGGCAACCCTTGCACTTCATCTCCTTTCATGATTGTATAGTTATTATGAGGTTGCATTGAATTTCGAGTATTAGCTATCTTGTACTATATGCAATGGGACTCCATCTTGAGTATCTTGATTACTCCACATTAAAATAAATTCGATACAAAAAAGGGAGCCTAAGATTACCCCTTCCCACTAATTACGACACATTCTCACTTTCATGTCCCTACAAACATTCCAAAACTCATCTTTTCATTAATAACAACATCAAATTTTATACATATGTGTAAGATCAAAATTAAAACAAATAATTTGTGAACTTCAATTAATACCATATAGTAACCATTGGTAAAGAGACCCTCAAATCCCTATAAAATAACGTAGATTAAAATAAATTCTCAAAATATTAATTTTGTCTAGTTATACTTTCCATCAATTCAACTTTGATTTTGTATTATTTCTAATGTCATGGGGTGGATACATTGCAACCTCTTAAACTGCTTAAGTAGAAGGAAAAATAAAATAAAAGCAAGATTCAAGCCACCATTAATATTCATCAAAGCTTTGTCACACTAATTATAAACCTTGTTTACATATGATTTTCATTATCATGCATGCCTAATTTTTTGATAGTTCTTTCATAAATGTGGAGATATTATCCACTCCGTCTCCATCTTCCACTTTGTTTTGTTATCAACATCTTGATATACCCCGTTAGCGTCACTAACCACTTATCAATACCTGCAAGAATAACATTAATAAACTACTAACCAACCCAAAATTTTAAAATAGGTTAGCAGATCTAACCCTCGGTTCCTTCTCAGGCAACAACACATCCATTTGTCTTCCATAAACTTCAAAGCTGGACTATCAACCGACTTCACATGCAAGCAAGTTAACCATTTGCTTACCTTTGCACGTATACCCCCTTGCGTTAATCAAGTCAATATTTCTACATGAACCATTGCACGTAACATTAATATGGATAGTACACTTTCATTGGACGGAGAAATTTTACATTAACCAACTAAATTCAATTCCATAGGTGAGAAGCTACACCAAAAAGAACTTTATCACACTATAAGAAAAAATATGGAAAAACTATTGACTGAAAAATATGATCATGTCAATATCTATTTCAAAACTATTTATCTAATTAGCAAGCTTGTTAATTCACAGATCTTGAGCCATAAAAACAGATGGGGTACATACCAAGGTTACGGTTATTGATGCCTGCAATGAGTTCAATGCCATCAATTGCTAGCATGCGATCCACTTCATTCTCATCATGTGCCTAGAAACAAAAAGTAGAGATCAAAAGGAAATTGGTTAGTTGGTGTTGCACTGAATTTACACACAAACAATAATAAACTAACAACAAACATGTGATTCATAAAAAATCATCAAACTACACACAAA
The DNA here is from genome assembly GCA_021014915.2 of Artemisia tridentata subsp. tridentata. Taxonomy (NCBI): domain Eukaryota; kingdom Viridiplantae; phylum Streptophyta; class Magnoliopsida; order Asterales; family Asteraceae; genus Artemisia; species Artemisia tridentata. The sequence continues at coordinate 485,360,819 of CP139508.1, read as the reverse complement.
TTAAAGTTTCACACACACACACACATCAGTAACAAAGACCAAATGGTGTTATTTATAGTATTCAATGATGGTGGTTCAAGGGTTTGTACATTTATTTGAAGGCAAATGAAAGGAGCAAATGATTAAATGAAAATAAAGGCTAGCAACACTTCGTATGGTTTCAATCATTTACATTTGAAACACTAAATATAGCTCATATGTACTTACCACTTAAGCATGAACATTAAATCAAGGTACTTACGCATGAAGCCTCCGCATAATGAAACTCTATTTTCTGTATTTAATTCCGAGCATTAGGTAACTTGTACTCTATGCAATCTTGACGCCTCCACAATAAATTAGAGGGCCTAATCTTATAGTATTATAGATTCTCCAACAATAAACAATCACAATATGCAAGACATAAATGTAACACGCCAAGTTAGAGATAGTTGTCGCGGTCACAAGACTGATGTGAGATAACATGTGATGCACTGATGTAGAGTCCGTGTGTGAGCAATTAATATTGGACACAACCACCAAGCCCGGACTTAAGCAAGTGCGGGGTGGGCGAACGCACAGGGCCTTCGGTTTCTAGGGGCCTCCGATTCTAAAATGTACAGATTAATATTAACAAAGTTCAAGATGATTTAAGCCTCTTTAATGACGTTTTATCTGTATACAAATTATTGTTAAATTCAATAAAAAAATAATAAATAAATAAAAAATAAATAATAAATAAATAAACCGAATTATCATGTTTTAATACAGCGTTTGGGATAGGGTGGGGAAGAAGACCTGACTGAAACATTTGTTGTTGTTTCCTTATGGGTCCTCAAAATTTGTTAGTAATTTCTTATTACACCTAGTAAGGTTACCATGTGCCTATAAAAATGTTCACCTTTAACTATATTTAAAAAAAGAGTGAATTACAAAGATGGTCCCTATGGTTTGCGTTGACTCACACTCTTTGTCCTTTGACTTTTATTTTGCACAAATAGTCCCTAACTCCGAAACCCTTAACACTCATGGTCCTTTGACCAAACGGCGTCAGTTTTGACCGTTAAACACCCCTCATGTGCAAGGCATATGAGGGTAAAAATGTCATTTTAGTCATTTTCTTTCTTTCTTTATCATCTTCTTCATCTTCGATAAGCTTTATATGGATCCCACCACTACCCCTTTTTCATCTTCACCCACAAACACCTAAGTCCCACCACCATTGTTTTCAACCACCAAGTTTTCCGACCACCACCATGAAATTCCAACCACCTCAATCAAACACATATTTTAAAACTCCATGAATATCTATCTCTCTCATACACACCATTAACGTACCCCATTTCATGTACAAATCTTCAAGCCACCATCACAATCTAATCAAATAAAAAAACTCTCATATCTCATATCTGATACTGAGATGAGGGATCCACGTCCACCACTTATAAACGCACTAGTCCATTAATTGCCAAAATGGTCAAGCACCAAACCATGTGATAATGATATACCAAAGTCAATCTTTCTGACCTAAATTAGGTGGATACATGTCAAAACTTGAAGCAACAACAAACAACCATAATTAAAAAAAAAAAAAAAAAAAAAAAAAAAAAAAAAAAAAAAAACCTTTACTTGTAACTCAACCAATTAAACAAACAACAAACCAAACACTAATCTTACAACCAAACAAACCCATTAGCCCAAATTTAACATGCATCAAAACCAATGGATCTAACCTTAATCTATAATCAATTTATAAACATAACCACACATAAAGATTCAATACTAACACATAAATCTATAAACACATATGGGTATACAAAAAAGAGTATTTTTCACAATAAAAATCATCTAAAAACCAAAATAAAGACTAAAAATAATCTTTAACAATAAAAATACAATCTTTATCACAAATTACATGAAAAAACGCAAAATCAAAACTGGGTTATGTAAATAATTAACAATTAAGATATATACCTGAAAAGAGAGCCAAAAACTATATAAAAAATGGATCTAAGAAGATCTTGAAACTGTTCTTGATCAATAAAGATGAACCAGCAAATCTTGAAGATTACCAACAAGAAAAAACTCAATCTTTCTTCACCAATACAGATGAACTAGCAAATCGTACCACCCTTCGTCACCGCGAACCAGCAAACTGAACCACCCATCATCGGCTACCTTAGCATCATCATCTTCCAGATCTGGGTTAAGGGTTTCAATTGATATGATGATTGGGTTAGAAGTGGTTTTGTAGGTGGTGGTGGTTATTTTCCGGCGATGTGGTTTTATGGGTGGTGGTGGTTATTTTGTGTGTCTTGTTTTGTGAGTGGTATATATAACTAGTTCTTTTGTTAAGTGGGTTAATTTGAAAGGACCATAATACCCTCATGTGCCTTGCACTGTTGCACATGAGAAACTTTGAATAGTCAAAACGAACGCCGTTTGGTAAAAGGACTCTTATTGTTAATGGTTTCAGAATTGGTGACTGTATGTGCAAAAAAAAAGTCAAAGGACCAAGAGTCTGAGTCAACGCAAACCACAGGGACCATCTTTGTAATTTACTCTTAAAAAAAATACTACAAAGCCTTTGGATTATTTTTTTATGAAGTTGACTGTTAATCAGTTATATTAGGGTCCGTTTGGTTTATAAGTGGGTTTGGATTAGGTTTTGGATTGGGTATAGAATTTGGATTTGGGATAGGTTTATGAGAGAGAAAAAATATTCATTAAATATATTTTATAATAAATTTTGAATAAAAAATATTATTTATATAGTAAAAATAGAAAAGAATGTAAGATGATATGTAAAAGGTCCCCAGATTTGATGTAAACCTACTTAGTTGGTGTGGATTTGAAAAACCCTTGTTCAAGGATTTTGAAACGATAAGCATTATCAACCAAACAATAGTTTTTAGGACTCATGCCCAAACTACTCATATAAACCCACCAACCAAACGGGCCCTTAATTTGATATAGTTTTTACTAAAAATAAAATAAAAATCAAAGTTAAATGATCTAATACATAAACTTGCTATTAAGACTATATCTAACATCTAATAAAGGACATCTATATTAAGTCATTTGTATGTACACTTAAATTTTTGATATCAAATGCCTACTTCGAAATTATCGCACAGGGCCTCCAAAATCTACGGAACGGCCCTGACAACCACGATAGTTCTTAAACTGGTGGAACAACGATCAACCATATAGAAGAGACGTACGAAAGTATCGTCTACCTAAAAGTCATGCTCATTGCCTAAAATATGTTTGATCATTTTTTGATTATTTTTCGTGTTCACGTTCTAGTAAGAAATAAATTACATTTATTGAAACAAAGCATTAGCATTTGGTGAAATTCATATTCTCAAAGCCTAACTTTGATGAAAGCAATAGTTTCTAGAATAAATTCACACATTTTTCCTCATGTTCAACACAACCACAATTCAAAACACATACTATTACACACAGGGCTCTAAAATGCGCATCATGGCGGCAATAAAAGATGTCATTAAAGCACGAGGCGTGGTGCTTTTTTTGAATTCAACTCCGATGAAAAAGGGTTTTTATTTTTAAAATGAAGAATATTACATGCAATGATAGTTTATTGACTTTATTCCTTATACATATCACTTTTTGTAAACTCGATACATGTGAAATATGATATAATCTATAAATATTTTTGATATTTTATGCCGCTTTAAATCACGTCTTAAAAACGCTATTGTTTCGCCATAGCTTGTAAAGCGTGAAGCTTGGCCATGCCGCCACGGCTCACGCTGTATATATAACCTTGACTACAGATAATAAAACAGATGTAAGAAATCACGTTGGTCCATGTTTGTGCTTCTGTTTCCTACTTCCATTTTTCGTTGACCTCTATATTTGGCTGTTTTCCGAAAAATAAAAAAATAATAATACTAACAAACATGAATTTATTTTATTTTTTTGGTGCATGCTCATTGTTAGACATGCAAAAACAGAACTCTTCTTTTCAATTATCATCTAGTTGCTAGAATGAGGTTATGCATACATAGGTTAGATTATGGGGTGTCTGAATTTGCTTTTCGACACAAGTTATCAAGCTATCGTGCTATCAAAACGTAATAACTCATTTGAATTTTTTGATACAGCAAAACTCAAAAAGCTTAAGATTATTTACTAAAGCAAGTTGTTTTCATAAGCATATTTATCTAATTCTTTTTCTTATTTGCATCTTTATCGGTGGTGTTTGTTTTTTTTTTTTTAATGTCTTAACAGCCTCTTAATGCCTCTTAACGAGCCAAACCTCTTAATCGGTCAGACGTTTTGGCCGTTCAGACCGTTTTGTTGCCTCTTGTTGACACAAAATAACCAAAAAAAATAGTACGAGAAAGCAAATGACACAAGACCTTACTTTAACAAGATTTTCGATTCAGATTCAGACATTTAAGCCTCAGATTTAGATTCAGATGTGCGGTTCAGATTCAGATTCAGAGCCTCTGAATAAACAAACAGCACCTAAATCTTTTTCTTTGTTCTTGGTAAAAGGTTTTAACTCTTTGAATAGCTTCACTTGAGCTTAATGGTGCGTTTATTATGGGTATATGGGAATGAGGTTATAGGTTTCATAGTGATTAAAGGTGTTTGTTTAGTGGGCCTAGGAATGAAATGAGTATATCATAGTCATAGATTCATTATTTGGTGTCTATGAAATCCATTTCGCCGGCCCCTCTCTTTTCCACCACAAAATTCAAATATCTATACACTTTTTCACAATGTTTTCAAACCCGGGTCGACCCGGCCGGTTCAACCGGTCGGACCGGTGCCCGGCCACAAAAACGGGTAAAAAAAACCCGGGTTTCTAAAACCGGGTTAACCGGTTAGACCCGCCGGGTTTTGAGTGACCCGGGTCAACCCGGGTTTCATTTTTTACAAAATTTTTTGTATAAAACCCGGGTTGACCCGGTCGAAAAAATTAAAAAATTAAAAATAAATGGAAAACCGGGTTGAACCGGTGCCCGGTGCCGGGTCGATTAAAAACCCGGTTTTTAAAACATTGCTTTTTCATACTACATTTTGTCATACAAACATAAACAATCGTAATGATATACTTTTTTATATCCATTTTCATTATACCCCATACCAAATCCGATACCCATTATAATTTATAGCAACAAACCAAACGGCCCCTAAATAGTTACTTATTCTTTTCAGATCATGCTAATCTTGCATATGACCAAAGTTTGTCGAGGTGAATGTATGTCACAAATGGCAATAAACTTCAACTTCTAGACTAAACAATCGAATTTAATAATACCATTAGTGGATAACACAAAGTATCGAATTTATATATCATTGAAAAAAGATTAAACAACACATGTCAAAAAAAATATGTGATATGCTCATAAAAGTTATAAATAAAAAAAGGTGAGAAAAAAATATACTCCCTAGTCCATCTTTCTATTTTGTTGTTCTAAAATTATTGTCCCTCTTCTAAATATAGTTATGAATAATGTAGCAAGTTTAATATATTGCACCTAATGTTACTAAAAATTACTAACATCATTCAAATATTTAATTAATTACATAAGGGTAAAAATAACATTTTGCAAAAAAATAAGAAAAAGAATACAGTAATAATTATATTTTCTTAAATTGTGTGTTTTTTGTCTGATGATAATAATTTTGTGACGGATGAACTATATTAATCGAAGTGAAGAAGTAACTAGAAGGTTGACTGATTTACTGTATTAAATAGTCAACCACAAGAAAAGAAATCCCAGTTTGGATGGACCCCACTTTTATGTTTCTTTTTAAGAGTTCAAACGTGAATTCGTGTCTGCCTGTCACTTGGGATGACAAAAACTATGCTCCTTTTTGGTATATGTTTTTTTAATCTATTTCAGGTTTCTAGATTGAAATCGCATTATTGACGTGGATTTTTCTTAGTTTAAAAGTAGTAGTAGTACTTAATAATCTAACGTTTTCATAAAATGTCTCGTTTTAAAATTGTTCACTACAGTATTAAATATAGACAAACGAATGTGACAATGTATATTTGCAAATAATTATGGTAGCGAAATTGTGAGTCTGGTTTGACAATTGATTCAAAACTTACAAGTTCAATTTGTAGTATTTGTGAGAAAATTTTCATGAGTTAAAAACAAAAAAAATGATAAAAGTTTAAAAATTAAACCATATTTAAAATATTAATTTAACTGTAGATAATGTTATCATTTTTTATCAAAAGTATAATAGTCCACCAATATTACTTGTCATTTAAGTATTAAGTTTAAGGGTATTATAAGCAATCAACGTTATTTAAATTTTAAGCATTTAAAGTTTATTATTTTTCGTTTATAACTCATAAACTTTTTTTTAGAGTAAACTGCAAAATACATCCCTGTGGTTAACACATTTTGGCATTTTACATCCCTGTCAGAAACTATTGGCAATATACATCCCCCGTTAAGCAAACGTTTGCCACATTACATCCTTAGTCCCTAACTTCGTTAGTGTTTAGTCCTAACTGACGGTAAGTGGGAAAAAATGAGGGGTATTAATTTCTTTTTACCTATAAGAGGGATGTATTTTGCAAATTACTTTACCTACTTCTAAGAGTGTAACACCCCCTAAATTCGGATATCAACAGCGGAAGACTTAATTGGGTGTTACGTAGTGGATCGTAGTCATAACCATAGAAAACGACTTAAAAGAGGCGTTTTAAGTTTATCATTCAAAATACAGGCATTTGAAATACAAAGAAGTTTCATAGTTGACATGTTTATTTAGACTTGAATGATAAAACATTTATTTAGAACCCGTGCCGGGTTTAGTGCCCACTCCGTGCCTTGAGTTCCAGCTTTTAGTTACCTGAGATAACATGCTAAAAGTCAACAAAAGTTGAGTGATATTCATAGGTTTAAGTTTAATAGTTGAACACAAAGTATAAGTGTTAATTGCATCGAATTACAATTAAACAAGTTAAAATCAAGTTGTTATTGCATTAAGCTCATGACACGCAACGTTTAACAGGCATCAAAATGATGTAAAATATATATAGGCCCTCGGGATAGGTATTTGCCAATAACCTATCAGTTTGTTTAAATAAAGTGCGCTTGGGTGGCTCATCCTAGCAGACCCAAACGGGGATTGTCAGTCCCAAATAGATCTATTCACAACTATTTACGTTCACTCGCAAGTGATTAAGGTTCATGATAGAGGGACTTCTGGCAATGGCTACTTAAGCAATAATAACATCAGTCATAGCATACAAAAAGTTTGTGTTCATGTTTGTAGCATGTATCTCCCCACAAAAAGGATTTAAAAGTTTAAGTGTGGGCTATGAACTCACCTTAGTAGTACAGTAGTGGTGGTAGTATCGTAACTCAAACGATGAAAGGAAACGGCTTCAACACACGACCTATATAGTATGGCAAGTTTTAGTGGTTTGATAGTCTAAGTTTGGTTTATCGCGAATCATAACGTTTAAGGTTTTGATAATTAATTTGTAACTTTAAAACATGCGTGCTTAAATGCTTGAAGTTAAAAAGTAAGGTTATATATATATATATATATATATATATATATATATATATATATATATATATATATATATATAACTCTTGGGTATGTGCTCGTTCGTTGAAGTATATAAGTTTGGCTAAAGAGATCGTTGTTTATAAATCAAAGTTGATTTATGATAAGTTATGCTATGCGTTAATGTTAAGTGATTACATATATATATATATATATATATATATATATATATATATATATATATATATATATATATATATATATATATATATATATATATATATATATATATATATATATATATATATAACTCTTGGGTATGTGCTCGTTCGTTGAAGTATATAAGTTTGGCTAAAGAGATCGTTGTTTATAAATCAAAGTTGATTTATGATAAGTTATGCTATGCGTTAATGTTAAGTGATTAAATATATACATATATATATATAATATATATATATATATATATATATATATATATATATATATATATATATATATATATATATAAGTTATATATAACTACGTATATAATTATTAGAAAATGTGACGTTAAATGTCGACTTGTGGGACTAAACATATTTGTTTCGGGTTTTGAGTTCATAAAATATTATTACAAGTATAAAATCATAAATAACCTTTGGGTTTTTACCAAGTTACACTTTATACCCTAACGGCATAATCTTTGCACCGTTAGTCCTCGGTTAAGTTTTATTCTATTTTAAGTCTAAAACATTTAATATTTACATTTTATACCCAGAAGTTCTTAAATTTACAGTTTTCATCACAACTTATAATGGTCAAGATAAGCTGATTAAAAGTTGGGATTGTGGTAAATGTACAGTAAAAATGGGGTTTGACCCTTTGACTGCACAAAACCAAACAACCTTTTATATGTGACTGTATAGATTTTTCAAATGAAATACAAAATTTTAAACTATAAGATCTGATCTTAAAGACTAACTAACTTATATAAACACTGATTAACAACTTTCAACAGGAAAATAAGCAGATAATTAGGCTATGCTACTTATTAGCTATTTTTGGTCTTTTAAGAGTTTTTTAAGCAAAGTGATGCAAAACTATATAACTACTGATACAACTAATGAAACACACTTAAGAACTATGAATAAGCAAGAAACAACAATAATAAGCTACTTAATAAGCTATAGCACAGTAAATGCAAAAACTAATGAAAATTAGTAAAATGCTTACAACTGAGATTGATAATGGAACAAAGAACAAGGACTAAGAACCAATCTAGCTTGTCAACATAAGCTAGAAAACCACAAAAAAAAAAGCCTTTCTGATTAGCTTTTTACCCAGAAATAGCTTATTAGCTCTTCAGTTGACTTTTGTTGACCATCTTGATTTCTTGAATTCAGAACATGATTAAGCTAAAATAAACTTATAACAAGCTATATAAAGCTTATATAAGCTTATAGAAATAACTGAGAAGCTATTTCAATACTACTTATTTATGTTTGATTTCTCAGTACAACATGGAATTTGAAATTATCACTAACTACTGAAATTGGACAAAGATTGATATCAAACAAGCTTAACTTACTTTTTATTGATTACTGAAACAAGCTATTACAAGTTATCACTACTGGAAAATGAAATACGATTTATGCTACTATTACCTACTTGCTCTATTTGAGCTACATTTGCTTTTATATATACTAAACTATGGTGGGAAATCCTTTGTCGACATCACTTCATCTTTCTGCACCCTTGGATTAACTCAATTTGATCTTAGCAGTCCATTTCCACTTTTGGCGGGAAAACAGGATACATGGCTAATTCGTCTGTTTTAGCTAGTGGGAGTGGGGAAGATGCATTAATTGCATTTGGATTGTTAGGTAGCGTGTTTAGGAGGGGGGTTGAGTATGAGACATCTGTGGTGATGAGGTGGGGGGTGAGGTGGTATGGTGACTGGATTTGGCGGTTTAAAGAAGAAGGGATAAGAGTTTGACTTCGGTCAAACTCTGTGTTAAATAAAAGGAAGTGGGTCGGGTATAGGATTTAAAGGGAATTGGGCTTGGGGTATGTAACTGGGTTTAATTTTAGTGGGTTGGGTTTGTAATAGGGGTTGGGTTGTTTTATTTATTTAGGATCCGGTTTGGTTTGTATTTAAAATACAAGGACCATTTTTGTAATTTTGGATTTTTAGGGGTTGAAAGTGTAACTGTTTCAAAGTTATCCAAAGGACCAATTCTGCCATAGAAGAATAGAACAAGGGTTGCATTTGATAATTTTCCAATTTTTAAAACCCAGGGACTATTTTTGACATTTTTCAAACTTGGGGGACCAAAGTTGTAATTTTGAAAACTTGAACCTTAAAGGACTAATTTTGACAACTTATGAATCCCCAAGGACCTTTGATGATATTTAACATGTTTTGAATAACCAGGGACTAGTTCTGCCAATTTGTGAAACTTCAGGGACTGAAATTGACAATTATGCAAACTTTGTTCATTTTTCACTTGTTTTCAATCTTTTTGTTCCTGAATCATATAAAAACACATTTTATGATATTTTCTGCATTTTGAAGCATATCTGCATGTTTTTAAATGTTTTTGCAGATAAAATGTGACAGAAATGATGAGTATTTAGACACTCATCAATCCCCCACACTAAACTATTGTGATGAGGCGAAAAGTGTACCGCTTTTAAGGGGTCATTTAAGCCTTAAATCGTATTTATTTGATCAAATATTGCCCTAAATCGTTCCTTTTGTCATTTTAGGTACTTTTGAGGAGAAATCTGGAAAAGGAGGCATTTTGGACGTTTTTGGAGCATAAAAGTGAAGAAAACAACAAAGTCTCAAAAATCGGCTAAAAGTTACTCTTGACGGCGTCAAGATTTACTCTAGACGGCGTCATGCTTTGGCAAGAAAAGTTGGACGTGAAATTTACTCATGATAAGCCAGTGAAAATAGCATGTGAATTCTGACGGCGTCACGCTTTAACTTGATCAAGGGCGTCACGGCTTAAATCATAAGGGGACGGCGTCACGTTCACGAGCTGACGGCGTCAAGCCTTGATAAGCCAGAATGGATTTTGGAAGAGCTAAAGAGGGACGGCGTCAAGAAGGTCATCCGGGAACCCTAAAAGCGGCGAGGTGACGGCGTCACACTCCATAAGGTGACGCCGTCAGATCCAAAAATCTATATATAGTTTTCTAATCTTTTGTCATTAGGGAGAGCTTAGTGTGTGGAATTTTGGGAGAAAACCCTAAGACGATTTTAGCATCTTTTTCAGGGCTTTTTGCCTTGAGATCTTCCATGTTTCATTGAAAGATAAGTTATCAATTAATCATTCAATATGTCTATGTGTTGTTTGATTCTATCTTATTCTTGTCTTTTGTTTAACATGTTAGGCTAAATTTATCTTGTGTTTGCTTAGATCTAATGAAACCTAGCTATTGATTATTGGTTGTTAGTGTGTTGTTAGTTGTATTGGATGATTGTTTATCTATGTTAGGCTTAAGAAAACTGGCTAACTTCCTATTCGGTAACTTGCTTGAACGTCTTAAGAAACATGAACCAAACGCGTACTAAAGGTTTTTATGGTTGTATTTAATGCACAAGCGAATTCTAGTGATCCCATGTTAGGAGCTTCCTAGCCGGCTCGACATAGGAGTGAAGTAGGAGCTTGTAGAGTTGGGGAAGTAAGTACGCCACCCCACGAATGGTATTAAGGAATACACCCGTCATCCACGCGACTAATACACACTAATTAACCGGTAAAAGATAGTTAGGGAGTAAGGAAATCTAAGTAAACACATTTCTCTACACATAAGTTTCTCACCACATTTTCATTTTTGTTATTTTATTTTATTTGCATTCGTAGTAAATTGGGTTAGTTGACTAGCAACTAATTCCGCCCACTCTATCAAAACCGAGATTTTACTTGCTTTCATAAAAACTATAAAAATACAAAAAAGAATCTTCCTCAACCCTTAGACCTAATTAGAGTAGCCTTTCACACCTAACGAACACTATTCCCTGTGGAGAACGATCAATCCCCCGTACTTACCACTACACTATACTACATCGGTCAGGTACACTGCCTGGTGGGGTTGTAAGCCTCTTGAGATCCCTCGAGAGGTAAAACCTGTTGTAAGGTTACAAAACCACGCAATCAAGTTTTTGGCGCCGCTGCCGGGGAATAGTTATTGTTTAGGTTGAATTTTTATTTCTATTAGGTCTACTCACTAGATTCCCTTCTAGTGAGATTTTTATTTTATTTTTCTAGATTTTCTTTAGTCTATCTATTTTCTTCGTGTCTTTGTTCGTAACCATACCATCCGACATCATGGAAGATGGTAATATCCTTAACCCCCACAACCCACCACCACAACAACCACAACCACCTCCTAGAGCCCGTACTTTAGGAGAGTATTCCCGTCCTAGCCACCATGGCTATCGAAACACCATTGAGCTCACTCAAGGAGCCAATATCACACCCTTGCGATCCGACACCATCCGGTTGGTGCAAAGCGGATGCGCATTCCATGGACTTCGTTCTGAAGATCCTAATCAACATCTCAAGGACTTTCTTAAAATCGTTGATTCTATAGACCTTGATGTTGCCACTCGAGAGACGACCCGATTGCGTCTCTTTCAATTCTCTTTGCGGGACCAAGCTAGTCAGTGGCTAGAACGTCAACCCGCAGGATCCATCACCTCTTGGGATGATCTCACCACTCGTTTCCTTGCTCAGTTTTTCCCACCGGGAAGAACTACCAAGCTAAGGAATGATATCTTGATGTTCCAACAACGTCAAGGCGAAACTCTCTACGAGGCATGGACTCGATTCAAGGACTTACTCCGAAAGGTCCCTCACCATGGCATGGATCCTTGGCTACAAATCCAAATCTTCTATGATGGTGTCAATCATCAAACTAGAAGAGCCATAGATTACGCCGCCAATGGGAGATTGAGCAGGCTCAGTGTCGATAAGTGCTGGGAAGTCATTGAGGACTTAGCACAGTACGAAGAAGAAGAATGGGATGACTCAACATTCTCGGAAGAAGGGATTTTAAATTGCATGGGTGCAACCCAAGAACAGCTGTTCGCAAACATAAAAAGGCAGGTTGAGAGCTTAATGAAAGCTGAGATACCTACGGCTGATAAAAATCCCGATGAGTGCGTGAACACAATTGGTAAACATACGTTTCACCAATTCTCACGACAAGATGAATTTGAAGGGATAATGCTAACTTTCGTGAACAACCAAGAGAGACGCATCAAGGAATTAGAAACTCACTTGAAAAACACCCAAGATATGTTCATGGAACTAGCAGAAAAATTCATCTCGAGAATAAAAGAGAAAATTAAGAAAGAAGCCGCACACAAAAAGATCGAGAAGATCTTTGAACTCCCGGTCCCTAATGAACCATACAACGAATGGGATGATGAAACCCCTCTCCCCGAGCCTTCACTTTTAAAGCCCTCTTATCTATTTGGATCCTCTCGCGAGAAAAAGAATTCTCAAGATCGTAGCATTTTCGTGGGGAGCATGGTTGTCACGCTCCCTAACTTTCATGAAGCTAGGAAACGTCTTTTGGCTTTAAGCCAGGTGTGAGAAGAACTCAATTAAAGCACACCATCATCTTGAAAACCCCCTGGGAAAATTCCTCTCACTCCCTGAATACTCGCCTTGATGGAAATTGGGACCCGAATAAGACGTCAACCAACCCTTTTCAATATTTTACTACACCCCGTGACAGTAACAAAACATTTGACCCAGGAGGAACTTGTTAACGAGACTAGCTATCAGGATTATTGACCCTGACTAGCTGCTCTCTTAAAGTACGAGGGGCTCATTTGTAAACTGGCACAAAGTAGCAAAATACGCTAATCTGACGGCGTCAGAATTTGAACGTGACGCCGTCACCCCGTCTGCACAGCAATAATAACTTTAATTCCATCACTTTCATCACAAACCCCACAAACCATATCCTCTCCAACCCCACCTTCGAATTTCCAGGATCAAATTCACCGACTTTCGTCATCAATTTCCACGTGGTAAGTAATTTTTATTCATTCTTTTCGTTTCAATTACTCATAGGATTTGTAAATTTCGAAAATCCTACTCGTGATATCCTAGGATTGATTCATGCTTAGAACTCATAATGTGTTTTAATTAGTGTTATTTTAGCAATGATTAAAAGCATGTGATTTTTAGCAATCAAATGGGTTAATTCACTAATAGGGTGGCCACGAATTTGAACCATAACCTGTGATCCAATCACCCATTTTTCTGCAAAAAGTGGTGTGTGGTTATTGAGCCTGAAGTTTGAATATTGATTTTTCCCTCGTAATTATGGATTTGAACACTGGTCGAATCTGACGGCGTCACCTATCAAAGCGTGACGGCGTCAGACCTGTCTGATGCGCCACCAAATCTTTAATTCACATATTAACACTTGTATTCCTCCTGTTTTGTTCCAGATAATGAGTAAGCGTCAAAGACCCAGCCGAGGAAGTTCTTCCCGATCTCAACAAGAAAACTTTGGGGATACGGTCCTCAGTTGGGGTGTCTTTGACAACGATGCTGCTACAAGCAAATATGCACAATTGTTACTACACAAGGTCGAGAATGGAGCAGTGGTTGACTGGGGCTTTCTGAGGAGAGTAGGTCTTGAGCAGACTTTTCTCCAAAGTTTTCAGACGGATGGGTTTACCGGCCCCCAGTGGGAAAGACTGTTTAAGATTCAGGAGCCGGTATATGAGGAGTTGGTACGGGAGTTCTTTGCCACCTTTCATTTTGATATGGCTGAGGCAAGGACCGATGTGGGCGGTACCACGATCTATTTCAGGCTGGGGGTGAGCTAAGGACGTGTTCTGTTACTGAGTTTGGGTGGAGACTGGGGTTATATGATCAGCATGATACCATTCAGGCAGGGTTCATGCAGAGGTTGTTGCATGGGGAGTCGATGAAGAATGATTTTAGATGCTCTATTTTCTGGCAGACTATTGGGGATGGGGTGTATACCTCGACCACTGTAGCATCCCAAATCAGGGATCCTAGGGTTCGGTTGACTCATCGTTGCCTCACCTACAGCTTGACAGGGCGTCACAGCTCTCACCACCGTGTCACAGCTTCTGATCTCTTCTACCTGTACACCATCTACTCTAATGATGTTTACTGCAACATCCCGTTTTGGGTTGCTAGCTTTATGCATGGTGGAGTTGGGGAGAGGGAAGGAGACAGGATCTATGGTGGGATGTTCATCACCCGACTGGCCCAGTCTTATGGAGTCCTCAGGCCCGAGGTCATGAGGTATTTGAGTGGTGATAAATGCAGGACGGTGAAGGAGAGGTCCCTGAAGCAGATGGAGGTGATTATGGAGATGCATGACGGGTCCTTTATGTGGTATCACCCAGTTGGAGCTGAGGATGATGATGATGAGGATGATGAGGAGGAGGAGGAGCCCCAGCAGCAGCAGCATGAGGGGTATGAGGCCGGTACAGCTGATTACTACCGGCATATGAGCAGGGGGGACTGGCAGGCTCACCAGGGGACCTGGATGGGCCAGGTTGATGCTTGGAGGACCAGGGCGGACGAGAGGTTCGACTGGATGTACGATCACACGGTTCGTCAGATGCAGCATCTTCCACACGTGATCAGTTGGACCCGCATCTGCAGATTGACCCTTTCCCGGGTCGTGAGCAGGATTACCACCCTATGGGTACCACGGGCATCTTCCTCCTGGCTATGACTATCGCCAAGGACCCCCTCACCAGTGATGTTGTGATTTGATGTTTTGTTGTTTGAACAATTTGATATTTGGTTGTATGTGTTGAAACAATATGGTCTGTAATAATTTAGGGAAGGCATCTGTTTGCCTTAAAACATTTGTTACATTGATTTTATTTATCGCATGCTAGCCTCATTTGATTGTTATTTTATTTGTTTTGTGTTTGTTTATTTATTTGTTTGATTTTATTTTCCGTATGTGTGTTTAATTTTTATATTATTGATTCATGTTCAAAAGTAAATTGTGAAAATGCTTTATGTTGTTTTTAACTTCGTCTTAACTACATATAAAGGTATTTTGCAAAAGATAAGTGTAAGGGAAATCTAAATCGGTTTATTAGAACACAAATTAACATGAATCGTAATAATAATAAATTAGCATACATATTCGTATTTGTTTGAGTCAAATGCTTGTATCGAGTCATAATGATGTTTTGCAGGATTTCCAGGAAGTAAGGTAAAGGTTTTTCCAGAAATTTTCCGGAAACTTAAAATGAAAATTTTTGTCAGGTCATTTCTGACGGCGTCAGGGGTTATAACCTGACGGCGTCAGATTTAATTTCCAGAAATTTTTGAAAGTTTTGTTTTCATAAAAAGTTTTTATTAAATCTCCAACTTATAATCTCCAGGAATCTGCAAAATTATCATTCCACAAGCATTATATCCTTATATATAGATTTTTTCCCGCCGATGTTATGCAGGTTTTCGTGTTTGTTTTCTCAGGTTTAACAGGTTATTTTGGACAAGGAGATGTTTTTGGAATCAAGCTTATGGCGATGCATTAGTCATGGAGCTTCAACATTCTCTTTGGAGGAAGATTAACCGTGTAATTTCATTATCCACGAGCGAATCAGGGGAGTATTTGATTTCATTCTTTTACTTTTGCTTTTACATCTTATTATTTGAACATTGGGGACAATGTTCATCTTAAGTGTAAGGGGAGGGTAAAAGTACGATTTTAGAGAATACAATTGCGCTTGATTTTTGTTTGTTTGATGGTAGATGTGTAATAAAACTGAGAGAAATACTTGTTAGGTAATTTTAGTGCCAAATTTAAAATTTTTTACAACATATAGGAGTGAAACTTTGATCTTAATGAGCGTCTCACGGATAGGAGTTATATGACTAGCACAAAAACCGTACCACTAAAAAATTTTCCACCCCAAATATGTGAGGTTCGCCCCTAGAATTGGTAGGAAAAGCATTTATGCTATGATGTGTGTACCGGTAGCACTTATGATTCTAGAACTTGCGTTAGGACCATTCCGAGGCCACAAGTGAGACTACATTCGTGTAGTTAGATTTACTACATGATAAGAGGCATTAGGATTAACCCATTGTTTTACACCTGTGTTTTTGTTATAATTACATTGGCTACATTGGTCAAGTAATTCTCCCACACCCTTTGCGTTGTACTCATTTTTAGTACACGATACCCCTAGTACACCCCTCAGAGCCTATCTTTTCGTTTCGACCTTTAAGCATTTTACTTAAAGGAAGAATTTGTTACACCCCACTAAAATGTACACCCAAATCGCCTTAGCCTACCTTGTATGCACTCATCTTTAGTGCATTATTGTGACAACATTTGTTTAAACCCAAGTTAATTATCTAATTGATTACATGGTTGCTAAGTTCGAGTCATATCCTTGTACATATTGTTTTGGGACGATTGGGACTCATGGGTAAAGTACTAGTGTAATGGAGTAACGGGGAAGAACATCATTTATTACCCCCATATGTGCTAAATATTTTAAAAGTACTCCAAGTTTTTCGATTATCTTAATTCGAGTCATTAGAATAGTATTTGTAAAGTTATGTAAAAGTTCAAGTGTAAGGGGGATGCAATGCCCCTATGATGTATTATTTTGGATGGTAGGGTAAAAGTGTATGCAAAAAAAAAAAAAAAAAAAAAAAAAAAAAAAAAAAAAAAAAACAAAAATCAAGAAAAATACAAAAAAAAATGAGAAAAGAAAGTAGAAAAAACATACGGACTACCATCCCGTTTTATTTTATGTTTATTTTATATTTTTGTTATTTTGTTTTCTTAGCTTAAGATCGAGTCTAGTCTTGGCTTAGCAACATTGTATAGTACATGTAATTGACAAGATTTTTAACTCGCCACCAGTAAAATATCCTTTATCCAACAAAACCGTGTTTTCCTTTTCCCTACACCTAACGTTATAACCCATTTAAAAGCCCTCTTTGATAGTTTATCTTAGGTGCTTACGCCTAGTGGAGGAGGTTTTCGATCCTTTCCCAAGCCTATGGTAATCTATTTGCTATGACAGGTAGTGAGAGATATTTTCCGTTTTCATTTATGAGATTTATTTTGATGACACTTGAGAGATGTGAGTATCTAAACACTACTTGTGAGGTGCTAGTATTAATCTCCGTGCTTATTATGATTGAAGTGGAACGATTATTTGTTGTAATTACTTTTATGTTAGCATTAAATGACCCCTAACTTGTATTTTGATTAGAATAAAAGCGCATTTGCTTGAGGACAAGCAAATCTCAAGTGTAAGGGTATTTGATGAGGCGAAAAGTGTACCGCTTTTAAGGGGTCATTTAAGCCTTAAATCGTATTTATTTGATCAAATATTGCCCTAAATCGTTTCTTTTGTCATTTTAGGTACTTTTGAGGAGAAATCTGGAAAAGGAGGCATTTTGGACGTTTTTGGAGCATAAAAGTGAAGAAAACGACAAAGTCTCAAAAATCGGCTAAAAGTTACTCTTGACGGCGTCAAGATTTACTCTAGACGGCGTCATGCTTTGGCAAGAAAAGTTGGACGTGAAATTTACTCATGATAAGCCAGTGAAAATAGCATGTGAATTCTGACGGCGTCACGCTTTAACTTGATCAAGGGTGTCACGGCTTAAATCATAAGGGGACGGCGTCACGTTCACGAGCTGACGGCGTCAAGCCTTGATAAGCCAGAATGGATTTTGGAAGAGCTAAAGAGGGACGGCGTCAAGAAGGTCATCCGGGAACCCTAAAAGCGGCGAGGTGACGGCGTCACACTCCATAAGGTGACGCCGTCAGATCCAAAAATCTATATATAGTTTTCTAATCTTTTGTCATTAGGGAGAGCTTAGTGTGTGGAATTTTGGGAGAAAACCCTAAGACGATTTTAGCATCTTTTTCAGGGCTTTTTGCCTTGAGATCTTCCATGTTTCATTGAAAGATAAGTTATCAATTAATCATTCAATATGTCTATGTGTTGTTTGATTCTATCTTATTCTTGTCTTTTGTTTAACATGTTAGGCTAAATTTATCTTGTGTTTGCTTAGATCTAATGAAACCTAGCTATTGATTATTGGTTGTTAGTGTGTTGTTAGTTGTATTGGATGATTGTTTATCTATGTTAGGCTTAAGAAAACTAGCTAACTTCCTATTCGGTAACTTGCTTGAACGTCTTAAGAAACATGAACCAAACGCGTACTAAAGGTTTTTATGGTTGTATTTAATGCACAAGCGAATTCTAGTGATCCCATGTTAGGAGCTTCCTAGCCGGCTCGACATAGGAGTGAAGTAGGAGCTTGTAGAGTTGGGGAAGTAAGTACGCCACCCCACGAATGGTATTAAGGAATACACCCGTCATCCATGCGACTAATACACACTAATTAACCGGTAAAAGATAGTTAGGGAGTAAGGAAATCTAAGTAAACACATTTCTCTACACATAAGTTTCTCACCACATTTTCATTTTTGTTATTTTATTTTATTTGCATTCGTAGTAATTGGGTTAGTTGACTAGCAACTAATTCCGCCCACTCTATCAAAACCGAGATTTTACTTGCTTTCATAAAAACTATAAAAATACAAAAAAGAATCTTCCTCAACCCTTAGACCTAATTAGAGTAGCCTTTCACACCTAACGAACACTATTCCCTGTGGAGAACGATCAATCCCCCGTACTTACCACTACACTATACTACATCGGTCAGGTACACTGCCTGGTGGGGTTGTAAGCCTCTTGAGATCCCTCGAGAGGTAAAACCTGTTGTAAGGTTACAAAACCACGCAATCATATTGCTAGTCCCTAGCAATCATTTATGAAGATTTAATGGATTTTATCTCTTTACCAAAAGCCATTACTTCTGGAGTAGCCAATGTTTCAGTATTTGATACTTTGGTACAATGATAACCAAATGATTTTGAGCAAACCATCAGCTGTCAACGGGTTTGATTTGTCTTTACCAAAAGCCGTTTGCTTCTGGACTAGCCAACTCTTAGATAAATTATAATTATTATCTTTGGTGAGCTGATTACCAATCATGGCTTTTCACTGCCTTTACCACAAGCCATAACCTTGCGGGCTAGCCAACTCTTCACTTATAAGGATATGGTGAGTCGAATACCATACAATTTTCGGCAAATTGTAAGCCATAAACGGATTTGATTTATCTTTACCAAGAGCCGCTTGCTCTCGGATTAGCCAATCCTTATGTGGGTTAGACATGGCGGACTGATAACCATTTATTGCGTTCTAAGTGAGAAAAAATTTAAAATTTTGGCTAAAAATGGGGGTACTAGATGGTACATTTGATCAAATTCGCAGAATTCCCCCCCACACTTAGAACTGAATATTGCCCTCAATATTCAAAGAACCGGTTGTTAAACCAACACTTAGAACGTGAAAAGGAAATACTAATAGCCATTATTTTATATACATACACACTTTTTTTTTTTTTTTTTTTTTTTTTTTTTTTTTTTTAACTGTACATATTTACAACATGTGGGGCATCTCCCCCACACTTAGGTGAGACATGGGTGAAAACCCATATTTTGCTACTGTTTTTATTAACCGAGTCGCTAGCTTGACTCGACCCCGAATTCATTGGTTCATGGGGAAGTAAGTGGAAGAAACCATCTCTATCGGACTTTCATTCAAGATGTTCGGAAACATTGAAGTATGTGAAAGTTCCACACCGATGAGATAAATCCGGCATTTAAACCAATGTTAGATGGAAATGCCGGGGTCAAAGGTAATATCCTCACTCCCGAATGAGTGAAAGATAGGGGAAATCACCGGGTAGGTGAAGGGAAGAAGAGAGATCTGAATAGCAATTAAGATAAGAACTTCCTCCTCAAGAATTGCATTTAAGTGGAGGAGGCAAGTCCTTAAACTTGATCTCAGGAATTTTATCAGTTTCCTCATTATGAAGTTGTTTTGGTGGAAGAGGGGAAGATGAATCTTCGTTTAACAAATTTTCTAGAAAAAGAATATCCCCCTCAGGATCAAGATAGTTGTCATCAACCTCATGCGGAAGTGAACTATCTGGAGCAAGAAAAGCATCGACCTCATCCCAAAAGGGATCACTTCCCTCAACCGAAGTGAGAGAAGGGGAAGAGTCGGCTATGATAAGTTGAGAAGATGTGGTGGGTTCCCCACTCACAGAATTATGAAAATAACCAAGATTTTCTTGAGAGTACTCCTTTGAAGTAATGTCAATGACATCGATTCGGTTAACTGAAGCAGAATCAAAATTTGAGGAGTACCTCGACGTTTGATCATGGTTAAAGGTAACAGCTTCGTTACCCACACGCAATGTGATCTCATGCTTAAATACATCAATAAGAGTATGGCTCGTTTTTAGGAATCCTCTTCCAAGAATTAGAGGAACCTTTTGATCTGCGTCGAAGTCAACAATCACAAAGTCAGCTGGAAAGTGGAACTTCCCTACTTTCACAAACACATCTTCGGCAATACCGCAAGGATGAGATATGGTTCGGTCTGCAAGCTCAAGAGTCATGCAGGTAGGAGTAAGAGCCGGAAGAGAAAGTTTTTTCCATACTGAATGAGGCATCAGGTTGATGCTTGCACCTAGATCTGCTAAGGCATAGCATTCAACCATTCCCGGAAATACACAAGGTAGTAGAAACTTTCCAGGATCTCCAAGCTTCTCCGGAAGCTTTTTCAAGATAACCGCTGAGCAGTTCTCATTTAATGGAGTTTTAGCCATTTCAATCAGTTTTTCCTTGTTGCTCAATAAGTGTTTGATTGTTGATGCAAATTTGGGCATCAGAATGATAGCATCCGCAAAACTTATGTCAAAATGTAATTCTTTAAAGATTTGAAAGAATTTGTCCATTTGTTGACTAGCCTTCTCACGGAGCTTTTGCTCATTTAAGCGCGATGGGTAAGGAATGTAAGGTTTGGATTTAGGGGCAGTGACTTCAGGAGTCTTAACAGATTCAAAGACAACTCCTGGATTGGATTTATTTTTCGGGACAACCGGAGGATGGACTTGTGCTGTACTTTGTGGGCTTGGAATTTGCACTTTGTCCGTTGTATCCTCCGTCTCTTTTTCCATTTCAAACAACGGAGGAGGAATAGGGCCAGCTGGCCCCTCATAAGCAGCACCACTCCGAGTGGTGATAGCTTTGACGAAAGTGGTATCTTCATCATCATCACTGTCATCAAGTACACTGACAGGAACAGCATTGAGCATTTCGGAATAATATCTGGCTGATCTTTGCTCACTAAGTTTGGTTGACAAACTTTTAACCGTAAATCGGGAAAGAGTAGGATCTATTCTTGACGGCTGAGGAGCAATTGTGGGTGTAGATTTTTGGATGACCGAAGGTTGGATGTATTTAGCACTTTCATTGTTAGTGGGAAGTACCGGGTCCTTTATCACCTTGAATCCAACATGAGATTTACCACTACGTGTACTGACAGCTTTGAGTTCACCCCTAGGGTTGACAACAGTGTTACTTGGGAGACCTCCCGAGGTAGATGGTAGATCATTTAAAGACTTTTTTATGTCATTTATTTGGGTAACCAACAACTGGTTTGTCTGATATTGAATTTTATTTGTCTCCTCTTGAGATTTTATGAATTGCCTAAGCAACTCATCTGAGGATGTCTGATTATGGTTTTGGACATTCCATGGCTTTTGGTTATGATTACCCTGATTCTGACCTCGGTTTTGATTGAAATTTTGAGAATTGTTGAAATTTTGTCCCTGATTTTGAACAAAGCGATTTTGATTATTCTGATTTGGCACGGGTGGAAAACTAGGTGGGACCATAGCATTCGGTGCTCGGTACTGAGTCTCAGCATGCGGACGGTATTGATTTTGATTTACTGCAGCTACGGGAGCTGGGTAAAGAGAAGCATCGGTTGCTTGACAATCATAATACGCATGTGGGCCACCACAAGTTTCACACACTTTGTTTATTGCTTTGATTTGTTCCGGTTTATGAACTTCACTCTTCAGTTCTTTTATTTCCTTCATCATGCAACGCATTGAGTCAGTTAGAAAGGCTAACTCTGATGAGTTACCGGATGAAGAAGAAGTAGGAGTGACAGGAACATTCACTTGTGTTTCGAGAAATAGGAACTTTTGATTTATTTTCACAAATTTCAACCACCTCTCTAGGTTTACGATTCAAGATATTGCCACCAGCGGCTGCGTTAAGTGCATCTTGATCGTTTTGGGTCAACCCATTATAAAACGTATTTATCTGTTGTAACACCGTGAAATCGTGATGTGGGCATTTTCTTAGGAGATCTTTAAATCTGTCCCATGCCTCTCCGAAATTTTCATCAAAACCTTGACGAAATCCAGCAATTTCATTTTTTAGATTAGTCGTCTTTGATGGAGGGAAGAAATAATTTACAAATTTCTTACGAGATCTTCCCAGGTTTCAATGGATCGAGGGGGTTCTTTATCCAGCCAAATCCGGGCTGCCCCCTCAAGTGAGAATGGAAATAGCATCAATTTGATAACTGTTTGCGGCACATTCTTGTAATTGATTGTAGAGGTTAACTTGTTGAACCAACGAATGTGTGCATATGGATCCTCTCGTTCAAACCCGTGGAATTGGTTTGTGGACACGAGCTGAATCAAATGTGTTTTCAGTTCAAAATGATCAGAATCGATGACTGGTAAAACGATGGCATCTCCGTAACCCTCGGTGGGTGCCTGGAGCATTTCAGCCATTGTGCGTTCGTCTGCCATATTATCAGTGGGATCAGTACGAATCTCGGGTTCGACTATTTGGGCAGCACGTCTACGATTACGTCTTCTCGGAATATCTACGAGTTCACGTAAAGGGCTTGATGACGTGGAAGAACGAGTGCGCATGCACTAAGTAAAATATTTTAATTAAATCAAGAACGAATCAAAACACAAGTGAACTTAAACCAATAATCAACAAGCGTACGGTAGCTCTCTAAAAGATAAACGCACAGAGTGGCGGAGAAGCAAAGGTGGGCAATTAATGCTCCTTAAAAACCCGCTTCTTTCAGTCCGACAATTTAATGTCAGACTATCCTTAAACCTCCGTTATAGTTTGTTTATCAATCAAAGGTGAGCCGATATTCGCAAGTGATACAAAGGCAAGTTTTAAATCTGATGTTTGGGAACTTATTATGGTCGTACCCCCAGTTAGGTAGTACTCTGTCTTGGTTCTCGATGGTAAATTTTATTATTGTTATTTATTAAAGAAAACGGAAAATATTTTTGGTGTTTTTATTTTTTATATGATATATATATAGAAAAGAAAAATATTTTTGTATTTTATATTGTTTATGGGAAATTGAAATACGATATTTTTGGTACTCGATCCGTTAAACGAATTAACTTCACGAGTGTTTTGCTTTATATATGATGAATATACAAGAGATAGAAGATATACACAGATTGGGTTTCAAAAACACGATACTGCAAAACGTTTAAAACACGCAACACACCTCCCCGGAAGCGGCGCCAAAATTTGATTAGCCTCAAACAGTCAACTTAAATCAACCACGGATGTGGTCAAATAAAGTCAAACCACTTGAAGACAATTAACCAAGGAGTATAGTGTTTTCCCGGGTCGTTATATCCCAGCGAAGCGTGAAATTGTGTTTAGAGACGAATTGTGATCAAGTGCTATTGAATGGAAAAGGAGATATTTGAGATTTTGCTTTTTTAATAATTCTAAATAACAAATTAAAAACAAATATACACAATAAAATTAAACGCGAATTAAATTAAGTAAAACGCGTAACGGGAAAATCTAAAATGGGACAAAAACTGAAATATAATAAAATTTATGAAATTTAAAACCTAAAAATGTAAAATTACTTAAAACTTATTTAAAAACTTAAATTATATTTTTAACACTTTATTTCTATTTATTATTAATTATTTATTATTTAATAACTTTTTAAACTATTTAAATTTATAAAAAATACTAAATGAACAAGGAAAATTCTAAAAATTTTTCTAAAAATATTATAAGATGAAAAGAAGCTAAGAAAATTATAAAAATGAAAATTACTTAATTAAAATTTAAAAAGATAAATTCTATTAAATAGAAGCTATCACTATTTTTCTATTTTTGGTTTTTCTTAAGGTCTAAAAATGATATTATATTTTTCCTAGATTAAAAATGACAAAAGAAAATTATGAAAATTAGATTTATATTTTTCTGATTATTATTTTATTTATTATGATTTAATTACTAATAGAAACTAATTAAAAAGATTAAAAATATTAAATGACTTAGGAAAAATCTGAAAAATTCAGGATAAGTCTAAAATATTATTTAAAAGTTATGAAAAATAAAAGCAGAAGTTGACTAAGCCCAATAAGCAGATTTGGGCAGATAAGCAGTATGC
Organism: Artemisia tridentata subsp. tridentata; assembly: GCA_021014915.2. Taxonomy (NCBI): domain Eukaryota; kingdom Viridiplantae; phylum Streptophyta; class Magnoliopsida; order Asterales; family Asteraceae; genus Artemisia; species Artemisia tridentata. The sequence goes on along the minus strand of CP139508.1, from coordinate 485,335,930 downwards.
AAATAAGCTAAAAAGCACAAAACTTAACCAAATGCTCAGGACAGGTTCAATACACTACTAGAAGCTTAAAACAACTAGAAAATACAAATAAGCTCAAGAGATTAAGCTGATAAGCACCTATGCAGTTGATAATTCAAGACAGAAACTTAGAAAAATGGCCAAATTGCAAGGCAATTTAAGCAGTCTAATAAGCTACTGAGATGCAATCTTAGGGGGGCAAAAGTAAGCTAGTACTACTGGCTATCTAGAAAAACAAAAAGCAGGCCATGAACTTATGTGGATAAGCCACAAAGTGGGTGAGATCAGCTGCTAAAACAATGAGTCTGCTGTGTGTGCAGAGTTTGTGCAGAAAAGCACAAACCAAATCAACCTAATCCAACTCTTGTGTATGCTTCAATTGGATCACATGGGACTCAGAAAAACCAAAACCAAGGCCAAAATGAGCTTATGGCTAGAATTGGCTTATTTGAGCTTTTGACAGCCTAACTTTTCCACAAAACACTAAAAACTTGATTTTCTATTGAAATGACTTATTAAAACCTAGAAACAACTTATAATGGTCAAGATAAGCTGATTCAAAGTTGGGATTGTGGTAAATGTACAGTAAAAATGGGGTTTGACCCTTTGACTGCACAAAACCAAACAACCTTTTATATGTGACTGTATAGATTTTTCAAATGAAATACAAAATTTTAAACTATAAGATCTGATCTTAAAGACTAACTAACTTATATAAACACTGATTAACAACTTTCAACAGGAAAATAAGCAGATAATTAAGCTATGCTACTTATTAGCTATTTTTGGTCTTTTAAGAGTTTTTTAAGCAAAGTGATGCAAAACTATATAACTACTGATACAACTAATGAAACACACTTAAGAACTATGAATAAGCAAGAAACAACAATAATAAGCTACTTAATAAGCTATAGCACAGTAAATGCAAAAACTAATGAAAATTAGTAAAATGCTTACAACTGAGATTGATAATGGAACAAAGAACAAGGACCAAGAACCAATCTAGCTTGTCAACATAAGCTAGAAAACCACAAAAAAAAGCCTTCCTGATTAGCTTTTTACCCAGAAATAGCTTATTAGCTCTTCAGTTGACTTTTGTTGACCATCTTGATTTCTTGAATTCAGAACATGATTAAGCTAAAATAAACTTATAACAAGCTATATAAAGCTTATATAAGCTTATAGAAATAACTGAGAAGCTATTTCAATACTACTTATTTATGTTTGATTTCTCAGTACAACATGGAATTTGAAATTATCACTAACTACTGAAATTGGACAAAGATTGATATCAAACAAGCTTAACTTACTTTTTATTGATTACTGAAACAAGCTATTACAAGTTATCACTACTAGAAAATGAAATACGATTTATGCTACTATTACCTACTTGCTCTATTTGAGCTACATTTGCTTTTATATATACTAAACTATGGTGGGAAATCCTTTGTCGACATCACTTCATCTTTCTGCACCCTTGGATTAACTCAATTTGATCTTAGCAGTCCATTTCCACTTTTGGCGGGAAAACAGGACACATGGCTAATTCGTCTGTTTTAGCTAGTGGGAGTGGGGAAGATGCATTAATTGCATTTGGATTGTTAGGTAGCGTGTTTAGGAGGGGGGTTGAGTATGAGACATCTGTGGTGATGAGGTGGGGGGTGAGGTGGTATGGTGACTGGATTTGGCGGTTTAAAGAAGAAGGGATAAGAGTTTGACTTCGGTCAAACTCTGTGTTAAATAAAAGGAAGTGGGTCGGGTATAGGATTTAAAGGGAATTGGGCTTGGGGTATGTAACTGGGTTTAATTTTAGTGGGTTGGGTTTGTAATAGGGGTTGGGTTGTTTTATTTATTTAGGATCCGGTTTGGTTTGTATTTAAAATACAAGGACCATTTTTGTAATTTTGGATTTTTAGGGGTTGAAAGTGTAACTGTTTCAAAGTTATCCAAAGGACCAATTCTGCCATAGAAGAATAGAACAAGGGTTACATTTGATAATTTTCCAATTTTTAAAACCCAGGGACTATTTTTGACATTTTTCAAACTTGGGGGACCAAAGTTGTAATTTTGAAAACTTGAACCTTAAAGGACTAATTTTGACAACTTATGAATCTCCAAGGACCTTTGATGATATTTAACATGTTTTGAATAACCAGGGAATAGTTCTGCCAATTTGTGAAACTTCAGGGACTGAAATTGACAATTATGCAAACTTTGTTCGTTTTTCACTTGTTTTCAATCTTTTTGTTCCTGAATCAAATAAAAACACATTTTATGATATTTTCTGCATTTTGAAGCATATCTGCATGTTTTTAAATGTTTTTGCAGATAAAATGTGACAGAAATGATGAGTATTTAGACACTCATCATCTACCCAGCTTATTTATAGAGCTTAAAAATAGCTTAGTGGGCTTATAAGCCCATACGTTATTATTTAGTTTTTGTGAAAGATTGTTTCTCGATCGATTACTTTGGGGTTTAACAAGGTTCAAGATAAGTTTACTAGGTCGAAAGAAATATGTAACTCGTAAGTTTGGTAGCTCGACTATCAAGTCGAGCTATAAAATGTATGTGTTGTATGTCGAGTTTGTGAAACACAAAGCCAAAGTTAGCGTGACTTAGCTCATTATGAAAATAGTTTTAATGCCTCAAAATTTTTCTAAGTGTTTTATAAAATTCGAAGGTGCCCAAAGTAACTTAGAACGTGTGATTTTTTATGGTTTATACGATTATATAAGGTTCAAATAGTTGTTGTTCTCGATAAATAGCATAGCAAAGATATAGGATGTCGAGTAAAATATATGTGTCGTAAATTAAAATAACGAAATATTTGTCTAAAGTAAGTTGTGTTCGCGATAGGAAATGAAATCACAAAAATATATAACAATGAGAAAAGTTCGAAGGGTGCTCACTTCACCTCAAAAGGTGGGGCGTATCACGATATCGAGACTGAGTTAGGCCAAGGAGAATGTGTAGCTCGATTCTTTAGACTTCGAATAATCAGGAACAAGGTTTGAATGCTTCTTGGTTCGACTCGAACACCATGAAAAATGATCAAAGCTAGGCGTGCTCAGGAACTGAAAAAGACTTAGTAATATTTTTGAGTTGAATATGTTTGTGTTGTTTGAATGCCGAGTGGTTGAGGTTATTTTAAGGGTGAAACATTGAGTGTTATAGTGAGTGAAATGATGAAGCATGATGAGGGTGTAAGAGAGTAGCAGGGAAGGTCATTGATAATTAAATTTTGAGTGTGTAAGTAGGCTAAATGATGGTTGTTTTTGTTGTGTTAGCCGGTGCTAAGGACCAAGGGGAAGGAGACAAATGAATTTTTAATGTTGGTCTTTGTGGTTTGGTCGAGTATCTCATGGTTCTAACACATTTTAGACATGTCCAAAATAGATGTAGGGATCGTTTGATGGTTTGTTCGTTCGATAAGAGCTTGTACGAATTCATTTGCTAGACAAAACATGTTTTTGGGTCGAGTTGGGAATTATACGAGAACAAGTTAAGCCAAAACATGAATTTCATGTTGTGTTCATAACGTGCCAAGTGTGTTGAGCTTTGGTAGATTTTAAGTAGGTAAACGATCGAATTTTGAAAGATGGTTTGTCACACTCGATTCTCAGTTGGGTCGAGAATTGAGTGGTGTAAAAATATTATGTTGTTGTTAAGCTAGATTGCGCGTAAATTGGCCAAAGTGATCGGTCCTCGTCGAGTTTATAGTTAGGATTATATAAGTTGGGTTGGTTTCGTGGGCTTTGGTTTGTGTTTTGGGCTCATTTGGTGGACTAGGCCCAATGAAAGAAAATAATAATAATGCTAAGGGTCCGTTTGGTGTGTTGGGTTGCTGAGGGCATTGGGCCGTGGCCCAATGTCATTAGTGAGTGTTTAGGGTTATTTTCGTAAGTTCGGAAAATCATTTGAACGAGTTTGGTTATATGACGAAACGTATCACGTTAAATGTTAAACGTTAATTGTTTTATGTAACTTCGCGATTTTTAGACTATCGAGGTTCGTGTGTAAGCATCGTTCCTAGGTAAATGATGAATCACAAATATCGTTGTGATTTAAAATAGTATAGCATGAATAACAAAAAAAAAATTTGTTACCAGTAGAAATGGTTATTAAATAACGTAATGATTTGTTAATCATTTATTAGCATTTACTATTCATAGGGGGAAAATTACGAGAGGTTACAGTACCTACCACTTACACTGAATTCCATCCCGGAATTCTAGTCTAAGATAGGTGATAGGAGTGTCTAAGAAAATAGGTGTGGGTATTTGGCTCGAATCTGGTCTTCGCGTTCCCAAGTATATTCCGGTCCTCGTTTAGAGTTCCATCAGACTTTGACAATGGGGATGCGGTTCTGTTTTAGTTGTTTGATCTCCATGTCCATGATTTCCACGGGTTCTTCTGTAAAGACAAGTTTGTTGTCGAGCCGAATCTCTTTCAAAGGAATTACAAGAGATTCATCTGACAAACACTTCTTAAGATTTGATACGTGAAAGGTGTCGTGAACTCTACTAAGTTCCTCTGGTAGTTCGAGTTTGTAAGCCACTGGTCCTATTCTTTCTAGATTTTGAATGGACCAATGTATCTAGGGTTAAGCTTTCCACGTTTTCCGAAACGTACCATTCCCTTCCAGGAGATACTTTCAACATGACCTTGTCTCCAATCTGGAATTCCATAGGTTTTCTCCTCACGTCGGCATAGCTCTTCTGTCTATCCCTTGCAGCTTGCAGTCGTTGCTTAATCTTGACTATCTTCTCTGTTGTCTCATGAATGAGATCGGGTCCGGTGAGTTGTACATCTCCGACTTCCGTCCAACAAACAGGTGATCTGCACATTCGACCGTAGAGTGCTTCGAATGGTGCTGCCTTAATGCTGGCGTGGTAACTGTTGTTGTAGGAGAACTCGGCTAGAGGTAAGTGTCTGTCCCAACCTTTTACGAAATCAATAACACATGCTCGGAGCATGTCTTCTAAGGTTTGGATTGTCCTCTCGCTTTGTCCATCGGTTTGTGGATGATATGCAGTGCTCATATCCAGTTTGGTTCCCAAGGCTTTTTGCAAAGACTTCCAAAAATGAGATGTGAAATGACTGTCACGATCTGAGATGATTGAGATCGGCACTCCATGTCGTGAAACTATTTCTTTTAGATATAGCTTTGCGAGTGTGTCCATCTCGTCAGTTCTTTGATTGCTAAGAAGTGAGCGGATTTGGTGATGTTAGACCCGTTTCCCGGGTAGTGGGACCCCACCCTAGATGAAGTTGACCCGAGCCTAAGTATGTTTGACTAAGAGTATGTGGTTGTCTAAGGGCAAATGGTTATAATGTTAAGTGTTAGTCTGTTATAGCCTAGATGCGGCGCATCTAGGAAGTTACATGCGGCGTATGGTAGAATGGAAAGTAGAACCGACTTGTTATAGTCCATGCGCCGTATTGGAGAAGGAGATACGGCATATATAAGGGGGTATCATGGATGCGGCGCATCTATGCAGATAGATGCGGCGCATCGACCTTAAATAAGCAGAAATGACAGAATTGCCCTTGTAGCTAGAATCTTCCCCATTTATCTATAAGTTTCCACACTCTCCTGTAAAAGAGAGTGTGTTGCCTGTGAATGTCGAGCCAAGGAGAAAAGGAGGGAAGATAGGGCTAGGTGATGGCTTTTAAGAGTACTCATGGTTCTAACACATTTTAGCTATGATCCAAAATAGATGTAGGGATCGTTTATGGTTTTCGTTCGATTAAGAGTGTACGAATTCATTTGCTAACAACATGTTTTTGGGTCGAGTGGATATACGAGTACAATTTATAGCCAAAATTGAATTTTCGATGTGTTGTGTTCATAACGTGCAAGTGTGTTGAGCTTTGGTAGATTTTAAGTAGGTAAATATCTGAATTTTGAAAGATGGTTTGTCACACTTGATTTCAGTTGTCGAATGAGTGTGTAAAATATATGTTGTTGTTAGCTAGATTGGCGTAAATTGGCAAAGATGATACGTTCCTCGTCGATTTTATATTAGGATTATTAAGTTGGGTTGGATGATGGCTTGGTTTGTGTTTTGTGAGGCTGGTTGGTGGACTATGCCAATGAAAGAAATAATATAAGCTAATGGATATGTTGTGTGTTGGTTGCTAGAGGCATTGAGTCGTAGGCCAATGTCATTAGTGAGTGATTAAGGTTATTTCGTAGTTCGAAGTCATTTGAACGAGTTTGGTGTATATTGTACAACGTATCACGTTAAATGTCTAAACGTTAATTGTGTTTATGAACTTCGGATTTTTAGAGCTATCGTAGGTGTGTTAAAGCATCGTTCCTAGCAAAATGATGAATCACATTCGTGTGATTTAAATAGTATAGCTGAATAACAAAAAAATAAATTGTTACCGCGTGAGAAAATGGTTTATATAAATAATGTATGATTTGTTAATATTTAAGCATTTACTTTCTAGGGGAAATACGAGAGTTACAGTACTACATTCACTGAATTCATCCGAATTTAGTCTAAGATAGGTGATTATGGAGTGTCTAAGATAAATAGGTGTGGGTATTTGGCTCGAATGGTCTTCGTTCAAATATTCCCTCGTTTAGGTCATCGGCTTGACAATGGGGAATGCGGTTCTGTATTAGTTGATTGATTCCATGTCCATGAATTGTCAAGGGTTTTTGTAAAGTATAGTTTGTTGTCGAGCGAATTCTTCAAAGGGATTACAAGTGATTCATCTGAAAACACTTCTTAGATTTGTACGTGAAAGGTGTCGGAACTCTACTAAGTTCCTCTGGAGTTCGAGTTTAAGGCATGGTCCTATCTTCTAGTATTTGAATGGACCAATGTATCTAGGGTTAAGCTTTCCACGTTTTCCGAAGTACATTCCCTTCAGGTTGATACGTTTAACATGACTTGTCTCCATCTAGAATTGCCAAGGTATTCTCCTCAGTACGGATAGCTCTTGTCTATCCCTTGTCAGCTGCAGTCGTTTGCTTGATTTGACTATCTTCTTGTATGTCTCATGAAGAGATCGGTCGTTTGAGTTGTACATCTCGATTCGTTCCAACAAACAGGTGATCTCACATTCACGTAGAGGTTCGAATGTGCTAGCCTTAATTCTGCTGGTACTGTTGATGTAGAGAATCGGTAGAGGTAAGTTGTCTGTCCCAACCTTTTCGAATCAAAACACATGCTCGAAGATGTCTTCTAGGTATTGGTGTCCGGCCGCTTTGTACCATACGTTGGGTATCATCAGTCTCATATCCAGTAATTGGTTTCCCAAGGCTTTTTGCAAAGACTTCAAAATAGATGTGAAATGACTGTCACGATCGAGATGATTGAGACGGCACTCATGTCGTGAAACTATTTGCTTTTAGAGTATACTTTGCGAGTGTGTCCATCTCGTCAGTTCTTTGATTGCTATGAATGACGATTTGGTGATGTTAGACCGTTCCGGGTAGTGGACCCACCCTAGATGAGTTGACCCGAGCAAGTCATGTTTGACTAAGAGTATGTGGTTGTCTAAGGGCAATGGTTAAATGTAAGTGTTAGTTGTAAGCCTGATGGGCGATCTGGAGTTACATGCGGCTATGTAGAATGGAATAGACGACTTGTTATAGTCCATGCACCGTATGGATGAAGGAGATACGGTTATATAAGGGTTAGCATGGAGCGGGCACTATGCGGATGATGCGGGATTCGCTTAAATAAGAGAAATGAGAATTGCTTGAGCTAGAATTCCCCATTATCTATAAGTCAAGCTCTCTGTAATAGAGAGTGTTGCTGTATGTAGCCAGAAAACTAAGGTTTATGATGCTTAGCTTTAAGACCCATGTTATATGCCTTAGTATGGTTATAAGAAGTAATCTCTCAGTTAGTGATTTAGCTTGGTTCATCATATGTGTGGGTATGATCATAGATATTTGATAGCAATTGATTTTGATTTTGATGGTTTTGATACACTTGTTGATATGTTATAGGTTATGTTATGATTGTTATTGATTTAAGTTTATGAGGATGATTGATTTAGTAATGATAAGTCTATGATAAGTTATGGTATGTTTAAGCTTTATGTGATGTGCATGAGAGCATGTTTGTATGGAAGTGTATGAGTTGAGATAGATGTATATGAATGCATGTTATGTGTTGACCTAGTTGTGGTCGGTAAAGTTAGAAATAACACATTGTATGTGAAATAGTTAGAAGCATGCTAATATTTGAAAAAGCATAATGCTTAAAAGATAAAGATAGAAGAAGTGAATATGAATATTTTATAGTTTGATGTTTTTGAGAAGAGAGCTGTGAGTTTTATATGCCATGTTATGCTATGTGAGAAATTAACGTTGAAAAGTTAGAGTGTAGAAATGTGCATAATAAACATTGATAATTGAAAAAGTGCTAGTGATTATATGTAAAGTATGATGCATAAAGTGACGATTAATATAGATTGGTAGTTAAGTCTTTAGGTACTAAGTTCGCTTAGAAGAGTTGTAACAGTATTGTATGTTTATTATGTTGGATGTAGGATGAATTAAAGAATGGTTATGCAAAATGGTACTTGGTAAGTTTGATAAGCTTAGGTGAATACGAGCTCAAGTGTAAGTTTGTACCCCCGTGAGTAATGAATGCTTTGAAATGAGTAAACAAGTGTTAGATGTGTATGTTAAGTGTTTTGTAATGAATCGAAGTCATGTGGTATTGTTAAAGTAAGATTTATGTTATAATGGGTTAAGTTAAGGGGTGTTTGGCTAGGGTGAAAATGTGTACCAATTTTGGGTTGAAACGTAAGGTAATTGCTTATGTAATGAAATGTTTGAAGTAAATGCAGTGTTTATATACAGTTTGTGTTGAAAAGGTGTGAAAGTGGATTGGTAGGTTGTTGAGTATATGCAGGTCTTCCTGCTGATGTTTAAATGTCGAGCGGCGTATTAGTATTAAAGCGACGTATCAGAAGTTTAAGGTGATGCTGGCGTATCTATATTTAGATGCGACGATCATGAGGTTTAAGGTGATGCGGCTTATACTCAGGTTGATACGGGCATGGTCTTCAGATGTTGATGGCGTAATCCTCTATAAAGGATACGGCTTATACGTGGTCACAGAAGGGTGTTATGGTTGTGTTATAAATTGGTGAAATGTTTTGAAAGGTTTTTGAGTATATGTTCTTAAAGTATTTTTAAGGTAAGATGTTATAGATCTTGTCTTTAATGAAGAATTTGTATGAAGTCGTTTTAGTCAACGTTCGGTAAAAGTCAGTTTTAGTATTAGCGGGCACGGGTGTAAAGGTGCTTTATGCACAAGGTTACGTTGCCTTTTATGGCATGATGTTAAGCTTGCCTTATGGCATGGATGAAAGTTAGTGGATTGGATCCAAGGCTAGAAAAGATGAAAAGTAGATAAGTACGAGTGTTAGGTCGGAAGCGTATAAGTAGGATGGTTTATGGTTTTTTGATTTAAATGGATTGGGACGCCTTTTCATTTGAATGAAGAAATTGTAAATCACCGAACCATGAATTTGTATTTCTTGATTTACATAGATCGGGACGCCTTTTTGTGTGAATGAAGAATTACAAAAGAGTGGGCTTATGTGTAGCCGATATGACATGAGTACGGATAGTGATATGAGAAAGTAAAAACTAAAACATGTTAGACGTCATAAGAAAAAGATAAATACAAATAAAACTGATAGCAGTGTTAAAGTCATGTGTGAAACCTTAAGTTAGACGTCTAAAATGAATTGTGTTTTAATTTGATAAGTTAAATTGTGAGTATTTCCATAATTTGATAAGAAAGTTGTTTAAGTAATGCGTGAGTGAGAAATTTTAAAGGTGCCATTTGTATGGTACTTTGTATATTTTGAGATAAGTTGCCGGGTTCTAGTATAGATGCGTATTTTGTGTTATGTGGAATGTGAAATTGACCGGTAAATGATTTTATGTTATGGTTAGTGCATGGGCGTATGTTGTATTTATAGTGATGAAGTTTGACTCATATAGAGTCAAAATAGTAGATATTTCCGGATGACAAGTCGTCATTGCTGGAAATCTTGGATAAGTTTGCGATAAAAAGTGTGTTTTAGGCGAATTATGAGTTATGATTGCGTATAGTGAGTTTAGAAATTGCAAGATCAATTAGATCGTTGCAAAGTAATGGCCTTAAGAGCATGGGATCAAGGGCTTATATATGTTGTGAATTGGTTTTGGATAGTTTTAGACGAGAGATTTCGAGGACGAAATCTAAATAAGGGGGGTAGAATTGTTAGACCCGTTTCCCGGGTAGTGGGACCCCACCCTAGATGAAGTTGACCCGAGCCTAAGTATGTTTGACTAAGAGTATGTGGTTGTCTAAGGGCAAATGGTTTATAATGTTAAGTGTTAGTCTGTTATAGCCTAGATGCGGCGCATCTATGAAGTTACATGCGGCGTATGGTAGAATGGAAAGTAGAACCGACTTGTTATAGTCCATGCGCCGTATTGGAGAAGGAGATACGGCGTATATAAGGGGTAGCATGGATGCGGCGCATCTATGCAGATAGATGCGGCACATCGACCTTAAATAAGCAGAAATGACAGAATTGCCCTTGTAGCTAGAATCTTCCCCATTTATCTATAAGTTTCCACACTCTCCTGTAAAAGAGAGTGTGTTGCCTGTGAATGTCGAGCCAAGGAGAAAAGGAGGGAAGATAGGGCTAGGTGATGGCTTTTAAGGACCCATGTTTATCATCCTTCTTAGCTATGATTATCAAGTAAGTAATCCCTCTCAAGTTAGTGATTTAAGTGGGAAATCATCATATGATGTGGGTATGATCATATGATGATTTGATTAGCAAGATGATTATGTTTTGATGGGTTTTTGATAACCCTTGTTATGTTATTATTTGTTATGTTGTTAGGTTTTTATTATTTATGAAGGATGGTGATGATGATGATGGATCATTGTGATGATGATGTTCTTGATGTGTTGTGTAGCTTGGTTTGAGGTAAGTAAAATGATGATAGCATATGTTATATGAATTTCTATCATATTGTGTTATGTATGTTTATGTTGAAGAAGATGAGCTTGGTTGATGTTTATGTGATGCCATGGTTATGGCTTATGTGATGAGATGACGCTATGAGATATGTTGATGTTATGTGCTAGATGAGACTTGAGTATGTAAGCCATGATGTAAGTGTTTATGTATATGATGCATTATGTGGATTGAAGTATAATGGTATGTTATAGTCGTTTTGCTTACTAAGCGTTATCGCTTACGGTTTAGTTGTCTAACCGTTTTGTAGGTGTTTATGCTATGGCTTGGATGTAAGGATGTAGGGGATTAAAGCATGGTTATGCAAAATGGGTAGCTTTGGTAAGTTTGTAGAGCTTAGGTAGATACCGAGCTCAAGTGTATAAGTTTGTACCCCCGTGAGTCAAGTAATGCTTTGAAATGAGTAAACAAGTGTTAGATTGTATGTTAAGTGTTTTGTAATGAATTGGAAGTCATTTGGTATGTTAAAGTATGATTTATGTGTTTATGGGTTAAGTTAAGGGGGTGTTTGGCTAAGGTGTAAAATGTACCCATTTTGGGTTGTAAACGGGTCAATTGCCGTGTATTACAGTTGAATATGGTTTTGAATGTAAAGGGAGTGTTTTGATACAAGTTATAGTGTTGTAAAAGGTGTCAAAGTGGATTGTGTGGTGTGTTGAGTATATGCAGGTCTTCCTGCTGATGTTCTGTCTAAATTGGTCGATGCGGCGTATCTAGTATATTAGATGCGACGTATCAGAAGTTTAAGGTGATGCGGCGTATCTAGTATATTAGATGCGACGTATCAGAGGTTTAAGGTGATGCGGCGTATCACTCAGGTTGATACGGCGCATGGTCTCTCAGATGTGATGCGGCGTATCCCTCAAAAGGATACGGCGTATCGTTGGTCACAGAAGGGCTGTTTGGTTGTGTTATAAATTTGTGTGAAATGTTTTGAAAGGTTTTTGAGTATATGTTCTTACAAGTATTTTTAAAGGGTTAAATGTTATAGATTCTTGTCTTTGAATGAAGAATTTGTATGAGTCCGTTTTAGTCAAACGTTTCCGCGTAAAAAGTCAAAGTTTTTAGTATTAGCGGGCACGGGGTGTAACAGGTGAGACGATCAACGATGACCCAGATGGTGTCAAATCCAGTTGATGTCTTAGGTAGCTTGGTGATAAAGTCCATTGTAATACTTTCCCATTTCCATACAGGAATTTCGGGTTGTATGAGTAATCCTGACGGCTTTTGATATTCCGCTTTTACTCTTGAACAAGTCAAACATTTCCCGACATACTCGGCGATGTCGGCCTTCATGTTTGGCCACCAGTAAAGTTTCTTGAGATCTTGATACATTTTGTCGGAACCTGGGTGAATGGAGTACTTGGATTTGTGAGACTCATTCATAATGAGATCACGTATACCTCCGCATAGAGGAACCCAACTTCTTTCTTTGAAACAGAGCATCCCGTCTGCTCTTTGCACAAAGCCATTCTTATTTTCTGGCATGCCGTGGATCTTTTCACCAGGTCGGTTCTCTTCCTTAAGAGCCTCGGATTGAGCGATGAGTATTTGTGAGGGCAGGGGCGAACAAATGGTCATTCCTAACGATCTGACTCTTAGAGGTTTCAGTCGTTCCTTCCGGCTTAATGCATCTGCCACAGCGTTGGCTTTTCCCGGGTGATAACGGATTTCACAATCATAATCGCTAAGTAACTCTAACCAGCGACGTTGTCTCATGTTCAGTTCTTTCGGATCTAAGATATGTTGGAGACTTTTGTGGTCGGTGAATACTGTGCACTTGGTGCCGTACAGGTAATGTCTCCATAACTTAAGGGCAAATACTACTGCACCTAACTCCAAATCATGGGTTGTGTAGTTTGCTTCATGCGTTTTGAGTTGTCGCGAGGCATAAGCTATCACTTTGTTTCGTTGCATCAGCACAGCTCCCAAACCATGATATGAGGCATCACAATATACTACGAAGTCTTCACTTCCTTCAGGTAGTGCTAATATTGGTGCTTCACAGAGCTTTTTCTTTAACAGTTGGAAAGCTGATTCCTCCTCTTTTCCCCAGATATACTTCTTGTTCTTCTGAGTTAATTCGGTCAAAGGCTTTGAGATTTTTGAAAAACCTTCAATAAATCTTCTGTAGTAACCGGCTAGACCCAAAAATTGGCGTATCTCTGTGGGGTTTGTAGGAGATGTCCAACCTTTGACGGCCTCAATCTTTGCAGGATCTATGTGAATGCCTTGACTGTTGATAACATGCCCAAGGAATTTTACAGTCCGAATCCAAAAGTCGTATTTGGAGAACTTGGCATACAATTTTTCCCTTTTGAGTAATTCTAAAATAATCTTCAAATGTTCGACATCTTCCTTCTCGTTGCGTGAGTATATTAGAATATCGTCTATGAATACTATCACGAATTTATCCAGGTATGGTTTGCACACTCGGTTCATTAAGTCCATGAACACTGCAGGTGCATTAGTTAGACCAAATGGCATTACTTGGAATTCGTAATGTCCGTAACGCGTCCTAAAAGCTGTTTTGGGAATATCTTCCTCTCGAACTCTTAACTGATGGTACCCTGACCTTAGGTCGATTTTCGAGTATACACTCGATCCTTGTAATTGGTCAAACAAGTCATCGATCCTAGGTAGTGGATAACGATTCTTTACAGTAAGTTTGTTCAATTCCCGGTAATCAATACACATTCGGAAAGATCCGTCCTTCTTCTTAACGAATAGGACCGGAGCTCCCCAAGGTGATGAGCTGGGTCGGATAAAACCTTTATCAGACAACTCTTTCAATTGCTCTGACAATTCCTTCATTTCAGATGGAGCTAACCTATAGGGTGCTTTCGCCACAGGTGCCGCTCCAGGCACTAGTTCAATCTGGAATTCTACTTGACGGGGAGGTGGAAGACCGGGTAAATCTTCGGGGAATACTTCTGGGAACTCCTTAACGATCGGAACGTCTTCAACTCGCTTATCTTTCGATTTGTTTTCCGTTACATGAACCATGAATGCTTGGCATCCTTCATTCATGTATTTCACCAATCTGATATATGAGATGATACCGTATCGCGTTTTATTTTTGTCACCATGGACAATAAGAGTTTCACCATTACGTGGAATATGCACGGCTTTCTCGTCACAGAGTATTCTAGCGCGGTGTTTGGATAACCAATCCATACCAATGACTATGTCAAAACAACCGAACTGAATAGGCATGAGGTCGATGGGAAAAGGGTTGTCTTGTAGGATTATGGTACAACCACGAATTACGGTGTCGGTGCCAATTAGGTTTCCGTCCGCCATTTCAATTTCAAAAGTGGTGTTTAGTTTGGAGGGGGTAATGTTAAGCAAATGAGCAAACGTAGTTGACACAAAACTTCTATCTGCTCCAGAATCAAATAATACCCTAGCACTATGTTGATTGAGTAAGAACGTACCCGTGACAACGTCAGGGTTCAGTGGGGCATCATCCTCCTTTAGCACATATGCTCTCCCCCGAGCGTTGTTTTGCTGACCATTTCCTTTCGGACAGCGGCTCTTGAAGTGACCTACTTCTCCGCAGGAGTAGCAAGTTGGAGTTACAGGCTGTAGGTTGCTACCAGTAGCAGGATTTCTGCAATCCTTTGTCTGATGACCCACCTTCTGGCATTTCACACATTTGGTTGTGCAAGGCCCCACTGTGGTGTAGTTTGCATCTGTTACACTGGGGTTTCTGACCTTGGTATTCCTTGCCTTCAGTAGCAGCATAGGCCTTGGTGGTTTCCTGTCTTTGGTTTTGTTGATGGTGACGATTGTTTCGGTTTTGATGGTACGGGTTATTGTTTCTATGATTGTTTTTGTTAAAGTTGTTGTTGCGGTGGTTATTTTTACTGTTGTGGTGAGTGGTCCTTTTGTCATCGAGCTTCCTCTTGAGCTCATTGTTGCACTTGACCTCTCGGTCCAGTAGTTTTTGAGCAAGTTCAATGGCTGCCTCCAGAGTTGGCGGGTTCGATGAAGTGACATTTCCCTCAATACTACGGGGAAGCCTTTCGATATACTTCTCCAGTTCTTTTTCGAAATTTGGTACAACAGTAGGACATAGTATCTTAAGCTCTTGGAATCTCCTGTTGTACGTTTTAAGATCAATTCCTTTCACTACCAATAGATGGAATTCATCTTCCAATTTTCTTAGTTCAGAACGAGGACAATATTTCTTTAGCATCTTGGTCTTAAACTTAGCCCAAGTGAGCTGGTAGGCTGTTGTCATTCCCATGGCTTTGACGGTAGCATTCCACCATGACAAAGCATCTTGCATGAGAGTTCCAGTAGCGAAAATGACTTTGTTATCCTCAGTACAACCGCTTCTCTGAAAAACAGTTTCAGATCGTTCGAACCAGTGAGCAAGTTCAGTCACTCCTTCAGTACCTTTGTAGGAAGTTGGTTGACAACTCATGAAATCCTTGTAGGTACACTTGCGGTTTGCAGCTGTCACACTTTCTCCTGTCGGTAGGCTAGTGCCACTGTTGCGAGCATTTGCTGCCGCCTGTTCTGCCAAGACTGCATTTACACCGTCAGCGATTGCCTTCCGGATAGCTTCTGGAGTCATAGGTGTAGCCGTTGAAGTTTCACGAGTTGCGGCTGAGGTTGCTTTCCTTGTACGTGCCATAGTTCTATCAATATTGCAAAAGCATATTTTTAGAAATCTCATAATGATCACGTTAGGTTAGAATAAATTGTAAGGTAATTGAATATGGGTTATAATAATACAACCATAATATTAACCACAACAATTGAGTTTATGAGAATGATAATTCTGGTTTATATCTGTAGGCACAGCAAGTATCATATCATAAATACATTCACGACATGTCTGAATCAAATCACAACACACATGAGAACATAAATGATTGAATTGTACTGTATGAACCAACATTTCACGAGACAATATATATGGCGAATCATAATGCATATGAGTGTAAGAAACAACCATGGAATACATAAATCAACATCAATATAATACATCCACACAACATAAGATTAATAACTTGTTCGATTTGTTTTACAAAACATAAGGATACAAGATTCTTTATTAATACAACATTGGTAGACTAAGATATCTCTTAGTTATACTGACACATCCCTGATCTATGGTCCTCCTGGCGCACCATCTAGGCGGCGCTGAAGATCTGCAATCATTGCCATCAAGGTCTCCACTGTCTGGTCTCGAGCTCTTTCCCTAGCCTGGGAATCCTCAATCATAAGTCTAAGAATCAGAACCTGAGAGCTAACTCGGTCAAGCTCAGAGTCTAGTGTCTCAATCACTGTCTGCATCGAAGTAGTGGCCTCTCCTAGTATAGAAATAGTCTCAATGGCTTCTTCTAGACTAGTACCCACTTGGTCGAAGACTGTCTCCATTGCCAACTGACCTATCACGAGGTTTTCCACCTCTTCCCCAAGTGTCTCTACCTGCTCGAGTGGTAAGTCATTAAGAATATCTACAATGTCGTCAAGACGATCCTCATGTCGGACTAATCTGGCTGCCAGTAGGGGTAGGGTGTGATGGAGGGGTTCTCCGGTAACCGGAAGGATCCTCGAAGCAGCAGTAGCCGAACTCTCTCCTAGTTCCATAGCTCTCGGGGCTCCCTCCTGGGATCTCCAGTAACGGATGATCGGTAGCAAGAAAGACCATCGACGAGCATCGACCCTCTTGCGGGTCCCAGTGCGAGCTGCGGCCTCATCTCTGACCTGGGCATAGGGGTCCGATGAAGATGGAACCAAGCGGTATGTCCTCTTGCAAGGTAGCAGAGGCTCACTGAGAGTAGCTGATGGTGGAGAAGCAAGTGGTGGAGTAGAGGATGGTAATGGAACAGTGGTGGTCTGGTGGTGGAACTGAAGATAGTGGTGTAAGTGGTGGTGTCCTGGAATGCTCAGGAGCTGGGGGTGGTGATATCACTGGAGTCGAAGTTGGTATGAGTGGGGCTGGTGGTGGTATGATCAGAGCTGGTGGTGCACGTACCCGTTTCCGGGGAGTGTGTTTGCGAACATGACCTTCTCCGGGGCGTCGGTAAAGTTGCCCAAAGGGTTCTGGCTCATATGGCTGGAGTTGTCGCACTCGTCCATGCTGGCGAATCGGGCCAGGTGATGGGATTGGTGATGCTGGAGGGGAAGTCTCCATGTCGGATGCCGGTAGAAATTGATGGCTTTCCATGTACCGGTCAGTAGCAGGTGACATCGGTATAGCTGCCGGAGCAAAGTCTGAAGTGAAAGGCATAGGATCCTCATTCTCTGAATCAGATGATACAGCGATAGGATGGGGATTTGAAGACATAGTACTGTAATAATCCCGAATAGTAAATGTAAGCTATTAATATAATCATAAATATGTTAAACTTTGTTAAGAACTCGTATAGTAAGCAACATCCTAAAAATGTTGGAAGTGTGTAGGCACGGAGGGCATAAGGTGGTTATCTTTTAAAATGGTCCGTTTCGAAAATGTAGTTATTAGTCCAATGTTTAAAATACATCTGGTTCTCTATAACCATGAGCTCTGATGCCAATCTGTAACACCCCCTAAATTCGGATATCAACAGCGGAAGACTTAATTGGGTGTTACGTAGTGGATCGTAGTCATAACCATAGAAAACGACTTAAAAGAGGCGTTTTAAGTTTATCATTCAAAATACAGGCATTTGAAATACAAAGAAGTTTCATAGTTGACATGTTTATTTAGACTTGAATGATAAAACATTTATTTAGAACCCGTGCCGGGTTTAGTGCCCACTCCGTGCCTTGAGTTCCAGCTTTTAGTTACCTGAGATAACATGCTAAAAGTCAACAAAAGTTGAGTGATATTCATAGGTTTAAGTTTAATAGTTGAACACAAAGTATAAGTGTTAATTGCATCGAATTACAATTAAACAAGTTAAAATCAAGTTGTTATTGCATTAAGCTCATGACACGCAACGTTTAACAGGCATCAAAATGATGTAAAATATATATAGGCCCTCGGATGGTATTGCCAATAACCTATCAGTTTGTTTAAATAAAGTGCGCTTGGGTGGCTCATCCTAGCAGACCCAAACGGGGATTGTCAGTCCCAAATAGATCTATTCACAACTATTTACGTTCACTCGCAAGTGATTAAGGTTCATGATAGAGGGACTTCTGGCAATGGCTACTTAAGCAATAATAACATCAGTCATAGCATACAAAAAGTTTGTGTTCATGTTTGTAGCATGTATCTCCCCACAAAAAGGATTTAAAAGTTTAAGTGTGGGCTATGAACTCACCTTAGTAGTACAGTAGTGGTGGTAGTATCGTAACTCAAACGATGAAAGGAAACGGCTTCAACACACGACCTATATAGTATATGGCAAGTTTTAGTGGTTTGATAGTCTAAGTTAGGTTTATCGCGAATCATAACGTTTAAGGTTTTGATAATTAATTTGTAACTTTAAAATATGCGTGCTTAAATGCTTGAAGTTAAAAAGTAAGGTTACTATATATATATATATATATATATATATATATATATATATATATATATAATATATAATATAATATATATATATACTAGCTTTCAAAGCCCGCCCGATGGGCGGGCATGACTTATAATTATAGTTTCCATTTTTTTGTTTAGCTAAATATTGGTGTTTAAAAATTGTTTATTATACAAATATTTTTAAAAGAATAGTACCATTGTTTGTCAAATTGTTTGTGTTTGTTACAATGTTCTTTGCAACGACATAGTATATGATTTAAACTCAAATGCGAAATAACGCTTCTTTATACACAACGTTTGTAGTAGCATAGCCCGTCCGATGGGTGGGCGAGCCTTATGAATATCGTTGGAAAAATTAAGTTAATGAAAATAAGTTATAAACATACCAAAGTATTTATTGAATGCATTAAGAATGAAAAGAAAACAATGTTTATCGAATATAATAAAAAAAAGTTACAAAGTGATACGCAAGAACAAAGTATACAACCAAATAGAGCTTTAATTTCATGCTTCCTAACCATCTCCCTTGATATACTCATGTTACCCATGATTTCTCTCGGTGTTTTGTAGCCTTTATCCTCGAGTAGATATCTTTGTCTGATCACCAAGTTCTCCTTTAGTTTTATTAAATCAAGTTGCACAGATACATTAAACTTTAAGCTTTATAATCTAAAACCAAGTAACAAATTTCCAATTATGAGCAATTAGCATGAATTCGAGCACAATACGGATGGTGATGGTGACAACATAAATGGTGTAGTTTTTCATCCTTTGGAAGATGGCTCTGCTGGTCAAAACTGTGCTAACAATTACACTTTCCTGATTGAGTAATCATCCCATCTTGCATCACCTAACAGAGTAGAAGGTAAATTTTTAAAAATACAAGAAACAATTTGAACCCTAATATGCATGATAAAATCCGAGCTTATGATACTTACAAATATTTGATCAACATTATGCTAGAAATCAACTTGATGCGTGACGAGCAAGATTGTCTTGTTTCGGAGGACGCCCGTCACACACTCCTGCAATAATAGAAGAAGAGAACTGTAAGACTTGAATTACAAAACAAATTCATACACTTTAATCCTACTATGATTACCTTAAATAGTTGTGAACTGGTGTGAGCATCAACTACACTGAAGACATCATCAAGAAGATAGATGTCGCAGTCTTGATAAACAGCACGGGCAAGTTGAATCCTCTTTTTCTGACCACCTCTAAGGTTAATCCCACGCTCTCCAATTTCAATCTGGTCACTGAATTCCATCATTTCCAAGTCTTTCTCTAAGCAACAGTTCTTGATTACTTCCTTGTGTTTTTGTCTATTCATTGGTAAACCGAAAATAATGTTTTCCTGAATTGTTCGAGTTTGAATCCATGCTGTTTTTGCAACGTATGCAGTGGTCCCACAAACCCTCACCTGTTATAACATCAACTACATAGTTTACAACATGTTCCCCTAAATTTTTTGGTAGCAATGATATGTTATTGAGATTAATGGTACCTTTCCGGAGATTTTATACATTTATCCGATAACTGATGCCAAAAGAGATGATTTCCAGGAAAACCACTGTCCTAACAATTGCTGCAAGTTCACCTTTCTTAATCTCTAAGTTCAAATTCTTGACTACATGTCCTTCAGTAGCTTCATCATCCCAACTAAAAGACCCATCTATGACCTTAACCGCTATGTTGCCGCTGCAACCCTCCTGCCTCTCCACCGCTCCCACATTCAACTCCTTACTCAATATGAATGCCTCCAATCTTCCCAATGAGATCACGGCCTGAGAAATGGAAATCATAGACTGGGGAAATGTCCGAATTGGCTCTTGCAAGTTCTTGAACAACGACGTGGCAGTGAACACTGTCCAGGCATTAACTGGGATACCAAGCAAAACAGCACTCCCAAACGTGAGTGAAAAGACGAACAAAGGGGCAGTCGACAAAATAATCAAATTTCTACCAATTGAATACATGAATTTGGTTAGCCATCCATATTCAGACTCACGAAATGCTTGAATCCTTTTGTTGAAGTGTTCTTCCCATGCTTGGAACTTAATTACCCTCATGTAATTAAGCATCTCATTAGTAGCTTTCATCCTGGAGTTTTGGTTTTGCATTATATCGAACTGAAACCGGTTGTTCCTTTTAGTACCCAAAATAACATACAACAAAACAGCCAAGATCTCAACAAAAGCTACCAATGAAGGAACACCAAGGTAATTGTATAGAATAACCAACGCCACCGTAATATGGACTGGAATAAGCCAAATAGCATGCAGCTGAAGCATCATATCACCAAGCTGTTGAGAATCTACGGCCATGTAGTTCACAATTTATCCAACATCATGTGCATGTCTGGCTGAACACGAGAGGCGCAACCCCTTTTTGTATAAAGAAGTTATCAATGTGGACCTAGAAGATGGCTCTGCTGGTCAAAACTATGCTAACAATTACACTTTCGTTTACACCATCTCCAGTCATACCACATATATGCTTCCTCTCTTGGAGTTTCTTCACGATCTCATATTTATGGTCTACATTGCAGACACGCTAAAAGTTTCAGGTATAAAATATTTTAAAGGTGGGTGCAAAAATACTCATTTTACTCGTTTCCCGACCGCCCATTGCCATAGTTTAAAATTTAGAGGTAACACAACCACTGTTTAAAATTCATTTATCCAACAGAAAATAACAAAATTTATTAAAAGTTGGAGTTTTGATGGTTATTGCTAATGATGCTGTTGGTTTGTTATCTGTGAGTCTTGTTTGCCGAAAGTGCAATAGTATGGAATGCCTCCACCGTAAACCTGCATATAATTACTGTCGTCTTCACGAAAACCCAATCTGACCCGTTTTGACCCAATCCCTGACCTTTGCATACCTAGTCTTAAAAATCTTGAAAACGGTGATTCGTACCTAAGCTTGTATTGCGCTGCATTAGTGGGACCTTTGAAATAGACATCCACCTGAATATAACACACACCTGCATGAACTTCATAAGTAAAAAAAGCATATCCAAACACCGTTTCTGTTTCAAAAAACTAAATAAATGCAACAAAAGTATAAAGTGGCATGGATTAATACCGAGTACTCCCTCCTATGACTGTTCCACTCAGGTTTCACCAACCATATATGTACATTTGTGACCTGAAAAAAAAACAAATTTATAGAACTTTGTAAAAATCCATCTTCTATCAAACTAAAAATTTTATCTCCATACATTCAGAAAAGCCAATGTTAGCCTGACGACTAATAAGAAAAACCTAAAATATATTCCTCTTCTACAAAAGTTTCTATACTGTGCAACAAAAAAATAAATAAAAATTCAGCAACTACGTAGTTTTTACATTTCGCTAAATAAAAACCTATCTACACATCCAAACAGCCCTCAAAAGGATGGTGTTGGTGTCAGAAGGATGGTGTTGGTGTCAGAAGGATGGGAGAAATCGTATTTGTGATTAAAAATTCAAATTGCGTACCTGGACCCAAAAATGTACATCGGTTTCCGAGCAGCCTATTCAGTGGAGCGCATGATATTTATGTGAACTCGCCATGCCTAATCAATATCAACGCAACTTCCTCTGATTTTTTTTAATAAAAAAACACATGTTACAAAAGTTTCACAAAGAAGGTTAAAACTCAAATGCTAATCAGATGCAGAATGTATATACAAACATTAGCAACTGATTAGTGCGACCTCAAGTCTTACTGATTTAATAATCAGTTCCAAGAATCAAAATGCCAAACGGCCCCGTTAACTAAAGGAGATACCATACTTGTTTTCTTAGTTGAGTCCATTTTGGTGTTTAATGGAGTCGACACTTGATCCGAAACTGTAGTTGTGGTCTGAAAAGAAGATGCTTGGATAACCACTGCACCCCTCTTTCTACAACGCTCATTTCGTGACACTCCAAGATCAATCTTGAAACCGTTTGAGGTCAACCGCAGAGAACTATTTCCGACTTCTTGATGAAGTGCAGAATTGTTGATGTACCCGCGAGACTTGATAGTACCAATACATCCATTAAATGCTGCTGCAGCCATTCTGAAAATTAAATAATTGGACGTATAAATTCTCTAGTTGTCAAGTTAAAATGTTCGCTATAACTGATTTTGCCGACAAAATTCCACCATTAATATTCATTAAAAGCTTCATTTCCTTATCATTTTCTACATGAATTTCAATTCTGTTTCGATCAATTGATTCAGCTAATCGTTGTGCACATATTGAGAATCTTAAACCTAATTCAAAATTCTAATCCGTGTAATCTGTTTCTATCATCATGAATAGCAGTTCTACGGGTTAAGTTTTGATTTTAGAAGTGCCTGATATTGAGAGATCAAGCAGGTCTACATCAGGTGCAGTCAACATTTTTTATCACATTCCTATAATTCCCATAAACAGTTGATAGGCCAAATTACACCTGCACAAAACAAAAGAAAAAAATTAGATAGGCAACAGTTATATTAACGAATTTTATAGCTCACATCTGTTCAAAGTTTAAAGGGGGTGTGGGATTGCTTCTTTGAAACTGCTTATTTGCTTAAGATAGGCATATTGAATGCATTAACGATTTTTTAGTAATTTGAAATGGGATTACCTACCTCTACATGAGTTAAAGCGTTTTCTTAAAACTATTACCAACTTCAAGTATGCCTATCTATGTAGAATATGATACAGTCCTCTATTCTCTTTCTTTTTTGGAGTAATGCAAGAAGAAACAGGGTAAAAGTGACAGCGAAACGCTTGTCAATCTCAATGTTACAGTTGCAATTAAAAACAATGATGATAGTTCCTTTGGTATACTATAACATATATTTCAGCACACATAAACAGCAATTATAAAATAATGACGATAGTTCTGATTTCAGTCAAAAGAATGTGAACAGCGATTAGAACGTAAGTAAACAAAAACTTACCACCGTGAAAATATACTCATCCAGCTTGTTTAGATTTGTATTTATCACACTGAGGGAATCCTTCGTATTATAATCAGCCCATTGATGATCCCGAGTATTAACGACAAATATCCAACCAACAGATGATTAAGTGAGATATTAGTTAAACGGTTAAACCATCCAATGATCAACCACTTTATGAGAAAATCAAAGCTGTCTCTGAAGTCGGCTTTTTAAAAGCCCTTGGAAGAGATGTTCTAATGGAAGGTCACACATATTCAATAAAATTCACTCTTCTTAAAGTATGAGAAAAAAATAAAAAATAAAAGAAGCATGATGAATAAGGTTTTCAGTAAAACCTTTTAAAATGCATTGAAAAGCTTCCACTGTCTCTAAGCGAAGGTTTGCGCATTTATTGTTCACAATTAGTATACATGTCAACGGTTCCTACAATAAAATTAAAGCAAACACAATGCCAATTCAGTTATCATCAACTTTAAAAAATTGGTACACAAAGCTAAACTTTTCGTAAGTTACATGTAGACTGCTCCAATTTAGATTGCACTGAAAAATAAAAACTATGATCAAGAATCGAGAATTACTTACAAAGATCATGTCCCTTGGAGCCGTCAAAACTAACCCATAAACAACTCATAACATATGGCATAAAAAACTCATCAACAACTCATAGCATGTCATATATTGTACTAAATACGATCAAGGTTCAATTTAAATACCTTCACTACGTGGGGTGTTTCTTTTTTTTCTTCTATGATGCGACTCTAAACAACTAATCATTAACATCCTACATCAAAAACTCATCAACAACTCATAATATGTGTTCATATATTGTACTAAAAAATAAAAACTATGATCTTTTCTCTGCAAAGACATTATAATTATTCAATTAGGGTTTGTATGATATGGCTTTTTTCTGTATGCATCGTTTTGTTTCTTCTGGATATAAGCCCTGATGCGTGGGTTTTGCAACCTTACAACAGGTTTTACCTCTCGAGGGATCTCAAGAGGCTTACAACCCCACCAGGCAGTGTACCTGACCGATGTAGTATAGTGTAGTGGTAAGTACGGGGGATTGATCGTTCTCCACAGGGAATAGTGTTCGTTAGGTGTGAAAGGCTACTCTAATTAGGTCTAAGGGTTGAGGAAGATTCTTTTTATGTTTTTATAATTTTATGAAAGCAAGTAAAATCTCGGGTTTTGAAGGAGTGGGCGGAATTAGTTGCTAGTCAACTAACCCAAATTACTACAGATG
Organism: Artemisia tridentata subsp. tridentata; assembly: GCA_021014915.2. Taxonomy (NCBI): domain Eukaryota; kingdom Viridiplantae; phylum Streptophyta; class Magnoliopsida; order Asterales; family Asteraceae; genus Artemisia; species Artemisia tridentata. The sequence goes on along the minus strand of CP139508.1, from coordinate 485,311,226 downwards.
CAAATAAAATAAAATAACAAAAATGAAAAGTGGTGAGAAACTTATGTGTAGAGAAATGTGTTTACTTAGATTTCCTTACTCCCTAACTATCTTTTACCGGTTAATTAGTGTGTATTAGTCGCGTGGATGACGGGTGTATTCCTTAATACCATTCGTGGGGTGGCGTACTTACTTCCCCAAACTCTACAAGCTCCTACTTCACTCCTATGTCGAGCCGGCTAGGAAGCTCCTAACATGGGATCACTAGAATTCGCTTGTGCATTAAATACAACCATAAAAACCTTTAGTACGCGTTTGGTTCATGTTTCTTAAGACGTTCAAGCAAGTTACCGAATAGGAAGTTAGCCAGTTTTCTTAAGCCTAACATAGATAAACAATCATCCAATACAACTAATAACACACTAACAACCAATAATCAATAGCTAGGTTTCATTAGATCTAAGCAAACACAAGATAAAATTAGCCTAACATGTTAAACAAAAGACAAGCATAAGATAGAATCAAACAACACATAGACATATTGAATGATTAATTGATAACTTATCTTTCAATGAAACATGGAAGATCTCAAGGCAAGAAGCCCTGAAAAAGTAGCTAAAATCGTCTTAGGGTTTTATCCCAAAATTCCACACACTAAGCTCTCCCTAATGACAAAAAATTAGAAAACTATATATAGACTTTGACATCTGACGGCGTCACCTTATGCATTGTGACGCCGTCACCTCGCCGCTTTTAGGGTTCCCGGATGACCATCTTGACGCCGTCCCTCTTTAGCTCTACCAAAATCCATTCTGGCTTATCAAGGCTTGACGCCGTCGGATCCTGAACGTGACGCCGTCCCCTTATGATTTAAGCCGTGACGCCCTTGATTTAGTTAAAGCGTGACGCCGTCAGAATTCTCATGCAAACTCACTGGCCCGTCATGAGTAAATTTCACATCCAACTTTTCTTGCCAAGGCATGACGCCGTCCCATGTTAATTGTGACGCCGTCAAGAGTAATTTTTAGCCGATTCTTGAGACTTTGCCGTTTTCTTCACTTTAATGCTCCAAAAACGTCCAAAATGCCTCCTTTTCCAGATTTCTCCTCAAAAGTACCTAAAATGACAAAAGGAACAATTTAGGGCAATATTTGATCAAATAAATACGATTTCGGGCTTAAATGACCCCTTAAAAGCGGTACACTTTTCGCCTCATCAAATACCCTTACACTTGAGATTTGCTTGTCCTCAAGCAAATGCGCTTTTATTCTAATCAAAATACAAGTTAGGGGTCATTTAATGCAAACATAAAAGTAATTACAACAAATAATCGTTCCACTTCAATCATAATAAGCACGGAGATTATATACTAGCACCTCACAAGTAGTGTTTAGATACTCACATCTCTCAAGTGTCATCAAAATAAATCTCATAAATGAAAACGGAAAATATCTCTCACTACCTGTCATAGCAAATAGATTACCATAGGCTTGGGAAAGGATCGAAAACTTCCTCCACTAGGCGTAAGCACCTAAGATAAACTATCAAAGAGGGCTTTTAAATGGGTTATAACGTTAGGTGTAGGGAAAAGGAAAACACGGTTTTGTTGGATACGGGATATTTTACTGGTGGCGAGTTAAAGATCTTGATCAATTACATGTACTATACAATGTTGCTAAGCCAAGACTAGACTCGATCTTAAGCTAGAAACAAAATAACATAAACATAAAATAAACATAAAATAAAACGGGATGGTAGTCCGTATGTTTTTTCTATTTTTCTTTTTCTCATTTTTTTTTGTATTTTTCTTAATTTAATTTTTTTTTTTTTTTTTTTTTTTTTTTTTTTTTTTTTTTTTTGCATACACTTTTACCCTACCATCCAAAATAATACATCATAGGGGCGTTGCATCCCCTTACACTTGAACTTTTACATAACTTTACAAATACTAATCTAATGACTCGAATTAAGATAATTGAAAAACTTGGAGTACTTTTAAAACATTTAGCACATATGGGGGTAATAAATGATGTTCTTCCCCATTACTCCATTACACTAGTACTTTACCCATGAGTCCCAATCGTCCCAAAACAATATGTACAAGGATATGACTCGACTTAGCAACCATGTAATCAACTAGATAATTAACTTGGGTTTAAACAAATGTTGTAACAATAATGCACTAAAAATGAGTGCATACAAGGTAGGCTAAGGCGATCTGGGTGTACATTTTAGTGGGGTGTAACAAATTCTTCCTTTAAGTAAAATGCTTAAAGGTCGAAACGAAAAGATAGGCTCTGAGGGGTGTACTAGGGGTATCGTGTACTAAAAATGAGTACAACGCAAAGGGTGTGGGAGAATTACTTGACCAATGTAGCCAATGTAATTATAACAAAACACAGGTGTAAAACAATGGGTTAATCCTAATGCCTCTTATCATGTAGTAAATCTAACTACACGAATGTAGTCTCACTTGTGGCCTCGGAATGGTCCTAACGCAAGTTCTAGAATCTAAGTGCTACCGGTACACACATCATAGCATAAATGCTTTTCCTACCAATTCTAGGGGCGAACCTCACATATTTGGGGGTGGAAAAATTTTTTTGTGGTACGGTTTTTTGTGCTAGTCATATAACTCCTATCCATGAGACGCTCATTAAGATCAAAGTTTCACTCCTATATGTTGTAAAAAATTTTAAATTTGGCACTAAAATTACCTTAACAAGTATTTCTCTCAGTTTTATTACACATCTACCATCAAACAAACAAAAATCAAGCGCAATTGTATTCTCTAAAATCGTACTTTTACCCTCCCCTTACACTTAAGATGAACACTGTCCCCAATGTTCAAATAACAAGATGTAAAAGAATAAAGTAAAAGAATGAAATCAAATACTCCCCTGATTCGCTCGTTGGATAATGAAATTACACGGTTAAATCTTCCTCCAAAGAGAATGTTGAAGCTCCATGACTAATGCATCGCCATAAGCTTGATTCAAAACATTTCCTTGTCCAAAATAACCTGTTGAACCTGAGAAAACAAACACGAAAACCTGCATAACATCGGCGGGATAAAATCTATATATAAGGATATAATGCTTGTGGAATGATAACTTTGCAGATTCCTGGAGATTATAAGTTGGAGATTTTTAATAAAAACTTTTTATGAAAACAAAATTTTCAAAAATTTCTGGAAATTAAATCTGACGCCGTCAGGTTATAACCCCTGACGCCGTCAGAAATGACCTGACAAAAATTTTCATTTTAAGTTTCCGGAAAATTTCTTGAAAAACCTTTACCTTACTTCCTGGAAATTCTGCAAAACATCATTATGACTCGATACAAGCATTTGACTCAAACAAACACGAATATGTATGTTAATTTATTATTATTACGATTCATGTTAATTTGTGTTCTAATAAACCGATTTAGATTTCCCTTACACTTATCTTTTGCAAAATACCTTTATATGTAGTTAAGACGAAGTTAAAAACAACATAAAGCATTTTCACAATTTTAGTCTTGAACATGAATCAATAATGATAAAAATTAAACACACATACGGAAATAAATAAAAACAAACAAACAAATAAATAAACACACAAAGCAAATAAAACAAATAAAGATTGGGTTGCCTCCCAAGAAGCGCTTTTCTTTATTAACGAGTCTTGTAGCTAGACTCAAAGTCACGTACATTACGTGACTCCATCATCGGTCACGGTTCCTAGGCCATTCTCCTTCCCGGTTTTATATTCCGGTCCTAATTTCAAACAATCCTTGTAGAAACCGAATATCCTTTCCATAACATAGTCTACTCCTTTACTTCTATCCTTATCATTCCTATAGTAGACCGCTTGTTTAAGCTCCTTCTCAACATTTGACAAGTTTTGGAATTGTTCTATCTTATATGGCATTTGGTAGCTTACTTCATCGGTCTCATCCTTAAATCTAACTATCCCTAAGGAAGGTTCATAAGTCATTCTAGAGACCTCAACAAATGGTTTTCCAAAAACCACTTGAGTTAAGGATGCATCGACTATTGGGCGGATATCTTCAACAATTACAAAGTCGGTGACATAGGTGAAGTTTCCTACATAAACCGGTAATCCCTTAACTCTTCCCGTGAAGTTACTCATCCAACCCTTGTCAGGGAACATCCTATACCCAAGCTGATTTTTCATTATCAAGTTGTAGTGGGCTCTAGTCATGATGTTTATGGGTGATCTAAGGTCGATATAAGCTTTCCACACATGTAGATGCCCTATGTTGCATGGTATGTTGAGATTAGAAGGGTCGCCTATTTCTATGATTGGTCTACCTAGGAAGTATGGTGTCTCGGGATCATCGAATAAGTTTGTATGATATGCACGCTCTTCCTTAGTGGGTAGCCTATTGAAGTAGTCCTCATCATCATCTACTTCTTCAATCTCACTTGTCCTAACTTCCTTATCAACCTCGACTTTCCTATCCTCATCCTTTGGTTCACTTTCTTCCATGCTCCTATCGATTGGTTTAATAGTGACAACGTTGACGAAGTGGACATGTTTGGATGAAGAAGGGTCTTTGACTTGGGGTCCGCTATTTGTGTTCCTAGCGTCCTTATGTGGAGGTGATAACACTTGGTTATGGAGGGCTTTCAACAAGTTGTCAATTTTATTGGTCATCTCAGTTTGTTGTTGATTGAATTCGGTCTCGAATCTAGCTATCCGAGCTTCTTGAGATGCCATAAATTGAGACATCAATCCTTCAAAGTTATTGGTACTACCATTGCCGGAAGGATTGTTGTTGAAAGTACGGTTCGAGTTGGAACCGCTTGATTGGAAATGATTAGGTGGGTTGGAAGAATTGGTTTGTTGTGAGTTTTGGTTTTGTTTCCACCTAAGGTTCGGGTGATTTTTCCATGAGGGGTTGTATGAATCACCATAAGGGTTTGGCTCGGGCTTGAAAGTGTACCACTTGTCTCCCGCTCCGTCGGTACGCGAGGATGCGTAGTCCACAAAAGCTTGTTCGGGGAGTTCCATGCAATCACGAGTGTCGTGGGGACCACTACATAATTCACATGAAGAAGTGATTTTGTTCACTTGGCTTGAAGGTTTAGGAGCCTCGTAGGATTTCATGAGAAACTTGACTTGGTCTTCAAGTTCTACGATCCTACGGTCGGAAGTGCTTGAATTGTTCAAAGGCAAAGATATTGCCTTGACCGTTTTATTCAAATCACGGGGATCACTCCAACTTTCGTTGTCATAAAGAGCAAGATCCTCTAGGAGAGCCCATGATTGTTCCGCACTTAGATCACGTAGCTTGCCACCGGCCGATTGGTCAATGGTTTGCCTCGTGGAGAGATTGATATGGTCATAGAAGATTTGGACTTGGAGCCAAAGTTCTATGCCATGGTGAGGGACTTTTTGGAGTAAGTCCTTGAATCGAGTCCATGCCTCGTAGAGAGTTTCGCCTTGACGTTGTTGGAACATCAAGATATCATTCCTTAGCTTGGTAGTTCTTCCCGGTGGGAAAAACTGAGCAAGGACACGAGTGGTGAGATCATCCCAAGAGGTGATGGATCCTGCGGGTTGACGTTCTAGCCACTGACTAGCTTGGTCCCGCAAAGAGAATTGGAAGAGACGCAATCGGGTCGTCTCTCGAGTGGCAACATCAAGGTCTATAGAATCAACGATTTTAAGAAAGTCCTTGAGATGTTGATTAGGATCTTCAGAACGAAGTCCATGGAATGCGCATCCGCTTTGCACCAACCGGATGGTGTCGGATCGCAAGGGTGTGATATTGGCTCCTTGTGTGAGCTCAATGGTGTTTCGATAGCCGTGGTGGCTAGGACGGGAATACTCTCCTAAAGTACGGGCTCTAGGAGGTGGTGGTGGTTGTTGTGGTGGTGGGTTGTGTGGGTTAAGGATATTACCATCTTCCATGATGTCGGACGGTAATGGTTACGAACAAAGACACGAAGAAAATAGATAGACTAAAGAAAACCTAGAAAAATAAAATAAAAATCTCACTAGAAAGGAATCTAGTGAGTAGACCTAATAGAAATAAAAATTCAACCTAAACAATAACTATTCCCCGGCAGCGGCGCCAAAAACTTGATGCGTGGGTTTTGCAACCTTACAACAGGTTTTACCTCTCGAGGGATCTCAAGAGGCTTACAACCCCACCAGGCAGTGTACCTGACCGATGTAGTATAGTGTAGTGGTAAGTACGGGGGATTGATCGTTCTCCACAGGGAATAGTGTTCGTTAGGTGTGAAAGGCTACTCTAATTAGGTCTAAGGGTTGAGGAAGATTCTTTTTATGTTTTTATAATTTTATGAAAGCAAGTAAAATCTCGGGTTTTGAAGGAGTGGGCGGAATTAGTTGCTAGTCAACTAACCCAAATTACTACAGATGCAAATAAAATAAAATAACAAAAATGAAAAGTGGTGAGAAACTTATGTGTAGAGAAATGTGTTTACTTAGATTTCCTTACTCCCTAACTATCTTTTACCGGTTAATTAGTGTGTATTAGTCGCGTGGATGACGGGTGTATTCCTTAATACCATTCGTGGGGTGGCGTACTTACTTCCCCAAACTCTACAAGCTCCTACTTCACTCCTATGTCGAGCCGGCTAGGAAGCTCCTAACATGGGATCACTAGAATTCGCTTGTGCATTAAATACAACCATAAAAACCTTTAGTACGCGTTTGGTTCATGTTTCTTAAGACGTTCAAGCAAGTTACCGAATAGGAAGTTAGCCAGTTTTCTTAAGCCTAACATAGATAAACAATCATCCAATACAACTAATAACACACTAACAACCAATAATCAATAGCTAGGTTTCATTAGATCTAAGCAAACACAAGATAAAATTAGCCTAACATGTTAAACAAAAGACAAGCATAAGATAGAATCAAACAACACATAGACATATTGAATGATTAATTGATAACTTATCTTTCAATGAAACATGGAAGATCTCAAGGCAAGAAGCCCTGAAAAAGTAGCTAAAATCGTCTTAGGGTTTTATCCCAAAATTCCACACACTAAGCTCTCCCTAATGACAAAAAATTAGAAAACTATATATAGACTTTGACATCTGACGGCGTCACCTTATGCATTGTGACGCCGTCACCTCGCCGCTTTTAGGGTTCCCGGATGACCATCTTGACGCCGTCCCTCTTTAGCTCTACCAAAATCCATTCTGGCTTATCAAGGCTTGACGCCGTCGGATCCTGAACGTGACGCCGTCCCCTTATGATTTAAGCCGTGACGCCCTTGATTTAGTTAAAGCGTGACGCCGTCAGAATTCTCATGCAAACTCACTGGCCCGTCATGAGTAAATTTCACATCCAACTTTTCTTGCCAAGGCATGACGCCGTCCCATGTTAATTGTGACGCCGTCAAGAGTAATTTTTAGCCGATTCTTGAGACTTTGCCGTTTTCTTCACTTTAATGCTCCAAAAACGTCCAAAATGCCTCCTTTTCCAGATTTCTCCTCAAAAGTACCTAAAATGACAAAAGGAACAATTTAGGGCAATTTTGATCAAATAAATACGATTTCGGGCTTAA